>CM056586.1:12575156-13775156 GCA_029721435.1 Gymnothorax reevesii | reverse complement strand
CCAGGTGGGAGAGGGAGACATGTATAAGAACGACACAGACACATAAGCGTCCCCGTAACTACGGTAACTTTCTAATGCACGCCGCAAATAAATTACAATATAGGCTAAAGACTCAGTGGTTGCAAAGGTCAAAGTTCATACTCGTCTTATTTTTTAGCAGTAAGAAAAGACTCTGGGCTACAGAAAAAATACCCCGGGCTACAGCCTAGTAGCCAGGCCCTAAACACGCCCTTGCATAGCACAATGGCATTCATGTAGGTACTAGGCAAAATTTTGACAACTATGGCAAAAGAAATGTTTGGAAAGATGTGTCTCATGAACAGAGAGTCGCACCCCCTCAACATACCGAAAATTGGCTGTGTTGAGAGGGGGTGCATTAAAACAGTGATAACAGATCAAATTATTCATCTGAAGCTGAAACATTGATACTCATGATATTAATATTCCACAAACTGCAATTTATAACAGAGCTGAAAAAAATTGTAATAAATCTTTAATATGTTTGCATGGTTTTTTCAGTAACCATCTGGATGAGTTGGAGGAAATGTGCTGGGTTGGCCACTCTTGGGAAGGTTCAGTGCAGTTCCTATTTTTCCTCCATTCATAGATAATGGCTCTCTCTCTATGGTTTGCTGCAATCCCAGTGTCTTAGATGTTGCTTTTTCACCTTTTCCAGACAACAACCATGTTTCTCATCTGTTTTTGAATTTACTGCAATGAAATACAAGTAAAAATAAATTTAGAAATCAGTGCTTTTGTTTTTTCTGCATTTTCCACACTGTCCTAACTTTGTTGTAGTTGCAGGTGAATGTTATTGCTTCACTCATTCATTCATTTATTTTCAAACTAAGTTCTGCCAACCAGACTGTATTCTGACATTTGCTTTAATTGCATTTGGAGCCCTAAAATTTTAAAAAAGCTCTTTGTGTTTTTAAGGAGTTCTTTTTCATGTTTTGAGGGATTATTTACTGTCTCACCCCTTTAAGTCCCAGGGGTAATTCAATGGCACTACACCCTAATCCCATCAGCTTGATAAAGAAACAATATTAATTGTGTATGGTTAACAATTTACTCTATATCTTTATTTAGGCAAAATCAAGTTTTGAAATATAAAGAAAAGCTGCTTGGCTAATATCAAGGAACATTTTGATAGATAAATCGATAAATCACAGTGATTAATAGAATCTTCAATGACTACAGCCCAATCTTCCAATCTTAGACATTAAAACCTTTCCTCATTTGCGACAAATGAAACAGTGTCATTGAAAAATAAAGGTTGACATTTTTTCTATATACTAAAAAATGAGCTTATAATGACACAAAACTATTTTCAAATAATCTTAGAAATTTTAGTGTTACTCTTGAGTGACTTTCAGATCACATGAGCCAATATATTATTTACAATAGAACATAAGCTTGTTGAGATTCTGCATTCTGCTGTCATGTTTAAGTTCTGTGCCTGGCCTAGCCATGTTTAGGATTTTTGTGTTTAGTGACCACTGCCTGCCCTTTGACTATTCTTAGGATTGTGTATTGTGTTTTGGTTATTTAGATTTCTTGTTTATTATTTTTCATGTTTAGATCATTTAAGTTTCCCTGCCATGTGTTCATTTCCATGCATTGCACTTCGTCTATCCTGTCTTGTCTTGTGTAGGTCTTTGCCCATCTCCCTAGTTTTCTCGTGCCACGTTTCTTGCCTTGATTTCTCAGTGTTTATCTTTCTGACTGGATTGCCCGACATTTGATTCTTGCCTTTGTGATTTTGGATTACTGTTGCATCTGTGTATTTTGACCATTTTTTCTGCCCGACTACGAGATCTCTGTTTGCTGCCCTGGTAACGATTCGGATTATGTCCTGTGGATTCTGGCTTGTCTCTCTGATAGTACTATTCCTGTGTACCAGACCCATTTCTGTCCGACTACGATTACTGTGATTGCTGCCCTGGTTTTTGATACTATTTTTGCCCAACTGGATTTCGACTTTTGGATTGTGGACTTTGTACTGTGGTTTTTCGCCCTGGGGGGGTCACCCCCGTTTACCAATAAAACAAGCTCTACTGCATTTCCTGGTTCTCGCATCTGGTTCCTGATTGCAACACAACAAAGCTGAACAAAAATTTAAAAGCTCCATGTCAAATATTGATGGCACGTGGAGTTAACAACTCTAAGTTAGCATATGCTGACTTTTACTTGTACAATGGGGATATTTCTCTTGATTTGTGTTCCATTTTTAATCCATTTATCTGTCAGTGAGCATTTGCTCAGTGATGCAGTGATTTCACTCAGTACAAGGGTGTGGCATTTCCAGACGGTGATCAGACAGAATGAGCAGTACCCAGACACCCCTTATAATGGGGACAATAAAAGGCCACCCCAAAATGTCAAATTTTGTCAAAAGTCATCATACCTCAGATGTCTCAGGTTATGCGTGCTATCGGCTTGCTGGATGCAGGGATGTCCACCAGAGTGGTCGCTGTGCAGCTGAATGTTAACTATTGGACCATAAGCTGTTTGAGAGTTCGTTTCCGACAGACGGGCAGTGCTGCAAATCGACCTCATCCACGTGTGACCACACCAGCACAAGATCGCTACATCCAGCTCGTCCACCTGCTGGATCGGCTGAGATTAGTGAAACGCACAGCGGATAAGACTGTTGGTCTGCACAACAGACACATCACACCACAGACAGTCTGTAACTGCCTGCAAGAAGCCAACTTACACGCTCGGAGTCCTCACCATGGTTTGGATCTCACCGCTGTCCAGCGTCGAAACCGACTCGCATGGGCAAACGCACATGTTCGATGGCCCTTGGCACGCTGGAGAAGAGTGCTATTCACAGACAAATCACGGTTCCAGTTTTTTGTACAAAAGTAAATAAAAACTCAAAAATTTGACATGGGGCGCTTATATTTTAACTGAGACATATTACATTTTAATCCAGTATATGAGCTTAATTCAAATTTTCTGGCTGCAACAGGTCTCAAAAAAGAAAAAGCAACTAATATATGAGATTCAGCTGAAAGAACATTTAGCAAGGAATTAAGTTAACTGGCATCAGGTATGTAACATGATTGGCTATAAAAGGGATGTCTTGGAGAGGCTGAGTGTCTCAGACGTACTGATGGCCAGAGGCTCTACAACCTGTGAAGGCTTGCGTAAAAAACAAATTGCGGAATACTTTCACTACATCACTCACCGACATGATTCTGTCATTGACATTACTAAATGGGCCCAGGAATACTTCAAAAAACCACACTCTGTAAACACAGTCTGCCGTGCCATCCACAGATGCCATCTAAAACTCTATTATGCAAAAAGAAAGCCATTGTTGAGCTGTTGAGAATGATCTAGAAGCGCTGCCATGTTCTATGGGCCAAGGCTCATTTAAAATGGACTGTAGCAAAGTGACAAAATGTCCTGTGGTCAGACGAATCAAAATATGACATTCTTGTTGGAAATCATGGGCGTTGTGTCCTCTAGGCTAAAAGATCACCACTCTTGTTTTCAGCATTCGGTTCAAAAGCCAGCATCTCTGATGATATGGGAATGCATTAGTGCATATGGTGTGGGACACTTTCATGTTTTAAAAAGCACCATGAATGCTGAAAGGCATATAAAGGTTTTAGAGCAACATATGCTCCTCTCCAGATGACGTCTATTCCAGGGAAGGCCTTGTGCATTTCAGCAGGACAATGCAAAACCACATACTACAGCTATTACAACATGGCTTCATAGTAGAGGAGTTTTTGTGCTGAACTGGCCTGCTTGCAGTCCTGATCTTTCACTGCAGTGGGCACTGGCGCAGAATTAAATGAAAATTTCATCAAAGAAGACCCAAAACTCTCTAGCAGCTGAAAGCCTGTATTAAACAAGGCTTCAAATTCCAATGGCTAAACTCAAGAAACTTGTCTCCTCAATGCCCAGATGCCTCCATATAAAAAGAAGAGAGGATGCTGCCCCTGGCCCAACGTTTTTGAGACCCGCAGCAGCCATCAAATTTGATACGAGCTCGTTTTGTGGATAAAATTGTAAAATTTCTAAGTTTCAACATTTGCTATGTTAAGGCCCAGTCACACAGCGAAAACGCATGAATTACGCACAGATTTTCGTTTCTGCGCGGAGCGTACGTCGTATGCGTAATTCGTAGGTGGAACGAACGTGGACTGTCAGTGATTGTAAGTGGATGTGCGTCGAAGGCGGTTTGTGCGTGATTTTGAGTTTTGAACGGTTCAAAAATTTTCCGACGCACAACTGTGCGTTGGTGTGCGTAATTCATGAGTCGGCATGCGTAGTTTATGCGTCGAGTATGCGTAACTATGCGCGGGACACTCGTCGGCCGTCAGTGCTTATGCGTCAGAACTGGTTTGAATCCGCGCACGTCCACGTCCGTCCACTGATGCCCCACGTTCATATCACGCATGAAACGCGCATGTATCACGTTCATTCCACTGACATCCACTGACAATACGTGAAGCGTCCGTGTTTGGACGTGCTCCGCCGGTGATTCATGCGTCGGGCGTGCGTCGAATGTTCGTGGAATACTGCACCGTGTTTGCTATTATGCGTCGACGTGCGCGATATGTCAGTGATTGTAAGTGATACATGCGTGGTTCATGTGCGATTCATGCGTGATTCGTCCGAGATTTCTACCCCCGACACCCCGAAAAATTGGTCAATTTCTCAACGCACAAGCACGCACAAACTCAATCTGTGCGTGATTTGTGAGTGATTCGTGCGTGATCGGCTGTGTGACTGGGCCTTAATCTCTGCTCTATTATGAATAAAATGCTGGCTGGTTTGATTAGAAAGTCATTGCCTTTTGATTTTATTCACAATTTACACTTTAACCCAACTATTTCAGAATTGGGGTTGTATATACACCCCACACACGCACAAAATTTTGATACAAATTATTCAGTGTCAGTTTAAAATTTTGCGCCAATTCCAGCAATTACGCAAAGTCTCTAATGTGGCACGAGACAGATGATTTTGATCGTGGATATTGAATTAAGTTGTATGGGCACATGGCGTGATTTTAGAGTCAAAACAAACCATAGGACCTCTCCTATTGGCTAAAGTACGATGGAAGGCACTGGGGTGAATATAACAATGGTATTTATTGGTGTGAGTCACACAAGGTTGAGAGTGCCATTTGGCACTCTTGGGACTAAAAGGGTAAAGCAATATTATTCCAATAGAAAAAGCAATATTATCTTGGACATTAATTATGCATCCCCTAAGCACATTGAGTTAATTATGCTTTATTTGATATTGGTTAAAAAAATTCATGATGATAAAATTACTTTTTTATTGATAAAGGTTCAAAGATAAGGCAGTAAATCTACATTATATTATGCGTTTAAGGAAGAAAAGAATAACTGAAATGTGTATAAGAATGATCAACAATTCCAACTGAGCAAGACTGGCTGTAAAAATTGCAAGCATAAGGGTCCTGTGTACTGATTTTGAGGGCCACAGGTTTGAAATACTGACATTTCATTGAAGCAACCCCTACAATTTAAACTGAAAATGATTTCCATTGCCAGTCTGAAATTCATATGTGCTGGATTTGCACACAGTATCATTTATTTAAAAACAGTATTCAAGCTACAATTACAGTGCCCAATTTTCATGGCAACGTGAGTGCAATTGTGCAAGTATGACAGATCACGATTGGAAGTGGTAGTCTTTTTGAAGAAAAAATTTGTTGCCTGTGCCAGGTTTGGTTGTTTTGCTCGTATATACAGTTGCATACCCTTGCTAAATTTGTGAAATCTTGCCCTTTATTTTGAAAAGATGACTCATCATGCCAAAAACTTGTCTTTTATTTAAGGATAGCGATCATGTGAAGTCACTTATCATCACATTTGACTCCTTTTTAAATCATAATGATAACTAAAGTCACCCAAACGGCCCTGATCGTAAGTTTACATTCCCTTGAATGTTTGACCTTGTTATATAGACACAAGGTGACACACTCAGGTTTAAACTGCTATTAAGAGTTCCAGACCTGTGGCTTTTCACACTGTAACTAATGTCTGTGTAAAGTCATTGAGTTTGTTAACTCCCGAGTTGATGCACTGATCTGGCTAGCCACTGAGCCATGGGGAGTGGAAAAGAGCTGTCGAAGGACCTTTGTAACAAGGTAGTTCAAGATGGGACAAGCGTATAAAAAGATATCCAAAGACTTGAAAATGCTAGTCAGTACTGTTCAGTCTGTGAAAAAAAGTGAAAAATTCAAGGATATGCTAAGGTCATATAGGCCAAGAAGGATTTCAGTCCCAATTGTTGGGAGAATAGTTAGAGACACAAACAAAAATCCACAAGCTACCTCAAGAGAAATACAGGATCCTCTTGAAAAAGATGGTGTGGTCATTTCAAGGAGCACAATTAAGGAGGTACTTGAGCAACAATGAGCTGCATAGCCGAGTTGCTAGAAAGTTGCATTATTGCGCCAATCCCATGGAAAAGCTTGCCTAAGATATTCCAGACAACATCTTGACACACCTCACAACTTCTGGAATACTGTGATTTGGAGTGACGAGACCCAAATAGAACTTTATGGTCACAATCATAAGCGCCGTCTTTGGAGTAGCCCATGATGAAAAATATAACATTCTCACTGTAAAGCATGGTGGTGGCTCCCTGATATTTTGGTGTGTGAGCTCTGAAGGCACAGGGAATCTCAGGAAAATTGATGAATGCAGAACGCTGTCAGAAAATATGGGCAGACAATTCGCCTTCTTCAGCAGGAAAGATACACGTGACGCACTTGGACTTTTGAGCATGACAATGCTCCAAACCGCAAGCCTAAGTTAACCCTCCAGTGGTTACAGAAGAGAAAGGTGAAGGTTCTGCAGTGGCCATCACACTCACTTGATCTCAATATCATTTAGCTGCTTTGTGGAGATCTCAAACGTGTAGTTCATGCAAGACGACTAAAGAATTTGCAGGAGCTGGAGGCATTTTGCAAGGAAGAATGGGCAACTACACCACCTGAGAGGACTGGGGACCTCATGGACAACTGTCACAAAAGACTGTACGCTGTTATTGGTGCTAAAGGGGGCAATTCACAGTATTAAGAACTAAGGGTATGCACACTTTTGAACAGGATTCATTTGATTTTTTTTCCCTTATTGCCATGTTTTATTTGATGATTGTCCCATTCTACGTGACTTACAGTTGGATATGAATCTAACAATAAATAAAAGAAATATGTTTTGCCTGGCCAGTCATGTTTTCAAAATGTTACCTATTTTACAGAAAAGCCAGGGTATGCAAACTTTTGAGCTCAACTTGCTGCATTCCACATAACACTGCAGTAGTGCCTGCTGGTTAAGGAGTTGGGTGGATAACCTGAAGAAAACAATTCAGAGCTCAATGTGTGTGAAAAATACATAGGAGAGACATGACAGCTGGCTGAATTATTACTCTTATCAGTGTGCATTCCAGCTGTGATGTGCATATACGAAATGACTGAAAATTTATGATGAGCAACTGAAAATTGGTGATATTAACGCAAAATATTTTACATAAAAAATCCAAGTAACATAGTGCCAGCAATGCCAAAGACCATAGAGCTAATTGCTTCGGTGAATTTCCAGCCTGCTAAATGACACGTGGTAAACAAGCGAGTGAGTTGTAAGCCTCGGGGTCCGTAAGGTGCTGTGCACCTTCACTGCACATAAAACACATAAACTAAGTTTGGCAAATGCAACTGTAAATGGAAAGAACAAGGAAGACAGAGAAGACAAAACTATTCAGCATCCAGTGTTCTGATATCTGGAGAAATCCTTCACAGAGAGGCCAGTAATGAAGTCTCACATCATGTGCTTCATCTTCAGCAGAGGTTCTACCACACTGTTTTTAATGGAAAATGAATGGGCAATCTGACTGGAAATAATGAAAAAAATACACTCTCAGTTATACCACTCCCATGAGCCTGTCACCTTTTCAACTGAGCTGACTTATTTTATTTATCGAACCTTTATTGGTACAGGGAAGTCCATCGAGACGTCAGTCTCATTTGAAATTGTGCCCCGTTTAAAACAGAAAACAATACATTATTTTAAAAGCTAGAACCAAAAAATTACTAAAATTGCATTAGACATGCCCTTATTTACCATTTCCTTCAGTTACTGCTTGTGTTTGGCAATGGTACCTCTGTTGGTAAGGGGCCATTATGACAGTACAGGATGGACAGTACATAGTAATAAAATCTTGCATCATTGTTAATAGTTCCTTTTTTCACTATATATGTATCACTATTTTTGAGGGAAAAGGGAATGTGGACTATAATACATGTTAAATGGGTCAAACCTCTCTTCTTTCTGAAGAGATTCTCGCACAGTTGGGTCACCACATAATTTCTGTCACTGTAAAACATTAGACCAATCAGACTGTTAACATTACAAATGATTTTAAATAGGTGACCTAATAGAGATTCTAAATTTGTACCACCTAAGTAAAATGAGAATGAAAGACTTTTTTTTACAATCACAGTTATAGTACCTCATCTACCTCCTCTGAGAAATTACCCAAGAAATATTGCACAAGACCAGACATTTTCGAAAAAATGAAGTTAAAAGTGTGTTTATTAATTACGTTTTAATAATAAATCTTTTACTTTGACAGCAGTATGAGGAATGAAAAATAGCTGTTAGGCTTCTTTTTAAACCAGCTGCCAGTGACAAGGAAGTGAGCAACACTCAGGCGTGCATATATAAAAATTTGTGATCGACCCGGTGTGTAAGCACTTTCTCAAGACCACATGCCCTTGTTATAAAAAACATGTTCAAAAACAGGCATATTTTTCTCTTCTTCCAAGAATCTGTACTGTGTAAAAAGGATAGAGATTTGGTCTCATTCAAAACATCCTAAATCTGAAAGTAGAACATAGTCACATACTCGTAGAGAAATTTGAACATTGCTTGCAAAATGGCAGGAACATTGGAACAAAAGAATATCATCTTGTGGAAATTACTGTGAAGGGGACAGACTGAAATACTGATTTTTCTGCACGATTCTTCAAAATAGTCTCAGAAATCTTTGTTCATATGCATGCACTGAAGGCACGAAGACTGTGGTGAAATTGAATCATTTTCTCACTCATTTTCTTTCATTCTCTATGGATGATTCAACACGCATGATAGAGCATGAAGTGAGCCAACAGAATAAGGAAACTGATTCTGGCTCAGTCACATTCTCACAATTTACTCACATTCGGTAATTTTAATTTTGTCCTCCATACTTTCTAATTGTTCAACCTGTGATAGAAAGCTAATTTGTAATCCAATTGATCCATTGTGGAGCCCTGCCATGTAATATATACCATACACTGTTATAGACTCCCACCTTTTTTGCCAGTTATTTTAAATGTACTTTTGCAATAAGTTTACAACAGAGAGATCTGAGTAGGTTAAGTGTAAACCACAGTTAAATTCACGCAGGTCTCCCCTTACAGTTAAAACAATAGAAATGTTAATTTAACAATCTGTTGATTTAACTGTCAGTTAAATTTCAGTCAGTTCATAACAACAATGGCGCAAAAAGTGGGTATGTAATCTTTGCTGTGCATCGGGGCGCTACGTGAAGGGGGGCGCAAAAACAATTGGCCGCAAGCAGATGAAGATACAAGATTATGATATTTACAAGATTATAGAACTAAAAGAGTTCTGGAAGATGCGTGATTGAGTGCACGATATCAACAAAATAAAACGCATCTCTCACCCCCCTGCGTCTCAACCCCTGCAACCCCCCCCCTCAAGAACATGTAATGTGAAATGTGCAGCACCCCCCCCCCCTTGAAAGTCCCCCCCCTTAAGTAATTGAAAAACTAAGTGGAGAACACTGGGTGCAGGTGTTGGGGGAGCGCTGTTGTTGCCGTTGCATACCCCCCCCAAAACTGGGTAGCTGCACCCCTGCATAACAGTGTATGCAAGATAATATCACATATCCACCCGTCTGGTGTCGTGATAACACGTACAACATTAAACTCTTCTATTAGACTCCATCAGCTAATAACTGTTAATAAGTATACGCCTCTTAGAGACCCTTCAAAAATAAATATTACGCAACTTTCAATTTCAGATGAATGAATTCTCAAATATTATTCATTCCTGATTTATATTATTCTGATTTTCACATGAATGGCAAATGCGGTCGATTTACTCTAGCACCAAGTGGTCAAAAGAAGAGAATAATTTTCTGTCCTGAAATATGCTTCACTGGCATTTACCAGGAATAACTTGGTGCTTGAGTACATCCCCTGCAGGAGCAATGGGCTCATATATTCTATAGCACAATGAATAATCAATAAGATTCATATTAACTTTTAAACCCCATTAAAACATTGGTTGATGTGAAACTGCACTGGAGTTTTTTTAACTCTGTAGCTGGGGTTAGTCTCCTGAGACTTGAAGGGCATGAGGCCTCTGCTGTTTCACAGCACGTCAACAAAGAAAACAGACAACAGTTGTATTTTTTCAGTTCCTGATTTCAAGAGAAAACAAAACAAAAAAAATAAAAATTCCACACCCTGTGGCTGTTCAGGTGCAGAGTTGCACAGCCTTTGTTCTGACCTCCTCATATAGTTGGCAGTCCGCCATCTGTACTGATTTATTAAGAATTCAAAAAAGCGATTGAAACGGGGGACTAATCTCAGGGAAGAATGGGGGTACATGTCTCCGGAATATGGAAATTTCGCTATTTCACCCCAATAATGTGCCATGACAGACAAAATATCAGTGGAAAAAAAATACACGTATTCTTGTGAACATGAGCATTTCAGTCGTTCTGTCCTCTTCAATCATACAGTACCTGTGACACAGATGGATTGAAGCTTACTGGTAGCAGATAAGCAAAAATAGTAAATATAAAAGACCACTTATCTACAACAAAATCAGCTAACTTTAATGTCATTGATAGAAGCAGGAATCTTCATCTCAGACATCTTTATAGAGCAATCCATAAAATGCATCCTCCCGTGAACGTTGCAAGTTTTGCCTTGTTAGTCACGGTGGCTGCCATGTCTTGTCCCTGTCTTAATGAGACTAAGGCGAGCTATGGTTACAGTAAGACTTGTTCAGCATTTTCTATATGACCATATGCATGCCCTTATCTAATAAAATCGCCTTACTTTCACTGGTGTCTGTGTGGGCGGACCACGAATCGGCTTTTACATGACACCACTGTACCTCAGTTAAAGGATGTTCTCAAAGAAATGGCTTTCAACCCATCTCATCAATCTCTGTGCAGTGTCAAGAAAAACTCATTTTGGAAAATTGTGTCAACTGTGAACAAGAAATTTAATTCCACGTGAGTACGTTTGGTTACCTTCCAGCCCCAGCCCTCAAAAAGTCAAGTACCTGTAATTGCTTGAGATATATGAGAAATGAGTGCTAATATTGAACTGCTTGAACTTCAAGCACCGCTCTAAATCAACATCATCAGTAGTGCAAGATGAAGTGGATACCATTGAGGATAACTGTGGAGAAGATTTCACACTTCATGTCCGCAAAATATGTCACCTGTCAAATATATTCAGTGCTGGACACCCACCGACTGTATGACTGCTATTTTTTGTGTTCTGGAAATCAGGAGGGTCACAGAAAGTGAATAAGCACAATATTTTGCACCCAATTTCCCCTCACAGAAGGCTATGAGGATTGATTAATTGATTGATTGACTTAGACATATAGTCATGTAGTTTTTAAATTCTCATTTTGAGGGAATCATAGTTTTATCCCATCACACAGAATTCCTATTTTTATGGAAATAAGAGACAATAACTGAAAAAAAATGTTATGACCAGAACAGCCAAGTCCCACCCAAGGATTCTTAGAAGTGCATTAAATAGCACTGTTGAGTTGGTGGAATGTCCTCATCTTTGGATACTTCACTTGTGATTCACAGTCTACTGATATGCAGCTTAGGCCAACTGGAAAGTATGTGTTTACGATATGAATGTGTGAGTGAGGACTGTGCTACCTGTGATAGATGGCTTGGTGAATTGTTTATGAAATAGTCTAGCAACCTCCCCCTTGCTCTCATCCGACCCCACATAACCTGTGATTGACAGAACAATTAATAATGAAGAAGTGTGTTTATATCTAGTGACTGTTTTACCTCCACATCGTCGTCATATTCATTTTGATGTCATGGAGGAAAATCACCTTTGTAGCTTCCTCTTGTTTCTCCAAATAGATGATGACATGTGAAATAATGGCTTTAGTCATTTTCTGAGCATTCAAATCTCTATGATCCGCCGATACAAGGTTTTTTATTACACAAAAAAGGAAACTGAAACAAATTAATTTAATGAATAACATGGATAGTAGGGGAGAACAAGTTTTGCAAAACCACATTTCCTGGTCAGAAAGAAATTATCATTATCGGGTTGAAAACCAGCTTGGAACACATATTTACACCATCTGGTCTGAACTGGCAAAGGGGCGACTGCAGTACAAGTTGCTATTTTTTTTTTTGATGGATTAGAGAAAGAATGTGTCACAACACACAGTACATCACACCCTGCTTCACTCCCACCCCAGTCCACTCAAGAAATCCCCTCCGATAGGCAGGCAAGCATCAGAACCGGTCCTTGGAGCAATGAAAGAAGGTCACGTGGTCCAATGAGTCATGCTTCATCTTACATCATACACATCAGTCAAGTAAATGTGCGCCGTCCAGCTGGGGGAAGAGTTGCCACCAGGATGCCTTGCACTGTGGGAAGATGATAAGCGAGTAGTGGGATTGTGATGCTCCGGGAAATGTTCTGATGCGAAACTCTGGGTGTGGTTATTCATGCGGGCGTTAATTTTACAAAGATATTTCCGCAGCACGTGGAAGAACACAGCATATTAGGCTGGTAGTCACAGTGGTTTTGGCACACCGGTGTGTGTGATTGTGTGTGTGCACGTGTATGTGCCTGTGTGTGTGTGTGTGTTGTGTGTGTGATGACTTTGTGCGATCAGTATGAAAGCAGGTCGGTCAATCATAACGATATGAATAACCAGGCTTGGGGAGTCACGGAATACATGTAACAGCATTACGTAATTAGGACACAAAAAAAGTGTATTCCGTTACAGTGACACACATAAAAGATGTAATTAAATTACAGTGACATTCTGTAAAACATGGAAGTTACTAGACTACAATTGTAAATTAATCTGTAATCAAGAATAACAAGAAGAAGAACAAGAAGAAAAGGAGATCTAGAGGTACAAGCGCACGTATATCACAGCACTTTACGAGAGTCTCAGCACTCCTACAGAATCCAACTGTAATTGTCAGTTGTTCAAAAGTTTTCCAACGGGTGAAAATTTCGGGATCATTTTGTATTTAAAGATAATAACAATGTCACTGTACAGTGCAAGTTTTGCCTTCCTGTTGTCAAAATACTGTCGGCCTCAACATCCACTTTGGAGAAACGTTTACAGGTAAAACAGAGAATCCTGCTTTCTCAGCTAACTTACCCAATTTACCCAACCTGTAACCATTTCTTCCTAATGAAAATAGTTCTGGTTGTAAGTGGTGCTGGTGAATGGGATGGTGTTTGAGCAAAAACAAGCTCCAGCATGCAATAAATAGCTGTAGTTGACTTGAGGTTTGATTATAAAGTGTTTGTACCATTAGCTATGTAGCGTTAGCCTCGTGAGCATCACTACTTCTACAGGGGAGTGCCCGCTTTTCCAACACCCCAGTAGTCCATGATATGCCCTCTGTCAGTGCCCAAGTAGATAGAATAATGTAATAAAGATACAACAATCCAATTTGGTTATGTTCTGCAGATAAAGCAATTTATTTGCTTAATCCCTCCGGAACCTTTTATCAGTAATTGTTTTCAGATGGAGATGATAGCAATATTTTCTGTACTCGCCGCTTTTTCGTTTCAGTTTTTATACTTCCTTCCTGTGAAACATTCCGACTATCCGCAACTTAGTCTTTGATATTTTTTGTGCATCCAAAATATATAACGGTACACGTAGTAACACTCTAATACCAATAGATGACAATCTAAGTGACGCTATGGTTTTGTAGGTTCTTTAATGCTGATAGTTGCCATTTTTACCTCCGCCAAGGAAGTTATGTAATCATTGGAATCTGTTTGTTTGTTAGCAACATTGCGGGAAAACTAATGGATGGATTTTCATGAAATTTTCCCAGTAGGTGGGAATTCTAACTTTGATCCCATTAGATTTTGGGCTAGATCCGGAAGGGATTAAGCAGCTGGGGGGACTGCTGGGCCTTGGCAGAGGTATGGGCGAGTGCTCTTGTTTCGGATATGGTTTACATGGCATATTTTCACATCAATACAATGATGCTTAGATATCCTTTTTATATATTCTAGTGGAATCTATCAGACAGGCGCTTGAATTGAACATTCGGGGGCAAAGATACATCCTTTTATAACAACAATTAGTCCTAGCTAGTTCTCTGTCATTCTCCTTTATGAACACATTTTCCAATTATCGTAATAATCAAGTGAATGAAGCATTTTTCCCCCGCAAAAATACCGCGAGTAGAGGATATTTTTGATACTTAAAAGTGACATAGTTCTATTGGTTTATGAAATACACAAGTATGTATAAAGCACATATAAGCTACTTCTCTGTACTTTATTTTCTCTTGTCTGTCTTTGTTCATTTTTGGTATTAAAGTACTCCAAAAGTAATGGAAAGTAATCAGTTTCATTACTTTTTTATGGTGGTATTTAGATTACATGATGGATTACTTTTTTACAGGTAATTAGTTACTGTATCGGAATACATTTTTAAAGTAACCCTCCCAAGCCTGTGAATAACACAGGTAAACAAATTATTAGCACCATTAGCACCACTTAACAGACAAATTATCATTTGCCTCATAGGAAAATAGCCTAAGTCTTATTTTGGCCAAACTGATCCTTTCATGCTGGGGAAAAAATGCTTTATTTCCTTTTCTCTCAAAACCTAAAAAAAAATCAATTCTCTTAAATAATAGCAAACAAATGAATAAATTAACTACTTTTGTATATCGACTACTTGGTGCACAAAAATATTAAGTATGTTTTTTGTTGTAACTCGTAGATGCTGAACGGCACATATTATGTTTTGCACTGAGAAGTAGGCTTAGTCCTACCTTGAAATTTAGTAAGTTAACCTATTTGGTTCTGTCTGTTGGCAAATTTTATTGTAGCCCATTATGGATTTTTGCAATTAAACTTTAAAATACAAATAGACTTTTTCTATATCATCAACTGTAAAAAAAAAGTGATTTGGGGTTTTGCTACATAATTGACCCTGCAGGGGTATCAGTGCAGGTATGAATGGGATTTTTATAAAACTTGTGTCATATTTACCAATATTCTGTGTTCAGTCAGCTTTCATTCAATTATATTCTAAATCAAATTAGGGTTGCATAACGTTTTTACAACTCCATCAGTCAAAGTTGCTAACTTTGTAGGCACAATCAATGCATTTTCCTATCAAGGAACTCACACAAAAAAGCTTGAACTAATACATCTGGTAAGTTACAATATTTTTTATAGGACATTCTTATCACATTATTGGTGTTAAGAAATGTTAAACAGCCGGATAGCTCACTCGGTTAAGACACTGCGTTGCAGTGCAGAAGTGTCAATCACGTCGGAGGTTTGAGCCCCGGTTGAACCAACTGGCAGTGGTCGGCAACTTTTTCAGAGTAGCTCACAATTGGCTATACCGCTACAGGGTTTGAAATTGGGAAGGGACTGCCAGGAATGGGAAATAAAATAAATAGCTTTGTTCGTTGTACTAGCGCCTCCTGTTGGCCAGACGGGCGCTCGTCAAGAAGACTCTAAGCCTGGTCATGTCTGGGTATCCTCCACCCTCGTTCTGAACTTGCGAAGATTCAACCAATGATCATATAAGAAGCGGTGGCTGACAGGCACGTGCTTCGGAGGAGAGCTGTGAACTGTCTGCGCTCTCCTGAATTGGCAACAGGGGTCTCATACGAGCAAGCCTAGTACATAGTTCACCAAATTCGGGTGGGATTGGAGTTGCCAAATTTATAAAATAATAATATAAAAAAGAAACTTTAACAGTTGCCTGAATGAAATATAATTGATTTGATCCGAAAACAATGAGTTTTATGCTACTTTTTAGCAGTTACAATTGTAACTCCTGTGGTTTCAGTTAACACTCAAATACACTTTATTTGCAACATCGGACAGAGTCCGCTTTCAGTCATATTATACAAGACCTGTTTTATCAATTGAAAAACTTTTAGTGGTATATGATAGCACACATGTGTTGGTGCTTTGCCTGAAAATATTACATATGTAGGTAAAACGACCTCTTAGCAATAGAGTGAAAAGTGAAAAATGTTACAATTGTGGCGGCTTCCCTCTATATACATACTTTTAAATCTTAGTGATAAGGTGATTCCTATAAAAGTGCGCATGGAGCTTTTTCTCAGTCAGAGACAGCTGCTGTGATAAATATAATGATTTGCGTTGAATTGCTGAACTGGAGACATCTCACGGTGCAGCAGCATCACCTAGCATTGGCCAGACTACAAACAGGAAGTTTCAAGTTGAGCTCTGCAGAGCTTGGTGTATGTCAGAGTCTCATCTCTTGACTCCTTACAGGCTTTAGATGGACTGGCAGTGTTCAAGAAAGACACGGCGGTGGGTGTCGTCATGTCACAACCCACCAAGGTGACCGGTACATTTGTAAGTATGCCTTACGTCACCGAACTGTAAATGCCACACAACTGCAGATGCATCTCAGAGAGATCAGGCAACTCAGAGTGCCCAGACAAACTATCCTGAACCTCCTTCACCCGCATGGGTTGAATACCAGACCTCCGTTGCAGGCTGAATCCCTAAACGGTCTGACATCGCAGGGGATGGCTACATGTCAACTGGACACGTGGTCTGTGGTCATCAGTGCTCTTTACTGACGAAAGCAAGTCAACCTTATTTAGATCAGATGGTCAGAGGCATGTTTGGAGACGAAGGGGTCAGCCATACGCTGATATCAAGTGTTGTGAATCTGCATTTCGGTCATGCCTTTTCCTAGTTTCATGTTTAAGTTTTGTGCCTGGCCATGCCACGTATGCCGTTTGTGTTTTAGTGACCACTGCCCGCCTCTGACCGTCCCCATGATTATGTATTGTGTTTTGTTGTTTGATTTCATGTTTTATTATTTTTCATGTTTTGTTATTATTTATGTCTTTGCCATGTTTTATAGTCTTGCCATGTTTCACAGCCTTGCCATGTTTTCATAGCCTTGCCTCGCTTTCATAGTCTTGTTTTTAGTTCTGGTCCTGCACTTCGTTTACCCTGTCTTGTCTTGTGTAGGTCTTTGCCCACGGTCCCTCGTCTTGCGTGCCACTCATTCGGGTGATTTCCTGGTTTCTGGGATTTCAATCTTTCTTCATATCTCGTTTTTCTTCCTTCCTCTCTCTGTTACTTTCCACTAACCATACTAACAGTTTATTGTTTTCGATTAATTACTAACCAAGATTAACATTGTATATTTTTACTAACGGACTAACTTGCACTCGGGATTGTATAGCTGCACATACTAATAGACTAACGATCTCTCAGCATTCGCCCAATCTGTATCTCCGCCCTCCTTGCCTATCACTAATTATCTCTACTGCAGTTTCCACTTATATCTCAGGCTTTCCTTTTTCTTTAGACTGTACACTTTAGTACTCCTTAACCGGAGCCGTTTATTCGTTCATAGGAATGTCTCGTTATCCCTGTCTGCGTTTCGGCATTCGCCAGATTCATGTAATTAGATAAACCCTCATGTGTCAATCCTGATTATTGTTTCATTGATCGCACCTGTGCTCCCTGTGTTCACCCCGGATGTGTATGTAAGGTGTCTGCACTTTTAGTTCCTTGTCAGATCGTCTTTACTCCTTTGTCTTGTGCTACGTTCCTCGCCTTGCTCACTGTGATATTTTCTTTCTGACTGGATTGCCCGACACTTGTTTTTGGTTTGCCCTTTTGGATCTGATTGCCTTTGTGAGTTTTGACCTATTTTTGCCCGACCACGTCAATTGTCTTTTGCTGCCCTGGTATTTGGATTCGGACTGGTTACGGCTTATGAGTTTGCCTCTCCACCAAACCCACGCCTGTGTACGCAACCATTTTCGCCTGACCTTGAGTTTTGTTATTGGTGCCCTGGTTACAGTTTTGGATTTTGCCCTTTGGATTCTGCTTGTGGATTGTGGACATTGTACTGTTGCCAGCTCTGTTGGGGGGTTTCCCCCTTCAGAAATAAAGCCTCCATTTTGCATTTATCTGGTTCTCGCTCTTGGCTCATTTTGTAAAACCTCACATCAAGTTGCTAAACAATATGGAGGTGGTGGTGTTATGATGTGGGCAGGCATGTCTTAGTGATTTCAAAACCAATTTAATCATCATTATTGGGCAAATTACTGGCCAGTGCTATCTGAATAAAATAATTAAACCAATTATCGTGCCTCTACATCGCCATTACCGCCCTAATTTTATGTTCGTGGGTGACAATGCCAGAGCACACTGTGCGCAAATCGTCACATCCGGAGGGAAGCTCATTTAGAGTGGCCGGCACGTTCTCCAGACTTGACTCCTATCGAGCACCTCTGGGATCAATGAAAACACTGCATTCAGAATAACCCTCAGCCTTCAGCAAACGTGCAAGACCTCCAGGTGGCGCTGCAATAAGAGCAACGAAACTTCCCAAAGAATCGCATGAGATGACTTGCGAACGGTATAAGAAGTTGTTGTCGGGTGGTGATACATGCTAGAGTCGGTCACACTCAATATAGAGCCCTATCACCCACCCATCAGGATATGGGTACTCCATTACTAGCTCGCTACGGACTGGTAGACTGCTTGTAAAAGTTTGATTTTTTTTATTGGCTCGATGAAATTTTCAGGAAGAAGAATAAATGCATACATTTATACATACATAATCCATACATTTAAAGTTCATTCTTCGATATTTTCTCTTATGGTTATGTGTGACATAACCATAATATTCCTATATTTTTGTGTGCAGTAAATATAAATATTTAATTCTATATATCAAGGTTAACTTGATCTGTATCAATGTTCATTCAAAATATATTAATTTTTCATTCAATATGTATATATGAAAGTTAATTCTAAATGTATCAATGTTCATTATTTTTTCATTCAATATATATCATTCAATATATGTTCATTCTTCATATCAATGCTCATTTTAAACATATCCATTTTCATTCAATATCTATTAATTTTTCATATCCATTCTCATTAAACATGTATAAATTTCAATTTCTTTAGGATAGATGCAGCATCTCGTTTTCAAGGGGATGCCAACACAAAACATGGATTACAGTACACAAAACATAGATTGCAGTTCACAACATGGATTACAGTGATACAAGACAGACGAATCATACAAACAGCTCTTCCTAAGATACAACCCCTACATACCTCCCATCCCATTGCAAAGTCTCAAACACAATCATAGTTAAAAAAGGTAAATAATAAAATCATAAGAATACAAGAACAATTAAAACATGATAATACCAAGGAAAAATAATATTCAATATATAATTCCTGCTTGCCAAGGGTCTTATGAGAAAATACTACACCTTGATATTTGTAGAAAGGAATGAAACTCTTGTGTTATGTGAAGTGTAAGTGCCAGTAAAAAAAATTACATTTTTCCCCTTTCTGAGATGATATCAACATAAGAGCCTCGGACATGGGTCACTTTAGTGCTGCAGATTATTGCATTTTGCTCTGAACTGGGGGGGTCCGCTGAAGTACAAAGTACTGGGAGCCCAAAATAGATGGAACTCTCAAGGGATACAATTAGCAGACAATTGTCAAAGCATTACTGAAAAACACCTTTTGAATGTCAGCCTTGTTGTAGCACAGCACAGCATCAATACAGGTCGAGCATGGCACACATTTCCTTCAGTCAGCGGCAGAAACCAGTAAAAGTCTACATATGTGACATAACACTTACAAAATGTAGCTCTTCTCTAACGAGCTCCGTGAAAGCTTTCTGAGCTTTGGGCCCATGTGAGATCTCAACCTGAACTGAAGTTTTACTGTTATGAAGCAATGTATTGTAGTTTAGGATCATTGATCGTGAAAATGTTATCCAGAAAACATCAAACAGATCCTGCCAATACTGATAGATTCTTTGAGAAAGACTTATCATGCTCAGTCCAGCTCGGATGGCAACATATTCACTTTTCTTTTCAGATAGTTTGACTTTTCACCACATATATATATAATATAATAAAAATTACTGGTTTGGCTAGATTTGGCATCAATCAACCTCAAGTGTGGCGAATCAATATTTATACTTATGTTTTTCCTCCAGTGTGCACCATGCACAGTTTAAGACTAATCAGCTGCAAAACATTAATCACTGAAGAAAGGTTTACATTCTTTGAGTGGGAAAACATGTTTTTTTTCCCCCCCATACCCTGATGGGAGGCAGAAAAGATATTTGGAGATTATGGGCCCTATCTTATGTCAGAGGCCCTAAACTCGTTATTTGGGGATTTAGGATTGCGTAAGAGGCGTTCCCTCGCGAAAATTGCTATCTTTCACACCTGACTATATCCCTTAAACACCTGCGCTACCCGATATATTATGCATAGGCCTGGATTGGGCGTTACACCAGTTAAAACAATCAGTGTGCCAGGTGCCATTGCCTTTAGGAGCAGGCTGTGCTATCCCAAATCCTCAAACCGAAACCCAGGATGGGAAAGGTTGCCTTGTTTCTCCGAAGACAAAGTTAAATTGCTCTTGCATGAGGTCATATCCAGACAGGGGAGGATCTGTTTTTGGTAAGTTCATCATGAATTGTATTATTTTATTATTATTACTATTATTAATTGACACTGACATATTTTTTAATGTATGGTATGGAATAATAAAAAAAAAACATCAAGCCTACGCGTTTTGTGATAGAAACTTCAAAAAAAAACTCCCTCTCCCGTCTGAAATGAATCATAGAACAAAATTCAATTTATTAGGTGTATGTACTGGCACTCAGCGACGTAAATTTTTTTCCAGCGAGAGCGGCATTTCAGAACTCTGCAGCGAATGAAGGTTATTTTGATGACAAGTACGTGGTTTTTGTTTTTAAATTTACATTTTCCAATCAGACAACTGTCTATTTTTTACAGCAAGTTGCGTGACTGTGCTGCAACAACAGGTGTTCTTACTTGTTGCCGAAATTACCTTCATTCGCAAAAGAGTTTGAAATGCCGCTCTTGCTGGAAAAAAAATTACAGTTGCTGAGTGCCAGTTCATAGACCTCTTTATAATTAAATGATTTTTCTCTACTGAATGTAGCCCATTATTTTGTTGCTGTTAGATCGCATGGGGGAGAGAAGCCGTGTCTTCAATTGCCACTTGATTATTCTTGAATAGGAAAACGTGCTAATAAAGGAAGACCATCTAGAATTAGACAGGACTAATTGTAGTGAATAAAGGGATGGATATTTTCCCCCAAATTTTCAGGTCTAGCACCGGCCCAGATATTATATATTAATAATATGTACTCTATATAATAATCATATACTATTATAAAAGCGGAAAAAATGGTTGATACAATATACAAACGATATAGACTTACCTGAAAGGCCCAAGTAGCTGGTGCGCTGGCTGTACACGCGTTCTGGGTGTCTTCTATTATTTAACTTGCGATCAAGGCAATTAAGTACTATCTCTGCCATTTTCTCAGGGGTTCAACTGAGGCTACAGCAAGGTGGCTTTTTATAGGCAAGTTAATTTTGGAAGTGGAGCCAGGTGTGCAAGTCCATATGTGTCCAAGTGGACGCGCAATGAAGCCGCCTGGGTGCGCTCTTGTGAAAGCCTAAATAGGTAGCGGATGGTTTGAGGACCCGCTATACGCTTTCCCTAACTTGTGTGTGGTCAAGATAGCAATTGTGGGGAAAGTGCATAAACACGCCCACGGGCACACCTCCAGGCGCAAATAAGGGAGTCGGCATAATGCATAACGGGCAGTGTGGCCGCAAGATACCGTTTAGGGATAGTGGAAGCTGCTAAATGAGTAATTTACGGGTAGCGGGTAGTGGCAACGGGTAGGGCACTGTGAAAGATAGAACCCCAAGGGCCCTAATTTCTTGGCGCAGCGCGGAGTGGCGCTGCGTGGCGTAGCCCAGGCAGTGGTAATTTCGTCCAGTGCAGCCCGCGCAGTGGTAATTTCGTGCGGAGCAACACTGTGCGCAGCCACTTTGGCAATTTGGTAGATGGATGTGCACCGAGATGGGTGTGGCGGCGTAGTAGGGGGAGGTGTCACATATTCATCATGATGCAGTGACAATTTCGTGGATAAAGGCTCCGTCAAAAGTGCACAGAGAGCTCACCAGCTCCAACCTGGTTTACTTTCTGTGCAGAAGTAATTTGGCACAAAATTGCGAAATACGTCTGGATACACACCATTGGCGCGGCGCTCCCCCTATTTGCCGTGCCTGCACCGCACCTGTGCCTGGTCAACGAATTTAGAGCCCTTAAAAAAAAAGCTTTTAACAAATTAAACAAATTATTGAAAATGAGTGCAATAACACTGCAAACCTGAGAAACCGTACTCTCAACCGCATCCTTTGGAATTTTCATGTCATTTTAGCACAAGTATACTGTCATTTGACATTTGCAGAAGTGCACAGTGGGTAAGATTAATACGGAAGCAGGCTACACTTCAAGGGGAAAGGGATGAAATGCCAGAAAAGTTAATGATCCATTTTTTTTTGGTTCAATCAGAAATCAATGTTTAGCATTTAAAACACACTTTTGGAAAATGGACATTGCTATCGAGCCATACAACTGAATTCCACTGCATGAAAAAGTGTGGCACAAGATGTTCTATGTTTGTGAACAATGTGCACAGAAATCAAGCAGAATTATTTACTGCAGCAAAATTGAGTTCTGTAATGATAAATAGGTAAAAAGCTATGAACATGAATCAGAAGAAGTTTGGATGGTTTGTAATACTAAAAAAAACATGAAATACTCATATCCCCCGTCATGGGACGACTAATATTCCTAACCAATAATAAGGTAACAGCAGGAAGCATCTCTCAAAAATGGAGGATGGAAGTCTGAAAATGAAAATCTATGCAATAAGGTGAATCTCCTTATTAAATTCCACTGGAAAATATTGAATGGTTTTGACATTCTGGCCTGGAAATGAAATGCAACAGAGGGACAGACAGACTGACTGGAGGATGGAAGAAAATTGTTGAGAAGTTCTGGCCCTAAAAAATGCAAGATACACAGACAGACATGCAAAAAGACAGCACTCATTCCAATATCCTATCCACTTTGTGTCAGGGGACAAGTTAGGTTGAAAACTGTGATTTGTAATTTTTTTTTTACATGTATTGTATTGAACACATTACAACAGCAAATTATTTGATATTTCACCATATGAATTTTATTTTATGCACCATGGATTGTGAAGTATCCAAATCACTTTGTATATTCCTTTGAGGACCATTATTTAAAACCTCTCAAAGATCTTTTCTCCTTTTCATGGGCAAATTGGGGATCCTCGGTTTTGTTTCTGAAGGACTTGGCCTTTCCTAAATGCAGCGTTTGTTCTAAGTCACAATAACAATCACCTGCTGACATGAACTGTTTCAAATCAGAACAATACCCACATGTTTTGCCTCATTACTAGCACATAAATTGCCCTCGTCTGAACTGTTTTTTGAATGTGTTGCAAGCCTGAAAGACAGGAATGGATTTGTGTTCACAAACAAAAAAAGAAATTGACCAGACAAGACATTAAATATCTTGGGCCCCATTTAAATGAAGTAAGCGCATGGCCTGAACCATATGGTGCAGGAGAATTTAGGGCATGTCCAAATCTATTGTTGCTAATTTAACAGCAAGGTATCTGGGTACAAAGTTAGACACTTGGTTCAAAGGGGTTGTTCTTAATGTCCTATTTATTCATAGGTGTATTTCGGGCGTAACAGGAAATAAGCCAATCAGAGTGTGATCTTCCATTCCCTTTAGGTGTGCTTCTACCTTGGCAAACTGCTATTACAAGGGCGGATTTGCGGAGGAGGAAAAAAATGGTTATCTGCTGCGGACACGGGCCTGCTCGTGCGCAAATGAAAGGGCACAAGTAAACAATTGCTGAAAGAATGGAAACCACAGTGATCAACAAAAATGTTATAAAAAATTATTTTTCTTGATTTTTTTTAAACTAAATTAATTTTATTCACCATCAATTACAAAATGCAAAAATAAAAGGATATATACATACAAATGTTTATTTACAATTTATAAGCTGATCATTTTTAATGTGCCCCAGCTAGGCTAGATAAAAATAATCTGTTCAGAACATTAATGTTTTTGAGAATAAGATGATGCGATCTCATTTATTTTTACTTCATATTCATGGGGTTTCGTTAGGCGTCTCTGGCTAATTTATGAATATGCCGGATTAGTGCAGTAAAAAAGCAGCAAGCTGCATATTGCCAGGCTACATCGACTGTCACTAGCTCTTTTTATCGTCTTCAAATATTTTATTATAATTATACATTCTATTAATTCTATTCATTATAATTCTATTAATTTATTCTATTAATTATACATACATTATTATAATATTACATTCATAACCATTTATTTATCAAAATGGCTAGATAAATGATTTTGCCAACAGTTATGCTGAAGGTAAGGCTGAAATTTACAATGTAATTGCAGTTTTCCGAGCATGGACTGTACAAACAGGAGTTCTGAGTCCGTACCTCCGTGCAAGGCCAGTAAAGACAGCAAAATTTCACTGTCTTGAGATACTCGCTCAGTGGCCCGGGCCAGCCCCATAATGGAGAAAGACAGTTACTGTAAGTGGCTCATGCGGACAGTGGGCCAGGCCAGTCCCCTGGTGGAGCAGGAGAGTTAATGCAGTGGCTCGTGCTACAGGACAGTGCAGTTCACTAGATGTTACAGCCCCTGCGAAGATTTTCAGTAAACATCAAACCATGCAACTTTAAGTCAGACTGGAAATCATTCGTATGACACAGCATGGCGAAGCACGGACATTGTTGCCGACCACATCACATCCAGTCTACCTTTTCGAAACAGATTCTTCCAGTAGGATACTGCGGCATATGACAAAACACAGGGATATTTTGCTGGTTCCCTAAGCATGACCGTGACTCCAATGGTCTGCATAGCGCCGCAATCACAGTCTTATAGGGAATATTTTGGGTGAGCAAAAACAAAAGTTTCTTGCCATGCGTGGTCGAAAAAATCTGATAGATCAACATAAGAATGGAAAAAAAATCGAAGAAAATAGTTTTAGCAGCCAACTGAATCCATCCTACTATGATTTCCAAGAATATTTTTAGGAGAAACATCAACCTTTTTTTGGCTGATCACAGAGAAGAAACGAGAAGAATTATGTTGGGACACCCACCATCCTGTTCAACATTCCTATAGATCATGTCTTCCAATCAGGTGTAAAATTGCTGTCTTTAATGTCAGGATTGTCTATTTTAATAGATCGCATTCCATTTTTATCAAGTCTTTTAGTTTTTGAGAAGCCATGTGTTCAGCATCAGAGAAAATCTCATGAGGGTTTGAGAACCTCTTCCATTCTTTTCTATCTCACAAAGCTTCTTGAAGATGCACAGATCTGTATAGAAGGCAGTTAAATATTGCAATCTCCTGATAAGTGTCCAAAAGTCCTCCATTGCTCACTACAATGACATCATACCTGGATGTGCCAAACTGGACTCCATTTCTGTTGTCTCTCCCCTACCCTCCCTCTAGTTTTATGCGCCTCATATACTCATTCATTCATGCTTTAAAGGTATAGTTGGTAATCCTGTTCAGAAATGCTTTTTGTTGTATTGGGTAAAATGGTCCATGTGTCCTGAGAGTAGTCAGTCCATTATGAATTCAGAAAAAGGAATGAAAAGAATCAGACATCTGTGTCGGCTGCAGAACTGTAAAAACTGTAAAAACTCCCTGCTATTCGGTCCGAATGGAAATAATCAATCAGATGCCTTCTGCTGCCCATGCCACCCTCTGTCCCTCCCTCCTCCCCGCGTGCACGCTCATCACGTTTCACCGCTGCCGGAAATATTCAGCCAGTAGTTGTCAGTAATACACCTTTGGTATTGTAATCATCATAAAACCGATTGGAGCAGGGGCATTGTTTACACGCGTAACCTGTCGATTGCCCTGTGTAAGCCTGTGCTGTTGCCCGGAGACAGACCTCTGATCCCGCAGGAGTTATGGAGGAGACGCCGGGGTTGCAGATCTGGAGTCAAGCAGAAGGAGAAAAAGAGAAGACAGAAGCCAGCGGTCCCGGAGTTTATAATGGGAAACGTGAGGTCTTTGGGGAACAAGACGGATGAGCGCGCGGCGCTGGTGAAGACCCAGAGGGAATACCGTGAGTGTAGCATTTTTTTACTTCAGTGAAACATGGCTAAACTCGCACAAGAAGGAAGGTGGGTTTGTAGTTTGTGAGTGAGAGGCGGTGTAATCCCGGACATGAGAACGTGAAGGAGCGCTTCTGTACCCCGGACATTGAACTGCTTACAGTGGAAATGCGCCTGTTTTATTTCCCAAAGGAGTTAACGTTCACCATTGTGATTGCTGTTTATGTTTCTCTGTCAGCTGATGCAGCGGTGGGCTATGGCACGAAATGCATGCATTTGCGTCTTTTCATTGACTTTGAATGTAATTTGTCGTGCGAAAAATTCATTCTGCGTCCAGTGTGAAAGCGGCTAAAGCCGGTCGTCGGTACTGGTGACGTGGATGGAACTAGCACACCATTCTGCCGTTTAGTCAATTAGTTAATCAATCCTCAGACTGCTAATCAAGCAAAGTAATAGAGTTATTGTTTGCTTAATGGGGAGGATCCAGCCTACCCTAACTGACCTCTGACGGCACGTCACTGCATACAATACAAAACGTCTGAGGTTAGTATTGCTAAACATGACATCCTAGCTTGAAAGCTACTATAATAATATAGATTATTAACAGGTGAATGAGACATGAGGTAGTTTGGAGCTTCATGTCTCAAAGGCTGTTCTGATGTGGATCAAGAGAAGACTGATCTTCGAAATTCTAGTACTGACCACCAATGCCAGGCATTGAAAAAATGAGCAAGTTTACTGAACTGAAAAACTGCGGTATATGTTGTATGAAATGTTACTTGATTGTTGCAAAGACATTGGTCATGCTTGCCAAGTACATACAAGACAATATATCCAGCCTCACATCACTTTGTTGACACAGGCCCCACAAGCAAACGGGATATTGTTTGTACATCCCTTTCAAGGCAACAGTGAATCAGCAGCTGTTAATTATCCATGTAAATTTTATTCCTGAGTTAAAGCTGTAGACATTGTCTGAATTATTAGGAAATATTTAGTGAAAATGTACGGTTTGGTCGGTGTCTGCCATCTTTCATGCTGTCAGCGTAAGTAAAACTTTTATTCTGTTTGCTCAGAATAAATTTCTGTTTGCTTTGAATAAATACAAATTAGATTGCAATTTAAGAGGTAGGGCTCTGCAGTAAATGTACCCTGGTCACCACACTTCTGGTGGCCGAGCAAAATTATTTCAGGGACTTGGCGGTTATTTTACAAAATATTGATTTATAAGCTCATTTTCCTTTCCTTCCAGGATGCTGAGTCAATCACACAGACCTGTGAGAAAACCAGTTGGATGAGATATTCGGGAGGTTACTGTGCTGTAGTAATTGAAATGCACCCAGATGGCTCTTAAATCAATATTAGCTATAATGCAAACAACTCCAGCTTTTCCAGTCGAGGCCCACTGAAGTCACATACTTATGTATTTTCAATTTTCACACACCAACCTACAATTATGACTGGTATTTGCATTATTCTAACCTTTCCTCCCGTCTTGCATTGAAATTACCTTATTGATTTTCCTAGTCAATGTCTTTCTTCAGGGAAGCATTAATTCCCTCTTTTTTTTGGCTTAATACCAATTCATAGACTATGTCCCTACCAGTTAAAGGAGAATTCGGGTGTGAAATTGACTTGGGGTGTATTGAAACATGATAACGAGTTCTAACTTTTGCCGAATACCCCACCTCTGTATACACGCAACATTTCGAAATACATGGCTTTTTAATCGAAGCTCCCAACAGGCTTACAATGGTAGTGAATTGGGCGTACTGTTGCCATGCAAAGAAATCGCTATTTTTTCATCATTAACAAGGCTCAAAGTAGCTCCACTCTTCATTGGTAGAATTCCGATGGCCCTGACATTTAAAACGAGGCACTGAGAACTTTGAAAATACACAGGAAGTTTATTGTCCCCCACCGCGCGAATGCACGAAGCGGCAGGACATAGTATTCACGACTGTACGTGATACAGCTTTCATAGGTGAAAACTGGGTTTTTCTGGTATACGAGAATAAAGTTTGCATGTGTGCTGGAATTGTTCATACGAAACATTTCTCCTTAGAGTGGATTGGGCTTTACTGGTATAATAAAAATAGACATTTCTCGTACATATGAGCAGTGCACCTTCAAATTGACATGATCCAGAAATGCAAACATAGTATAGGGAGTATATGCAAACTGCAAGCAGAAAGGCCCGTTTGAACCCATGGCCACCTTCTTCTCCATGCAAAGAGATTCAAATTCCACTGCAAAAACATGCAGTGATCTAAGAAATATGCTTACGGATTGCATTTAGTGTTCTTGCACTGTCCATTTCAGAGGTTTCCAATTCTGGTCTTAGAGAGCTACTGAATGCACTGCTTTTTGTTTTCATTTGACAATTTAGACCCAATTAATTAGGTGAAGGAAGGTAACTGAAATGATCTACTTTCATTTATCAGTTAAATTCTGAGTAACAACAAAAACTTGCCGGTAAGCCCATAGGATTATTAAAATTTGTTCCTTTGAAAGGTTGTGTCTATCATTAAAGGTATTATGAGAAAATTATTACATGTAATAATCGGTTTCTTTTGCCTATTCTTCTATTCTATTGAATGAACAGTAATGTAATTAGAAGTGAAAGACAACTCTGAACAGAGGAACTGCTTTTTTAGGTGTTACTATCTGGGTCTGTCTCAGAAACTGGGCCCATCAGTGGGTACCCCTCCAGAAATACTTGTAGTTGATAGAATATTTTGTTTTGAATAGTGGCATTTGTTTTTATTTGGAATATGACAATCAAATAAATAGTAAACACAAAAGTGGGTAGTTTAAGCGAGTATTACATTCCATGATTGGAAAAAAATAAACACAATTTGTTGCAAAATGGCTGCTTGTACCCTGACATGGAAGAGGATGAATTCGATTCCTATTGCCTGAAATATTTGTGGTCCACAATAAAATTCACAATTTTCAGATAAGTTATCTGATTTAATTACTTTACACAATGAAATATTGGCATTTCCACATAATCAGGTGAGTAATGTTAAAACCTTCAACGTAACATTTGATCACTTTCATAACGCCTTTTTCCGACCAGTCTTACCCACGAATGTGAGTTTATTCACTCAAGCGAGAAACCTCGATGTCATGTTATACATGGCATCCAAATTGTAATTGAAAATCACTACACTTCATGTAATTTAAGTCATAATCATGCCTTTTAGTCTTTCGTAGCAGGTGCTGAAAGTATGTGTTCCGTGTTCCTAGATATTATGTTACAACAGTAGACCATCTTTCCCGTATTAATAGGATATAGAATTATTAGGAGATAATTTCTCACTGTAAGGTGTCCTTTTTTGCACTGAAAGATATCAATTAACATTCTGTATGTCGAGACTGGAATTTCACCTCTCGGGAGGTCATGTTTGTATATGTTTCCGCAAGTGAGGAGGCTGTAACGCAAGTGATATTGGCGGTTATCAAGTTGGTCTGCGACAATATTCACACGTTAAAGGTGAGTTTTTCACTCATTATTTTTACATCTCCCCTACATAAATGGAACAACAGTGCTTATTTTTTCATTTTGCTTCCATGTTTGTATTGTTTATTTATTTATATCCGCAATAAAAACGTTTTCGACTTAACTGTCGAATCAATCTAGCTGTTCGTTTTAGGTCAGTGTTGGATTCATTTTGAGATCACTGGCTATTAAATTGAGTAAACGTCAAATAATATTTATGCCTTAATAAGTAACGTTTAATGACCATAAGACCTACCTATGACTAAAACATTGATTGTTACATCAGTGATGACAAAATGTATTACTTAATAATTGACATTGGCTTTGCATAATGATTTCAAATATTCATGCTTATATCAATATCGTTATGACTTATAATCTGGTGCAAAAAAAGTTTGTACCACTGGGACCATCTACACACACAAAAAAATAAACCCAATAAAAAAGATGAATAATGTCTCAATTGACATTCCAGATTCTGAGACGGACTCATATATTTATATATATATATATATATATATATATACATATACACACACACACACACAGCACCCTCCATAATTATTGACACCCCTGGTTTAGATGTGTTCTTTAGCTTCTAATAAATTCAGTTTTTTTCTCAATAATATAGGACCACAGTGAAGAAAAGATGAAAATATAACCTTTAATTCAAGTGCATTTATTCAGTGGGAAAAAAATCCCACATTAAGAAATAATTATTTCACATCAAATCTCGTGTGCCACAATTATTAGCATCCCTGATGTTAATACTTTGCACAACCCCCTTTAGCCAACAAAAAAGCACCTAATCTTCTCCTATAAATGTTTCACAAGATGGGAGAACACAGAAAGAGGGATCTTTGACCATTCCTCTTTGCACAATCTCTCTAAATCATCCTGCGACCTGGGTCCTCTCCTCTGCTCTGTCCTCTTCAGCTCACTCCACAGGTTTTCAATGGGGTTGAGGTCTGGGGACTGAGATGGCCATGGGAGGAGCTTGATTCTGTGTCTGGTGAACCATTTCTGTGTAGATTTGGCCACATGTTTAGGGTCATTATCTTGCTGAAAGGCCCAGTGATGACCCATCTTCAGCTTTCGGGCAGAGGCCACCAGATTTTGATATAAAATATCCCGGTATTTCAAAGCGTTCATGATGCCATTAACCCTAACGAGGTTCCCAGGGCCTCTGGAAGCGAAACAGGCCCACAGCATCACTGATCCTCCACCATACTTCACAGTGGGCATGAGGTGCTTTTCTGCATACTCATCTTTTGTGTTCTGCCAGACCCACTTAGAGCTTTTTGGCAACAAACACTCTATCTTGGTCTCATCTGACCAAAGCACACAGTCCTAGTTGAAGTCTCAGTACTGCTAAGCGAACTCCAGACGTTTGCGTTTATGATCGCGAGTGAGAAAAGTTTTTTCCGTGCATGCCTCCCAAACAGCTTGTTGGCATGTAGATAGCACCTGATGGTTGTTTTGGAGACTTTGTGACCTCAAAATGCTACCGTTTGTTGCAATTGTTTAACAGTGAGCTTTGGAGAACTTTTTATTTCTCTTACCATCCTCCTCACTGTGCGTGGTGGCAAAATAACCTTGCGTCCTCGTCCAGGCTTGTTTACCACTGTTCCAGTTGTTTTAAACTTCTTAATGATTCCTCTGACAGTAGATATGGGCAAGTTCAGAGAGAGGCTATTTTCTTGTAGCCATTGCCTGACTTGTGAAGGTCGACATACATCTGCCTTTCTTGAATGTTGTGTTCCTTTGTCTTTCCCATGTTGAAGAGTGGATAAGAGAAATGGCCTCTTTGTCACATCATATTTATACCCCAGGGAAACAGGAAGTGATGAATTACCAATTAAACGTTCCTAGATACTCTGATCAACTTTGTAAACTGCTGTAGAAATGACAGAAATACTTTTTTACTTCAATTACATTTAGTTCCGAGGAATTGGTAGGGGTGCCAATAATTGTGGAATAGGTGATTTTTTGAAAAATAATTATTTTTCAGTCGGGGTTTTTTTTTTCTTCTTAAAATTCACTTGAGTAGAAGGTTACATTTTTCTACCATTTTCAGTGTGAGAGTATGCTTCTGCAATAAAAACTGAATTTATTTTAAGGCTTTTAACACATGTTAACCGGGTGTGCCAATGATTACAGAGGGCGCTGTATATATATTTATATATATATACACACACATACACACACACACATACAGTAACATCTTATGCTGAGTAAGAAAATACTCAATTAAAAAAAGAGCTTGAGTGGACTTTTGCATCCCAACTCTTCATATACAATATATATTCTATTTTTTAATTGATTACGTATGTTATTGCCCGCATATAGTAAAAATGGCCTGACAATATATCTTATTTTGGAAGACCTGTATTGGCTGAGTTCAGCACGTGCTCAAGTAACCATTGGCAACTGTGGCATTCGCTCTCTTCAGAGATGACAGATGACAGTCGCGGACCAAGCATTTAGCTCTTTAATGAGTCTTAAAGTCGCATACTTCAGAAATACTAGTCATAATATTGTCATGATAGCACAACATGATAATAAAAATATTGTAAATCACTTATTTTCGCATTACCTTGGTATTGGCCTTTGGGTTGCGGTAACTGTGGCATTCACTTTCTTCAAAGAAGCAGATGACAGTTGCGGACCTAGCATTTAGCTCTTTAATGAGTCTTGAAGTCACATACTTCAGAAGTCATAATCATAATATTGTCATCATAGCACAACATACTTAAACAATTAATAAAAATTTATAAATTGCTTGTTTTTGCACTGCCTAGGTATTGGCCGTTGGGTCGCGGTATTCGCTCTGGGCCTGCGACCTTGGGCCAATACGATGACCCTCAGGCCAATATCAAGGCAATACGGAAATAAGAAAAAAAAAAAAAATATATATATATATATATATATATAAATATATATATATATTTATATATATATATATATATATATATACATACACACACTGACCAAAACTTCCAGCGCAACACTCGGGTTTATTGCAACATGTCATTTTCTTACGATAAATTTAACAATACACAACAAATATTGAGATTCAAATAAAAAACACAGTTTTAGAGTCTAGAATGAAGAACAAATTTTTCCTGGTTTCCAATTCATTTCATCAGTTGAAGGCACAATTCTGGATCACTGAAGTTAGTATCTTGTATGGCCTCCTCTGGCGTCACACACAGCCTGGATTCTGCGATGCATGGAGTCAATCAAATGCCGAATGTGTGATGTGGTCCCATTCCTCTTGGAGCGCTTGACGCAACTGTTGGACTGTGGCTGGTTCTGGATCACGCCTTCTCACCCGACAATCCAGAACATCCCATAGATGTTCTATAGGGTTTAAATCTAGGAATATACTAATCAAGACACTGAACATTATTCTGCCTCAGGTAGTCCAGACAGACTCGCGACGTGGTCTCACGTTATCCTGTTGCAGCGTTAGGCGATAGCGATGGACGAGTGGAACCGCGACAGGGGTCGTCACGGTAACGGGCCGCACTGAGGTTTCCATCGATGAAAATGAGTTCTGTCTTGTCTACTGCTTATTCCAGCCCAAATCATCACACTGGGTCCACCCCAGCGGTCACGCTGCAGGATGGAAGCGTCAGTATAACATTCCCGTCGCCTACGCCATACACGCAGTCTTCTGCCCGACACACTCAACTTGAACCTCGATTCATCGGAAAAGAGCACCCTGTTCCACCTGAGAGCATTCCAGCCCAAATGTGCCCTTGACCATCGCAGACGGACGTGGCGACGTGCAGGAGTCAACACCAAACCACGGCGGGGACGTCGGTTGTGCAAGTCAGCTTCACGCAGGCGGTTGCGTACGGTTTGGTCGCTAATCCAGTTCTGCTGACGACCTCTGGTCTGAGTAGCAGTGACTCTAGCTGGCAGGAAGCGATTTCGCAGGTGCTGGGGGCGAATATGGAGATCCTGCTGAGGGGTGGTGACACGTGGTCTGGGGGCACGTGGTCGATCACCGGTGCTTCCTGTTTCATTTTACCGGCTCCAGAGACGTGATATGGTCAACACTTGGACGCCCAGGTTCCTTGCAACCTGTCTTTGCGACATTCCACCAGTGAGCATACCAACGGCTCGCTCTCGCTGATTTTGACCTAGGCGCGGCATAATCACACGTTGACCCAGGATAATGCAAAGCAATATTTAAGTTGCCCATTTCTACGGCTATTTATTGGGCAAATTCTCAAAGGATTGGTCTATGAATTCTACTTAACCTGACGGGATGGGTTAAATTCTAAACAATGTGCAATGAAGCGGTACGAGCTGCTTACATGACAAAATCAAAACAATTTTCTGAGCCTTTAAGTTGTAGTTGATGTATCATGGCTGAAAACCAATATTCCATTTTATGGACACCAAAATATTTCAAAATTGTATGTGTTGCGTTGGAAGTTTTGGTCAGTATATGTATATTTTAGACAACACTGAACTGAGTGATAAAAACTTCAAGGTCCAGATTGAAACATTCTCATAATCTGCCATTTTCATGATAAGACTGAGCTTTAATAACAAGAAATGTCCTGTAGATTTTCAATGTCAGGGGCTTCAAAAAAATGCTCACTGAATACTCAAAGACTCTGCTTTACCTTAAGCATGCTGACATCCGACAGTCAAACACACCTGCAATTTAATGATCTGTGAAGAATTGTATCCACCAATGCAACACATCTCTGCTATATAACCAAAAAAAACATGACAGTAGTGTTTTTAAAAAGAAATAGAGAACTGGTTAGCTGCATGGCTGACACAGGACCTAACCATCAGCTGGGTAAAATTATCCGTTTGAAAACGGTGAACATTGAACATCATTACAAACAATCTCATTAAAACTCAGACCTGATACAGTGGTTTTGTTGACCAGCTCATGGTGTTTATTGACTCAGATCATTTTCATGTGACTTTGTGTTAAACAAGATTAAGCTGTATCTGGCAGCTGTCTGGTGAGAACTATTTAAAACCCTCCACTTCATAATCCTTAAAATTTGTATGTGCATCTTTGTGAAGTGCTACTTGAACTCCTCTGGCTTTTCCAGTCAGCATCATATTAAGCAGGGGAAATTTAATCTCCTAAATTACTGTTGTCTGCCTAGGGACTACAGATGCCAATTATCTTTTTGCCATTCATGGCACATCTAAGTTGTGACGTGTCTTTGTAAAAAAAAAAAAAAATGAAAAAAAGAATAAACTGCTTCATACTCATTGAATTCATAAAGCAATGACACGCAACAAGAGATATAACAAATAAAATTACATTGACAAAACTCATAAAGCCTTTATTTTCAACTGACTCACTTCACACAGTGATATTTAAGTTGTTGAATCATTGTATAAGGATGGGAACAAGCCATTCAGCTATTATTCAAAGATTATATGGCAACATGAGCATGCTCAGAAACTGCAAAATCACTATCAGCTCCTATAATGTTCGCAACTTATGCTGGTGACACACTTGAGGATTTTCAAATCTTCACCGATTTTAAAAATGTGGGAGACTACAGACAGGACATTTTCAACGGATTTTTAACATAATAATCCTCTGAACGCACACATTAGACAATTCACTCAGACCGCAAGACCACACACCTGCCGTTTGTAGGAATGATTTCACCGTGGTGAGTCCACAGACGCAAGATTTTGCATGTCTGGCATGATCTCACGTAACTTCAGAAGAAAAACTGTGGGAAAAGATTAATTCTGCTTTAATTTCCCCGCCTTTTTCAATTGTCTTTGGTCTTGTTTAAGAATGTCCCGTGAAGTAACAATTTAGAGCAATTTAGCATATTGATTCAGTCAAACTTACACCATGTTTCCTGGTATTTGAGAGTGGCAGTTGATTTCCAAATAGAATGCTCTGCCTGTATGTTAGGACCCACCTTGCATCTTAGGTGTTCTGGCTATTCTGTCATAAATCGCAAGAATAAAAAAAACCTGAAATACATAAGTTCCTGTCAGGTAGAATAATGCTCTTTTAGTGAACAAATTTGATCTCTTCATCAATAAGCACCCGAGTAATTTATTATGCACAGCACTGATAAATTTATATGATCTGATATTCCTGCATCAGTCATTCTCACTCATAGACCTCAGAGACAGATACATAAAATGACCAATTCCTGCAAATTCTTTGAAAGAAATCACACACACGCACGCACACACACACACAGACACGCATGCACGCACACACGCGCACACACACACACACACACACACACACACACACACGCACACACACACATTTGTACTCCATTATTTCTATTTAGATTGTAATAGTTTGTAAACTCCTATTTAAACATTGTCAGCCTGTAGACTAAGGCGACTGAATATGACAAATGATCCAAAATTTTTATATCTGAGCAGTTTTGGTCATTTTAAAATGTCAAATATTCATTAATTCTTGCAAAACATGCTTTGGGTGCCAGGTATGAATGTTTTTACTGGAGATCAAGGTGACAAGGTTAACAACATTCGGAGGCCATCATTTATTATACTGGGAAAATTTGCACACAGAGTTGCACCAGTGAGGTGAAATCAATATCCAGTCTGCAAAATTCTATCCCAGCATGATTAATTTTATATGAATATTTCATAACCAAGCTCTCTTCAAACATTTAAGAAGGAACTAAACGTTCTCGGATGGGCTTAGGAACTTACAAAAAGTCTTTTAATGCCTGAATGAGATCAGATGGAAAACTTCAGCTGACACTTTTTGTCGTCATTCCAATTATTCCATGATATTCCGTTGAATACTACATTTTCACTGAAAATCTGATCTTAGGGTGTGCATTATTTCCATACAACCACACACCTATGAATTAGTTCTATTATGACAAAGTGCATAAATAAAATCAGGTAGTCCCTAAAAAGCTTTAGGAAAAAGTTTAACCAAACTAGGAGGCAATGAACAGTATTCTATCATTATATGTTGCTCAACCCCAAGTCAGGAAAACATATCCTCCTATTCCCCAACATAGACAATAACAAGTTAATTTGCCAGTTTAGATATAATATGTAATGGCCGGTAATATAAGGAGGCCAAGTGCAACGACAGAGAGAAAGAGAGTAGCATGAATGCAGTACAAACACAGAGAATAATTCAGGCCAAACGCAAGTACTCGTGTTTCCAAAGGACGTATAATAGTCCGAACCATGGAAGCAAATCGAGAAAGAAAAAGGTGGAAGAAACTCCAATAATTAGAAGATAGAAAGTCATACAAAACCTGACTACAGATATCCTCGGCTATAGTACGAAGCTAAACACAGACACTCTAGCGAAGGAGGCGTGCCAGACTTCCTGCTTATATTGATTCTAGGAAAGCACTGCCCCATCTCAATCAACCAGCTGGGTAAAGAATTCGATGGCCCAGGAATTTCGTATCATCCCGGGACGAGAGCCGCAAAGAAAAGTCCAAACAACAAGAACACCTCACGAACCATGACACAATAGACCTACCAATTCAGAGCCAGCTTGAGTCAAATGTCTGCAACCAGGAAGATCACAGAGGTCATCAGGTGCTGCCCCCCATAAATTGCTGTTTCTTCAAGTTTAAGTCCAAGGAGACCAAGAAAATTTTAAAAGTGCTTCTGACATCAACGCACTTTCCTAGCAGCAGAAACCCTACTAGTTATAACTCTGAAAAACCTGTCTAACACTTACTTATTAGACTACGTCCCCCAACCCAACCAGTAACTTTTGTCCATTTGACACTATGCACACTATGAACATGCCTTCACAAACAAAAACATATGTGCCGCGTAATTTTCATAAAATAGGGGCAGCACAATAATTGAAGCACCTATTACTAAAACCCCATAAGTCACACTTGACTTGACTTGACTTGTGGGGTTTTAGTAATCAGTGCTTCATTTTTCTCAAGGGGAATTAGGGGAACAGAATTGGACACAACCCCATTGTTTCTTATTTCGTCATGAACAGGGTCACAGACAAAGAAACCCATTTCATAAATGCAGCAGCTTCGTTGAACAAATGCAGCATTGTTTTGAAGGTAAGGCAACGCACAGTATATTTGTCAAGCTGCCTAAAACAACACATGTGTAAAAAACAAAATTTGAAGACCTGTTTCAATGATGGCAAGTGAAGCCAGTTTCCTAGCAATAATACGGAAGCGAGTTTGTTATGATTCTGCTTCCTGCATGTCATGTTTAAGTTCTGTGCCTGGCTATGCCATGTTGTTTGATTCTGTGCTTAGTGACCACTGCATATGTCTTACTATTCTTAGGACTGTGTTTTGTGTTTTGGCAATTTAGATTCATTGTTTTACTATTTTTCATGTTCAGATCATTTAGTTTTCAATGCCTTGTTTTCATTTCCATGCTTTGCACTTTGGCTCCCCTGTCTTGTCATGTGTGTATCTTTGCTCACGGTCCATTGTCTTGTGTGCCACTCATTCGGGTGATTTATTGGTTTCTGGGTTTCAATCTTCTTTCATTATCTCGTGTTCTTCCTTCCTCTATTTTACTGTCTTACTAACACATACTAACAGTTTATTGTTTTTTGCTAATTACTAACCACACAAATCTTGTATATTTTTACTAACTTTCTAACATGCACTTGGGATTGTATAGCTGCACATACTAATTGACTAACGATCTCTCAGCAGTCGCTCAATTCTAATCTCCGCCTCCTTGCCTATCCCTAATTATCTCTGCTGCAAGTTTCTGTGGATTTCCACTTATACTTTGTGCTTTCCTTTTCTTATATCTTGGCACTTTAGTACTCCTTAACCAGAGCTGTTGTTTTGTACTTAGGTTTGTCTTGTGATCCCTGTCTGCGTTTTGGCTACAGCCAAATTCATGTAATTAGTTTATTCCTCATATGTCTCTCCCTGATCATTGTTACCATTGATTGCACCTGTTCTCCCTAGTCATGTGTTTACCCCGGATGTGTATATAAGATGTCTGTTTGGTTCACTTTCTTGTCAGATCATTCTCCCCTGCCACGGTTCTCGCCTTGATTTCTCAGTGTTTATCTTTCTGACTGGACACTCCTTGATATCGAGCTTTGCCTATTCCCTGTACTTTTGCCGCATTCTTGTTTTTTTGAGCTCTTTAGTCTGACTACAATTTTTGTGATTGGTGCCCTGTGTATGACTCTAGATTTCGCCCTTTGGATTCTGATTTTGGATTGCAGACCTTGTACTGTTGCCAGCTCTGTTGGGGGGGGGGGTTCCCCCTTCAGAAATAAAGCCTCCTTTTGCATTTTACTGGAGTTTGCTCTTGGTTCATTTCGTAAACCTCACATTGTTGTCTTTTGCAGAGACGATTCTCTCTGACCAATCAATGGGCGGCAATATTGCACGTCACATTTTAGTGCCTACTGGTACCTGGTCGGCTGTTTTTTTGGACCCTTTGAAGAGCAGGTACCTGAAAGTACCAACCATTTCCAAGTACAATCACGGATACACTGATTTTTACCCATGCAAGATCTAAAGAACGCATTGCAGCTAAACTGACTGCTGCAATGAGTAAGGTGTCAGATTGGCTAACCAATTCATATTTAACCCTGAATGTAAGCAAAACTACTTGCATGTATTTTACAGCAAGGAAAAATTATTCGGTTTATCCTGATATTTTAATTAATGGTGAGGTCATCACAACTGAGTCACATGTTAAATATCTAGGCATAATACTTGATGCTACCCTGTCCTTTAAAAAGCAGGTGAAAAAAGTGATTTGTAATGTGAGGTATAATCTTAATCTTTTTAAAAGCATCAGGCATCATTTGAATTTACCAGGTGCAAAGATTTTTGTACACTCTATGATTTTTTTCCCCATTTGTTCAACTGCATAACAACCTGGTCACAGGCAGGTCTAACTACCCACAAGCCTGTGTATTCACTCTATAAACAAATCCTCATAATACTAGATTAAAAAAAATAAATAAAAAAAAACAAGGGATTATCACTGCAATATCTTGAAAAAATATAATTTCCTTAATTTTGATTTCTTATTTTACTCTGATGCATGTTTGATGTTTAAATTATCAATAATCTCGAACCCCCTCCTCTTAGAGGGTGCTTTACTGATCCTGACAATAGGCGTAGAGGCAGCCGGACGAGAGCATTTACAAGGGGTGACTGGGTGGCACAGTTTAGGTCAGCCTTTGGTCAGTCTGCTTTCTCTGTTGGAGTGGTGGGAAAGTGGAACTCTAATATTTGTGGGGATAGAGACTCAGGAAGCTTTGCAGTTTTTAAAAGCCACCATAAGTTTTGGCTGAAATCAATCCATAAGTGTCATCATTCACGATTGCCTTGAATTTATTGTATTAATTGTATTGATACTATTTATTACGTGACAGTGGAACTGTATATCTCTTATTGTTTCATGTAGTGTATTATTATTCGTTGTTTGTCCTTTGTACTTTTGTGTGCTTCATTGTGTGCTGTCCCTGTAAAAATGAACGATAAAATAAACATAGCCTAGATCACATTGCAAGAATATTTGAGGGGAAACAATATAAAGATGAACTGTTGAAGTCAACATAATTTTGTGATGTTGATACGAACTTGAAAATCCTATTTAAGGGGTTTGATATTTTTTTTGAAAACATGTACAAATGCGTTGTTCAACAGTACTTTTTGAAATATTGGATATTTAGGGAAGATGATGTTACATTTTTATGTAAAGTTGTAAAAGAATACTGATTCGTGATCATCAAGTCAACATTATCTTGTATTGTTAATACTGTATTTGCATGCCTATCAGCATTCTTTTTGAAAGATGTGATCTTTTGTAAATGCTTAACAACTGCACTGTCCATTACTTTCTTTGAGACCTCAAGACTTTTTGTGCAAAAAAAAAAAAAAAGTATAAGTGAACTCTACAATGATTCAAGAGATTCACTTTTGGAGGTCAATTTGAAGTTTAAAATGAACCTCTGATTTTGTTCATGTTGATATGAATGAGTTTGATACCAATAATAGGAAAAGAATAATCTGACTTTCAAAATGGCTGTTTGAGAGAGGGGGAAATGAAGTGAATAAAGACAAAGTACCACAAAATAGCTTATTTGAAACCAAATTTTGTAAAATTTCATTGGGGTAGGAGCATCCTCCCATACCCCCCCAAACCTCTGAGCGTTTTGCAAGTGACTACTACATGTTCAAATACCCCTCTTTGTCATTTCCGAATGTTGGCATCCCTGCTAAAACTCCAACATGCAAAAAGGAAGCCATTGTTGAGCATGATCCAGAAGCCCCGCTGTGTTCTGTGGGCCAAGTCTCATTTAAAATGGACTGTAGCAAAGTGGAAAAGTGTCCTGTGGTCAGACAAGTCCAAATTTGACATTCTTTTTGGAAATCATAGGTGTCGTGTCCTCTGGGCTCAAGAGGAGAAAGACTGCACCTCCTGTTATAAGCATTCAGTTCAAAAGACAGCATCTCTGATGGTATGGGAATGCATTACTGCATATGGTGTGGTACACTTGCATGTTTTAAAAAACACCATGAATGCTGAATGGTATATAAAGGCTCTTGAGCAACATCTGCTCCCCTCCAGGTGACATCTATTCCAGGGAAGGCCTTGTCTATTACAGCAGGACAATGCAAAACCCCATACTGCAGCTATTACAACAGCAAGGCTTCGTAGTAGAAGAATCTGGGTGCTGAACTGGCCTGCCTGCAGTCCTGAGCTTTCACTGATTGAGAACATTTGGCGCATAATTAAATGAAAACTCTGTCAAAGGAGACCCAAAACTCTCCAGCCGCTGGAAGAGTGTATTAAACAACAGGGAGATCAAATTCCAATGGCTAAACTCAAGAAACTTGTCTCCTCAATCCCCAGACGCCTCCACTCTGTGTGAAAAAGAAGAGGGGATGTTTCACCATGGTAAACAGGCCCCTGTCCCCACTTTTCTGAGACCTGTAGCAGCCATGAAATTTGAAATGAGTTCATTTTGTTGACAGAATTGTAAAATTCCTCAGTTTCAACATTCCCTATGTTATCTCTGTTCTATTGTGAATAAAATACTGGCTGGTGTGATTTGAAAATCATTACGTTTTGATTTTATGCACAATTTACACTTTATCTCAACTATTTCAGAATTCGGGTTGTTTTCATTTACCATATTGCCACCAAGTTTCTAACAACATAAACTTCATCTTTCTAAGATGTATTTTATGTTGTGAAAGGGTATATTTTAAGTCAAACCATGATCTTTTCATTAACAGAACTAATTAGTGTTGGTGCCTAAACCTAATCAAGTAATGTTGGTTCTGAAACCGAATATAGTTTTGTTCCCTAAACATAACCAAGTAGTCTTGGTGCCTTAACCTGACTGTTTCGCAACACATTTAAATACCTACGGAAAAGTGCTCCATTTTGGTCGTATATTGATGTTTTGCCAGAGTGTCACGAAAGCATCACTATATATTGCACCACGAGAAGAGTGTGATGTGTTGCTCACGGACTGATAATATTTTCAGCAAGGAACTACTTACTCAATGTGAAGACATAATCACAAAAGCAAATAAGCCGATACCCAGCAACCATGACTTGCAGTGAACAGCAGGAAGATGCCTGTCATTAGCAATCCCTAAAAGCCCATTAGAGGTTTACAATTTATTGACTTGTATGTTTTTAAATGTCAGTTCTTATTAATAAGCTTTTGCCATGATTGCAAGCAGACAAGAAAGTGCAGCTGTCGCCTTACCCTTACAGATATCCCCTACCAAACTTCTGGTGAGGGAGAAACTAATCAACTGTGACAGCAGCCTATGGTGCAAGTTTTTGTCTGTTCATTCTTTGGGACTGTCACTCCATTTACTCCATTTGAGCAAAACGCTTCCAATGACAAAATGCTATTACTTTAAAAAGTTTTCACATGAGTTGCATCATTATCATCCTTTTCATGCAGTAGATTTTAAGATATGTGTGCGCAAAGTATAGCCTATGATAACCCCAAGAAGGAACCGTATGATGGCACTCTCACACTGCACGGAGGCAAATTAATGCACAGCACAATTCATTATGCTTTGTGCAAAGCCTTTTTGTGTGTCTCTCCACTAATAAAGTAGTTTTCAACACAAAAGTTGTGTTCAGTTATTTTTTGTAATCCAGCAGTTTAATACTGTGCAATCAGTACCCTAATAATCTTTGTCATGGTATGGCAAATGAATAACTTCCTCACTGCTGACTTCATACCTCTCATTTTTATGATTAACTAAAATAAGGACTTTAAAGTGGCTGTAAAAAATTAATAGTTGCGCAATCACTGAATGAACATAGAAACAATGCATTAAATCACATTTTTCACTCGTCATCTGTTCTGGGGAATTTTACACACTGCCACCAAATGCCTTGTGGTCGATATATAACTTGTACAGCTATAGTACACTCTCCCTGAGCTCTCCCTGTGGAGACAATGATGCAATTTATTATCCCCCGCCAACACGAAGTGGGAGGGGGATATAGGTTTGGCCTCTGTCCGTCCGTCCGTCCTTTCATCTGTCCGTCCGAGATAAAGGGGACAGCTTTACTCAGAAGCTACTACAGATACAGTAACCAAATTTGGTGTGTAGCTTCAGGCCTTGATCGAGTTCGAAAATAAGAAGCACACAATTGGCGGGGGATGTTGTTGACCATGTCGACTTGTTTTTGTTATTTTACATCGGAGGGTGTCCTTTGTTTTTCATCAGGTTTTAGTGCTGTAAGGTGACCATGTTTGCTCTCTCCCTTTTCCTGAGCAGGCTTATGACATGCTGACGTCTTATGAGCCTTCAAGCCATCCAGCTTGTAGTGGGTACTTGGTTCTTCAACAAAGCCACCATGACTGAATGCTCCATTCCTCTTTTGCTATGGCTTAGCCAGCTGAATTGCTCCAGCCATGGGGGATGAAGCCTCTAGATCTATGTTGATAGGGAGGTATGTTCCGATAGAATTGATGAAGAAGTGATGTCAAATGGCAACACAATTTTTACTATTTTTTGTGTCAGTAGACAACATTGTCATTAATGTAGCCATACACTGTCATAAATTTCAAGCTGGTTATACTGAGAAGCGAAAGTTCACTGGCTGCTTTACAAATTCGAGTTCACTGAAAATGAGTTAACTCATCTGGAAGATAAGCTTTGTTTCAACTCACGATTAGCTCAGGCAATGGATAACTTTGCGCCCTGTCATGGACTGGCAGCCTGTCCAGAGTGGGTCCCTGCCTTTGCCCATAGCCAGCTGGGATAGGCTCCTGCTCGCCCCGCAACCCTAGTGAGGAATAAAGCGGGTATAGAAAATGAATGAATGAATGAATGAATGAATGGATAACTTTTAGTTTATTTTTTTTGAAAATGTCTGCACTTAAGTTTAATATCTAAAATGACAAGTCGAGTAAAAGAGAAGTAATGAGGTCACATAACTGAACGGAGTTATGTTTTACAGTGTTGCTAACATCCTCCACTTAACTTCATCAGGTCCAGAATTTATCTGCTCCTGACGCTCGTGGTGCAGGAGCTATTGATATCAGACTCCGTCCGTGCATGCGTGTGTGCATACGTCAACACATTTTGCTTTATCTCATCAACAATTTCATTTACAGGCTCCTAATTCTTACTGGACTTGCATCTCAAAAGGCGTACAAATGACATGCCTAAAGGTGACCTTGCCCTATTTTTCAAGGTCACTTGCCTATAAATATCACCATAAACTTTTACATTTTGCTTTATCTCATCAACCATTTCACTTACAGGCTCCTAATTTTTACTGGACATGCATCTTATAAAGTCCTATAAATGACTTGCTTAAAGTTGACCTTGGGTTATTTTTTCTGGGTCACTGGCCTAAAAATATCACCAAAAACTTTGACAATATGCTACATCTTATCACCATTTTCAGTTACAGGCTCCTAATTAGCTCCTGCCGCCCGAGTGGCATGGGAGCTATGGTATCAGGCTCCATCCATGCATGCGTCCGTCAACAAAAACTTCAACATTGGGTTAATTTTAATGGCGGGAGCTTCTGAGGCTGCCAGTGCCCTATATTTTATTTATTTATTATTTTTTAACACGCTAAATTCAAGTATAAACTTTAATGGCATATTTAAAAAAAAAAAAAAAAAAAAAAACTACACTTGTGTTGATAGCACAAGGAACAAACACAAGACTTAACAAAAGAAGCACATAACCATGCAGACCCCTGGCACATAATATGCATGCATCCCTCTAAATGCCCCTAAGCATTTTAGGGGCATTTAGATTTAGATTAAATTTCCATGAGTGAATACAACCGCAATTTACAATGCATTGACCACAACATCTGTTTCGATGCCATGAGAAAAAGACAAAAGGTAAAATTTCTCAGATGAGAAAGTAAACTCAGCCAACTAAAAGCAAAGGTCCTATTCCAGCAGCATAAAGAAGTCTGATTAAATAAAAAATAAAAAGTTTCAGGACATCTGTCCATTGCGAACCAAAAAGATTTTGCAAATAGCTTGAGTTGCTTGAGTTCAATTTTCCGTTTGCTCATATAGGGCTTCACCTCTCAAAATTTTCAACAGTTACTCAAGTGTCTATCCAACAAAATCAAACTGCTTACCATTAAATCCAAGTTATTATCCTTCATAACTACTCCAGTTTTAATGAACATCACATTTACATGGCTTAGCAGTATACTTTTAGATTGAAGCCAGCTCTGAAACACAAAATTCCTGCACTGATTTACACGATAGGAAAATATGTTCAAAAATCTCAATATCTCGCTGACAGAATCCATATGAATTGTTATTACAATTAAATATTTAGTGTGAGGAGTGATTTGATGGAAATATGTAATTCAAAATTTTATATTCACTTCTTTGGCTTGGCTTGAGGTAAGATTGGATAGAGCAAACATTATTTCCTAATTTTACTGCCTCTTTGTCACTGGATTCTTGAAAAACAAAATTTCTTTTCAGCTGATTAGGGTAGTATTTGTTGATGAAAAACTTCTAATAAACTATTTAGTGAACTGCTTGATTTTTTCAAGGCACAGTGGTCTCATTTCTGATACAATACTGGAATGCACCAAAAGATGTCGAATCATAGTTTTGAGGGGAATGGCCTTTATCACTTGAATATATTCTCAAATTGCCATGGGGACCTGAATGACCCCTACGATTCTTCTTTGGTTGTGCTTTCCCCGATAGTTGTAGATTGCGTGAATGTTAGGTCATTATTGCAGTTGTTGAATAATGCTAGACTTGCAGTGATGTCATGCTGTGCATTTTTGAGCCATTAAACTGTTATGCCATGTCTGCACCTTGGTGGCACGCAATTTTGGAGAGGTGGCCGCCTTTGAAAAAAAAACCTTGGCATATCTTTACAGTGTACCAAATTCTATATAATTTTTCATTCAGCTCTATATTTACTCGGCATATGCAGTGCATGCACATATAACCTTATCATACCCTCAACCAATATTCTCACAGCATAGAACATTTCCTCTAAAAAAGAGAACATTTCACCAAAATGATGAATGCCGTTCAATCACTTTAATCAAAAGGGTAATTGCTTTGCTGCACTCAAACAGAGCAGCTCGGCGCTGTGAATACGCAGGTGCATTTGAGCATCCCATCCAATTCTGGTCAAAGAATGAATTCCACTTGAAATCCTGTCCTGTCAAATGTTCTCGTCATTACCTCCCACTTGTGCTTCTCTATCTGATGCTTCTCCAGTTCAAGTCTGTCACATGCTGCACTGTGCACTTTGCTCCTTCTATTGATGGTCTCCCACCATCAGCTGCAGCAAACAAGATTTGCTGCATTTATTTATTTATTTTAAACATGGCTACATCTGCGCCATTCATCTGAGACTTCAGGTTCTAATGCAGCATACCCATCGCACATTCAGAATCTCTCAGAAAAAAAAAATCGTTCTCTATGAATCAGAAATGAACTATATGTCAACATTTGATTCCGCTAATAAGCATCATTGGTGAAATAATACTAAAAAAACTAACAATGATGGGGTCAGTTTTACATTTTGTTGATTATACAAGGGTGGCACACGCCCATGATTGAGCAGGTCAAATAATACAAATTGTACAACGGAGTATAAATCATTAACAATTGGTTAACTACCCAAATTACAAAATTATACATTTTTTTTTTATGAATATTGTTTTGAGCTCAATTTAGAAGGAGGACAGCTAACCCTAAATAAACATATTAAAACAAGCAAATAAATGAGCAAATACAGAAACAAGACATACTGTAAATTAAGGAGGAACACAAATAGTGAAAAACTAATGAAGATGTTTGAAACAGATTGTATACGACGACACAGGACAAGATTACACAGCAGCCAACAAGGCAAGGTGATACAAGACGGGCCAGACATGACATTTATGTTTGTGTCAGTGCCAGTGCTTATTTGCCTGTGTCCGAGTGTGCTGGATAAAAACTGGGTCTTTATGGGGCAACAAAGAGTACGAATAAGTGACAAAGTCATAAAGATAAATACTGACAGTACAGACATATAACACCAGACATATCAAACGGATGAAATGATTTGATTGAGATGCAGATTTTTTTAGTTGATGCTGGTTGCAGGAATAGTTTACTTGAATGCAGACATGAATGGAAGTGGGGAATGTGAGTGGGTCATATATGTCAGACTGTGTAACTGTGATTAGAAAATTGTGCAAGGGGGAGGAGAGAATTGATGATTGAATAAATAATGTTGATGGATAGACTCTTGCTCGTCTAATATTTGCAACCAAACAATGAAAAGACCAATGATAAAACAATCCTATAAACAACCCCAATTCCAATATTGTTGGGACAAAGTGAAAATTTTGAATGAAATCAAAACGCAATGACTTCACACCAGCCAGTATTTTATTCACAAAAGAACAGAGATGACATACTAAATGTTGAAACTGAGAAATTTTACAATTTCATCCACAAAATGAGCTCCTTTCAAATTTGATGGCTGATACAGGTCTCAAAAAAGTTGGGACAGGGGCCTGTTTACCAGGTGTAGCACCCCCTCTTCTTTTTAACACAGAGTGGAGGCATCTGGGCACTGAGGAGACAAGTTTCTTGAGTTCAGCCATTGGAATTTGATCCCACTCTTGTTTAATACAAGCTTCCAGCTGCTGGAGAGTTTTAAGTCTCCTTTGACGGACTTTTCTTTAATTATGCGGCAAATGTTCTCATTCGGTGAAAAATCGGGACTGCAAGCAGGCCGGTTCAGCACACAGACTCTTCTACTATGAAGCCATGCTGTTGCAATAGCTGTAGTATGTGGTTTTGCATTGTTCTGCTGAAATACACAAGGCCTTCCCTGGAATAGATGTCATCTGGAGGGAACAAAAGGGGTGGTCTTTCTCCTCTTTAGCCCAGAGGACACGATGCCCATGATTTCCAGCAAAAGTGTCAAATTTGGACTTGTCTGCCCACTGAACACTTTGCCACTTTGCTACAGTCCATTTTAAATGAGCCTTGGCCCACAGAACATGGCAGCGCTTCTGGATCATGCTCAGCAATGGCTTCCTTTTTGCATGATAGAGTTTTAGGTGGCATCTGTGGATGGCACGGCAGATTGCGTTTGCAGACAGTGGTTTCTTGAAATAGTCCTGGGCCCATTAAGTAATGTCAATGACAGAATCATGCTGGTGAGTGATGCAGTGTCGTCTGAACACCCGAAGATCATGGGCATCCAGTAAAGGTCTTTGGCCTTGTCCCTTACGCTCAGAGATTTTTCCAGTTTCTCTCAATCTTTTGATGACGTTCAAAGCCTTTGCAATTTGACGCTGATGAACATTGTTTTTTAAGTATTCTACCATTTTTTTACGCAAACCTTCACAGGTAGGAGAGCCCCTAGCCATCTTTACTTCTGAGAGGCTCAGCCAAAGACATCCTTATAGCCCCTTTTAAAGTTGCACACCTGATGCCAGTTAACTTAATTACTTGTTAAATGTTCTTTCAGCTTATTCTTTTATATATGAATTGCTTTTTCAGCCCTTTTTTTTTTGCCTGTGTCCCAACTTTTTTGAGACCTGTTGCAGCCAGAAAATTTGAAATATGCTCATTTTGTGGATAAAAATGTAAAATGTCTCAGTTTCAACATTTGAAATGTTCTTTTGTTGATACTCTAATATAAGCCAATATGTTAACATATTGTTACTCTCGTCCCTGACGACATTGTTTTCTTTCCCCATCGGATTTTTTACCCAGCTGGCTGATTATTCCTGGGCGGTCCTTCCCCGGAGTCTATTTAAGCCGGAGGTCGCCACGCCTCCTTTGCTGGAGTGTCTGATGTTATGTTGCTCGCTTCGGCTTGAGAAATCCTTAGTCAGGGTTTGCCAATATATATATATTATCTTTGTTTCTGGGATGCTTTGAATCTTTAGGTTATTTGTTTATATCATTGCATTTTGATTTCATTCACAATTTACACTTTGTCCCAACTATTTCGGAATTGAGGTTGTAATAGAAGAAGAAGAAGAAGAAATTGGCATTGAAAATCTGGCAATTCCAGCAAAGTCAGCATTACAGCTGCATAAGGTACATCTCAGCAGATCAACTTTATTACCCACGCCGGACAAGGCTGCGTGGGTATACAGTTTAGCACCGTCTGTGTGTGTGTGTGTGTGTGTGTGTGTGTGTGTGTCTGTCCACGTGACAGCTCAGCTCGGCCACCACTGAAGCTTGGTTGACCATACTTTGTGGGGTAGATGATGAGAGGGTACCCTGTCCAAATTTGCATTTTGAGGTTGAAAGGTCAAAGGTCAAGGTCAACAGGAGGCATGGGTTAGCATCTCTATCGAGTGCGCATCATCTTGTTCATTCTAACTTTGGAACCCTCAATGAGAAAATTTTAGCCTGTGCGCTATAGATGAAATTAATGTAATCAACATAATTGAATAACCCCGTGTTACACGAGAGAACAATCAACAGTTTATTGCAGCGAGCAAAGACTTGGTCTGCCAGTGATGAATATGTCCTGATGTCCCAGCACTGCATAGCTTATAAATCACCTTTACTGTCCCTAAATTCATGATTGACAGGTAACAAAATGGAGAATGTTACTTTCACTGAGGACAAGTCATAAAGTAATGAAGATGGGGATAAAGGAGGCTCTTCATTTATGGTGACCTTGTTTTTTGAGACTCCCAGATTCGTGGGCACACGTGAGCACAGCCATAAATAATTCTGACTGAGGACCAGGTTACAACGTTTCTTAATTTTGCTGAGAGTTAGCAGTATTTTATGATAGTTACCCCAAAGCAGTTTAAAAACTGATTGGTGTAAGGATACTGTTGTTGAACTGATCCATTGCGACCATCAGTAAATGAAACCTTTTGTAAAGCGGCAGCAATGCTATTTGCAAGCCAAATAGACATACAGCATTTTGAAAACACATTATCGCTTCAGAACATGGGACACGGAATTCTCCAGCTTTTATATTGATAATATCAGACTGCTCTCTGCCAACTTTTATGAAAAAAAATAAGAAGTGCCTTAGTCAATTTTTATCATTTTGAGAAAAACATAAAAAACTGTTGCATTTTTATATCAATGAGACTTAGGCATAAAATCTCAAAATGGGAAAAAAAAATGGCTAAGGCACTTTCGTTGTGTATATATAGTACTGTGCAGTAAGGTTTTAGGCACATTTAAGGGAATTTTCTTGGGCAAATATGCTTGCAAAAATAAATACATTAAAAAGTAAGTAACCTTTCATGCACACACCTCGCCAGCCTCCCTGCACATGCCTGCCTGCCTCTTTTGAGCCCTGGTCGGCTGTGATCACAATGGGCTGCAGCTGCAGTTCTTTCTGTGCTCATTACCCTGGCCCGCCCAGCTTTAAGACTTGCAGCTGGCGGGAGCTGTCCATGGTGCTGCAAGTCTAGGGAGTGCTGTGTGGGCTTGGGCTCTTTGGCCGTAGTCCTAGGTGCTGAAATTCCAATCTTCAGCTGTGAGGAATTGCCTGTTGCAGGCTTGCTGACGCAGTCGAGGGGCGTGGTCACGTTCCGGTTTGCCACAGTATATGCATATAATGCACTCTTGTTTATTTTCAAGCATAGTGACATTCAGTGGCCAAGCACTTGTGAATTAGTGATACAATGTCATGTTGGAAGCGTAGCAGACCATATTTTAAAGTAAATAATGACAGTGTATACTACCGACAGTATTAACACTGAAAATTAACAATATATAGTTTAGTTTCATGTCAGAATATTACGGTATTATGCAGAATTATGCTCTTGGACAGATTTTTATTTAAAACAGCCTTTCAAGTGAGCAGTACATCCAGATTGGGATATTGAAAATCCTACCCAGAGTTTATACCCCAGATCCTTTGGATTTTTTAAATAGTGCAGTTTGTCATTCAACTGTTAGAATCAATTAGTGAAATCAACTGATTTTGGGATGGAAGAAGCCTGATGCTTTGACTTTCCACCTTTGAGTACATGTTTGATTGATACAGACAAGATAACAATACATATAAAATAAAACTCCCAAATGAAAACACATGTTTGGCCGAATCAGGTTATGGAACAGATACGGTCGATTCAGGTGCTCTTTCAAGAGTAGTAGTTTTTCTGATCTTTCTTCCATTATCATTCTTCAGGCATTTTCAGGCTCAACAGAAGTTTCGTCTAATTCTGAGGGCAGCAGCATTCTGCCTTGTTGCCTGATTTGTCACTGTCCTGCAAAGGCAGGACATTTTTTGGGGTCTGAATACTAACCTAAGCTCAGATAGGTTAGCTAAACTATCACGTTGAACATAGATTCATGAAACAAAAACAAAAACAACAAAAAAAAAACCAGGTTGAACAAAAATGTGACCAACAAATTGAAGTCAGACGCACTTTTTTTAACAATTGCTAAATAATTCAAACTCCAGATTTTAATGAATAAAATACCAAATAACCTGCAACATTCTGTCTCCTCAAACAGTATCGGAGCAGAAAGCCCAAGCCCCTTGTCTTTGCAATACATTGAATACATTAGTGGTTAAGACCAAAACCTCAATACAACACAATACATTTCTGGGTAGCAAGCATCGTACTTTGGTATCATATCACCCAATTTTTAGGTGAGCAAGAGTATTGTAACAAAGAGTATTTAAGTCAATGAATGCAAATTACTCTCAGTATTTGGCTGGATATTCCATGGTTGCAATAACTCACCCTGTTGCATTCTTCGCCTCCACCTCAACAGGCAACAGGTGTGGCTCGTTAAGGTGGAGGTTGAGTGCTGCTATTTAAGGGCTGGCTGCACCTTAGTTTGGTGCTGCAGTATTCTGTTTCTGAAGCCCTGGTGTATGTTTATGTGTGCTGCTGCTCCTCTCTGGGGTGGTTTTACCTTAAGATTAGATTAAAGGTTTTTATATTCCTTCTCAGCCAGTGCGTTTGGGTCCCTGTTCCTACTTTTGTGTACATGGTCCCAGTCCCCGCCGGTTTCTTGTCTTCTGCTGGCGGGGGCAAATCCATGGCAATATTAACTGAAAATGATAGTTTTGCTGTGAGTAAACACCTAATAAAGCATTCTTGATTGGTATTTGTCTGGGATATTCTTTTATTCCCATTCCCATTTTCAATTTTTATTGTGATTTCTCAAATAATTCCGGCTCAATATCATAGTTCTCCAGCTTGGCGCTGATGTGGTGCTGATGTCAATCCAGACTTGAAGTGTCACAGGTTATGGTTAAAGTATAATAAATCTGGTACTGTGTATCCTTACATCATAATAATTGATGTAAAATGTGGTGTCAAAAGCAAAACTGAACGTAAGTAGCTTCCAGGTGGCCCCACCAGCAGACTTCTTGAGTTACGGACCTAAAAATGTTGCTTTTTCTGTGAGTCTACCATATCTGCCAAGTTTCATTCAATTCCACAGGGGTCAACTCCTCATCTTTTTCAAAAAGTGCCATTTTCTCAGGGAATGGCTCTTAACTCCTAAACATAACTTTAGGTTGTAATAAGCTGCTTGACCAACGACCTATCTGGGTGTATTTTTTTCGAAGGACAGGCTGGAGAATTCGGTGGTCTGATAAGTGATATGTTCTAAATTGCATAAAAATTTCGATGAAAATGCCAGGAAATAAAAGCTGAAATACAGATTTGTTGTCTCACATACATCTATTCCCCTCAAAAATCATTTGTTTTCGGGTGAATCATAAAAATCCAATGACCCTTGATGTCTCAATACTTTTGGACCACACTGTACTTTTAATTTGTACATGGGATCATGCTACTATCTTCTATTTTGACAGATAAATAATGAGACGTATGACAGACATCACTTTTTGCTACATTTTGAAAATGATTTCATGCCTTTCCTGTTACTACTTATGCAGACGCTATTTTTTTCCTTATTTAACGACACATTTTATATTGTTACTGTCAGTCTTATTCAACATCCCCAATGCTAAGTTACCGCTTGCAAATGCACTCGTACAAGATGAAACCAAACTACTGAAAAGCTGCTTTCAACTTTCTCACATTTCCAGCCTCCTCCTTCATAAATAGGATAGTTCATTGTAAGCAGGATCTGTTTATATTGCGTTCAATAATTTAAACATCCTGAGTCAGAGGCTCTGCTCTGGGGGGAGTGTGATCTCAGGGACTTTCTGTGTCATGCTGTTTAAGATTGTTTCAGAGCATCACTTGTGCAGCGTCACTGCCAAACATAAATTCACAGAGTTCAGTGATTATGCTCAAATCTGGCGTAAGTGTCCAACCTTAATTCAACCTTAGGCTTCGCTTTGGGCTGACTGACCCAGTACATCTGCCGATTAACAGGCACATCTAACACGGCATGTCTCTTTCACATTCTCATCTGTACTATGTAATTTACCCCACCATTTCCATTAATCTTGGAAACAAAAACAAGGTCAGCTAGCAGTATTCCTGATGAACGCCAGAATTTTTAATTTGTCCATTCACAACCCTGGGTAAATATCCATTTATTGTGTCTTTGCTTCACAAGAAAAATATTATAGCTTATACTTCAGGCAGCCCCTGTCTGGCAGCTAATCAGACTTAGGCTTATGCTTGGATCTTGTTATTGAGAACAAGGTCATACTTTTATCACTTTACAGATTCCATTGACAGTCTTTAGGAATTTTGAAAAACAGCAAAAAAATGACATGGATGCATTTGTAAATGATTAGTAACAAGACAATTGTAACCAATATACATTAGCTTATTAAGTAATTATTTATCCAATCCTTTGCTGAGAGATAGGATACAGTGGGAGAGATGGGTGGATTATTCACGGAAAACTGCAAACAAGCTACCTAACTGTGACAGTCAGTCAAGGAATGCCTGACATATTATTATTATTATTATTATTATTATTATTATTATTATTTTGACCAACTTGTTCTAGTCAACCCACTGAAAAAAATTCAAACTTTTGACTTTTCAGTCAAAAATACTGAATACGGCATTCCCAAATGAGCTTTATGAACTCTAAGTTTTAATAAAAGGCCAGTTCTGACAAAAACTGCCTAGCAATGCTGAAATTTCATCGAGATTTTAAAAGGATGACAAAGGATCAAAAATATTTGGTGATCTAATGAGGAATATCTCTGTTCATCTATATCATACCCCATGGCTGGACATTAAATGGAATTCTCATCATTGTAGATTCCCAGAACCATCTAGAATATTTTGAATGCAAATACAAATATTGACAGTTTTTTTTTTTTTAACATATAACCTTCTTTATTATTGACAGTATGTGCCATTCATTATTATTTATTATGATCAATCAATTTCAGTGGCTCAGCTTATTGCTAGGGGGCTAATTATGTTCAAGAAAAGAACAAAGGAACCAACTCTAACCTTGCTAAATAATTCTTAAGGATAGTTTTCTTTCAATAATGCAATCCAAGAAATTGTGTACTTCAAAGATCACCAAAACTAAATGCTAGATATTACATGCTGCATACTCAAGATACTAGATAATGAAAAAGAGAGAAATTGAATGCACCCAAATAATCAGAAACACTGGAAGCCATTTGTCAAGAATATTATAATATTCTGAGATGAGTGGTCGATGAACACAGAGAGCTGTTATTTCTACTTAACCAAAGTGAAGGTGTATGACTGTATCTGGCCTGTATCCAGTTATTGCTGCTTACTATTGATCCTGCTTTGGAGCCTCTCTATTTGTGTTTGTGAATTCAATTGCAATGATATATACTCTAGTAGTGTCGATTTAGCATTAAAAATAAAATCTCAGAGCATCAGACAAGACAAGACAAGGAAATCCATTTGTTTTGTAAATTCCCATAAAGAGCTTTGCAATTTCGGTCGTACCAGCATGCTTTAAAGGCAATTTATGACACAACAGTGTCTGTTCGCTTGAAATGATGCCGCAATCTAGGGAAGACATTACAGACAAGTTCGGCTAGATGTTGTAGCAGGACTAATTCCTGCAGTTTTCCCAGAACACCAGGCAAATATTAGTCTCTTTGACCACGCCCTCAACCCCCCCACCCCCACTTTCACCCCCCGTGCATGATGCCGAACAAATAGTTCTATTCTGCGGAACACATATAAATGACTGATGAAGCAGTCATACATCAAAATGTTAGCACCTTTTGGAAATAATGCAACTTTTTTCCCACTAGAGCAAGGCATAATTCATTGGACAGCCAATAATGCTCTGCCAGTGCCTGAGCCCCAATCAAGCAGCTATCATGTGAAATGCACACTTTGTAATTTATTTATATATTTGTCCACATACGTCAAAATTATCTAGTTAAAAATATCTTGCAAATGAAGCCTAGGGAGAAACAAACATTGTAAGTGCTATGACAGATCACTCTTGTGTGGCTATCCTTCACATGGACTACCAATTAAACCACCTGAAGAATTTGAAAAAAAGGAAGATGTACATTATTGTTGCTGTAGAACTGAATGATGAAGAGAATAGTCTTTTATGCAATTTATCTTGCTTCAGTGAAATTGAGAAGAAATAATTGTGTGACAGTTACAGTCAAAGAGACTGCTGATGCCTGTGACCCCCATGGTACCAGAAAACAGACCCCATGGACATGTGAAAATGGCTCGAGGGGAAAACCAATGAATGACCAGCCAGGGGATTTAGAGGGACATACAAATGATGATATCAACAGAAAGTGGTTATGGGGGATGTAAGCTACTGATACTGTCATGGTTGAGGTGGTGTGCCTGTGTTACGGACTTTTCTTTGTGGATCTGGTCCCGGGAGGATATCGAATTCTATCGCTATCAGATTCTTTCCCGAGCTGTTCATCAGGCGTGGGCGGTGCGTTCCTCTAAGTCTATATAAGCCAGATGTCCGCCACGCCTCCTTTGCTGGAGTGTCTGGTTTCAGTTTCCACTACAGCCAGAATGTATCTCTAGTAAGGGATTTGCGGCAAAAGTATTCACTGTATATTTGCTATTTACAATTCTTTACGGAAATTTCCTTTTTGATTCCTTCCCTCTTTCTTTGGTGTTCATTTAGGCGATTTGTTCTTTCTCAGTTCTTGAGTTATTTCCTTATTGCTTTTCCTGTTTGTCTCTCCTCTCTAGCTTTGCTTCCTGGTTTGGATTTTTGGGCGTCCTTTCTGGAAGCGCGAGAGCTGTTGCCTCGTTTATATTTCTCCCAGTGGGTATTAGAGTCCTTGCTGGTCTTGTTTTCTCCCACTGCTGAATTTGGCCTCCCTACTCCTTTGGCCATTACAGATACAGAGGGAGAGGGAGGGGAATGTGAAGAATTATTTCTTCCTCGATTGTTCGACACATTGGCCAGAATACTGATAAGATAGTCAATTTTATTCTAAATAATTTACTTTAATTCCAGAGGTTTTCCATGATTTTAGCTGTGCAATAATGTGTTTCTATGAAATATCTTTTGAACTTGACTTTCCATCTTCAAATAAGCCTGAAAACTCTGAACACTGAAGTCATTATAAAGAAGACAGTATTACCCCAGGATTCTCTTGTTTCCCTTTAATATATCAAAGGCTCCACCACCTTTGGTCTGCGATCAACAGTCTACAGGAATTAATGGCGGCTCATATGGTTGAAATAAAAGTCAGTTTTATTTGTTATAGATCCAGTAGTATAGGTCCCCAAGCGTGTCTATTGTTTTTATAATTCACTTGATATTTGATGTTGCCAGAGACAGAGCTTTACCAATAAAATTACATCGTTGCTGACATTTTTCAGGTCTCTCTCTATAGGCATTACTCCTAACCTCTGCCCGGTTAAGTTTGGATGGGCTCAATTTATTTGTTGTGCCTACAGTTTTCAAGAAAATATTTCCCTATATATCTGTATATTTTTACCTATATTATACTGGTAATATATTTACAAAACATGCATACATCATAATGAGGTGATTCATTTTTATCCTTTAAAACTGTCTATCTGGGCATCAGTGATTGCAAGTTCTGATATCTTGATTTCTCACAGCTGCTGTTACCTTTTCTGGCTTCTGGTGTTTTTAATTGGCATTGTTGTTTCATTGGCTGGTTTTGATTTCTCTTTGTAAATATTTGCCCTTTTGTCAATTTTTTTAATGAAGGTCCATGACTGACATGTCGTTTAATAAATATTTAGCAAGTACATGAATGTGTGCAGGGACTTCACTTTTTTTATCATGTAATACACAGCACCTTTAATGAATGTTTTCAATTCAGGTGTACACAGACTAATTGTCAGTAATGTCTTATTCTAAAAACATTTTTTGAGACAATGTGTAAATTGTGAAGAAAAACAGCAAGCAGTGACGTGCGAATCCGTTAAACCATTGTCTTGAAAAAAGAATACATAGACAAAATTACCTTTTTTTTAAGTTGCGGCTATTTTCTAAATGTGATGTCTGCCACTACTGTACAACATCACCTTTCAATAACACTCAAGTCATTTTTAACTCGTGGATATGCGTAGGTCCTCCGAATCTTTTCTTTACAGCATTGAATGTCATCAGTAGAATCACTACATTCTGTGCAAAAGCACATTGAGAAATGTTGTTCTTAAACTCTATGTGACAGTGTTGATTGCGATTAAACCATATATGCCAGTTTAAAAATATTCTCTGTCTAACAAATGCATTCTAAATCAAATTAGGCCTGTTTCCTCCTCTGCTGTGAACCACACAATCTGCAAGTTGAATTCAGAGGTAAACCTTTTGCCCTGGCTGTAACAAGTGCTCAGTCAAAACTTATTTCTATCCCAAAACAATAACATGAGGGCTGGGAGGGATTACTGAGATGTGGGAAAATAACTGGGATGTGTCAGTAAAAGACCAGCTTGTATGATTGAGAAAATAGAGTACTCTGAAAAGAGTTCTCTCATTTACTTGTTCAGTTTGCAAACAAATAAAAACATAATTTGGAGGTTTTGCAGTGGATCTGTGTTTGAACTGGAAGATGCTCCGCCTGGCTTGGTGTGACAACGGGTTTTCCTCTTACATGGCAAACATCAAATAACATTGCTGGTAAATTACTGAGCCATTTGTATTTGCTCATTTTATACCCAGTTTCAACTGAATCGTTTGTCATCTATTTATCTATTTACCAGTGGGATGTTCTCTATGACTATTTTTCAGAAGATTCCTCAACTTCTCCTGTGCCAATTGTTTTGGAATGTGTTGCAGACGTCAAATTTGGAATTTGCACATTTACAAAAATCTGTAAAGTTAATGACGCAAAACTCCGCATTTTTGCACCGTTTTCAAATGTAGGTAGAAGTCGGTCCACTTCTGCCTAAGTCATAGTTTTAAATTTGGCTGGGACCTTTCTGTGTGGAGTTTGCATCCTCTCCTTGTGTTTGTGTGGGTTATGTCTGGGTACTCCAGTTTCTTACTACAGTCCAAACACTTGCATGTCAGGCAATTTTGAGATTCTTATTTCCCGTAGGTATGAGTGAGGGAATGGTATCTGTGTCCTTTGATAGATTGACAATCTGATCAGTGTGTGTCCCTGCCTTTCGCTCATTACCAGCTGGGTTAGGCTCCAGCTCCCTTGCGACCCCAGTGATAAAGGAAGTGTTTAGATGATGGATGGATTGATGGATATTGTCTCAGTTCCCAGTAATTGCTGCAGCACCATCAGTTACAGTTAACACAACGCTCTTGATATTAATTCCTCTTTCATTAAGCATCATGATGGCTTCATTAGTATCCTCCCCTTTAGTGTGGCTAGGGAGTGGTGTCAGGGCATGGACGTCTTCACAGAATTCCCCCTTTACTGGGCTGAACTATCTTATGAAGACACATAGCTGGGCTTTTTCAATGCAGTCTGTTGATCCATCCACAGCAAGTGAAATATATTTTGCATTCTTGATATCAAGAGTTGACTGTTTTAGCAAGTAATACTGTTCTCCTGTTGCTGTTGGATAATGATATTGCTGGAAGTTTCTCTGGAATCTCTTGTCTCTCATTTTCCTCGAAAATTCCTAAACCATCTAATACAAAGCCTCCTGAACTACTCCTGCCTCAGAAGGGCTTTTTGTTCCGGCCCAGCACCCGGGCCACTCAGAAAAAGGTTTCAGTCACTTTCTCTTGCTGTGTCATAGATCTCATGAACAATTCATCTGTCGCTTCATATGGAGACCTCAACTGTGCCAGTTTCGTTGCTCTCAGCTTAGTGTTCTGTGAGTACTGCTGCTCGAAATGGCAGTGCTTGGTTTCATAATGACGTTTTCACTGACACCCTTCACAAAATCAAATGCAGTGGCTTTGTGGTGGATTGTGGGAATGTGAAATTATATTTCTCTGTCCACTTCTCTTTTGGTTATCAACTTTTCTGTGTGAATTTTTATATTGACATTTTCACCTCGTTAGCTCATACATTTGAAGTATGGATAATGTAAGGCACTTGTCACAATTGTATTAATATTCCATTGACATCACGCAAGTACAAATAGAAACTATACAGTAATGTCTTACAGTTCATCCTCATTCAGACAAATTCTTGCAATATTTACTTAAATTGTAGAAATTGTGTTAGAGAAAAAAATGATGCACATCATATATCAGCGATTCAGCAGCTGATATGATTGCAAATTATCCAGTAAAATGAACTTGCCCTAGACAATACCCATCACTCTTTCTAACAATTTATGTCGCCATGCCAACATTATCAACAGTAGAAAAATGAACCACAGACATCTTTAAAGTTCTACTGACTCATTTTTCAATATTTTTCCAGATAAAATGTGGATAGTATCACTGATCCTCAGGGACACTGTGTTCAACGGCACTAACAATTCATTTATCAAGAGAAAATGTATTCCAGAATGGAAAAAATTACAATATTATTCATAATAAGGTACTGGGCTGGGTCTGAATTGACTCATCATTTGGTGCAAAAGTAGACTGCAGACGTGGACTGACCCATTACCTTCCACCTGGAAACCAAAACAAGCTCATTGAGCTGTGTGGGTAGGACATTGATAGCAATGGCCCATAAGCTCATGGGACATAAATGAAGCATTCCCCAAAAAACGCAAACAAAAAACAGTTTGGAGTGCCATGGCTGTCTGTCATTGTTAGGAAATGTTTGGACATGTTTGGGGCATGACCTTTAGAGTAACAACATTGTGAGATGACATTCCGAGACAACTGCTGGTATTGACATGTACTGTGGTGTTGTAAGAAGTTTGTTCGGTGTGCTTTGGGCTTTAGATTTCAATGTGGATTTGCTTTATGACTGCTAATGTGCACACGAGAGGAGGGGAGGAAGCGGGACTGTGTCAGGGACAGAAGATTTTGTCCCTGTCCCAGCCATTATGCACAGTGGACACGCAGTACATTGTACATTGATACATGGTACATTGTTACAAAGTCCAGGAAAAAATCCATAGAGTCAGACGCACATGGACAGTGACACAGTTTTCATTTTGTCGGCTCTGAACATCACAATACATTTGAAATCATGATGTGTTTGAAGATTTTCAGCTTTAGATATGGGTTTTGTCAATGATATTGAGGGTGAATATGAAATTAATGCAGAATTTACAACATAATCGTACATTTGAAGGACACATTTCAAAATATGATCATAAATTTAATTTTTGGTCCTTGGTTGCAGATTGATTCCAGTTTGGAACTTGTACACTAGGATGTTTTCCCTAGTGATGGTCTGCCAGTTTACCTTCAGTATCTGGTGGTTCTCAAGGTATTTGCCTTCTTATCTGCCCGCAGCAATTGTAATGCATGCTGAACCTGACTCGGGTGAAGTGAATGACCTGGCCATTGAAGAAAAATCCCCCTCTTTTTCAAAAAAGTCTTGGGCTGTTTCGGATCATTATCCATTTGATATTTGAAACACTATCCAATGAGATTTAATTTATTTACTTTTCATTTATTGAATCAAATAATAAATGATCAAATAATATACAGTATATTAATAAAATTAATAAAAATATTAACAAAAAGTAATAATAGATTACATTACATTACATTCATTTAGCTAATTCAAAGCTTTGTAAAGTACAGTAATTGCCAAAACAGAATGATTAAAACAGCTGCAAGAAAGCGCAAAACATGGAAAAGTTGGTATAGAGCATTGGTAAACTTTGTCAAGATCAGGTTATATGTAGACGAAATGCTTGACGTACATCAGTTGTATTACGGAATTTAGAAAGGATCAGTTAGTAAACAAACTGAAAAATGTAATGGGAAGCAAACCCTGCAAAGCATGAACAAAGACAGAATACAGAAAAAACTGTTTTTTATTATGACGCTAAACATTTCAGAATTTGTCCTGCTACTGCTTTCAATAGCCATATCATCGCTCATTTGCTGCCATTTATGCACACGATATACTGTATCACTGCCTCCACCATGCTTTGCAGATAACGTGGTGCATTTAGGATCATTAGCAGTTACTTCCATTCTCCATACTATTCTTTTTCTATCATTTTGTTATACATTTTTCTTCATCTCCTCTGTCCTTCAGATGTTGTTTGCCAACTGGAAAGAATTTTAAAGATATTTTTTTTGCAAAATTCCTGATTTTTTATGCTTACAGACTTACATGCACAGAAGATATAGCCATATTCATGGGTTAGTTAATTTAGCATAATAATAAAATCTGTAACTTTGTTCCTGTTGTTGCTTCTCCTGTGGGCTATACTGTAATTGGAAGCACAAATCTTCCATGTTACTACCAAACACATATTCCACAAGGTTACCTCTCGAGCAATTAATGGCCTGCCATGTTTCAATAGATGTCTACCTTTAAACTTCACGCAAAGCTAACAGTTCCTCCTTTTGTTATTAATAATAACAAAATAATAACAGGAAAAAAAGAACTGGTAGGTTAATCACTGAGTGTATTGGGGTTCTATGAAAAGAGGTAGGGGAAAAAGTGCAAAACATCAATTTATTTTCTTATTATCTCCCAAAATGAATCGCTTGACGAAAAGAGGGGTCTACAGGTGTGAGTTCACATCCAAAAATACTGCTGTATAAGGTGACAATGCTTTATCACAAAAGTTAGCCATCGAGAGGACAATGCTCTAATGTTTGCCACTTGAAAGCCATAAATGGCCAAGTTTCCTGCAAAAAAAAATCACTAATAGTATCATTTTCATTTGTGCACTCCTCTGAGCATCAATACACATCACCGTAAATATCCCAACCCATGCAAGGAGAAAAATTATTTTCTCTCAATTACCATCCTCAAAGCATTGATGAAACTGCTCCTGAATCACATTTAAGAAGTGAAACAATGACAGCATGTGCATCTCATACTCAGTCACTACAGCGCAGGCTCTCCGGCCAATTACCAATTATTACAGATTAAACCTCAAGGTGATTTCAAAGTCTCCTAATTCTACCTTGCTCAACTCCCCATAGATGCCCTATAATGCATGCTCCCCACTCATCTATTTCAAATAAGTGGCTGCCAGTCTGCCCCAAGAGCTCTTAGTTTCATTGTTTCACTTAAATTATGGATTTATTAATTATCTTTTGATTATTTTCATTTGCTTTCTGAATAAAGTACCACCGTGGAGATGCTGTGCTTGATGATGCTACCTGAGGTATGGCTCTATTCCTTTGGTATCGATGTGAACAATGAAACTTCAGTAATGCAGCCCCTATTCCAAGATGCAAATGCAAGTCTTGATACAGAAACAAGTGCCAGTACTCATAGAATGCACTACAACATCCAAGGTAACATATAAATGTTATTTATTTTTAGTTGCTCAGCAAAACTGACATGAAATTGTTCTCTTTGTTGTAAAGAAGTCTAGTCTAAGGAATGGGGTGTAAAGAGCAACAATTAATTCTGGCAAAATCTGTCTTTTCAGAATTCCCTCTCAACCCCTGATAATTAATTTTGGCATAAATATTGCTTGATTCCCCACAATAGATACATTCATTTAAAATAATTATCTCCAGAAGATTGTTCTGGTAATGAGCATTGTAAAACCAGGTGCAAGGCGTGCACATACAATTCATTGACATGCTGTCAGACAATTCTGAGTCTTTGATTTACTTCATGTCTATGTACTGTGGGAAGAAGTCAATTCCATCAATTCCATCTAAAGCACCATGATGCTGCCTGAAAAGATAAAGATTAGAATGCTTGAATTGTTTTTAGATGACCATAGACCATGTAAAAAAGGCAGTACATTAGCTTACTGAAAAATCAGGATGCACCTGTGAAATCATGCAAATATGATTATGTATGCCTGCCATTTTTTAAGAACCATCTAGGATATGCTATGCTGAATGCATTCCCAGTTTATAAATATCAATACCCATTGATTCATCACATTTCATTGGAAGGCAGTAAGTTAGAGAAATCAATACAACCTGCATTGACCCAAGACATGCCAATGCATTTTAAATAGTGCCAGACGTATAGAACCTAATGTAACATCAGTGTAATGTGAAGTGATGCTAACAATGCACTTAAGTTGAAACTGTGTCTAGCACTGTAATGTGTGAATGCACAGTCAGCAGCTTTAGCTGTTATGGGCCAGATAAAAGGCTTAGTTGGCTCTTTAAAATATTGTGAATCGACTCCTTTTTTAATTATTGTAAAAAGGCCAGAAATTACGGGCCTTGTTTTCTTCACGTGCCATATTTCACATCAAAAAGCCCGTCTCAAAATTATACTTAGTGAACATGTTGATACTCTCATTTTCAAAAGAAAGATACTGCTGCAATTTATCCATAGATAGTCGATTACAATAAATTGTGCATGAAAGGATAACTTCATTATGCTTGTCAGCAAATATTAATTGTGTGTTTTAATATTTGAATCACTGGGAGTAAAACAAAAAAAAGAAATAAAATAATAATAATAATAATAATAATAATAATAATACAACCCCAATTCCAAAATAGTTGGGACGAAGTGTAAATTTTGAATAAAATCAAAATGCAATGACTTTCAGATCACATGAGCCAGTATGTTATTTACAATAAAACACAGATAACATTTCAAATGTTGAAACTGAGATATTTTACACTTTGATCTAAAAAATGAGCTTTATTTAAAATTTTCTGGCTGCAACGGGTCTCAAAAAAGTTGGGACACAGGCAAAAGAGGACTGAAAAAGAAATTAATATACAAGAGAAAGAACGGAAAGAACATTTAGCAAGTAATTAAGTCAACTGGCAGCAGGTGTGTAACAGGATTGGCTATTAAAGGGATGTCTTAGAGAAATGCAAAATGCAGCTTTAAAATGCTCATTTCATTTATTAAAGGTCAAGAGTTACTGAAAAAATATCATCATGTGAGAAACTTCAAATCTTTCTCCTTACTCCTAAAAACGTATCCATGTTGTTAGGACTCCGAATTTCTGTCAGTGACTTCGTTAACATGGACTTGAGCATCCTGGTTTTTATGTATCCTGAATTTGTATTTGGGCATGTAAACATATCCTGATTTCAGAAACCAGGATAAGCCTTAATCCTGGTTTTGAGAAACCCGATTTTGCAACCTGGAGAACTCCGTAGGAAATAAGGATACTGTTGCATGAATACGCCTTACCACGGTTTCTGACATCTGCCAAGTACCTGTGACATATCAGCTGAACGAGTGACGCATGAGCAGAGCGAACAACGCGGCAGCAACGCGAGTGTCTTACTGAGGAGTAACAGTGAAAAACAACTTCCACAGTAAAAATTATTGTGACAAAAATTGAATAAAAATTCTGAAAGGTAGGAAAGGAAGAAAAAAAATGTTTTATACAAGTTAGAAATTATAGCATTTGGAAAGACATTTCTGGCTTATAGTATAACAGAAAAAAAAAATGTTTAAAACTGCTGAATTTTAAACATAATGTCCCATTGTTTATTATGGGGAAAAAAAGGTAAATAAAGTTGAATAAATCAAAAGGTATATAAGATTTTAAATTGTTGTATCAACGCAACCTGCCCCTAAACAGCTGAATTTTTTTCGGTTTGAATGAAATTTTCAGCTTAAAGTGTGAAGGAGTAGCAGTGGCGGGCCGTGCGTTTTACACCTCGGCCTTCAGTAAGCCTCCCGCAAATTAACCTAAACTTCACCGTGATTCAACAGCAACGGTATGACGTCATAACGTAACCCCCCACTCATTCCCAGTGACAGCATTCACACAAAGCATTATGCCATATCGCATTAATTAATCACTGCCTTTACCAAGAAACAAGAAAATCTCAGTCACTTCCATGCAGAATACCTAGAAAAGACTCCTGGGACACTAGCCAAGCAGCTGCGCATAAACACACACGTGTGCCAGGGTATTCCCAGGGACATCATTCATACTCCGGCAGCTACAATCCAAAACAAAATCCAAAACTTAACAGAAACAAAATGAAAAATGTATTGAACTCACAACAACTGCTTGTTATTTGAAAATGAACTCCATCCTCCTCTCTTTCTTAAAAAAAAATAATAATAATGATACGGTCCTACAGCATATCAGTTTGTTTGAGCTCCAATAAAAAGGTCCTTCAAGATTGCCAGAGTAGCAGTGACAGAGTAAGTTCAATGCTAACTTGTTGAGTAAATTTTGGGTTTTTTAGCTTGCTGAAGCTTGAAACAACCGCAGAAACTCGTTGCATTACTTTCATATGGCACGCCCAGTCATGTAGACTATTCCATTAGCTACCGTAACTGACCTGTTGTCAGCACGTAACGTCCTGACGTAGGCAGAAGCCAACTAGATGGCTCCGCAGTGTCAAAGACTACGCCCCACTTGGCATACTGGCAATCTGATTGGTTCTCAAAATGACAATCAGCAAAAATGTCCCGCGCTTTTGAATGAGAGAGGGATGCAAGGCCATTCTGATGGCCTTGAGACTTGAGACCAGAGGCACTTAGAGAGCAGGTTTGTCTCAGAGACAACTGAGAAAAAATCTGATTGGATAAGCCGAAGCTGTGCTTTATAACAGCTGTCTGCACAGTGGAAGCTGCACAACTCTGGGTTAAGCAATGAAATTGCTTAGATTTAATGATTTAGAATTGACTTTCTAAAATACATGCAGGTTTAATGAAAGTATTTATGAAGAAAAGGAGTAGCTAGTTGACAAGAAATATGGAGAAGAAAGAAAGAGAAAGGATGAAAGAAATAGTGGGAAGAACATAAGTTAAAAAAAAAAATTATTTTCAATAATAGTCATCAATTGTCAGGGGCAGCCACTTTGGACAATATGCGCATCGGGAACTTGGAGTGGGGAGGAACGTCCATCAAAATCACTCTCTAAAATTGATGTTTCTTGCTAATATTTGCAAAACTGTTCAGCCGTTTTTCAGCCAGAAAAAAGCCGTTTTTCAATCAGTTACATTGAGACAGATCTGAAATGTTGCCAGTTCTGACATGATGTGATAGTTTGGTAACCAAACCAATAGGGGCTCGTCTAAAAACTAAAAACAAGAGACACTCTGAAAGGCTAAACATTTTGACAATTTTTTCACAGGCAGCAACAGAAGCCAATACTGACGTGCCAGTTTTGGAATTTATATTATAAAAGATGTAATGATTATCTTTCAGCCAAAAAAAAAAAAATTGTGAGCAATAAGCTCAGTTTGCAGGGGAACTTAAGTGCCTAAAAACGTATGTAGTTGAAATTCTTCTCATGACAAGATTTTAAAACATGATTAAGATTAGCACTGGTATTACCCCTCACTAGGAATAATATAAATGATGAATGCGTTGGTACTGCTTGCAGTTCTGTGAAACACAGACCCTTTTGAACTTAGCTGCTGCAGTCTACAATTCTATGTATAGTCATACAGAAGAAATGCAAATATTGAAATAGAAAATTACATTTTTTTACTGCCATCTTACTGTTCATGTTTGTTCCATATATAATGTGCTTCCCTGGACCTGGAATATGATTGACATTTGTTCCCCCATATTTCTGTGCTCATTTCCTGATGCATAGATGCATGCATTTTGATACTCATGCCAATGAGAGTGTGGGCTCGATTTTCCAAGCATAGGCTAGGTCTGACAAAACTGGAACGGACAGATTGCTATGCTTGTTCTGATTATTCTTCAGCCATAGTTGCTTTAAATTGGCCAAATAAAATACCGTGAGTGCATATTTGGGTTTCAATCATTTATATTTGCCATGCCAGTTGATGTCCTTGGCATACATTGTTTCTGCTTTAAAATAATAAAAATACTCAAACTGAAAATTGGCCTGGCATTATTGTGTCTGATTTACTCTGTTTGTGCATTTATTGGCTTTGTACATAATGTAAAAAAAAAACTTTTTTTTCCACAAACTATAGGCTAATTTTGCTGGATTTAGATATTTTTTTAGATATCTTGTTTGTTCAATCATTGCTTTTCTTATTGTGCGACCATAGTTTTGAAAGACTCCGACACAATGACTAAAATGGACTATTAATCATTCATTTGGAGAATAAAAAGTATATATGAAGAGTTGGAATGCAAAACCCACAAAGTCCACTCAACTTCTTTTGTAATTTGGAAGATGTAAAAATAGTATCAAAGTTCAAATCACAATGGAAAATGTTATTATTAGTAGAGTGGAACAAATAACATTTCTAGGTGTGATAATAGAAGAAAAAATCTCCTGGAAACCTCATATAAGTTGTATGCTCCAAGTTGGCAAAGAGTGTGGGTGTTATGGGGAGATAGACAGTGGCTGAATTATCAGTCCTGACTTATTTTGTATATTTATTTGTATCATCATATCTGAGTTATTGTGTTGAAGTGTGGGGCAATAACGATAAAACTAACCTGATCCATCTGTGCAAATTACAGAAAAGAGCCATAATACTAGTTCACAATAAGAGATACAATGATCATACTCATCCACTGTTTTTGAAAACATCTGCATTGAAGTTTCAGGATCTGGTAAAATTCAAAACAGTACAAATAATTTACAAAGCAAAAAAATACCAAAAAACATCCAAAATCTGATTTGTGAGAGGGAAGGTTGTAAAAATATAATTTAATAGGCATTCTTAATGTACAACAACAAAGTCAAAGAACCACACTGAAAAGTACACTGCCTGGCCAAAAAAAAAGTCGCAGACTCAAATGTTAAGTTGGAACCCCTGTAGCTTTGATTACAGTGTATATTCGTCTTGCCTATACTATATGCAATGCCAGAACATTTATTCTCGATCAGAAATGCCATAATTTTTGGCTGAGATCTTGTCTTCTCGACATAGTGGTTGAACCACTCAGTAGTCTTTCTTGAGCACATCCCAGTAACTTTTAATGCGTTTAAGGTCAGGAATTTGTGGTGGCAAATTTGTTTGTGAAAATGATTCCTCATACTTGTTTTTGTCTTTCATGGTTTTCTTTGCTAAATACAGGCCAATAACTTGCCCGTTCTGGAATTATGTAACATCTTTTCTACCATCAAAGGGTGTGTCATCCAACATGATTTTTTAAGAAATAACTTGCGACGTGCTTCATCATTCAGGGTTAAAATGATTATTGCCAGCTGAAACATATTAATAACTGCAATAATTATCCAATTATAGAATTTTTTCAATAATTTCCAAACGGTGACTTTTTGGCCGGGCAGTATATGTGTATTTCTGTTTGCCAGGGTAAATTACGGAATAGTCTAGAAGTTGAGCTTAAATCCAGTAAAAACCTAAACCAATTCAGATGGAGATTCAGAAAAGGAGCGTTAGAAAGGTATAATACGGAAGAGGGGAAATGTGAAGTCATTTCAAGAGAAGTTTTTGTTTTTCAATTTTGTTTTGTTTGCTTGGGAAAGAGGGTTGTAGAGAGCACGCTAAGTGTGGGTTTGTTTTTGTTTGGTTATTTACCTGTGACGACTGGGGTTGGAAATACATAAGCACTGCTGCTTCCATCCCCATTTCAAATCAAGGCGGTTGTTTTGATCAGAGTCTTTGTCTGTTGTAATAATGCCTTTGTTATGTTTGTTGGTACCTGTTTGGTTTGAAATAAACTATTTGAATTGCATTTGAATTGAATAATAATGGTGATCATTGTGTACGTGTTCTGTGTGGCCATAATGTTATAAAAGATCATCTGAAAAAAAAAAAAAATAAGTTGCTCATTGTGGAGGCAGGTCAAAAATATGTTTTGCACATGTATTTCTTGGAATGACTGTTAAAGGGTTAACCAAAAACAAGTAATTAATTTATTGCAACAAAACAAATAATTGCATTCAAATTTAGCAGCTTAGTAACAAAATGTATAAAATGGCAAGTACTACAGTGTGTATGGGTTCGCTAATAATAAGGCATAAGGTTATGATGCTGGGCTTAAGCAGAGATGACCAATATATGTGGAGAGATGTTGTGGTTCTATAAATTGTTTTTAAATTTGGCTATAATGAAAAGGACAAATAAGGACATGTTTGTTTCAACGGTTGGGTTATCAATAATAAATAGGGTGTTGACTGTTGACAATTAAACATTTTTATTCATCCTCATTATTGTGGCAGTGGCACATCAACTGCAAAGCCATAAACTATAAATAAACTGGGTGAATAGGTTTTGACTAATGTGTTTTAAGACGTTTGACGCTTTCGTGCTCACTCTCTCATTTAATTTCTTTTGCGGTTTTTTAGATTTGGATCAATGAAAAACATGCAACACCAGTCTCCAGCTTCTTCATTGACCCCACAATCACGTTTGCATTTCTGTGATGAAATCCTTGTTTCCTGAAATCCAGAAATTCCATATCTTAAGCTCTGTCGGCCACGGGTTGAATTGGGACCAGAGCCCGGATGCTGAACTATCACTGTACGTACGTTTTTGTAAACACTGCAATTGCTCATTTACTTGTATATCCCCTGATTGAAATTAAATTGGCTTAATTTTGGAACATTATCATCATTTAAACCCTTACACTGAATACAATAAAGATGTGATAATAAAAATTCAGATTAAGGCATTGGAGTCAATGGGCCACAACATAACTGGGCTTTTCTGGGTGTTAGCTTGGCTATACATTTTAAGCATACCAGCTGTCTTGAATGTACAATATGTTCAAAAGAAATGAGGGAACATTTTCATGAAATCATAATGTAGTATTCTGTTCAAATCTTCTACTAACCGTTTAAAAGGATTATCTGAAACGTAGTTGAATGTGCACAGCTACATGAATGTCATGTTTCTATAAATAGGCTCATTGAAACAAACAGTTGGGTGTGCTTAACCCATCCATGCTTTTAGCGTGATTGATAAAGTGCTTTTGGACGTGAGGTACCTTTTGAAAGTACTTCCATAGATGTTTTTTTCTTCTTTTTTTTTTTGGTAAGTTACTGTCTATGGACAATAACGTGATGCTCATTATTGTGAACATTTTTTCCCCCAGAATAAGCCATGCCAGCAATTACAGCTAATAATACAAATGGCAATATGTGAAGTAGATGTCTCTGCAACAGTTTCAGAAAAATACTGTATGTGCCTGTGTAATGCTCTTCGGATATGATTTATACTGTATGAGATCCCTGGAATTATTGAAGACCTGCAACTCACTTTGGTTTTGGCTTGATAAAATGCAAAGAATAGTAATCATATCTCCAACCCCAATTCCAAAATACTTGGGACGAAATGTAAATTATGAATAAAATTAAAATGCAATGACTTTCAGATCACATGAGCCAATGTTTTATTTACCTTAGAACAAAGATTTTTGAAGACACTTCAAATATTGAAACTGATACATTTTACATTTTTATCTACAAAATGAGCTTATTTCAAATTTTCTGGCTGCAACGGATCTCAAAAAAGTTGAGACACAGGTAAGAGAGGGCTGAAAAAGCAAATAATATAAAAGAGAATCAACTGATAGAACATTTAGAAAGTAATTAAGTTAACTGGCATCAGGTGAGTAACATGATTGGCTATAAACAGGATGTCTTATAGAGGCTGAATCTCTCAGAGGTATAGATGGCCAGAGGTTCTCCAACCTGTGAAGGCTTGCGTAAAAAAATTGTGGAATACTTTAAAAACAATGTTCCTCAACATCAAATTGTAAAGGCTTTGAAGGTCCCATCAGACAGTGCATAACATCATGAAAAGATTTGGAAAAACTGGAAAAATCTCTGTGCGTAAGGGACAAGGCCGAAGACCTTTACTGGATGCCCGTGATCTTGCATGACAGTGATCAGATATTCCTGTTTATTTTCGGTCATTGGCCATCATATCCATCAACAATGAGGTAAAGCAAATCTGCTGAGTCAATACTATCACTCTTGTAAATTTCATAGCTTTTCGAATACTGAAGGCAATGTATCATCGTCTCCATGGGCTGAGGAAAAATTTGACATTCATTATGAATATTAAAGGGGACCTATTCTGCTGATCCTTCTTTTAATACATATTAGTAGTGTTATAATGTTAGTTGTCCATACTCAACCTCTGAAAAGTTTCAAAACTTAAGATACAGGGGTTTTGCCGTAATCCAACAATGTGATTTCGTGAACGGGATTTCCTCTCTGAACAACTCCTCCCGAGAACTTCACGAGATCTGGGCAAAACCTGATGTCAGGTTGTGCCGTCCAATTAGTACAGACCTAGGCAAAGCTAATTATGGTGCTGGACCTGCCCACACCGGAAAGCAGACATGAGGCTCTCCAACCAATGAAGGCTTGCGTAAAAAAATTGTGGAATACTTTAAAAAAAATGTTCCTCAACATCAAATTGCAAAGGCTTTGAAGGTCTAATCATCGACAGTGCATAACAACATCAAAAGGTTCAGAAAAACTGGAACAATCTCTGTGCGTAAGGGACAAGGCTGAAGACCTTTACTGGATGCCTGTGATCTTCGAGCCCTCAGACGCCAATGCATCACCACCAATTCATTTCGCGTCCAGTGTGATAGATGCTTCATCACGCGCCCATACCGCCTGTATTCGTGTCTTTGCATTGACTTTGAATGTAGCTAATCTGTCGCGCGAAAAATTTGTTTCGCGTCCCGTGTGAAAGCAGCTTGACATCTCATAATGTGTATTCGTGTCTTTCCATTGACTTTGAATGTAGGCTAATGTGTCTGATGTGAAAGCAGCTTTATGGATAGTACGCGACGGCTAGAAAGAGCTTGGTTATGTTATGAACATAATACAGGTTTTGCAGACCATAAGTTCTGTTCGTGCGGACAAGTTACTTATGTGGAGCTAGCGAATTGATCACTTCTTCAAGAAAGAATTCCCAATTTAATCTCTGCCTTTTTTGGCTTATTAGCCACAACAATTTCTAAAGGGGGATATAATTATGTCAAGGTAGTGCAGAGAAATCATTTGTAAACCAGTAGAGCTTCTGCCTTTCGCACTGCTTTCATGGTAGCACCAAGAGAGCTTGTTCAGACATTTATGAAGTATCCGTCTGATCCCAGTCATGGATAAGCGAGGCGATCACTAACTGTAGTGACTACAATCGTGCAACACTATGATGAAACTGCCACATTGATGCTTACCGAAGTAACACAAGCATACCGATCAGAATTACAGCATATAAGTTAACCAGGAGCATTTTTAATAAGCACGGCACGCAAACTAACATGCAGTAGCTGGTAACCAAGCGGTCATAACCACAGAGACAAACCCTTGCAATACAGGTTTTACAGACAGCAAGTTCTGTTACTGTTCACAGTTGTACCTAGAATCCAAATTACCAACAAATATTAAAAGTTAGCTTCAAATGAGGTTTATGTTCACACACCTGTAGAATTTCCCCTGATATCATTCTTGCATATTTAGGACACAAACATTAGCTACAGTCATTGGCTACATTAGCCGCTGGGCTACAGCCACAATCAACTGGCTATCACGTCAAGTTGGCTTATGCAGTAAAAGCAACTTACAGCTTCTGTCTCTGTGAGTCACGGACAGTCACGACCACCAATACAGGCTTTATCTTCAGATATTTTACAAAGCCTGCGTTTGAGGCCAGTTGTTAGTGATAACTATCGCTAGCGGTCCTGCTAGCTACCCGTTACACATTTGCTTCACTTACATTATTTGCTGTAATATGGTTACTAACAGCTTGTGGCTCTGAACGCTTGATCGATGCAACTGCTTCAGGTTTAGAAGCACCTGAAACGCTTATCCTGTGTTGAATTATCCTTTATTGACAAAGCTGTCCTTGGTGAAATGCTGAGCACAAACTGCCAACGTTCCCTTTGGCCATGGCTGTTTGCTGCCAGCAAACAAAAAAAGCTACCCTCTGATTTCTGATGGCATCGTCTTTTGGAAGAGAAATACTTGTTTTTGTTGGCATCCAAAAGCATACGAACAAGTAGTTTTGGGAGAGATACAGACAAAATTGCACCTCAAATGATCTGTGGTTCTTCTTTTCTATTTCGAAAAGTGTAGACGCTACTAAAGCATAGCATGATCTGCTTTTGCTAGTGCCTGCCAGAATAGTTTCCGGTTTGGGCAGGTCCAGCGCAGTGGTTGGCTCTGACTTGGTCTGTGCTAATTAAGACCGCACAATCTGACGTTTTAGGATTTTCCCAGATCTCGTGAAGATCTCGGGAGGAGCTGTTCAGAGAGGAAATCACACTCACGAAATCACTTTCTTGGATTACGGCAAAATCCCTGTATCTTATGTTTAGAAACTTTTCATGGGTTGAGCATGGAAACCAATATGATAACATTACTATTATGTATTTAAAGAAGGATCAGCATGTTAGATCCTCTTTAAACTCTGCCACAGCTGACTATGCAACCTCAATTCTAGGAGAATTGTCTGAGAATGTAAACAGCAAGTAAAAACAGACTGAAGTGATTTAATTTTTTTTATCTTCATTCAGTTGGAAATGTCTTCATCACTATATTTTAGGTTTCACGTCATCAACTGTATTCATTTTTGTAAATATTCTTGAATTCTAAATTCAATAGCTGCAGCGCATTCTAAAACAATTGGAACAGGCTAGTGGAACGACTACATAAGTTGCAAAATCTTCAGAAAGCACCTGTTTGATGCAATCCACAGGTAAACAAGTTATCAATTATGATTTATTATAAAAACAACAGTCACAAAAAACTTGGTTGTTTACCAGCAAGATGGTTTGAAGTTTGCCACTGCAAAGGCTGCATTAACAAATATCCAGTCAGTTTGTCATGGTTTTGGAGCTTTGTTAGCTCCTTTTGTTACTCTCGTCGGGGACAACATCGTTTTGCTCACCATCGTATTCCTGGGCCAGCTGGCATTAATTGGGGGCGTTACCCGGACTCTATTTCAGCTCCTGATCTACCTCGTTCAGGTTGCTAGAGGCGCTTTAGCCGGTAAGGTCTTTTGAGAAGAGAGAGAGTATTGTCAGGACCTTAGCTGCATAAAAGGAAAAGTGTTATTGAGAAAGGGATTCATTCGGTTTTTTTCCCTTTTCTTTTGTCTTTAGTCGAGCTCGCCTGTTTGCAACCACGGACGGCGTCAGGTCTGTTGGTTGCGCGAGTCTCGTGATTTCTATTTGTTTTAATCTCTCAGCACGCCGCTGGTTTTGTCCTTTTTAATTCTGGCCACTGCTCTTGGCGTCCTTCCACCAACGCCATCACACAGTTAAAGAAAATATTTCTCGAAGCGCTATTACTATAGATTTGCGGACTTTGCCATCGTCAGTTCATAAAACAGAGAAAATATTCAGATAATCTGGGGGGAAAATTGCAATTAATGTGTGCAAAGTTGAGGGAAAATATTAATACTGGTGACCTTTGAGCCCTCAGATTGCAATGCATCAAGAACGTTGTGGTTCTGTGATGGACATTACCCACGTGTGGGGAAATTGCCTCTTGTTACCTGGTGGTGTTCGTTAAGGGTAGAGGACCGTTGAAATAAAGACTTAACCAGATTGTGATTGAAATATAGTAAATTTATAACAGACAAGAGTAAGAGTACAAAACTGCAACAGAAGGATGTTCTATCACAGTTCAGAGAGCGCTCTGCCTGGGCGTTGCCCGGGCATCAGTTCTTATAGTCCACAGTCCTTCAGCTATACATCAATTGGCTTTAGATCTGTCTATAACCGTAGTCTAATCAGCTCCCGCTTTTCTACATAGTATTTTCCAGTCTACTTTGGACAGATCAATGACAGGCAGTTATGGGATACCTGATGCCACTTTGGACTACGCTTAGGGCGTTTTCTTTCTTGGCAGAAACTTTGCATTCCGGTGACACTCATGACCTTGATCCTCTGTACAGTTCGTCTCACACTCAGGCACAGATTTGGGTAAATAGGATTATAAGCTTTGAGGTATTGACATAAAAGATGTTTTAAGCAGTAAAAGATAATAATATTACAAAAGATGTTTTGATAATAATACTGATGATAAGAATGCAAAGGATGTTTTGCATTATTCCACCCATGGCAGACAGATCTAGCCTGGATCCTGCATCAAGCCGGCATTGCTGGACTACTGCTGGCATGGCAAGTGGTATGTTAACTGGATGTCGGCCAGGTCTGGCAATGATGGCACCGTACATGTGATGACATGCCACATGTGGACCGATTATGTTCGCAGCTGGCCCTGTCCTGGCCAGCTCTGGCAAGCCAGATCTTGGCCAGAAAGGAGCCTTCATTCTTTGCTGTATGTGGGCCGAGCGTAAGAGCATAATGTGGGCCAGAACTGGGCGGACCAATTTTGCAACATGGAACCACATGGGCTCATTAATACTTCAGAACGCCTATGTCAATGAACACAGTTCATTGTGGCATCATTAAAAGCCAGTAAAAACACTACTGTGCAAAGAGTAAGCCATATGTCCACACCATCCAGAAGTTTCATCAACTTCTCTTTACTTTAGCTTTTCGGAAATGGAGCGCTGTGGTCTGACTAGTCGGGTCTTTCAAATTGTTTTTTGAAATCATGGGTGTTGTGCTTTCAGAATAAAGCAGCAGAAGGATCATCCTGAGTGTTATCATGACATGAGCAAAGGCCAGCATTTGTCATGGTCTGGAGCAGCATCTATACTCTTGGCATGGGCAACTTACGCATTTGTGAGGGCACAATTGACACAGAGGGATACGCACACATTTTGGAACAGGGAATATCCAAATATTGTCTTTTTCAGGGCCGACTCTGCTTATTCCAGCAGGATAACACCAAGCCACACTCTGCGCATATGATTTCAATCTGGCTTCATCGTCAGAGGGCAGGTACTAGACTGGTTTGCCTGCAGCCATTGAAATCCATCGAAAACGTGTGTTGAATTATCACATGAAAATTCAGAACATCATTAAAAAAAAATTGAGTTTGATTTAGAGTTTAAAGTGAGAACAAGTAGATCAGAAGGATCTAATAGCTGCGACCTCGCCTAGCATCCGTCACGTGGCCTAGTGTCCATGACTGGTGGTTTCTTGTACAAGTGTGATCTTGAAATTGGCAAATGACCTTGAAAATCAATAGGGGACCCTTCCTCTGTACCAAGAAGCTTGTTCTAAGATGTAATAGCCATCCGTGAAGTTAAAGTGGTGTTACCGTGCGAAAACTGTGAAATCGGGGCAAAATCGACACTTTTTTGACCAGTGTGACCTTGGGATTCAACAGATGACCTTGAAAATCAATAGGGAACCCCTCCTCTATACCAAGAAGCTTGTTCTAAGATGTCATAGCCATTCATTGAATTAAACTTGAGTTACGGTGCGAAAACCGTCTAATCGGGCAAAATTGACACTTTTTTTGCCTTTTTGACCTTGGGATTTGACGGGTGACCTTGAAAAACAATAGGGAACAACTCCTTCATGGCTAGAAGCTATTTCCAAAATTTCATAGCGATCCATGAATTCTAACTGGAGTTACAGCGCAAAAACCTGCAATCAAGGTCGTGACCTCTGTGAACTTGACCTTTGACCTCGACCTTGTGCATGGACATTAATTTGGTGAAGGTCAATAACTCCTGAAAATTTCATGATGATATGACGACAGGAACATGGTCAAAAAGGTGGCACAGATGGACAGACAGACGGACAGACAGACAGAAGCGTTCATAGAGCTGCTTGGTCGCAGCTAAAAACCCCAATGTACATTATTAGCAAAAATAAAAAAAAACCTTCAAATGAAATACAGTGACTGAAAGAACATAATTATCATCATGAAATTTCTAAAATGATTTCTACCACAATTACTTTGTGCGGCCTTCCACTACCTAGATTAAAACTTTGAGTCTTTTCATACAGTGTATTATGAGTTTGCAGAAGACCAGGCAAGGGATCTGATCTCTAGCCCAGTCCAGACATGCACAGGTATTCTTCAAAACAAAAAGCTTCCTGCGATTTCCAAAAAAAATCACCATCCACGCAAAAATACAAAAACACAATTAGTTGTTTCAGCCCTCACTCAGTGAAATAACACTGAGATATTCAGAATGGCAGTCCCTTTGTTTCTAGACATTTAATGAGAACAAGTATATTCAGTAAGTACAGTATTGGTATGCAATACTGATACCACTATTGGTGCATCCCTCATCTACAGCCCCCATGTCTGGCCATTCATCCTGGATCATCGTGTCATCACCTCACTGCTGCAAGACAACAGGCATCCAATTTCCACAAGACGCTCCAGGACTACAATGTTATGTCCTGCCTTGGCTAGTATTTTCCCCAGATATGAGTTCAATTGAAAACCTACGGGATATCTTAACCCTACAATCCCCCCTATATATATGATAATCCTTCAAATTTAGTGTATGTCCACCTGGCAACACAACCACGACTGCTCTCTGTATCATATCTGATACACAGTGCTGCCACCTAGAAGGAAGAAGTGAGATTACAGGGGTCTCTCCCCCAGTCACTCACTTGTGAGTGCATGTGAATGGGAATTAATTAATTTCCTTGGACCTTGGCAGTGAAGTTCAGCATTCCAAGGTAAATATTACACAAAAACGTATACATGTTAAGGGATAGCTATAGATAGTAGAGAGCATACAAATAATTTAAAATTCCAAGCGTTGAGTTCTGGAGGGGTGCTGATTTTTGGCTGTATCAGATATGATACTCCTGGAATTAGAAATTGTTCTGTTCAGCAACGTATTTTTTGCCATCACAAAGCCTAATGATGAACAGTGGACCTGAATACTACCCTTCAATACTTCAAAAATATTACTGGGTCATATTTTTCCTATGATGATGTCTGTGTCTGAGCATTATAGGGTTAAAGCGCTATCCTTCTGCACGACATGCAAGCTCAAAACAGGAATCAGCTGATTTTGACTGGAGGCCAGTTTGGAGGGATGTTGTACCGAGTGCATTGCTGCTGATGCCAGAGATGCCCTGTATTGACTGCAGCAGCGCAGTGTTCTTGTGACCTGTCTATTTTCTGGCTGTGCTGTAACTGAAGAATCACTTGTTTTTACAGCGTTTAAACTTATTTTATTTTCCTCTCTATGATTTACTGTATGTTTTCAGTTCTGAGATATTGATCAAAATGTTTGGAACCTGGGTATTGCATTTCTTTTGCCTGCCAGTATCAGGCATTTAATTAGTAAGCTTTGACAAAGATAGCCTGGAGCTCATTGCACCATGACCATTTGGTCAATATAGTGTCCACTGTATAATTCAACCTGATGCATCAATATTTATTTTGGGTACATTGTTTTCCATCAGAAAAGTAATGTGTTACACTCAGTGTCAGCATATTTACAATATGAGGATCATAACCATGTTAAACATGAAGCATACACAAGAGAAACAATGGTCTTCTGTATGCATAAGTAGATTTTAATGTTTGAATCTGTCACATAGAAAAATAAAGCCAATACATCTTCCTGATTCAATTAAGGTGAGAGTGCTGACATCGGGTCCTGTTAATAAAACAGTTAATCTTGCATTGTGGCAATGAGGGTGACTAGCCACTACATGAATAAAACATTAGGTAAATACATTTACGGTTGGAAGCCAAAGGGCTACTTCTGACCACACTGAAGTCATAGAAACAGTAAAGATAAGCAAAAGATGAAGAATCTTCAAGTTAACAACCTAATCAATGTGCTGTGCGCTCCACTAATTTTGGTACCTAGTTCAAAAGCGTTTGAAAGATGTGGTTACAGTTTATATTTCCAAAATCTTACGCAAAATATTGGCAAAAATCTTTTTATTGCAAAGAAAATAATTGCAGGTAAAAGATTCTAATCTTAAAAATACAGCCTCAATTCTGAAAAGTGGGCACATCATGGAAAACGCAAATAAAAAGAACTGATCTCACCCACTACTATGTTGAAAACAGTACAACCGCACGGTATTTGCTACACTAACATGAAATGAGTTGTTTGTGGAAAATATACAATGCAATGACTGTAACAGAGGCCTAAAAAGTTGGCACAGTCGATTGTTTACGACCGTGTATCACATGTAAGGTGTTGTCTTGCTTGAAAATGCAGGGACATCCCTGACACAGACAACATTTACAAGATGAAAATATATATTGCTCCATGTTTCTGCATTAATGGTGCCCTTGTAAATGTGCAAGTCACCCATATTATGTGCACTTGTCCACCCGCATACCATGACAGCTGCTGGCTTCTGGACTTAGTGCTGATTCCAGCTTGCGTTGTGCTCGTCTTCTTTGGTCTCAGAACATTGTGGCTGTCTTTTTTTCTTTTTTTTTTCCCCCCCCCCAAGAACCACTTGACTCATTGTACCACAGAACGTGCCTCCATTGTGCTACTGCCCATCTCAGATGACACTGAGCCAGAGAAGTTGGTGGCGTTTTTGGATAATTTTGATGTATGACTTCAGCAGAGGGTGGATGCAGCACTGAGTGGTGTAGACTGATGACATACTATAGAGCAGAGGTGGGCAACGCAGGCTCCCCCAATATTGGCACAACTCTCTCTGTATCTGTCTGCCAACTGTGCCCTATGTAATAATACATAGAATTTTTCAGTTCTGTTATCCCAGATCTGGTAAATGCTATCGCACTGACTATAATTGTATGCAGGTCAGATTGTATGTAGGCATGATTGTATGTAGGTTAAGAAGGATGTCCACTGTGGTTCTGTGTCCATGAGATCTTAACTTATTGGGAAAATTTTCAAGGAGTCTAAAACTGCATATTAGCAGACCTAAGTGCAGTATTAGGCTAATGACCTTGATTAACCAGTGGCAGGGCATTTTAATAAATACTCTCATAATACCACCCCCTTCATTGTTTTGGTAATGAAAAAGTTATGTCATGAATTATCTGCTTTATTCAATGCATGTTCTATATATGGATGTCTCTCTAGCGCTCTGTACTCGTCTGCTGGTTAATTGGAGCACGCATAGCAAGTTAAGTTCAACCTCCAATAATTGGTGTTGTACCTCATAGACCTGTATGTCAAACATCTTCAAAAATAAAAAAAAGGGAAAAAAACAAAGATGGTCACTCACAAAAGTTGGGTGAATAAAGAAACTTGCAGGAAATTGAGAGTGCTTCAGTGTACTTCATTGAGTTTACTTTGTGATTGCCTCTGTACCTGAGGAAAGGTAAATTGGATTTGTAGATGCACACACTTAATTTTAGCATTATGAAATTCAAAAACACAACACTGAAGACCCTGTACTGATGCCCACCTTCAGATTTGTTAGTAGGAAGAATTAAGCAAAATTAAACTTGAAACATTCAATCACTTGGTGTCTTCAATCGCAAAATGTTTACTGAGTGTTGTAAAAAGGGATGGCATCTCTACAAAACAGCAAATACCTGACTATCCCAACCTTTTTAACAAAAAAATATATGGCATGAATCAAAATCGCAAATTGTTGCTTACAGTTTTAAGTTAAATATGCAATCCTATCTTTGTCTGATTTGGGATTTTAGTAAAGAACATCACGCTCCAAATTTTTGGACGAGGGTAGCAGTATACAGGCAGGTAGTTCCTGATGTCAGAGAGGTACAGGGAGGAGTTTTTGAGGAGTGAAGTAACTTGAGGGATCTTGAGGGCAGAGGGAAAATGTCCACAGGCAAAGGGAAGGTTGATAATGTTAGAGAGATAAAGATTAAGCTCACTGGATATAAATCGCTGATTTGGGGATGGGATGGGGTCTAGTGGAGAGAAAATAAAGTAGCACAACAGGTTGTTATGGAGTGCTGTATGTACAGGCCATCTAGAATCTTTAAAGTCAGCGGATGCATGGATTTGTTCTGGGGAGTGGGGAGCATTACTGGAGAAGAGAATGAATTTCAGATGACAGTCGCCTACCCCACAAAATGGGCCAAGAAGTCATATGTTGAGGTAGAGGACTGACAAGGAAGAGGAGGGGGGATCGGCAGCAAAGAAAATGCAGTATTGAGTTTATGTGGGTTGGACATGCATGCATCACCTGATTTTGGACTTAAATATGTGGTCTTAGCCAGTGTCAGTCATTAACTGACATTCTCATGCACTGGAGGGACCACAGGGTGCGCATCATCTTTAACATGTTGCTTAGAAGGCAGTAAACCTAAAAAAAAGTGACTGATTTGAATATTGTCAGGCCCAAATTTCTCACTATGTGACAAGTTTATTTGTTAGTCTGTTTTTTTAATCTTTGTCTCTATTCAGAATGAACTTGAAGTGATGATTTAAAAGCAAAATAAGTGAATGAATTAAGACCTAAAACACACCATTTGCATTCATCCAGAGTGCTATTTGCAGCTGCGAAGCGGCTGATAAAGCTGCATCGTGGTCCGCCTAAAATTGAAAATCCGTTTAAAGTTCTTTAATCAGTTCAAATAGATCTCTCCTACAGATTCAAAACCTCTCAATCAGCTTCTCATTATTGTAATTGTCTAATGGATTGCTTCTATCCCTAATTACTCACTCCTTCTGCTCTGACTTGGCGTGAGATTTACACCCGGTATTTGCCCGAATTAGACATAAGCCTGAATGGTGCAACCAGTGTAACTATTAAGTCCAACAACACTGACTTGGCTTAACACCTGGCATAAGCCCTGTTGGTCCATCTGGTCCCAGGAGAAGTAGAAGATACAATCCTCTGCTAGAGAGCTCAAAAGAATGTCAAACTCTTCTCAGAAGCTGTCAAGAGGACCAGGAGGACATTTGAAAATAACAATGTGGATTTTTAGTGGGATGAGTCAGTAATTGCATGTACAAAGTAATTCAAAGGAGTTGGTAGACAGGGAATCTATAGTGGAAATAGAAAATATCCAGGATAAAGAAATGAGCAGCCAGTGGCCTGAGCGCGGGCAAATTCTTTCTTGAGGGAGAAGGAGAAGGCTTCTGACAAGCAGGAGTTATTGGGGGCATTACCGGGAATGATCCAGGCCTTCTTGAGGGCCAAGAAGTGAGGGGACCTCATCTTGTTGTAGGCTGTAATGAGGTCAGCGTTTTAGCTGACTGACTGACAGTTCCATTCAACAAAATGATTGTGGAATTTAATTTCTAATATTCCCTCTCAGTTCAAGGCAATCGTTTGGCCTTAACCTTCAGCATTTCCATTTCAGTAAAGGCAAAAATTTAAATCGTGTAAAAATCGTCTGCACAGCTGGGCCATTTGTGATGCTTTAGAGAGAATCCTGGGCAGTGGTTCCCTGCCAGAGGAAGGTTATGAAGAGTCTGTTGAGTCTAAAACTGATCTCAAGGCTTTCACACATGCAGAGACCCCTGGCAGCATTCGCTGGGTTCAGAGTGTGTGAATGTGTGTGTGTGTGTGGGTGCCTGCGCGTGTAAGCGCGCGTGGGTCTACGTGCATTTGTGTGTGTGTGTGTGTGTGTGTATCCGGTTATGTGTGTGCTCATGCTTCTGTGTTTGCATGTCTGTCTGGGTGTGAGTGAGTACACATTCTTATGTGCCTCTCTTTTTGCCAATGTGCATGTGTACAAGTGAATGCATGTTAGTGTGCTTCTGTGTGTATTTGTGTGCTTGAGCTCCATGCATTTGTGTGTGTGCTCACTTGTGTGTTTGAGAGTGTCTGTGTGTGCCTGTGTGTGTGCGTGTTTAGCCGCACGTGCACGTGTCCCCTCTGGACAGCCAGGCTGCAGCAGCTGAGCTCCGACTGTTATGATATGATTAAAGGTCATAATGGAACAGCACAGCCCTGGGAGAGAGTGTGTCATAAACACCCCCAGAGCTCTGCTTGCTCTGAGAAGCCTGACTGGAGCAGAAAGCAGGTCAGCCTGTTGCAATCCCCACACTTAGATTGGGAAAATATCAACATGTTGCTACATAAAGGAGGACCTGAACTAACCACAGGGTGTTTCATGTCACAAAACTATCTCAGGTTTAGGCACCAATCTGTCATGGAATTCTCCCAAAAATGCAACAATTGTGTAATTGTTGAAATTTATTTAACCAAATCAATAATACAAAAGATGAACCACAGCTGCTTTGTCATATTCCACACATGGGGGAAAGTAGTTGATTCCTCTCCCTGTACACAATGCCAAAACCCTCTAATTCACTACCAAAAGGATACTTTACAAGAGAATACCAGTGGTCCAGCCATTGCTAAGTACAACACAACATTTACAATCGTGTAGCATATAAGGGGGGGCATCATGCTGAAAACTAAATGTGTGGTAACCCAATTTCCCTGGTTGCAAGAGCTCAGTTCAGTCTGGAGTGACATAATGCATACACAAGTAATTCCAAAAAATAAAATAACCGGACAAAAAACTCATCAGATGGTCAATAAATAGTCAGTTAAAAGCACCTTATAAATGTATGTATAAGTTGTTTTTTGTATGTTCAAAGGCAACGCTGCTGAGATTAAATAAGAAAGGCAATTTTGAGGCATGACAGAAAGGGGGTACAACTAACAGAAATGAAACAGATGAAAGATGTGCTTTTTAATGGCCTCAGCAGTGAGGTCACTAAAAAGAGTGAATAAATTAAAGTGGCAACGTTGCTGCGGTAGTAAATTTTTTCAGTTCAACTAGTTGCATTGTCATAGGAATAAAATCTTCAAAGAGAGAGACTAATTTTAGAGGCGACAATTGGTGATGAAAGTCCCGCTAAAGGAGAGAGGAGTGTTCAGCCGGCCCCCAGTGGCATCTCCAGTGCATCACACACGCCTCCTCATGGACGCCGTTAGCCATAATGTCGTTCTGAAGGTCAAGGTTTGGCGGTAAAAGCATTGTCCTTGGCTGGCTAAATATTTGATAAACTTCCTGTAGTTACTTATTGCTGTACTCTCATAATAGTCTGGAAATATAACAACATAAATTTTATAAGCAACCGAATTATGGCAGGGATGGTGTCCAAAATGCTTGTAAATTATGCTTATAAAAATGTAAATTAGCCCCTTTCTAAAATGAACATTTGATTGGTCAAATAACTCACTTCCATATTACTTATATTGATTTTCCCTCAATGTTCAAACAGTAATCTTTGAACACACAGTATAAATCAAGGGATGGCAGTATACGCTCAGGTGGTGCAAGTCAATTGTTTGTCAAAGTAAAAAAGGCGTAGAAACGGTATGCTCCTCATCTCACTTTTTAATAAAGATTGTCTGAAAAAGAAAATGCTTGAGTTAAGCGACAGAATAAATTGCAGCACATCAATTGTGGAACAGGATATGCGACATGTTTCTGAAAGCAGTTGACCCTAAAATGGACTGCTGACAGGAGTGGTATAAAGAGGCAGCACATTCTGATAAATCAGTATGGAGCCTGATTACATTAATTTATTAATTAAGCTATAGGCTGAATAATCTACAGGCCCACAGTTGCATATGACCAGCCCTCGTAACTCTTCAGATATTTCTTCAAACTATATTTCTTACAAATTATAATAAATGTTACATTTCAGACAACTTGATAAAAATAGCAAAAATAATTGATAGCTTTAGAATGTTATATGGGTCATTCAGTTGCATTTCCTTCAAATTCCCAGAATTCCCCACATGCAAGGTAGAGTTTCCAAAGGTATAAATTAAGTTTCCCATAAAGTTTTGTTTTATAAATTGCAAATGTCATGATGGAAGATGTGTACGCACATAAAGCTGTTTCTGTAAGATTGCATTGTGTGTAAATGAGGCCCAATGTGATGTCTTCAACCAGTCACTGCAAGCTGAGTAAATTTGAGAAAGCACTAAATGTGACTTCCTCCATTTCCATAACTAGAATATGTTGTAAGTACTTTAAGTACCCCTATAACCATACTTAAACAGTAAAAACTTCAATACAAGCTCAAAACCTTTGATTACAGAACTGAAATTGGGCAGCACAGAACAATAAAAAAGAGAGAGAGGCAATAACAAAATGAGGGATGCACAAGGGGGTTCATTTCCAAGGTCCGGACACTTTATCCATTGATTCCTCATAAAAACCCTAGTGAGCCGGAGAGTACACATCAGGGAGGATTCAGTTTTTCCATCACAATGGAGACTGGCCCAAACTAATAAGAGGGTATAGCCTTAGCAGGGCCGCTTTAAAGCTCAATGGGCCCTGGGGCTAGCACTTTCTCAAGCCCCTCCCCAGCTAGTTGTTTTTAGTTTTCCCATTTACCACCATGGCCATGATCATTATGCTGTTATCATTCTGGTTATCATAACTAACCATAAGCCTTTGCTAATAATTCTGACTATGGTGCAGTTTTGCTCAGTGTGATGATCTTTTTAAGAATTTATACCACGTTCAGCAAAGTAGAATGTCTCGGTTTGAGCTATTTTATATACAGATAGCTTGAGGACTTCAGTATACTCATTATTGCAATCCTTCCTTTTATGTTCAATCTTGGGTAACATGTTGCTTGCTTTTTTCCTGATGGTGGAATATCTTTTTTGCATGCATAGGGTATATTGCAGATGTTAGTGCCAGTGAATTATGCTTGCTCCTGATTGAGCTTGGAAACTGTTAATGAAATCATACTGTGTACTTATATGCTAGCTGAATACGAGAGGGTCAGCTGCATGGGTCGAGTGAAACTCGGTCTGTGGAAGGTAAAGAGAGGTTAGTTTGCCCATTACTAGGATTACAGGGCAAGTACAACAAAAGATGCATACTATAGAATATGGAGAAAATTGTTCAAAAATAGGGGAGTATGATTGGTTATCGACGTGTACGTCACTGCCCCAGCATGCTGTTTTTTTTACACATTTCACCATGTGTGCAGTATGCAGACCAGCATTCCTTGTCAATAGTTCTCACTCTTTTTCTTAATTTTGTATGCCTCCTAAAGTCCAACGCCTCAGGCATGTTATAGGAGGTGGTAACAGTGCTCTGTCTCCTAGGAAGATAAACATTTTGACAGTATAATAAACCACTCTTTTATAAGTGGGTGCTGGCTGATTAGGCTCTGGGGAAAAATTGACAAATTCAATGGTTTTAAAGGAGAAAAAACATTTTGGGGGGGGGGCGGAGTTTTTTGGAGACTAAGTCTATCAATGCCAACAAATTCTCATCCCGACTCATCATTTAGTGATGCTACCTGATCAAGCGTTGATATAAGACGCAAAGGAACGCTTTTGGTGTCTTTATTTGATGCTCACGGTTAAGGTTCGAGTTAAAGGTTATGGGTTTTGGGACTTTTCTTCACTGAGGAGAGCCAAAGGCATTAGAGTTTAAGATGAATGCGTAGTTAGCTATTTTTCTCCTTGATTGGTAAGCTAAAGCATTAATGTTAGTAGAAGAGTGAATTAGCAAGCTAACCTAAGGTGAATAATCTATTTGTTTTTTGGCAAAATAACAGTAATTATAGCCTATTATCTGTTATCTACAGCAACTGAAAACCACGGAAACAGGAAGTTAGGTGGACAAGCAGGGATGAAGGGATCTCATGTTGCTTTCTTACCATATTGATAGATTCTTTTGCCTTCCTGAGCAAAACACTTAATAAGATTTTAAGTAAAAATGTTATGAAGCTTAAGGAAAGTTCAATAAAGAAAACTCTCTTGAGCACTTCAACTCAACTCACGTCAACTTTAGCTTTCATTCACATGCGTGCTCATTCGAAAATCTCTGCAGTCATTGTTTGGGGCTGTCAATTGAGCTGTCAGCTGGTGTAGCAGCTGAGCTCCTCTTTCCAACCGTGGCACACCACATTCGCATTGCTAGCCAATCGTTCTGCTGCTGTCTTTTTAAAATATGTCATTTCTCTGCCCTCGTCAGACCTGCTGTACTGCCGCTCCAGCTTTTGACAACCTTCAGCCATCACTGCCACCAGTTTCTGGACTCGGAGGGGGATTTTCCTGCTGCTGCTCTGAGCCGTGCTCCTGCTCCACGAGTCTCCCGAAGAGTCCAAGCACCAAAGACTTCTGATTCTAAACCGGTTTCATCCACTTATGCTCAACGCATAAATATTTCCTGATTTCACTTGAGTCTCTCCTGATTGAAATGCTAAAATACATATTGAGGTAGACAATTAATTTGTAATAATAAAATTAATATTTAATATTTACCATTAATGAATATTCTAATCAGTTGCAAATGCTGTATATACATAAACAAACCAATGAGCCAAAACATTTTAACTGCTCAGAAGAAGCAAATAAAATTTATTGTCTTGTAACAACGGCGCATATCATGGTCTCTGACCAACCTCAGATAGTGAGTGAACAGTCATTTCTCATTATTAACATGTTGGATGTGAGAGAAATGGGACCTATGCGATAGCCAAACAAGTGGGTCAAAGGATTTATAAAGTAGCAAGCCATCTGAGATGCTCCCAGTTAGCAGTGGCAAGTTCCTACAGCCTTTGGTCCAAGGAAGGACTAACCATGAACAGGGTCTTGGATGCTCAAGACTACTCAAACACATGGGCAAAGATGGATATCCTGTTTAGTTCGAACCAACTGAAAGCCAACTGTGGCAAAATTCACAGAGAATTTTAATGATATCAATGTGAGAAATGTCACAACACAGTTCATAGCACCCTGCCTATATATAGCACTTCGTAGCTGCTCAGGAAGCCCATTCTAACCCTGGTCTGCCTTCAAAAGCGCCTACAATGGGCACATCAGTTTCAAACTGGAACTTGAGGCAATTTTTTTTTAAAGTGCACAGCACATTAAAATGCTTTTATACAGATGTCTTGAAATACAGTTTGACAAATGGAGGGCGTTTGACACAGGCAATGATACTCACTCACAGGCAAGATTACACTTAACCGAGATGCCTGTTTCACCTCTGAATGCAAAAATGTCAAAAACGAGCTCCACTTGACAGGAGATAAAAAATTTTTTACCTCAGTTAAGCATCATATAAATTTAGGTTTTATTCAGATTTCCTTTCGTAGAAAGGCACAACTCTGGTTTGCAGTTACCCCTTATTATTGTGCTCATGATGGCAGTCCAAACTGCTATAGAAAGTTTTAAAAGGTTCATTATGACATTAGTTCTCAACAACAGTCTTGGGGACCCCTTTTTTTGCTGGTTTTTGTTCCAACTACAACTGCAATCTCTATTTTCAACAGCTGTTAATTTTTTGTTTAGCTGGTCCTTTCCATTTTTCATCATTTACCCTTTTAGCTACTTTGCTCAAAATAATGATAGTTGTAAACATGTAGGATAAAAATGGTGCTTCATTGCAAACATTTGTTGGAAGGAAACACACTTTTTACTGACAGAAGTTTGTGAATCATCTGGGTCCTAATTACATTGGTAAATATGTGACTTTTAAAATTGCTACACAATGCGGGTCTATCATTTGCCTTATTATCATCCTGGCATATAATGAGGGGATATAGTCGTCAGTGCCGTCATCTGGCCGTCCTGGTGATTTCATTTCCGGGACAGAACTCGAATACGGTTTTGGGTTTTTTAACTACACTTGATTGATTGATTGACTTTATTGTCCACTGAGGTGGAAATTTGTCTTTGGCTTCTCACAAATATGTACAGATGACAACACACCATTAAAACAAACAGATACACAACACAGGATAAACAGCGACAGCACAGAATACAACAGTGGCAGTGGCCTGACCAGCCGCAGTAGGCAGATGACATGTTACATACTACATGACCCTTCACATCAAGAGCAATAACAAGATACACATGTGCTTAACCGTAAAAACTATCAAATGAAGACCACATAGGTCCAACCAGACGCTGTCAGTAGGCATTCAGTGCCAAAACTTGCTGTGTGTATGTATCAGGTCTGAGACTGGCTTTCATGTTTTGGCATTTCTGAGATTACATTGTGGTGACCGGGGGGGATATGTCATCTTCTGACGACTCCTGTTTTTAAATTTGTCCTTCAGTACCAAGTAGCCCTTTTTAAGTGAGTATGTGTCTGCACTTTCTTGGATTTGACTCAAATTAATTCAATAATTTCAATTATTTTCCCCTCTTCTAATTGAAAACAAAACAATTTTCAACATAGTAAACTTTGGGGCATATATCACCATTTCAGATATAAAGTGGCTTGAAAAGGTAAAATTATCGTAATAAACACGAATAATACAATTAAAAAAAAATGAACTCCTTGTTTAAATTCTGGGTTAGAATTGCTGCAGGGACAAAAATCGGCAAACACAGGGGGGAACTCTGTAGGACCGATGTAGAGAACCACTGTTTCAGGAGTCAATTCATCCCATAATTTTTTTATGAGAAGAAATCACTCCATGTACAAACATATGAATTCAGGGGCATATGAATGCAGCGGCCATATATTTAGCCCCAGAGTCTAGGTGAGCTGACAAGGAATAATAATAATAATAATATTGCAACCCCAATTCCGAAATGCTTGGGAGGAAGTGTAAATTGTGAAAAAAATCAAAATGCAACGACTTTCAGATCACATGAGCCAATATGTTATTGACAATAGAACATAGATAACATTTCAAATGTTGAAACTAGGGGTGTCAACTTTTACAATTTTTTCTACACGTGTACACCAGACTTCTAACCGACGTGTACCCGGTTACATGTTGGGGATTTATGAGCCTTTTCTATAGCAGTTGCGCTATATAACCACAGAAAGTAAAATGAGTTGAAAATAAAATCCTCTATCATTTTTACAGATAAGAAAACGTAAGGGTTAATCTTTTTTAATCATTGTTTTAACTTTTGCACACTTTTGTGCTTTTTTTTTTAAACTTAAAGTGCAAACTGCATCCCTCTCTCGCAACGGGAGCTGCGTCTGAATTTTAATATACGTCTCATAGTAAAAGTAATGTGGAATTGGCGAGAGAAAGCAACTCAAAGGAGCCTAGTAAACTGAAGTAAGAAGTAAACTGAAGTAAGAGGAAAAAACTTCACCCTGTATATCCACAAAGTTAAAAAAGTAGAGGGGGACTCACAATTATTTACTAAAATTGGCGAAAAATATGTTTTCTTCCTCCTCTTTAGACGAGAGGATGTGTGATCAGGTCTTGAAAAGCCGACAGAACACCAACCAACAATACAACGTACAACAACACGCAACAATATAGGCTAATATAACAAGCCATTAACAGTTTTTGTTTTCAGCTGCACAACATTTGCACATGGAGAAGATGATGAGCGCAGCGCTCTTCTCAAGTCCTCCGCAGCCTATTCTTGACGTGGCGCGACACTGGCTGTGGCGTTTTTTTTTTTTTTTTTTATATATCAAGGCAACATTCCGCCCCATGCATCTGTATGCGCGAGTGGGAACATTTAAGTGTATAGTTAGTTAATGTTATTATCTGAAGCTTTCTGGCAACATTATCACCCCAAAAAATAGGCGACTATATGTATTGGTGAGAAATTAACGAGGAGGAGGAAGAGGAGGAAAAAATGACGTGTACACAGTTATTGATTTTTCTAAACGGTTATGATTTGTGATCCATATAACTGTTTACACGTGTAGATGTTGACACCCCAAGTTAAAACTGAGGCTTCTTACATTTTTAGCCAGGAAATGAGCTTATTTCAAATTTTATGGCTGCAACAGGTCTCAAAAAAGTTGGGACACAGGCAAAAAATGGCTGAAAAAGAAATGAAAATATAAAGAATCAGCTGAAACAACATTTAGCAAGTAATTAAGTTAACTGGCATCAGGTGTGTAACGATTGGCTATAAAAGGGATGTCTTAGAGAGGCTGAGTCTCTCAGAAGTAAAGATGGCCAGAGGCTCTCCAACCTGTGAAGGCTTGTGTAAAAAAAATTGTGGAATATTTTAAAAACAGTGAATCAACGTCAAATTGCAAAGGCTTAGAAGGTCCCATCATCGAAAGTGCATAACATCAAAAGAATCAGAGAAACTGGAAAAATCTCTGTTCGTATGGGACAAAAACGAAGACCTGTACTGGATGCCCATGATCTTCGGCCCTCAGACGCCACTGCATTACTCACCGGCATGATTCTGTCATTTACATTACTGAATGGATCCAGAAATACTTCAGGAAACCACTGTCTGTAAACACCATCATGCCATCCATAGATGCCACCCAAAACTCTATTATGCAAAAAGGAAGCCATTGTTGAGCATGATCCAGAACCACCACCGTGTTCTGTGGGCCAAGGCTCTTTTAAAATGGACTGTAGGAAAATGGCAAAGTGTCCTGTGGTCCGACGATTCCAAATTTGACATTCTTGTTGGAAATCATGGGCGTTGTGTCCTCCGGGCTAGAGAGGAGAAAGACCACCCCTTCTCTTACCAGCATTCAGTTCAGAAGCCAGCATCTCTGATGGTATGGGGATGCATTAATGCATATGGTGTGGGACACTTGCATGTTTTAAAAAGCACCATGAATGCTGAAAGGTACAGTACATAAAGGTTTTAGAGCAGGGATACTCACTCTTTTCCAGATTGAGCCGCTGTGGGTGCAGGCTTTCATTCTAACCAACCAGTCACACACCTGATTGTACTAATCAACCCTTGAGGCTTTTGCCAAAGACCCGTGATTAGTAGAATCAGGTGTGAGACTGCATGGTTAGAATGAAAGCCTGCACCCACTGCGGCTCAATCTGGAAAAGAGTGAGTATACCTGTTTTAGAGCAACATATGCTCCCCTCCAGATGACATCTATTCCAGGGAAGGCCTTGTGTATTTCAGCAGGACAATGCAAAACCACATACTGCAGCTATTACAACAGCATGGCTACGAAGTAGAGTAGTTCGTGTGCTGAACTGGCCTGCCTGCAGACCTGATGTTTCACTGATTGAGAACATTTGGCGCATAATTAAACAAAAAATCCAACAAAGCAGGCCCAAAACTCTAACATCTGGTAGCCTGTATCAAACAGGAGTGGAATCAAATTCCAAAGGCTAAACTCAAGAAACGTGTCTCCTCAATGCCCAGACGTCTCCACTCCGAGTTAAAAAGAAGAGGGGATGCCACACTATGGTAAACAGGCCCCCGTTCCAACTTTTTTGAGACCTGTAGCAGCCATCAAAGTTGAAATGAGCTCATTTCGTGGATAAAATTGTAAAATTCCTCAGTTTTAACATTTGCTATGTTAACTCTGTTCTATTGTGAATAAAATACTGGCTGGTGTGATTTGAAAGTCATTGCATTTTGATTTTATTCACAATTTACACTTTGTCCCAACAATTTTGGAATTGGGGTTGTATTATTATTATCATTTTTATTATTATTATTAGCAGTAGTAGTGGTAGTAGTACTAGTAGTAGTAGTAGTAGTAGTAGTGGTAGTTATAATAAAAATAAAGCAATGCTTCATATAGGAAAATTGGGCAAAAACAGTCTGATCCAGTGTATTATAATTCATTTGAAAGTGAATCATAACTCAACGGCTATGGTATTTTATACAATGCTGTACTTTGCATATTTTTTTATATTGTGCCATTGTTGAACAATACTTTGCCGAGAAACAGGGGGAACAAAAAACCCATGACCAGCATAATAATTCTTGCAGACATAAATCATGATTCAATGGCTTTGTTCTTGAACTGCAGCTGGTTTTGCATCTCCTTTTTACACGTGGCATTGTTTTATCAGCATTTGCTCAAAGTAAGCAGCACTTTAATGAAACGGCCGATTTGCATACCAAAGTGGAAATTAAGGGGTGGAATGCATTTTAAAACCCAGGCATACAATGACTGCGATAATCCTGGTAAAATGTACCACACAGCAATTAGAGATAAATTAATCAAATAAGACAGACAAAAGCCCCGTATTACTGTGCAAATGTTAAACCTTATAAAAAAAGTACTCTTTATGTACTGCATTTTAAGAAAGGATGTTGCTAAAAATAAGTGAAATAAAATGCTACTGCTATTCACTGTCAGTGACAATTTATCAGTCTCCTTATAAAATGTCGTTGTCAACATAGGACTTGATGAGCTCAATCAGTAGGTTTGTGCTTTGCCCTCAAAATTAAAATTAGCAAGCCGTGCACTGTCTCTAAGGCTTTAATCAAAGTCAAAACTGTTGCTCTGATAAATGTAATTAACTTTGTTTTATTTTCTCATGGGGGTGGCTATCTTCAGACTGCATTCGACCTATTTGTCCTTATTTATAACATGGGGCTACCCAGACTTTCTTTGGCAGTGATACCACGAACACCATTCAGTGAATTAATCTAGACATTTAACTCATTGTGAAGGAAACAGGTCACCTTGAATCCGTACATTGTGATTGTCTTTTTAGTGTACGTGCGAAGTGAGCATATTATAGTTATTCTGCCGATTTTTAAAAAAATTTGAGCGCACAGTAATGCTATTCATCCAATTGCTACTGCTTCTTATAATTCCTCTTCTTCCTCCACACTTCCACAATAAAGGGGCACCATTTTGACATGTGCCTGCGCCAATTATTGCGCCGATATTAAAATGGTTACTCTCAGGTTTTCAACAGATGCAAAGAATTTTGAGGATCCTCGAGTGCTTGGTGTTATTGTTGCTATTCTTTCACTCTTGAATATTCCAGCTATTTTATCACTTATGTTGATTATTGTTTTGTATTTTTGAGCGTTTTTCTTTTTTTCTGAGTCCTGTTTGTTTGTAAACCCTAATTCTTGCTATTGCAAGTCTCAGCTAGTTCAAGTTTTTATTTTTTCATAGTTTTGATGTGGTACCACAGTGGTAAAGATTTTCTTTTTCTTTCAACAGGCATCTCAAATTGCTTTGTCCTGTTCTCTTTGTGGAGCAAGTGCTCTCACACTTGGTAGAGATCACAAGTTCCCTGCGGTTATAATTGTTAGTTTCAGCATTGCAAGGAAGTGAGCTAAAACAGCAATATTTTCAGCAATGAAAAGGACTTCACCCGAGTCACCTCCACTGGAATCGTTTCATCATTCGACACCATTAGCTCAAAGTAAATCGGTTTGGTTGTCAAATTATTCAAGATAACAAAACCTGAACAGCAAAACATTTTCAAAATGCTTTCAAACACACAGTTCAAAATATCCAGGAGATTCTCCCGGTAAATCTTTGAGTCTGTATTCTGAAAGTTCACACGTGCGCCTTGTGACAGCACCTTTTTATATACTAATTGAACTTCCTCACCTATAGACCCCATTCAAACATCATTTTCACTTGAAGATTTCTATTAATTTTTCAGATTTCAAAACTTTCACATCCTTTAAAAAAATACAATTTTAAAACTTTTCCTCTCATTTGAACTGTGCACTTCTCATTTGAATGGTGGACCTTTAATTTATATTCGAGTGAAATTCTTAATGAATCATAATACCACTTACTCCAACCGGTTGCTCTAATAGCTTTGACTAGTGTTCAGAATATGTTCAGTTCATGCTGATCTTTAACATCTATCATAAGCTAGTTATCTTTACCTGGAGGTGGCTAATGTTAGCTTCCACTGCCACAGTCAGTAAAATACTGCCTCCTGGCACTGTTTAGACCCTGAATTAATCTTTGCTCATTTACATATTTAGAATTTTTTTCCATAAAGAATCCCTTTATAGTTTATAATAGCTTACCTTGGCCCTTATTCAATTTGCTGTACTATTACTGCAAATGTTCCCCGCGCCTTTTAAAATCTCCACCCGCCTCTCTGCCACTCACCTGCAGCTCAATTAATATTGTGCATACCTGCTTCCCTTTGGCTCTGCTCATTGAACACACAATCATCCATGTTTTTTGTTTTGGTAAATGCTGTATGCTGCACAATGACAAGTGAAAATATTGAATAATTAAGCCATACATGCTCACACTGAAATCAATTCAAAACACCAAGAGGGGTGGCAAATTCTATAATAATTATAATAATAATTATTATAATAATAGTACTAATACTAATAATAATAATAATAGATTTTATTTATAGAGCGCTTTTCACCTGAAAAAAAGTCACAAAGTGCTTACAGAAAATAGACAGGATCATAACATGAGGAGCAATCAACGGACATTCTAAAAGACCAGAACATCGAGGGTAGGCTTTTTTGAACAGGAATGTTTTAAGATTTCTTTTAAAACACTCTGTGGTTTAGGGGGCCCTCAGATGGTCAGGGAGGGCGTTCCAAGTCCTTAGGGCAACGGATTGACTGATATCCCATTGTATGGAGCTTTGCTCTGGGGAGTTTGAGGTAATGTTTGTCTGCTGAGAGGAGGATTCTTCGAGAGATCTGGGGTGAGATGAGGTCCTTCAGGTAGGTGGGGGCATTTCCATGAACACACTGGTAGGTGAGCAGAGAGATTTTATAGTCTATTTGGTGGTGAATGGCAAGCCAATGGAGGGTGTGGAGGTTGTCAGGGATCCCGATGAGGAGTGCATTGCAGTTGTCGAGTCTGGAGGAGACAAAGGCGTGGACGAGCTTTTCTGCGTCTTGGAGGGTGAAGGAGGGGTGCAGCTTGCCGATATTACGTTGATGGTAGAAGGAGGTTTTGCAGAGGTGTTTAATGTGGGATTAAATTTCAGGTGGGTGTCTAACATAACACCCAGACTGGTGACTGTTTTGGAGAAAAGGATGTTGTGGCCAGAGAAAGAAATGAGTGTAACTAGTTTAGGCAGGAAACTCGAGAAGAGCTACATCAGCTGACAGCTGCCCGGTAAGCTACCAGCACGTCAGCATCAGCAGGCATGGCAGGAGGGGGACTCTACATGAATGTTTAGATCTCTAAGTATGTCAACATTGGCTGATGTTGTGCAAATTGTCATAAGTAGCTTTTGAATTTCAGAGATGAAAACTGGGTTTGGTTTTGAAGCACGATAGATGAGAAGCAAGGTTGTAGTGAGTGGGGATATGCATTTGATTGCTAGGCACTAGAGCTTAAGATCACTGCCCAAACCCAACGGGGGTTGGATCGGGCCTTATTTCTCACGTATTTCATCGGTTCGAGTCGGGTTTGGGCCATATCGCATAAGACCTTTTTTTTCCCCATTTTTCTCCTCAGTTCAGTCATTGCCATTTCCATGCCAACTCCTACTCTTTGGTCTTCTGCTTATTATTATTATTAGTCCCCCCAGGAATCTGCAGAGAAAAAGTGTTGATTCCGTGGAGAACATTCCTGATTCTGCGGAGAGAAATTCTTGATTCCGCGGCTTGAAAGTTAATTTTCCGCGGGCATTAAAAAAAAACCTAAAATGACCAGTTATAAAGCAAATTTATGTAATAATGAAGCAAAAATTCTCTTTTGAAATTATTTGCAAAACCAAAACACTGCAAAACATTGTGGTTATAAAATAAGCAGCATCAATATTCTTTTTGTCCCTCTTAAGCAGATTTATTTGCATAACTTATAAAGTGCAAAACATTTCACCAAACTATGGGTGAACAAGGCTTAGTAACTGAACAAGTGCCAAATATCAAAGTAAAGATTTAAACAAAGTGTACACTATTCACTGTATCCTCAGGATATTGTAAACGTTACTGTATACCATAGACTGTATAAAAAGATGGATGAAGCTACCGTGATGTCACCCACTGGTTCGAAGATGAAGAAGTGAATCGAAGATCCGGGGAGGAGCGTGGCTCTGGATCTGACCGTATCAGACGAGGACCAGAGGATGGCGACGCCCCAGAAGCATATTCTGGCTTTATACTTTATTCTAGTTTATATGGGACCATAATTCCCGAAAATGAATGTCATGATATATCAAAGGAGACCTGAAACTTGCTATAGCTAACATAAAATGATGTGAAAAATCAATATTTAAATTCAAAATCAGGTCGGAAAGTAGGATCATTTTCTCATAGACTTCTATTGCATTGAACTTCTTTCTGCAACCACTGACGTCGCCATCTGCTGGCCATTAAAAAGAATGCCATTCTACGGTACTTTCACATGGGCTTCTTTTTTCAAATCAGGGTGCTGCGTGCATCTTTTTATATAGTTTATGCCTCATACAGCAGAACAAAAATCAGTTTCCGTTACCGGCAGCACGAGCTGTGAGTCTTAGATCCCGTTTATCTGACCGCAAAATCTAGCGGCCGGGATGAAAAATACATGTAAAATATAAAATTCTGCACCTCGCCCTATATTCTGCGGACTGCTTTGATTTCCGCGGAGGGCTTTGAAATCTGCGGTAAATTCCGCGATCACGGAATCGCGGATTCCTGGGGGGACTATATTATTAGTATTATTATTTATGAAGTGAAGTGTCGTCTAAATCAGGTCCGCTGCGGGGCAGGCAGTGTGCTAAGCACAACACACAGCCAAGAGCCCCGTGGCCCCGCCCCTCTCCTTACATTCAGCGAGGAGAATGTGCTGCATGGGACTTAGCACTGCTAAGTGCTTATTTACTTGTAATATTGTCCACATTACGGCTTTCTTTTGGTTGAAATTTGAGTTAAATTAACACTTACTTAAAGATTTTACTGTGCTTGCTGGTTATTTTATTTATTTAGCATAATTTGATAATTTGTGACTCGGTCTGGGACCGACTGTTTACAGGCTACTAAAAGATGTTGCATTAGTATTAACGGATGACAACAGGATGAGAAGCAAGTCATGGGTGTCACTCTCAAAATATTCAACAAGGCAACGTTTAATTTTGAAAACACCTAGCCTACTGATAAAGCTTATTTTAAGTGATGGTAAAATGCGACATTCAGGTTACTATGCACCATAGACTACATTATATACAGGCATTATTTTACTCCTAAATTTAGCCATCTAGTAAATTAAGATTGTGATTCACTTTACTCTACCCAGCAGCGAAGTAGCTAGCTAACTAACTTAGCAGTGTTAAGTTCTTATCTCTGTACCTTGAGTTAGACAGAACCTAACTGTAGATCGCTTGATACCTTAAATGCCCGCAAAATAACAGACTTCCTTTCAAAACTGCGACTTGGTTAAAAATCAGGTTGACAGCTGCATGTGAGGTTGTGCCACGATCCATGACAAGGTGAAATAGTTAAATAATCTAAAAGACAAATGCGTTTTTATTGTGTTGACTTTACAGAAATTGAGCAGCGGTGAAAAGTATAAATCTGACGGGCGTCACACACTGCCGGTGGGTGTTGCTCCATCGAAATGAATGGAACCTATTGTTTGACGTACATCTCACGCTTCTGGTGAGTGTTGGCCTTAAAAGTGTGAGACTTAGTGCGTTCTGTCCCCTCACTTGTTGCCCATGTTCACGGTTTTCATTATGGTAAGAGCTGTTTTCATAAATAAAGAATGTAAACATTATAGTTATACTCCTGTTCTTATTCTTGGATAGAAGCTTGTTAAGAAAAATGTTTTGCTTTAATCGGGCTCGGGCTGAATTATGCTAATGAGAATCGGGTTCGGGTGGGGTTCGAACAGAATTTTGTCGGGCTTGGGGCTTGTCGGGCTCAACTTTTTAGGCCCGATTAAAGCTCTACTAGGGCACTCAAATGAAGACAGCTTAGGCAATGACATGGGGGTTAGATCAAGTTTGCTGTGGTAGAGGACAGCCAGTCCCCAACCATGGCCAGAGGTGCAGGTCCTTCTCTAAAGAGCAAAAACCAGGCGGGCAGGCCTCATTTAGTGAGGAGTACATCTCAGGTTCGTGCTAGGTTTCCGTGAGGTGCATTAAATCAAACCCCCTGTTCAAGATGGAATCATGTGTAAAGCTGGCTTTGTTTGAGAGTAACTGAACGTTGGAAAGTTCCATTTTCGGGTTTAAAAAGGCTGAAGTGTTTTAACAGAGGTCTTTCAAAATCCACTCCAGGTTTTCCGTTTAGCCTGGCGGGTTGCAGTCTTGCGATGTTTCCCAAGTTAATGCGTTTTAGTCACGCAATGTTTTTCCCGTTACGAGTTCCAGTAACAGCTGTGCTCTGTTGACGTGTCAGAGGTTTGACGGTATGCACAGCGGACCAGATGGATGGTATGGAATGTCCTTGCTGGATGACTAACCTATGACCACAGCCTCTGTGAATGTAGCGGGGCCGACGCAGGAGTGCGAGTTGTTTGATGACTGAGATGCAAGGTGGGATGGTGAAGGTGTTGAGTTTCAGCAGCTGCTAAGATGAATATTGGAGCATGATACCGAGTGTTGTGGCTGGAGACTCGGCATTAACTGTTAGCCGTGGGCTTCGTGCATGAAGACGGATAGCCCTTATGCATACCAGGACAATCCACGCGAAGTGGAGGTGAACCAGGGACAGCAGGTGTTGGTGGAGAGGCGGAGGCTTTGGCGATCAGGTTTGCCAAGGAGGTGGCTGAGAGTTTTCATCGGTTGCCAGCAGAATGTTGTAGCCAACTGTGGAGACGACAGACTCCGTTTGGGGAGCCACGATAGCTTCGGGATGCAGGCAGGTGATCTGATCGCAGGTGAGATTGACAGCTGGAAATTTGCCAGTGGCAGACCGCCGACGTTGCAAAGTAGATCGTCAGGTGAGGCAAACAGTCCACGAGGCTGATTAAGATTGATTAAGACTTTGAAAAAGTTTGTAAAAGTTCATCGGTCAAGCTTAAAGGCTTAGGAAAACGTGGTGGAAAGCTCAGTTTTAGCTTGCAGAGAAAAAAAGATAGACGAGATAAAACAACAGAGAAACGGTGAACAGACAACGCCACCATCCTCTCCGCGTGCCTTTCCTTCAAAGGAAATTCTACAGGGTTGCATACAAGTAGACATATCAGAGTATTAATGTATTTTGCGTATTTCTCGTAACAATGTTACAAATGAGCCTTTCTCTCAACAGCATTATCAAACTACTTATAATGTTTGGCTAATTTTAGATCAGTTTTGGCCCCGGTCGCCAGCTCTGACGAGTTAGCTAACTTGTAAAGATAAACATGCATATGTGCTCGTAGCAAGAAAGACTTTGAACACCATAGAAAGCCTATTAAGAAAGGCATCTAAATGTCGTAAATTAATTTTACCCATGCTGTATGCTCACTGTGTTACTATGCCCACAGAGCAAGAAAACTGGCAGGGAAATACAATAGGTGTAGCATCATTTCTGGAGCTACTCCCAGTGATGCTTTGCCATGTTACTTTCGTCTCTGCCATGGCTAAGTGTCCTTGCTATGTCTGTATTTTATGCTGCAGGTTGAAATCACACCAAGGGAATAACCGCACGAGCCCGCGATTTGGTGGACAAGGTTCTTCTGTAACGCATGAAACCATGCCTGAATCTGTATTTTTGAGACTGTCCTGACTCCTTTGTGCACTGCAGTCTGAAAATCAATATGCTCAGCCCCTGTTTTAGCTAAAACAAGCTATAAAATACACACGCACCGAAAGACAACCGCTCAGACTCAATACCACCTACTACTGCACACTGGTCAGAGGCAGACTCAGATACAGTGCGTTCCTCTTCTTACGTCATGTGACGCGACACTTGTAAAAGGGTTTTTAAGGCTCTTGCTGAAATAGACCACCTTTTGCTCTGATTTTTTTGTCTTCATGTCCAAAAAAATCCTAAATGATGTTTTTAATTTGTCATTTTACACAAGATTACATATAAATCTCATTAAGCCATTTAACCTGCAAGTTACACCTTCAATGTCTTTCACTGTCAGTCATATTTTAACCCAAGGGCACCATCAATTGAGTGCAATTATGACAAATTTGACACTCATTTCACTAAGCAGCTTTCTGACTTTAGACGGAACTATTCAATTTGCACTATATCCAGAAAAGGCTTAAAAATTTGGTGTTAATTTGCCACAGCAAGAAGCTTGTGGGTTTGAATCTGGCCTGAGATCTCTCTGTGTGTTGCCTCCATGTTCATTTTCATGTTTAAGTGGTTTTCCACTGGATACTCAGATTTCCTCCCGCAGCGCAGAGACATGCACTTCAGACTAAATGGGGACTGTAAAGTTGCCCTTAAGTATGAGTGTATGAGAGAATGATGTGTGAGCCTGGCAATGGATTGGTGAGCTGTGCAGGGTGTGTCCCTGCCCTAAGGCCATAGTTGGCTGAGACTGCCTTCAACTACCCCATGACCTAGTCAGGAAAAAACAGTTTAGATAAAGCATGGAATAGCTCTTATGGGGATATTGTGCCTACACTGTCTTACTGTGCGAGTAATTTCACTGCATTTTGCCCATCTGACGTTCTTAAGACTCCAAGTCCTTTGTCCCAAAAGAAAAAAAGTGCCATTCAAAAGATTGAAATCACTGAGAAACATCAAGATGTTTTTGACAACATTTCCATTCAAATTACCATTATATTGATTTGAAAAAAATATACTCACGGCCAAGAAAAAATGCAACACCCTGTAAGTTTTGTTATCTTTGTCTATTTTTTCCTTATGTATCACTAAATATTGCTCACTGTTTATTGTTATTAACTGTTTAAACATAAATTAAATATATACAGTAAATCTTTTAAAATAAATTTCCAGGTGCTGCATTTTCTATGGTCATGAGCATATGCAACCAAGATGCTGGTTATGACCTAAATTACCATTTCTGTTTGAAGAACTTATTTTTCTTTTTGCATTGCATGCCTGAAGTACACCTCTAGTACAATCAGCCTTACTAGAGCAAATAATTAGCACCTTAACATGCTTCCTTATTTTCCGTGTATTGGCAGAATACAAATAAAACGATATCACGCTGTATCCCAAGGTGCTAGTGTGGACTGACACTAGTAATTGCATATCCAATGTGCTCAGTCTATACATTTCAATGAATGGTACACACACATACATGCACACACATCCACACATACTCATACACATACACTCATGCAATATGGTGTCAGTACAAATGACAGCATGATGTGATTGCAAGCGTAACTGCTTTGTGAAATGATTGCAATCATCACTGACGTATTACTTGGAAATGAGCATGGCAATTAATTTTATTACCTGCAATGGAAAAAAAAATTCTCATGGCTCTGGAAATTACAAGAACCCACAAGTTGTATAGAATTATTATTCTTGTGAATTATCGTTTCTCAAAAGGGGGCTGCACCATCCCACCACCATTTTGAGATTCTAGCGGGGGGAAACATTGACAGAGGGAAGCATTGGAGATGCCTGATGCCTGACTGGGTCCTTTTGTAAATATCAACACTCAAGCCCACTAGGAAAGTTCATTGAAAGCCTTTGCGGACCAAGGGGGGGGGAAAGAAATGTTGCCGCATTTTAATACGCTGCGCCACAAAACAGAGGGCAGCATGCCTACACAACAAACCTGACAGTTCTATGCATGGTTGCAAGATTGAGGACGTGCCCCATATTAGGACCATTTACAAAAATCCATATTGTATTGAAGCACTTTTGGGGGAAGTAATTCAGCAGTCTGAAAAAAAATCGCTTACTTGCCTGAAGAACAGACTTTGTGTTGATGCCAGCGAGGTGAAGCGAGGCAGTGCAACCGGTGCTTCTCTCTACAGCTATCTTTCTGTCTTCCCCAAATCTTCATGTGCTGTTTTCTGCCAAAAGGCTATCTTTTGCTCTCATCTGACCATATAACTCAAAACCATTGAAAGTCCTAGGAATGATTTACAAACTCTTGACACTTTGGTATGTTCTTGATTGATAGAGGAGGCCTTTTTTTCCCCCAGCAACCAGAGACTCTGACTATGAGACTCAACTAACCCTCTGCAGTTTTTCAGATGTGATCCTTGGAGATTTTTGAAAAAAATAATTCTTAAAGTTATAGTTGGTAATGCTTGGAGAGCTAGCAAGATTTGAAAGTTGCACCTCCTCTAAGCTCCACCCCTTCCTCCCCCTCCCACCAGTGCTCTGTCCAAAGCCACGCCCCCACAAACTTGAACGTGCATATGACAGTAAGACTCAGGGCAGAGGAGAGCCGACCAGAGGCATTGCCAAGCTTGGGTGGGCATTTGTCCTCTTTGGGGGGACAAAAAAAGAACCTCTAAATTGGCGTAAAATACAACATGCACAACATCTTGAAAGTTATATAAAGTGTGTATATGTGTATATAGCGCCATTAAAAACGCACTGGTGATGTTTGTACTGTATTTGCGACAAATTGAAGAATCAATTGATTTTTATTGCTTTTCCAGTGAGGCACGAGAGGAAATAAAGAAAAGCATGCGGTATTGTAATCCTGACGCACGCCACACGCACGCGCTAAGCACTTCAATAATAACAAACACTGAGCTGTTGATGATGTGTACAGTGTAACTCGACTGATGCTACTGCATCAAGAAAATGGAACGGCTTGTGACACAGGAGAAAGAAAAAGAGCCTTTGGCATGTTACGGGCAGATCTCAGTCGGCTGTCTATCCGAGAATGGAACACAAACACTGTCATTGACTGACCCCGCTTAGGGCAGCCACAAGTGACGAAGGCAGCTCAAGAGAGCCACATTTGGATACTGCCTGTACGTGACAGATTCTGGAGAGCAACCAAAACTGATCATGAGATTAGGGGTCTGAGACAATTGAGTCAAGTTGAATGTCACCAAATGAAAGTTCATTTGTGACTTCGTATGTCAGTAACACAAACCTAGACTCCATCTGACCTTTTCAGTGACAGAAGTCTTTGAATTTACTCTAGGTCAAGTTAGACCTTTGAATGTCAATACGAAGGTCACCAAATGAAATTTCATATATGACTCCCTATATGTCTCTAAAACAAACCTATACTCCATCTGTGACTGTTTTGGCAAGAAAAGTCATTGTAATTGTATATCAGTTGAATGCCACTGAATGAAAGTTCATATGTGACTTCCGATGTCAGTAACACAAACCTAGGCTCCATATGACCTTTTCAGCGACAAAAGTCATTAAATTTTCTCTAAGTCAAGTTAGACCTTCGAAGGTCCCTATAAAGGTCACCAAATGAAAGTTCATACATGACTTCCGATACATCTCCAAAACAAAGCTACACTCAATCTGTAACAATTTTGCTGATATAAGTCATTGAAATTTCACTGTATAGTTTGGCCGTTGAAGGTCACTGAAGGTCAAGTTCAAGGTCACATAATCTAACGTCATGCATGACTTCCTGAGCACATGAGCACAATGCAACCCTCAGCTCTATCTGTAATAGTTTTGGTGATAGAAGTGATTGAAATTTCATTATGTGAAGTTTGACCTTCGAAGGTCATCAAAGGTCAAGTTCAAGGCCACCAAATGAAAGTTCATGTGTGACTTCCAATACATCTGCAATACAAACAAAAACTATCTGTAGCCATTTTGTTGATAAAAGTCATTGAAATTTCCTTACATATAGTGTCAGAGTAATGGATCTGGATGAACACATGCACAGACAGACACAACTAAATCAACAGTCCCTTGGCCTACCCTTTGTGTGGTGGGGGACAAATAAGCGTGAGACGAAACCAGGGTAAATAAGAGTTAGAGCAAGAGTACAGCAATTAATGCCGGGAAATCGAGAGGCAGCAAAAGGGAACATACAAACTAATAAAAAAATGGAGAAGGAAGAACAAACAAGATGGGAGGTAACATTGGGGGAGCGCATGTGAACCCAATCCAACTAAAGGCATTTCCCTTTGGTGACAAACATGGTAAAGCGACACACCTGATATTACTCAGGTAAAGGGTCTGTTGCGTGCCAAGGAGTTAGTGTATAACAACGAGTCCATGGGAAGGAATTGCAATGCTTTGCATGATATTGACAAAAGGGCAAGACATATTGATGATGTTTAATATTTAAAACAAGTAATGAATCATTGTGTGTGAATCTACATCTTGTCATTAAATCTATTTGCGATATATTTAGACTATTTTCACTGAAAACAACAAAAATTTAGTCAAAGCCATTTATATATGAAGGTCATCTCATTTAGCCATGTTCTGCTGTGAGTTGAACAGAAAATGACCTGAGCGAAGCCTTAGTGCACATGACGGGGCCGGATTAAGACGTGAGTGCCCCTTGGCATCAACACCTCAAGCTATTCTCATCATTTTCAGATTCTTTGTCCCAATACCCATCCTAAGCCCTGTGATCCCCCACAAAGTTCACTCGAGAGTAACGTACAAGAAGTGTGCACTGAAAGTGCAGTTCTTGAGTTTGTAGTTTTACAACGGTGTACCACATTTCAGGGTAGAACTGCGATAGACTTCTATCTGCCACTCCTATGGCTTTTGCTCAGAAAGCATTGCTCCTTTGTGATTGCCGGAAGCACATAAAACGTCACAGTAACACTGGATTTATTGGTATTAGTGTTCAGCAAAGTACAATCTGATGCTCACTTTCAGGAGGGGCGCATTTGGGGTACACTGGGGGACTTTTTTTTGCACCTCTCGAGAACATCAGTGAAATGGCATGCCATGTGGTCTCGTGCATCCATGCAGGTTCGTGCTCAACGAGGGTGCAAGTGTGCAAGTACCAGTATCAGGACAATTAAATGGTTATGTGTAATGCCAGAATCGCTCATACAATTTGTGTTTTCTCTGCTCAGGAAAAGCATATATGAATTTTTCAGGGAGTCCAAGAGAAGCTCAGCATTTATGAAACTCTATGGGCTGTGCATCCACAGGTTTGCTGGGTTAGTGGCCCTTGAGGACGGGTTGGCCCTGCTGCTGCTCGCCCAATAGCTTAATCCCATGGACATGAACATAAAGGACTCAGCCATACATCTTGAAGGATTCCGAGGGTTTGAAAGAAAATCAACCTATGGTGCTGTGAAAGTGTTTGCCCACTTCTCAATTTCCTCTGCTTTTGGATATTTGTCACATTTGTAAACACCGTGCAACTAGGCCAAGGAGGGTCCTAGCTGAGGCGAAAGGTCTCAGCGTGTTTGCCTTAACAGCCAGGGAAAAGGAAGTCTTAACGGTCTCCAGTATAATAATGGGGTCTGGCTACAGCGTCAGTGCTAGACCACTGCCTTAGGCCAAACGTGATGACGTCTTTCACGTTCTACTTTCAAATGGCCTGAAACAGGTCTAGCGGATGCTGTAGTCCTAATGTCATAGCGGTAGCAATTCGTCTGACTCCATATTAAATTTAGGATATAAACTTTAGTTGTAACAATTTGCGGTTACGATTAGATTATGTGTTTGCATAAATATTGATCTGACACCAATTTATGAATTTAGAGCCATGTTGCGGATCGGATTCATGCCTGGTCCATACCTTACTCCACCAGACCAAAAGCATCTGACAAACCCAATTCGATGAGAGAACTCAGAGGCTGGCGGTCCTATTAAGTACAGTAATTTGATATAGAAAATAACTATGACTAGGGATTATCGGGGCCCAAAGCGAGTAGCTCCAGGGTACAACGGTCTGCTCATCATTTAGTGACCCTGTGCCTTTTAAGATTTCTGTTCAGGGACCAAGCCGACTCGGTATAACAGAATCTTTTTCGAAGCCTAATCATAATAAGACCAAACACAGCATGGAAAATCCACCTTACAACGCAGAAACTGGGTGTGTTGATCAGGCACGCTCCTACAGTCCACATTACTCAGTTAGGAGCCAGGATTCCAGACTGGAAGGAAATATGTTAGGCAGAATCAGGATCCCACAACAGAATGCAAATATCAATTTATATCGCCAGGCAGGCACAAGCTTAAATAAGAAACCAAATCATACCATGACAGAAAATATAAAGAAGTAGTCAAATCATACCTGGCGCAATTCACAACTACACATATACACAAAGTGTACAATGCGGGAAGAATGAATACCAGCTTCCATAACAACACTCCGTCTGCACATGATTGCAAGAGCACGTGTAGGAAATCGCCTAAGATCTTCCATGACTAGATTAAAGCTAACCACGGCATGGAGATGCGTGTGGGGGAAGTTGAATACAACCTTCCATTGTGAGAATGGCTACACGCATACAGATGCATGTGTGGGAAGTCATCTATGATCTTCCATACCTACTATTGGCTACATACGGCATGGAGATGCACGTGTGGGAAACCGGGTGAGGTCTTCCCCGACCCCTTTGTTTCTCCCCCTTTTAAGCCCAAACTCCCGAAGCACTTCCTACACCAGGGTCATAAATCAAGGTAATCAAGAGGGAATCTGGGAGGGGACATTACCAGAGTAGAAATACGTTTCTTTTCATACTTAATGAATGAGGATTTAGTATAATTTTAATCCCTCCGAAATATGCCCCATGCAATTTCGGAATCTTAATGGATACTCATGATGATACTAAACACGATATGCATGCACTACAGTTTGCCATGAAACGTCCGTTACAGTCCATAATTACAAAGATAAATGGTATTAATGTTAACAATCAGCTTATGTTGTATAACAAAAATACACATTGGATTTGCAACATCAAGGGAGGTAATGTGAAGTATTTTCTGATGCAGCCTCTGAAAAGTCCAGTTCATGGCACTGTGGCATTCTCCCTGCCAAAGTTGTCTCAGCTGTTTTCGAGTAGTTTGCAAGATGTTCAACGCTGACCTTCACCCCAGAAACTGTCCATTAACCCCGAGGCAGAGGGCCACTCCAGCTGTCGTGACCTAAGTGGAGCAGACCAAGTGATGCCATACAGACCCTAATTGCATCTGCTGTCATGACCCCAGAGGTCTCTACTAGTCCTGTGTCTAAGGGCCCCAGCACCTAGCAAAGTCCTGTCTTGTGAGAAAGGGGCTGCGTTTAGTTCTCTCTGCATTTCAGCGCAGCTTACACATTGAAATGTTTCAAATCATCAAACTGAAAAAATGATAAGTTTATTTCTTGTCAGGAAAAAGCTATCCGACCCTACCTGGCCGTATGTGACAATGCCATTGCTCCCTTAGTCACTTAATCAACCAATTAAACAATTTTAGTTGGGATTATTGGGTTCAATTTCACAACGCACACTCAGGCAGGATTACTGCCAGCCCTGTTGAATCTAAAAAAAAAAAAAAATACACTTTAATAGAACAATAGGCAATGTAAAGTAGGCAAAGAGCAGCACATGATAAAGAAATTCTAGAACATCCCAAATATATGATAGTGTTGACTTATACACCTGTGATGCTCAGTATAGGGAACCAAGAGAAAGTTATGTTTTACTTGTCCAAAGTAAATTAGGATGGATTTATTCTTGATAAGTTTTTACAAAAAGGCAACAATTTGACTATCACAATAGTTTACCAAATTTAGAAAAGCACAAAAGAGGAAAGAATTAATTTTTTGTTCAATGCTTGCATAAGTTTGACAGATATGGCTGAATAAAATGCCTATCATCAGAGAGTTTTCAAATAAACTGTTAAGTTATACCACTTAGCTGTTTAAGTCTCTTTCAGATAAAGACAAGAGCAATGCAGAGCGTGGCATATGCCCCCGCCTGTATGCATATTGAGATGGCTGCTGTGGTGGCCATATTAGATATCGCACGACGCTGGTTTTCGAAAGGAACCTTCCTCTAGCCACTCCCAATACGCCATTAAGAAATGGCATCAATCCGACGAGGGATTCTATAGTTATCCCATGGAAATGAAAAGTTAACGGATGACGGACGGACGGACGGACAACGAACGAACATGGTGTCGACATAATGCCCCCTTTCCTCTGTGGAGGGTGGGGGTATAAAAAGCGTGAGTAGTCCGGAGTTATAATCAATCTGCTTTATAATTTACTGACTGAGACAACACTTGGTGCAACAATGATAGTGATCAGTGGCTGCGAGTTCACTGGCAATAGGGGAAGCTCAAACAATCCCTTCAAATGAATGATTGGTCTTGACTTGTTTTCAATCATGCATTTAAATTACCATCACAGAAACGCAAAAACTCTCAACATTATCAGGTGTGGCCAGTTTTCATTTGTAAAGCATACCAATTACGACTTCGGACTTCTCACGCTTTTCTTTACTCAGGGGTTGGAAGCAATGCATGTGTTTCATGATGGTTTACATGAAATAAGATCATTTGAACAGTCTTTAAGCAATTACATTGCTTCCAACCTGTTTATGCACAAGGAGTCAAAGGGGACCTATTATGCTGATCCTTCTTTTAATACATATAAGTATTGTTATAATGTTGGATGTCCGTACTCAAACATAAGATTCAGGGGTTTTGCCGTAATCCAAGAACGTGATTTCGTGAATGGATTTCCTCTCTGAAAAACTCGTCCCGAGATCTTCGAGATCTGGGCAAAACATGACATCAGGTTGTGCAGTCCAATTAATACAGACCAAGCCAGAGCCAATCACGGCGCTGGACCTGCCCACACCGGAAACTATTCTAGCAGGGACAATCAACCACAGCTCATACTATCCTTTAGTAGCGTCTACACTTTTGGAAATACAAAAGAAGAACCGGAGATTATTTGTTAAGTGCATTCGGCAGTTGCAGAAGCTAAGTACAGACTCCTCCAAGAACAGGCTAAGTTTCAGTGGTTTCCTTTCTAACAGGACTTGTGACTAAGTTCACGTTTTTGTTATTGTCGCTATTTTTGCTGCAGAATACTTAATCAGCTTAGTTTCGGTCTCATTTGCGGGCGATCAGCTGTTTTGCATAATAATTAGCGAGCCTTTAAGCACTGCGTCGAGCGACTTTATTAGACCGACTGTCTGTGTACTCATTTTAGTGCATTTGGCAGTTGCAAAAGCTAGCTACAGACTCCTCCTAGAATAGGCTAAGTTTCAGTGGTTTCCTTTCTAACAGGACTTGTGACTTAGTTCACATTTTTGTTTTTGTCGCTGTTGTTGCTGCTGTTGTTGCTGCAGGATACTTAATCACCAACTTAATCTTCACCTGTTTGATCACCACTTCATCTCCTTCTCCCTCCCTCTCCCCCCATCTCCCCCCTCACTTACAGTTTACTGTGACCTCCGCTCTGTATCCCCCTCCTCTCCCACTTCCTATGTCACTGCTTTCCTCCCTTCCATTGAATCCTTCCCTGATCTTCCCACTGAATCTGCTGGCTCCCCTCTCTTCTCCCTCTCATCGTCACTTAATACTCTCTCTCCTCTTGTTTCCAGGCCAGCCAGATCATCCCCACCCAGCCCCTGGATGTCAGACACTCCAAGCATACATCCAGAAAGTCCAGACCTTACACCCTGCCAGAGCACTCCACTCTGCTACTTCTGGTCGCTTGGCCCCTCCCCCTCTCCACCCCTTCCCGCTCAAGGCTGCCGTCTGTCCTGGTACCTCGTTGGTGGAATGATCTACCTATCGAGGTCCGAACAGCAGAATCCTTGAGCACCTTCAAGCGCTGCCAGTAAACCCATCTCTTCAGGCTCCACCTTTCCCCTACTCCACTGCCCTGAATCCGATCCCTACATCCCTCGATTAGTTGATCTTTATATGATCTAATTGCACTTAATTTTGTTCCCTTTTTTTCCTGATTTTGTTACCGCTTGATTTGGTGGCCTTTCATTTTTGTTGCACTCGATTTTGTCTGTTTACTTGATTTTGTTGCCCTTTTGTCAAACATGACTGTCGCGACTTTGTTGCCCCTTGTTGCACTTGTGATTTTGCATAATTTCATTCCCCTTTAGAAATTGTTCTGGCTAATAAAAAGTTGAAAAAGGCAGAGATTGAATAGGAAATTCTTTCCTGTAGAAGTGATCGATTCGCTAGCTCCACATAAGTAACTGTCCATGCTAACGGAACTTACGGTCTGTAAAACCTGTATTATGTTGATAACATAACCAGAGCTCTCTCTAGCTGTCACACTATCCATAAAGTTGCTTTCACATCAGATGCGAAACTAATTTTTCGCGTGACAGATTACATTCAAGTCAATGCAAAGATGCGAGTACACGCGTTATGGGCGCGTTAAGCAGCTTTCACACCGAACGAAACAAATTTTAACTAATACTGTGACTGTAATGATGGGGTAGGACTTGATAAGCACTCTTGCTTCCTCCTGCTCCTTCTCAAACACATTACAAATTTTGGTAACACTTTATAATGAGTACACATTACTAAGTGTTAGTTAAGCATTGATAAAAACTGAATTCATCATGTATAAAGCATTGTTGTCATCTTAATACTCATTAGTATGTAGTTTATAAACAGTTGTAAATGTCTTACTCAACTCATCATTAATAAGAATGTTTGTTATGGATTGGTAAACACTGAATTCATAATTTATAAATCATGTTTTTAACATGAATACTCGTTGGTAAGTAGCTTATAATCAGTTATTTTTTTCTCTTCATTAGTAAGCTCATCAATAACATGCTTAATTATCGCATTTTCAAACTTTAAATTTATTAATGCTTAACTAATGCTTAATAATGTGTACTCAATATAAAGTGTTACCCAAATTTTCAGTCTTCTGATGAATGCCAAGTGATTATTATTTTTTGTTATTTATATTGATTTTTATCTTTTTATTAACTGTAGTTATTTTTTGTTTTTGTTGTTGTTGATATTCAAGACAAATAAACTTTAAAAAAAAATTTTGCGCTCAAGGTGACTATTATATTCATAGTCAATGCAAAGATGCGAATACACGCATTATGGGCGCGTCAAGCTGCTTTCACACCGGACGCGAAAATTTTTTTTCGCGTGATGAAATTACATTTAAAGTAAATGTAAAGATAATGCATTGACTTTGAATGTAATCTGTTTCGCAAAAAATTTGTTTCGTGGCTCTTAAGCGGCGCATCACACCCATTTTCCGCGAACAATCGCTGGTCTATCCGACGAAAAAGTAAATCATTACCATGGGCAATTTCCGAAAAGGCCGTTTAGCCTGAGGCTTTCACCCCTCTGTCATATACCAGCACAGAAGCTGTTTGTTACTCCACGCTAACGACACACCAGAGTTATGCACACGACCCAGCAGGTCATGATTATACACACCCAAGCAGTCCATAAGTTATTGGTCTCCTTTTTGCTGCTCCTCACTGTCCATGTTTCCCTCTAAACTCAGACCCACCGGATTTCTACGGTCTCCGGTCTACACTTGGGTATGTTGACCAGTTCAACAAATGTGTCTGTATGGGTTGGATTCTAGCTTTCCCTCAATCCTTGCTAGATTGTAGAAACACCAGTGTACTCACCACAGTAGCCGTAGGTAGATAGCAAATTCGAGCTTGAGCTGCTAGACTTTCGCATAGTGTCCTCCACTTTCGCCGGTGCGTTTATTGGAACAAGTTCATTTCATTAGATCTATACACATGTATTGCATTTTATTTCGGTATTTGCCCGTCGATCCTAATCAGATGGCAGACGCGTCTAGGTTTCACTCTGGAAAGGCAGACCGGAAAACTATGTTCTGCTGCCTCGTCCCGCCCAACTCTGCCTTCCACAGAGCTGGCCAGTCAGATGAAAGTGGGCTCACAGGGAGTGGGGGCCATTGTGGAAGAGCCGCCCCAACAAAGCATGTCAGGCAGAGACTACGATGGACTACAAATGCAGTTTTTTGAGGATGGCGGTATGAGCTAAATAAGGACCCTGTTTTAGGCTTTGAACGATCAGGAGTACTCTAGGGGAGTCCAAGATCAAAATATAAATTTGGAAATGTAGCATAACACGTCCCCTTTGAATTCTGCATGAGAATCTGTTACATGTGCGTTGATGGAATAATTGCTGACTACAGCAGAGGAACGTTAATATGCCATTTAACTCACATCGATGCGTGAGACTTGACAGGTGTGCGGTATTAATGAAATCTGGCCACGCTTTATAATGTTGAGAGTTTGTCAACAGTGTTGCCTCAGCCAGTTTATCAGAACAGTTAATCTGAGCTTTGTTTGTGGTGAGCTATGAATGGTCCTGCCAAATATTTTTTTTATCACATGCGATACTGTCTTGAAAGCCCCATCAAAGCAGTATTCAGCACTGTTAAGTGTGAGCAATCATCGGTAATGCTTGAGCAGTGGATGAAGCATGGCAGGCCTCACTGTTTCAGACAACAGTCAATTTTGAAAGTCAATTTGATTTTTAGAAATAACGAAATGACAAGACTAATTTAAACTATTTGTGATATTCCCTCATAGTATAAAGCATAACCTGGGAGAAAGAAGATATAAATTTGTGCTGTTCTTTACTGATTCAAAATTATACCTTAGTGCGGCTTGTCCAAATACTTACAGTTTCAATCAAACTTTTTCAACCCCCATTGCAAATTAGGTTTACTGGCAAAATTTACAAACTTTCAGCTGTTTGCAATGAAAAAATCAAACCAGACCAATTGAAATGGCTCAACTGAACAAATATTCCAAGTGGCTTCTCCAAGTTCAACACAAAATGCCACTTTTAACGACGACTGCAGGCTCAAATTTATTCAACCTCTTCATGACAAGCATCTTTAATACTTCGTAGAAAACCCTTTTGTTGCTATGACCTGCTGAAAATGTGATAAATAGGCAGATGTCAGCTTTTGGCAGCCTTCCCAAGGAATTTTAGCACAGTCCTCATGGACAATTTCATACAGTTCACAAATATTATAGGGTTTGCATGCTGCAGCTGTCTTCTTCAAATCCTACCAGAGATTTTTTATGGGGTTCAAGTGCGGCGTCTGTGATGGGCACTCTAGAATCTTCCCAGACGACTTCTGAAACCAAGCCCTGGTGGATGTTGAGGTATGCTTGGGATCATTGTCCTTTTGGAAGGTCCAATGATGCCCAGGCATCAGCTTCCCTACCAATGACATGACATTTTCTCCTTGTATATCTTAGTACTTGACTGAATCCATCTTGCCCTGCACACTCTGCAGATTTCGACTGCCAGAGGAAGCAAGGCAGCCACAGAGTGTTGTGTTCTGGGGTCCTGGCCTTTGGCCAGGACAGTATTGCCTATGGTTTTAACAGTTTCATGTTCAAGATTCCATAGTTCATAGTTTCATAGTTCGTGTCAGTTTTTAACAGTTTCTTGTATCAGGTTTTTGCATTTCATGTTTCACATTCATTTTCCACGTTTTTACTTTTCCATGTTTTTGTTCATGCCAGGTCTGCCAAGCCACTCCACCGCTTGTCTGCGTTCCGCCCCGTGCCTTCGTTGTTGCACATTTCAGAGCTCTGGTTGGCTTTGGTATTTCCCTCTTCCTTCTCTGCTGTGCTGATTCGGGGCTGTCTAAGCTTAATTGACAATGAACTGTTTTTAAGTTACTAACATTTACTAACACTCACTGGGTGGTGTAATTCTTAGATGGGCACATTACTAATACTAATAATTTAGACAGGGAGTTTATTGTCATGATTCCTGCTTTACTATTTCAAGTCTGCTGTGCTTTTTTGTTCTTAACATTCATGCTTGCTTCCAAACTGCATACTTAATTGGTACTTAAGCTGAGCACGCTCATTCTCTTAATGAACAAGTCTTGTCATCCAATCTCTGTCCATGTCATGATCTTGCCATGCCTCTTGTTCTCCTTCTCCAGGTGTTGCCCCTCATGTGTTCTGATTTCTTACCCTTTATCTGGATGCGGTGGAAGTTGGCTGGCAGACAGAGTCTCAGTTCTTGTTCTATCAAGTTCACGTCCATAGTTGTTAGTAGCCAGCGTGTTTCACAGTCTTTTATTTTGCATTCCTAGCCTTTGTGTTTTTTTTGTCATTCTGAAAATCTTGAAGCCTTATTCTTTTCTGTTTATGAGTTTTCTGCCTGGAGTTTCCAGTGGCCTTTGTTTTCATCGTTTTTGGTCCTTTTGTTTATAGCTCTGTGTAGCTCTCTTGAGTTTGTTTTTTGGCAACCCTTTGGGTGAAGTTTTTTGTTGGCCCTCGTGCCTGATTTTCTTTATTTTTCCAATAAAGCCTTTTCCCTCCATCTTCGCATTTGGTGTCTAACTGGTCCCGTATCAAACAGCCCCCACAATTCTTCATTGTAGGCAGGGTGTACTTTTCAGCATATGTTTCTTTATTCCTCCTGCAGACATACCACTGATTAATAAACCCAAAACATTCCAGTTTTGTTTCATTCCTCCACAGAACAATATCCCCTAACTTCTGTGGCTTATTTATATGGTTTTGAACAGATTGGAGCTTGTGCCGGATATCTTAGAGAGCTTCAACGTTTAGTGTGTGCCCAACTGTGCAAACTGAAACCTCAGTGCCTCCTGCCTCCAAGTCTTGCTGCAGATCTCCTGCAGTCACTCAAGGGTTTTTGACCACCTATCTCCTTAGGAATCAGGTGAAAGCCGTTGATAGCTCCCTGTTTCTGCCACATCCTGGTACTGTCACCATTTTTCTTTTAAAAGGTATACTAGGCTCCCGCAGATTCGGTACAATTTTTTTAAAATTCTTATTCTACCTCTACAGTGATCGACAGAGCTATGAAACACAAGATGTTTGACACTGGATTGAAAAAATATGTCTATGTCTAAAATATACCCTCTATTAGCTTTTTGGACAATTCTTTTGACAGCCATATTTTTAATATGCAATCAATTGTCACTGTCAACAAACCCCCAGTGAATGCAAGTATTTGATGTGTTCTATCTCAAGCAAACCTGATGCAGCCAATCAAGAGCTTAATTAGTTGCATCAGGTGTGCTTGACACAACATCTGATCTGCAAATATGTTCTTACATGGGATTCTTTTCGGGGGGTTGAATAAATTTGAGACTTCAGCAGCCATTAAAAATGGCATTTTTTGTTAAATTTGGAAAAACCACTTGTAATATTAGTTGTGGTGAGCTATTTAAAATATTATTGTTTAAGCTGAAGCTGAAAGTTTGTAAATTAGGCTATTAACCCAATTTGCGGTGGGGGTTGAATAATTTTGATTGCAACTGTATGTATACATATGTATGTGTGCTGAATTAAATGAACATGAATTAAATGTATCAATCATTATCTGCTGAAAATAAAACAATGAACAACAACTATCCCTGAAATCTCTCAAGTATTGCGAAAAGACAGACACACACGCACGAATGCATGCTTGCACGCACGCACGTGCAAGCACGCACGCACACACACACACACACACACTTATATATGAACTGCTCCTGAATAAAACCACTACAAATATAATTCATTTGCATTGTTGAAGAATCTGTGGTTCAAAAAAAATAAAAAACCACAAGCCATGTACATTCAGTGTTACCTGACTTTCACAGATAACGCTGAATTATCAGTGTATGTCATACTGAATTATATTGTATTTACGTCTGATTTCATAGTACTCGCTCACTGCATGCTAGTTGGACTCTAATGCTTGCTCACTCTGTATAAACCCCAATGGAATAAACTGTTTGCATTTCTGTTGCTCCAAATATAGGTTGTCGCCTCCTTCATGCGGGGTTTGTGTCTTTATGACATTTGTAAAGCATCCTACATCTCCATAATTTTGACTCCATGAGGCATTTTCCCAATCACAAATTCTAAGCTGCAAAGCTCTATGGGATATATGACCATTGAAACGCCCACCACGATTCATATGCCTCATCGGCTTTTTTGCATTTCTCGTGTTCTGTTGAACACCTTTCAGTGCCAAACATTACTGCTGGCAGGGGTGAACACAGAATATATTTTTTTTTCCTGGATTCTGTAATGTAGGGTGATCTCAAAAACAATCTAGCAAACAAAAAAAAAAAATCTACTGTAAGCTGTGGGAGGTGATGCTACAATTAAAGAAGCATTGGAACGCAAAGAAAAGGAATCATAACAAATAACAGCCTTTGTGTTTGCCATGGGTAGAGTGAGAAAGTGACTAAAAAATATTCCTGAACTACGCAGAGGAGCATTTGCTTAATGTAATTTGCTTAAACTGTATGTGCAAATAATGCCAGTTCAAATTGCCATTATACTGCTGTCTCAACAAACAGAAACAGAATCGAAACTGTTCAAACTCATCACCCTCATTTCAAAGCAATGCTCCTCTATTTCACATCACTGAAGCTAATAAACCATGAAGTTTGCTGAAAAAGTAATAGAACCCCTTCAGTTTACTCGTCGGTTTCACATTCTTAATGCTTGATCGAGGATAACAAATCACAATTCAGTTTAACTTTGGAGATTATTGGAAAACTTGAAGTGTTATGCAGTCTTATTCTGCATGCATTAGAGGCAGAAGTGCTTCTTATTTTTTTCATCATAATCATTCTCAAGGTTATTGATGATTGTGATGATCTAATGCAGGGTTCTTTGGAAGTTGAAGGCCAACTGACACAGCCTAAGATGGGTATACCTAAAAATAGCGGTCTGTCCAAATAATCCAGAAAAAAAATTGACATTAATTTTAGTATGGTCATATTTTGGTTTTTTAGTTTTTCCGTGTCCTTTTGGGCGTTTTGTTTTTGTGCGTATAAAATTAAAACTTACTTAAGTTACATATCCCAAAGTCAATACAGCTCTTGAACTGTCTCATTTGTATGTCCAGCATTTTCATCCATTGCTTGTTTAAGTCAGTGTTAAATACATTTGCTTACTACTGCACTCAGGGTAAGTTTGGCATGCCTCTGAGTGAAGTTAGGTTTGAGCGGAGAGAGGGAAGGGTTTGGTTTGTCCGTAGCACCATATACAGAAGATGGTGTTTTTTTTTTTTTCCAGTGCAAAGGCAAATTCCTTTTTCATTAACTTCAAAAGGAAGACACAGTGAAGAATCAATGGTCAAAAACAAATTTTTACTTCAATTCCTCAGCAGTACATCTCCAACCTTCCTTTCATTTCATGGAGCACTGCTCCCTGAGCCGATTTTGTCCAATCACAACAGAGTAGATTTGAAGGGAGTGAGCCTTAACGAGACAGAAGCCGAAACTTCCCATTTCAGGCATGGTTTTAGTTTAGTTTTTTTTTTTTTGACAATTACATATACAAGTGCTAATAATGAAAAAGTCAACACATGTATGAGATATTGTCAGAGATTAAACTAAAAAGACCAGGACTTATTTCCATTGTGGTCTCTGATGTTTATAAGCCCGAGGTGCTTCACACACAACCTGTGCAGCTGTAACTAGTTACTTTTTGACCATAAACACATGCGAATGTTTGTAAAGATACAACAAAAATGAGAATTTTAAACAGGGGAATGGGCAGAATATATCTCCTTCAAGAAAAGATTTTGTGCATGTAAACTTATAAGGCCTAATATTACTCACATTTATGTACAGATATAATGAGAAGTTAATTTTTATTTATTCATTTTTGTTACAACACACTTACCCCTGTGAGATGGCCATAATGACCACCTAGCAGCTGGTTTGACTGGTCCTTTAGCAAAACTAGATAGAGCTGAAGTGTTGGGTTATTGTGGGTGCATCTCAAAGCCGAGGCTGCATCCTTCGAGGCTTTATTTTTAGGGGTTGCCATTTCATACCATCTGCCAAACTGACGTAATGTCATTTAATCTCCGTTAAACAGCTCTGATTTAAGCGAGTTGTCACTGTTTTCCCCAACCTTAACCTTAACTTTAATACCTAGCCCTATACCTAACCCCAAACTTAACCTTGTCTCTTACCCAAAAGTCAGTTTGGCAGATGGAATTAAGTGACGACCCCTTAAAATGCAGCCTTCGAAGGCTGCAGCCTACGCTTTGAGATGCACCACGAGTATCCAGTTGTAGGAAGGGGCATGATATTTCCGACATATGCTTTACGTGACTGGCTAATCACAACAGAGTGGGCTTTCAGTGAATGAGGGCTTAAAGAGACAGGAATCAAAACAGCCCATTTCAGGCTGAGTGACCCTGAGGTGCAGTACACATAGCACAAAGCCTGTACAGCTTTTTTGACGATGAAAAAAAGCATACAAATGGTTTTAAATAGACCATGAAAATGAGAAAAAAAAAACCAAGAAATCTGCATAATTTGGCCTCTTTAAACAATTTTGCTTTGAATTCTGAGTGTAGGTTTGTGAAACCCATGACAGGCAAGAAAATTCCTTATTTTATGCATTGAACGTGCTAATCCCCACTAAAGAGAGAATTTAAAAGTGAAAAATAATACTTGTTTTTGTTGTCGTGACTCAATTATTGTCACTATACAGTATTATAAAACTTAATAGATGTTCTAATTTTAACTCATTAACACAGAACTACTTTTATATAAAATTATTGCATTTGTATGGAATGTTTTATTATTGGTATGGAATACTTTTCCTGAAAATTACACAGTATTGAAGTACAGGTGGCCTATGACCGCGATCGTCAACTGATTTCTTTTTTTTTTTTTTTTTTTTTTTTTAAATTTGGCATCTCCAATCCCACCCGAATTTGGAATGCCCAATTGGGGAACTATGTACAAAGCTTGCTCGTATGCGACCCCTTGCTGCCAACTCAGGATAGTGAAGACAGTTCACGGCTCTCCTCCGAAGCACGTGCCTGTCAGCCACTGATTCTTATACACTCGCTGGTTGAATCTTCGCAAGTTCAGAGCGAGGGCGGAGGATACCCAGACATGAACCAAGCCGGAGTCTTCCTGACGAGCGCCCGTCTGGCCAACAGGAGACGCTGGAGCAACGAACAAGGCTGATATCGAATACCCAAATCCGGCAGTCCCTTCCCAATTTGTAACCCTGTAGCGCGATAGCCAATTGTGCGCTACTCTGAAAAAGCTGCCGACCCCTGCCGGTGGGTACGCCGAGGCTCGAACCCGCGACGTGGTGATCACCTCTGCACTGCAGCGCAGTGCCTTAACCGTGTGAGCCACCCGGCAGCCCCTATCAACTGATTTCTTGTTTTCATCAGACTGCGGATGGTCATGCACGCCGCTGGCACCGGCTTACCGTAGGGAATGGTAGATTTCGCCGCGCAGTTGGCAGCAGCTTGCCGCGGGGAATGAGTTAATGCTGTAGTTTAAACCTGGCTCATTTGACACTGGGAAATTGATTTAATCACAGGCTAAAGCAGCTTTTAGAAAACAGCACCATTCACTTGAAATATTCTATTGCATAACATGAGAATAATAGTTTTATTGTTTGTTCCCAAAATATTAATGTGACTAATTCTCACTTATTATAAATGTTCCTTAAGCAAAAGGAATGTCCAGATTTTTTATTATTTTTTCCAGAGAGTTATTAAAAGGTCTAATGCAGCATTTGTATTAACTGAACTTCCAATTTGGCATCCATTCAGATTTCTAATGGCAGATTTCTTGCACTTTGGCTTTATTCTTCTACTCAACAAAAACCAGCTAAAGTGATTTGTTTTTCATATTCCCCTTTTTTTGCCTGAAAATGTGAACCAATGATAATGTACAGTAGGGCTCACGGCTTTTTGGTGATTTTTTTTTTTTTTGCATACAAATAATAGAATAGCTCTGTCACAATTCTCATTATCTATGTTTTCAGGAGCAGTCTGTTGCTAGGATATTAGTCCCTGCCACTCGGTGAAATGGGTTTGAACTTGTTCCTCAAAGGTTAAATATTGTCATAAAATACACCATGCTGGGCCTTATTTCTGCAGTTTACAATTTTACAATAGCATTACATTGGACATCTTTGTTTCAGGAACACATTATCTAAAAATACCATGAAAATAAATTTTTCTATGGAGTGCAAGCACCATGAAGGAAGGTGGAAAGAAAAAGATCGAGACTTCCTTTTATTGTAAGTATATTAATTAACCATACAACTGAGGGTTTACATAATTTCAATATCTGATATGAAAACTGTTAAAAAAGGGGGGGGGGGGGGGGCAATGATTGATAGTCACTCGCAAAATCAATGTCTTCATGAAAAGGACAGAGTCTTTCAAAATAATACAACATCGATTACCAGTTATCATATTTTTTTTGTCAGCCAACTCCTGTGCTAACCATTAATTGCAATGTTGCCCTTAAACTTCTATTTTTCCCTTAAATATTCCCTTAAGGGGAAATCACACCATTTGCCAATGCGCATCATGTTCCTGCAGCATCGCAACCCATTACAACTGAATCTTTTACCAATGTATGGCACATCCAATTAGGCAGCTATTTGTTTATCTTCATTTTTACTTAAAAAAAAGCATCTGTTTCTGTAATATGTGCCAGCTACACATAATGGGCGATTTGTCAAGCAGGCAGAGAAAGGTAGAAGGGATAAATGAGCCAAGATCGCCAGTCAGCCTCACAGGAAGACTCATACTGACAAAAAGGTCGCTCCAACAGCTGCAACTGTGCCCGCAACAGACAGTCACACTCAGAGAGTTCTCTCACTGGTTAACTTTGGGAACCATTTCCACTGTGTACATTAAAATTTTTCATTTCAGGCTTTGGGAAAATCATTCCCATTTTACGTTTTTGATGTTGAAAACAAAACTAAATAACAAATCATTCTGCTTTGACGATACGTAGATTAGCTCCTACTACTTTGTGTGGTTTAGCGAAAGGAATATCTTTGGATAATACACTTGCCCAAGTCCAGTAAAAGACCTAATGAAACCAGAGAAAATGTTAATTTTTTTGTGCATTTTTTGGTAAAGTTTTGTGGAAATATCTTGGTCACGACTGAAAATTCCCCCAATGACCCCTAATTTTAATATTTGCACTAATATTTGCATTTGATCGAAAAAATATAATTTTGTCAGCATGAAGAAAATATATAAGAGTCTGCTAAACTTGTATTTTCTTTCATGCAAGGATTTGTTCAAAAATAATCCTATTGGGCTGACTTAAATCTGCGTTTGAAAGGTGGTGCATCATTTACGTCTCTTTTCATGGATATTCTCTTGAAATATGTTTCTTTGTCCAGTTTGGTGCTCTTAAACAGCCAGATTTGGCTTCTGTGCAAAGGGGTTATGTGTTACCATATTTAAAGCTTTATAATTCAAGACTGCAGCTTCAGAGAGGAAAGGAACGGCTCAACAGAGTCAAGACACTTGCAGCATTTAAAATTCCATCGTATTTTAGTTAATTTTCATGATTTTGGTGGGGAAAAGGGCTGCAAACTTGAAAAAAATCTACATGAAAATTCTGCATTGAAATTGTTGAAAAAAAATACTGAGAATTGAAAAATGGCTGGAGGGTTAAAGCTAAACATTTCTGAGGTCATAAACTTATTGACCACAAGAGAACTTCATCTGAGCATTCTAGTCTACATTGTCTACTCTGTAGGAGCCATATAAGAGTAAACTGTCAGATCCCCCAAAATTGCACTCTGCCAAATCACAAAATAATCATATATTTAACTCAAATCAACTTTTAACACATGAAATTCAGTATAAAATTAATTTAGCATGAGTTTATTAATATAGGTGCAGTTGGACATCAGTGGTCACTTGTAACCTCTCCAAACCCAAAACATCCCTTTTCTCCATGATAAAGTTTTGAATTTTGTCCATTTTTCTTCAGAGTCCCACAAGACAGCACACATACTCATTAAAGGAACTTCTTATTTCACGGTCAGAACAATCACCCTGCAGTGATTAGCTAGCAGTTCCAAAAGAACGGTAAAGGAACAAATAGAATTAAGGAGGAAAAACGCGAGATGTCCACGAGCTGTAATTATATCGGTGCCCCTTTCAATAGTGAAAACTGAAGGACTCAAAGGGTTTAACAAGCGATGCACAGCGGGCCTTGCTGCCCCTGTACAGGTAAGCTTTGTTGTACTCTGTTATAGTTTTATCAGCATTAAATAGTCCCGTTGCTGGTTTTTAATCCAGCTAATGTCAGTTTATAAATGAACCGTCATTGTTTGTGGCCGACTACAGCTTGCTTAGCTGTGTAACAAGAGCATGTGTGGCTATAGTACACTAGCTAGTTCTAGCTAATACCTTCAAAAAGCCCTTCATACTGAAGTTTCTGCATGGATGTAATGTGTTGCTGGTCCCTGTATTCAGTGTGGCTTTCACACGACAATCACTGAGAGTGTCTGTTTATACTGTACTTATATTGTAATCGAGTTGCTACTCTCCATTTCCTCTGTCGGAAACTGATGTATGTTCCTGTGCCTGGCTTGGGGATGGGGGGGCAGGGACTGCTTACATAGGCTTTGGACAAGAAGCTATGAAAACGACCAAATCAGTTACAGCAGCTTTAACTGGGATAACATAGGCTCACTATAGCTGAGGTGGTTGCTACATAGGACAATGATTTTTCCTGTTACAAGAAGTCTTTTTTTTTTTAACTGCTTGATAGATATAATGGGCATGTATATTGAGCAGTTTGCACATCAGGCTTCGCTGAGGTAATGCAAGTCATGCAAATATGTTCAGCCATATTCTAAACCGAGTTCAAGCTCAGCTTGCGAGTGAATATTCAACAACTGATCTGTGTGTGCCATCTGGTGATAGAATGGTGTAACTGCTTGCATAAATAGAGCAGCTCCATGTCCACTGGTATCTACATCTATGCACGGGGGTTAAATGACGTGAGATGGTTAAATTTGACAGAATTCAATTTATTTGTATTTTTCTTATCGTCAACCAATTACCCAAATTGCAACATGGTGGCACCATTGTAGTCTGGAATTTTCCATGATGACCCCATATGTTTTTTTTTTTTTTCACAATTACAGATATAACCCTATATCTCCAGAAAAAGAATCTTTGTCATTTTGTAGAGCATATGTATTCTGTATCTGTTGGTCGCAGCCCTTTACTGAAGCTATATGACATTTATATTGAGAGAAAGGGTGGTCAGAATTATTTATGCTCTTTAGTTCAAATGAGCAAAATGAGATGAGAAAAAATGTCTGAACTCTCAATCCTCATAATCCTCTGTTGGAAACATTCATAAGAATCTAAACTTCATTTAAAGTAACATAACTGAAACATTATACTCAATCTTGAAAAAAAAAACAACATTTCTCTCAAGGATACACAGCCCGGCCAAAAAAAGGAGCACACTGCAATATTTTGTAGGGCTGCCCTTAGCTTTGATCATGGCGAGCCTTTCATGCCCCCTCATTTTCCCCTTCCCTTATCTCGTTTTGTCCCTTGTCCCGTCGTCGCCTCCAAATTGCTTCATTTCATCCGTCATATTATAATGGTGCTTCACTAGATAAAACCAAATGATAAATTCCAATGATAAAATTTCACATCCCAACCTTTCTCCACCCCTTCCCTAATTCCATTCCATCCTCTCCCCCCCTGTTCCTCACCCCCTCACCCCACATGAACTAATTCATTGATGCACTTTGTTATGCAGTTGCTCTTCTGGTTAAGACCACATGATAAATTCCAAAAATGAAATTTCCCGCACATCCTCCATTTCCCTTGGCCCCCTTCCCATTTGGCCCTCATACAGTTATGCCCCCTGTTCGTCAATCTCTTGTTTTCCTAACCCCATACAAATTATTTCATCAAAGCTTGTGCTGGTGTTCCACTGCAAAAGCATCCTGCTTAATGCCAATGATGAAAAGATGCTTCCACCCATGCATGTACCCTCGAACTCTCACCCCTTCATAAATGCAAACAATCAGTGGCGGCTGCTGAACGTAAGACACGGGAGCGGAAAACATACCTTGAAATGGATGATTATTAAGCTGTTTTCAATCACTGTTCTTGATTAACGCATTTTCCAACAATAGGAATAATCAATTGGCAGTTAAATGAACAGCTTCCTTTTTAATGAAATGTAAAGGCGAGTGAATAATAAATTAAAAAATAAGACCTGCGATGGACTGGCATCCCATCCAGGGGGAGCAGTAATACTCCTAGTCGCTTCATGCCACAGAAACCAGGTTTAAGCACCGGGCCGATGGGCCACGAGGCTCGAAACAGGCTTACTACTACAACTACCTTTTTAATGAAATGTTAAGGCGAGTGAATAATAAATAATAAAAAAGTTTCATTCACTTTCCTGAATAGGCAACCTTTCACAAAAAAAAAAACTGCTCTGAATTTTGTTAACTTTTGTCATATCTATCAATCCTATGCTTCATGATTGTTTGAATGACAACAAAGAAAATAAATATTGAAATATGCACGTGTGTCCAAATGAGCGTTTTATTCTCCTCTAAAGAAAGAGACTCAGAGTATCTTTAATCAAAGAAAATGACTGAAAACAGACTAATTATCAGTTTCAAGGCATGTTTTACACCCTCTCTGCTTTCTGTTCATCGCGCCACCACTGCATACACCATTTCTGTGATGCACTTTGTTCAATAACTGATCAACTGGAAATGGGCATGATTTTTCGCACCATGTTCCCAAGCTTGCCTTGAGTTCCCACACGTGTGTGGATAGACGTGTTATGATTAAAAGGTAACACGACTGAAAAAAAGCATCTTATTTCATTTTAGATTTGTGCAAAACCAGCTCGGCGAGTTTTATAATGTACAAATATTTTGATTGCGACACAAGTTTTCTTCTTTTGACTTTCATTATTATTATTGTTGTTGTTGTTGTTGTTGTTATTCTCAATAATATCAATGTATTATTATTATTATTGACAAAATACTTTTTAAAGCCATTCAAACATAAATCATTGGACTCATCACAAGGACAGATATCAATCTGAGTTCAATAGATAGCTCAGTGCGTGATGTAAGGACAAACTTGCTCGCTGTCTCTGACTATGAAGGCAAATGGTTTGTTACCACAGAGTGCAATCAATAGTGCCAAATAGGGCGTAATCTGATAAGTCTGAGAGAAGCAATTACAGTTCTTTACACTTCACTAATTGAACTGTCAAGAGCACTAAATTCTGTACAGACCAAAATGACAACACAGGCATATTCTTAGTCTAACTTGCCCGTGGTATGAATATTAATGTCCAGAGTAATTTTCTCATGCATCCTCCAACTTTAGCTGCAGGCTATTGTTGATTACAAATATGCATTTCTAAATAATTGCTTTGGGGGAGACAGTTGGGAAATCCAAATGACAAACATGCTTGATGTAATTTCAGCGATTCATCAAGCTTTCTCATTGCCACAAGTACGCATCTCATTCTTATTGAAAGCTATTTGAATATTCAAACAAAATAGATCATATTACAATCTATCCATGATGCATCCGTCTTATGCAACATCTTAACAAGACACTATCAAGTGCTATTAGCAATGAATATTTTTTGCATACATCAAGCCAAGTTCACTTTTTTCCCTTTTAAAATACAGTGAGTTCTATAATACTTCCAACAAGGGCATTTTGTCTGGATTTTGGCTGTTTATGTTTTGATTCATATTCACACAACACAACAGTAGTTATACTGCAAGAAGTGCAGATTTTAAGTTTTAATAATAATAATACATTTTTATTAAAAGGGTAAGTTCATACATCTGGATTTCTCCACTAATCTAAACTAGCATTTCCTTTACTAATGTATTAAGCATTTATGCATTTATTTAGTCAGTCTCCTGAGGGAAAATACTCATTGCAGGTTTCAAACTATACCTGTAAGCAAATGTAAATAAAAAGACTAATGTTGAGAATTATTATTATTTTCACTGACATTTGCCAGGAAATCAAACTAATATGTCATAATACCACAAGTCCCATGAACAGCACCATAATTCTTTCATGTGATAATGCATATATATGTCTGGAATTTGTCAATCAGCTTTAGGGGTTAATTATTTTATGCTGAAGAAAATAATTCAAAGTCATGTAAAACACAGAAATTCCAAAATTGTACATAATTCCGCGAACCATGGGTGTCACTGTTACATCTGTACCGGGCTCTTCACCTGACGTGTCCCCTCCATGCCAAGATTCCACTCCAGCTCACCAGAGTGTCGATCGCTCGCACCTGAGCACAACTGGACTTCCCTATTTGAGCAGTAGCTCTCCCCTCATTTGTACAGACCTTGTTTGTGCCTAGTCTCTCTATCCCATTGTACTCAAAGTACACTGTATTTCCTAAAACGGTGCTTGTTTCTGGTTTTGTGCTCATAGTGTTTTCTGTAGTTTTGGTTTTGAATATTTTTCATTTGTTAGATTCCTCAGGTTTGATTTTTCTGTGCATTAGTTAATGGTGTTTCACTTTATGTAAAAGCCTTAGTACTTCTGATCCCCGTTTCCACCAGTTACTTCTAAATACTTTCATTCGTTTATAATTCCCCTATTGTCTCCTATATCTGTAAATAAGATATGCTGTAGTTCTCTCCATTCAGTTCGGCTCTTGAACACCGTGACAGTCACAGCCTCTGACGGATTGTCATGGTTTTTGGAGGCTTTGAGAGCTTTCCTGGTTGCTCTCGTCCGGGACGATATCAGTTTGCCCACTATCGGATTCTTGGGCCAGCTGGCATTAATTTTGGGCATCCCCCAGATTCTATTCAAGCCCTAGTTCTGCCTCGCCGCTCTTGCTAGAGTGTCAGTGTTATGTTTGCACTTTAGCCGGTAAGTTCTCTAGTGAGAAGCTTGTTGAGGTATTAGCTGCAAAAGAGGAAAAGTTCTAGTTAGCAAGGAAATCTTTCTGTTTTTCCTCTTCCTGGGCACCGCCTGGTGCTTTTTCCTTTTTTGTCGGTTTCCGAGATTTTTTCCCTTTCAATTCGTTCTGTCGAGCTCACTTTGCTTCCTTGCACTCGGACGAGATCTAGGTCCGTTGGAAGCACGACTCTGTCTCTCTCGCTTTCATTTTATTTGTTTGTCTCTCTCTTAATCTTCCTTTTATTCCGGCCGCTGCGCTTGGTGTCTCAACATACCAGCCATCACACTAATGGGCTGGTATGGGTCAATGGGTCATAAGTGTTTGTGATTTTTTGTTGATTAGCTTGTACACTATTGTCAGCTTTTACCTTCATTTAAAGTGAGAGCCCCAATGACAATTATTTTTTCCTAACAGAAAAACATAATTAAAAATTAAAGAGAATATCGATGAAATGCGTCCATGGAAATAGTGTTTATCTGCTTGAAGTATGGGGTATTTACCAGAAGTATTAACCAATGATTTTTTTGTGGAAGAAGCTTGCTGAGTTGCACTTAAATATTCCACTCAACCGACAACCCCAATGAGATTACACCAAGGTCAGGTAAAATGGCCAATAATAGTTTTTTTTTCCTCCTTTATTCCAGCCTTTTCGTTTCAGGACCTGAATGTAAGTCATAATGTAAGTCGGTTATATAAATGTTAACAGTACCTACTGCCACAGGAAGGCCGAACATGACCAAATGGTACTCTCAGGTGTGCAGCAAGATGACTTAAATCTGGGGGGCTACCAAACAAGTACAAAAGTGTGACAACATTATCTACTGATTTATTTATTTATTGAAACACAGCATTGCTTGCCAAAGCTATTGCATGGTATCAGTGTTAACAACAAACCAACATGGCCAATCAGCTAATGGTGCTGATTAAACACCACCTGCACAATGACTCTGCTGCCAAAGAACCCATTAACACCAGCCAATCTGCCATTACTGGTGCTAAATAAAAACTAGCTACACACAGTCAATGTTTTCATTATACCCCTGAACACCATAAAGGACACCAAGCATGGCCTCGTGCTCCAGGGTTCTCGCAGCAGATTGTTAAACAAAGGATGATATATTCAATGCGGCTGGAGTGTTACTGTGCACAGGCATTGCAGCTTGGTGTGTCCACCTCCTCTGGCTGGTGTTGCACCATAGCCATGCATGTTGATAGATTTCCAGGGTCAAGTAGCCCATTGCTCCATTTGACACTAACTGCAATCTCTGCTGAACTGCCCATTATCGGATAAGATTTGGATATGGTGTGGTTATAGGGCTGGTATACTCCGCTGTCATGGTTGATTCAGGTGTCAGCATTTTTAAATATAAATAATATGGACCAATAATGTAATAACATGCATCTGCTCTCCCCTCACTATCCAATCAAATGCCGATGGAGAAAATCATGTAAGGTCCTACATTGATGCTTGATTATTGTTTGTGAAATATGTCACATCACGGAAGTTAGGTGCTTTGCATTAGCTGTTTCAGGTTGTCTTTCAAGTGCAGTGTCTAAACTTTGAGCCCAAATTCATAATTTTATTTCGACTCCAATACGCTGTGGTTGATCACTTAAATAACAATAACTTCAATGTTTCAATTGAACCTGACTGTACATGGACCCAAACAGGACACGTTAGCATGTTGGAAATACATGCTTCATGAGTGCATATTACCCATGGGGTTAACTTGTAAAATTACCAATATGTCTACTGAACAGAACACTACTCTGAGTTCGAATTTTGTTCTTTGAGAGGGGGGTCTGAATTTTGTTCTACCCAGTCATGATTTTACATTTGCTTGAAGAGCAGAAGGATATATAGGGAAGTGGCTGTTGTCAAGGATTGATGATTTTCATACTTACTGTGATGCAGAAGTGTTCACAGGACTGAGATGGTCATGTGACTCAAAGTTGGTTTCAGCCTTCTGAAATCATGAAGAAACAGTCAGTTTGGTGCTGTAACAGTAAGACAAAGCAATGAATAGAAATTTCATCACATGGTGTGCCGATAACCACTCATTACCACATGGTAAGAGATGTCTTGCTCAAAATCTCAAGGGGCACCTCAAGGGGCCAAGTCCAGACATCATGTTTAACACTAGAACAGCTATTCATTTTGACCTCTCTCGCCTTTTAAACTGCACATAACTCTCTTTGAAAAACAGCCCTATATTTCCCAGTCAGTGAATTTTCCTAAAATGGTGTTATTAATCAACTTATGAGTTATGGGGATTCTGGAATAAAAGAGACAGAAAAAAAATCACTGATTCTACCAAGAATGGGCAAGAAGTCATTTTGACCGCCATTACTCCTAATGCAAAACACTGTAAATGGACCATATAGCCCAGCTGTACAGCTTGGCTACATAGTCAGCCTGGCTAAGCTGAGTATATAGCTAGTCAGACAGACGGCTCAAAGCACTTGACAGTAGCCTAATACCTCACATATGCCCATTTATATGACACACTCATACACTGACAGCTATGCAAGGCAGTCTACTGCATCTTGGTTGCCTAGCAAGGCATTTGTTACTTTTTGAATAGTGTGCAGGTTCATATACAAAACAGTTGCTGTCATGAAGTCAGAATAAATTTTTTATCCAAATTATCTTTTTTCCCAAATATTTAAAAAAAAAAACCTAAGCTTGAATTGAAATAAAATAATTTAAAAAAAAAAACCCCAACATTTACGCTGCAATCATTTGCACCTTTAGAAAATCCTATTAGAAAAATATAACTGAAGTATATTCGGATTCATAATTTACTTCTAAGTTCACTATAATGATTAGGGAAACTTAAATGATAACCAATGACTTTCTGTTCTTCTGGAATATAAATGAGGCAACTCACTGAACACTGCGCCTTAGTCATCCACCATTGAGGTTGAGATAAAAGAATACAGCAATGATGTGAGACAGAAAGTTGCTGCGCTTCACATATGAAAATTGCAATGATAAAATGGGTAAAAGTTGAAAATAACCCTTTTGACTATCTATTGACTATTTTACTACCAATATAAAATGCCAATTTTAAAAATCTACCAGGAAATAGTTGTTTGGCTATTTTAAATCCAGGCACTGTGAGGGGGATTTTTTAAGGCACAAACAAGACTTCAAGGATCACCGTTGGAGAATTGCAGTATGTCTAGGGGTCAGAAAGTTTCCAAAACTACCACCATGAACACAACCACAAAAAGTTTGTAATGGATACCTGAAAAACCCTCAGTTGTCAAAGAAAATACACATGCTCCCACAGTTTCCAAAACTGTATTTGAACGTCCGATTAGAACGGGTTCTATTTCACCTAAATAGTGCTTTTTGGCAATAAATGTCAAAATGGGTAAAAATAAAGCTAATCATTCCATAAAGAGTGCTATCCCCACTTTGAAGATTCGCAATGGATCTTTGATGATGTTGGGCCGTTTTTTTTACAAAGACCTTAGTCAACTTCTAAGGATTCATTTTATTATCTAGATTCCATCAAGTTTCAGCAGATAATAAATGAAAACCTCACTGCCTCTGCCTGACAGTATAAACTGGGCCATGGTTGGATCTTCCGACGGGACCACGATCCAAAACTTGCATTGAAATCAACGCAAAAATGGCTCACGGACCACAGAACCATGGTTTCACCACAGCCATCCAAGTAGTCTGACCTAAACCCAATAGAAGAAGCATGAAATACATAGATCTCCCGCCATGGAAGGGCCGATATCTGGAATGGAAACAAAAAACTGTGGAGGGGTGGACAGATGGACAGTAGGATAGGCGGTAGCATGAAAAGACGGTTTAGAGTCCCAGGCAGGAAAGGAACAGGATGGCTGATATTTGGCCTGGAAATTAAATGAGGTGGAGGGACGGTCAGACATATGAAAAGCCACATCGATGCAATATGAGAGAATCCAAATATCAGATTTCCTTGGGAAATATAGGACAGAATTCTGGCCTGGAAAAGAGGCATGACAGATGGCCATGCGGACGGACACGCAGACGAACGGACGGACACTCATTGCTATATCTCCATCCACTTTATGCCAAGGGATTAAAACTGTAGGACAAGCTAAAGAAGAGAGTCTATAAGCATGGAACACGGAATTTGAAAAAACTTCTAGAGACTCTGTGTTCGTGTCTTCTCCAAACTCATAATACACTGTAAGAGATGATGACTCAGACATGTTACCTTGACAAAGAAAGGCTGCGGAAAGTATTGAATGAAGGGAGTCCAATAATTTTGGCACATATTTTTTAGAAAATATTTGTTTCATGACAGTAATTACTTTTTTCTTTAATTCCTTCATCTCGATTAATGATAATATTTTTTTAATTTATTGTTTATCCTCTGGATATTTATTTCAAAAGACATTTGTTCATACTAGTATTTACGCAGGATACCAATATTAGTGAAGGCAGTATACATGTCATTGTTACATTTACAGTGGCTGAAGGGAGCATAGCACAAATGTGTATTGCGCAGATGTTCATATTTGATTGTGTGAATTAGCTATCCATATTCATCTTGCTCAGCTAACTGTCAAACAGATAAGACAGATATGTATACAGTTCAGGAAGGTTTCACAATATTGAATTAAAATGTAGATCAATGCAAGGATTTATGAATATGCATATTTACGCTGCACATGGGAACAATTTGTCCACCAGATTCATTCGAGTCACTTGAAATGACCAACTGACAAAGCCTGTGTGAAAGCTATCATGGCAGATTGCTGTTCCTTGCATAATGACCTGCCACAGAGCATCATTCATTACATTCCCTTTCCACATTTCTTCTGTACATGTAGATGAGCCTCCTATAATTATTGTTTTTATATTCACAGGCTGGAATGTATTCAATTTGTTTCCAAGCGATACAATAAATTCATTATAACAAGGAGGAAAGATTCAGATCCCTGCCACGGTTTTGGCATGCTATGATGGACAGACGGATAGGAGGATGGATGGACGTATGAGAAGGCACATCGACACCATAAGATGTGTTGAAACATATGTAAGACTTTGAGGTAAAATGTTGGATGATTTAGAAGTTCTGGCCCGGAGAAGAAACGTGACGGACAGACGTGCGGATGGACGGACAGACACACAGAAGGACATTCCTATATCTCCCTTCCACATTATTGCGAGGAATAAAAACTACTGCATAATTATAATTATACAATTAGCATCAGAGCACAGACAGGGTATATACAGGAATCTTCAGGTTAATTTCAATACCTTTTTAAGACCTTGTCAATATTTTTTAATACCTCATCGCCACTTCGAGCTGTAGCCATGTCCATAAGTGACACCTTTAACAGGTAGGAACAGTGGTGAACCGGTGATGGGGTCATGGAGTCCATGCCTTGACATGCCAGGGCTGTTTTGGCAACAAAAGGGGGACCGAGACAATATTCAGCAGGTGGTCATAATGTTATAACTGATTGTTGTACATAATGCACAGCAAAACAAGATAGTACTTCCCCAGGCCCGTAGTGCCACATGCAGCATAGCACACTACCATGCAAACAAAGTTAATGAGGGTGCAATTCTGTGACCCAGTAACTCGGAACAATCTACAACGATCTTGAACAAAGAAATTATCTGTATATGTAATAAATACATACAGTTCTTACTCTAGTGCAATGAAAACTAACAAAATGTGAGTTTTGAAAGGTTGTAGGCAATACCCAGCCCTACTGCACACACAAGAACAGTGTTCTCAGACAGATTTGGTCACGACATGCTCCACTCTACAGGTGCACCTCAAAAAATTAGAATATCATGTAAATGTAAATTTATTTCAGCCTACTGAACCCCCTAAAGGCTCAAGAAACCTTTCCTGGAGTATTTAGTGAATTAGCTGATTAGAGTGGGACACCGGGAGTTTTGAAAAAACAATTTTTCACAAAATTGTCATTTTCTGTGACACTGCATTTTGGGTTTTCAACAGCTGTAAGCCATAATCATCAAAATAGAAATAAAAAAATGCTTGAAATACATCGCTCTGTGTGTAATGCATCGAACTCATACATGGACTTCCCCTTTTTAATTGAATTACTGAAATAAATGAACTTCTCAAATGATATTCAAATTTTTTTAGATGCGCCTATACCAATAAAAATTGGTACCAGCTTCATTAGGTAGTTGTGCTTTAAGGGGTATAGCATCGGCAGTAGCGCAAAAACCTGAGATGGAAAGCTGCCTCTCTTGGCGTCCTTGTGGCTGGCGCATGCATGTGAGATTTAACCACGTTTATCCTCATCGATGTAACGCTTATCTTTTTTTATTTCCCTTTTGCATACTATGCAATTTGCCTACTTTGTGTTATTGGTGACTGGCTTCAGTTATGGGGCTCTAATTTCTCGGCACAGCGCAGGGTGGCATAGCTTGACACAGCCAACACAGTGGTAATTTCGTCCGGCGCAGCCCGCGCAGTGGTAATTTTGTGAGGTGCAACACCATGCGCAGCCTTTGGTAGACGAACCTGCACCGAGATGGGTGTGGCGCTGTAGTCGGGGGAGGTGTCACATATTCATCAAGACGCGGTGACAATTTTGTAGAAAAAGTCTCCGCTGAAGTTGCACAGAGAACTCGCCAGCTCCAACCTGGTTTATTTTCGGTGCAGTGGTAATTTAGCTGTCCAGCGTACAGAGCGCACATGTCACCGAAACCTCACAGGCAGGTTTCCAGAATGTCAGGCACATTTCAATGCAATAAATAATTACAGGAAGCACTATTTAATGTAACTATGTGAATCAGGACATAAATTATATTATCTCTATCGATTGTCCTGATGTCAGATTAATGGCGGTTGGCACGCGTAATGGAAACTCGACCTGGCTTAATCAACCCAGCTGAATCTGTGATGCAAACTAATGACTTCACATCTTTCTCAGCCAACCACATATATAATGCTTGGGTTCTATGCTCAGTAAAGCCGCTTGCATACTGGACGCAAAATAAATTTTTTTGCACGACTGAGACTGATAACAGTCAAAGTCAATGCAAAGACATGAAAACACGCATCTGTTTATTCTTCTGTTATCTTTCGTTGAAGATAGACTACAGTCTTTATTCGGTTTCTCTTTTGAAATGGATCTAACCGATTCACTCTTTATTTCCACACCAGATATAAAATAGGCTTAAAATAAATAAGTAAAATAGTGCTTGAAGTCAGTGACCAAATCAATCCCATGAACATTGACATTGTGAATTAAATATTGCATGCACGATCAAAACTGTCCGACGCGAAATGCTCCATGTCCGGCAGCTAGCAAAAAGTGAAAGTAGATATGAGAACAGATTTATACAGAAATAAAGAATAAAAATAGAGCACCAACAAACAGAACATCCAACAAAGATGGCCCGCAAATAAATATATCGCAGTGTGCATTGGATGTTCTGTTTGTTGTTAAAATGTTTCTTTTTTATTCTTTATTTCATTATCAATCTGTTTCTATCGTCCTCTTTTTTTTCCGCTGTCAGACACAGAGTATTTTGCATTTAATGTTCGACAGGCATTGCACATTGTCCCGCGCCAATGTCGACTCACTTTATTGAGCAGAGCTTAAACAGAAACATTGATTCAAAATCTCAGTGCTCATCTTAAAGAACTGAGCCCTCTGATCAAAACTTTCACGCTTAACGTCCAAAAGATTCAGTAGATTTGAAGAAATTGAAAACAATAATCGACTGTCGGACACGAACAACACAATCTGTCGTGTGAAAAATTCGTTTCGTGTCTAGTGTGCAAGCGGCTTAGTACTACTATTATTGTCACTTAGGTTTGGTCGTTTTTAGTGGGGGAAAGGAATACAGCCTGATTGCTATGATGTCGTACTGAGTTAAGATCACATATTGAAAATAAATGCGTAACGTATCTTGCATTGTTTTCCATGGATGTTGATCCCAAAATTTTAAGCAGCAACAGGGTGTAATAATAGGAACACGCTATCCATCGCTTCTCTTCCCAATGACCAACCGTCGTATTTCATTCCAACTTCATAAGTTTGAATGATCTGACGTAGTTTCGTTTTGAAATTCCATTCAAGTTCGCTAATGGTAATAATTTGCGATTGCCCAAGCTAGCCAGCTAACTCATATTCATAATGCTTAATAGAGACGTAAACGGTGCAGAAAACATGCCTGAAGCAGTGAACTAAAAATGCAACAGTAACGCATCATGCAGATACAGGACAGAGGCATTAAAGGTGAGGAGAGGAGCTCATTTGATTGGTGAAGATTTGACTCGGCTGAGTTATACCCAAACACGCCTTCTTTGGCACTTGCACCAGAAGGAGGGACAGAGGCGGGACAGAGGAGTACTTGCGTCAGGCCACACCGGGCACGAAATTGTAACATATGTCTGGACACACCCCGTTGGCGCAGCGCACCCCCCATTCGCTGTGCCTGCGCCACGCCTGCGCCTGGTCACGAATTTAGAGCCCATGGTTTGAAGTCCGGTAGCCTATATCCAGCCATGACTGCAAATTTACACTTTCCCATTCTGTTGAAAATAAAGACTATGTTATGTGAAGCCATTTTGACGTTGCCTGCCAATCCAACCTTGCTGTAAGCTATGCTTCCATAAATACAACTGAAGTCAGGCACCAGTGCAGATACGGGTACGTCAAAAATTGCATATCATTGTCTTTATATAAAGTGTTTCCATCCACGCGATTTTCACCCGGCTCCTGGAGAGGAGCCGCATGCGTGTTTTTCAGATTGGACCAGGGAGCGATTCCAGCTCCAGCGCACACAAATCGCACGAGGAATTCCCTAGGCCTATTAGTTCAAAAGGGTTTCCCCACTTTATTTTGTTAATAAATGAGTACCTTTGAAGTAATATGTATTTATTGCCCTGTTCTGCAGCAAAACATGTATTTACCATTCTCAGCGAATCAAAATTATACTACTGCTTTGAATTATTATCTGAGCTTTGTAATGCTACGATAACTTTGTGATTTCTGTATATCAGAAGTGTTCCTGTGTATCACACGCTTAAGTTTGGTACAAGATGATAACAGAATAGTGGTTCTCATACAACATTTGTACGTTTCAACATAATTTCATCTAATTCTTGCAATTCAGTGGATGAAGCAGAAACCTCAGAATATCAGATTTTATTATTCAACAGAAAATAATTCCAGCCATCTTTATCTTTTTATCAACTTTAACGGTGCTTTCATTATTAACCTCCGCCGAGGAGGTATATGTTTTCGGTGCCGTTTGTTTGTTGGTTTGTTTGTGTACAACATAACTCAAAAATTAAAGGCCGGATTTTGATGAAATTTTCAGGATTGGTGGGTATTAAGTCATGGAAGAGGTGATTAAATTTTGGCATGTATAGGCCAAAGTACTGCTGAGATATACATCAAAGTTTAAGATTTCAAGTCTTTCCAATGGGCCGGAGTTCTAATCGCTGTGCTTTTGGGTTTGCTGCCCCCTGGCGGAGGTTCTGCGCTCTCTGAGTGCTTTTCTAGTCAAGTTTGTTTCATCAGGTGCTTGTAATTATTATGACGAGCTCTTTGTCCCCATGACGTGCTGTTTAGGCAGTGCTGTGTTGGGTCCTGCCATGAGGATGAAAACGGATGAATAGCGTAGTTCAGCAGTTTATATAGGAACACTGAAGACACATGCGATGTCCCGTGTCTGCCCTGCAGCCCGACTTCAGCCGTATTAATGGAAACATAGCTTTTTTTCCCCCCGAGATTGCCTTCCGTCTCCCTGCCTCCTCCCATCTGTATATCAGTGGGGAAGAAGAGGGGACTTTGTCTTGTTTCCTGAGTTTTCCCGAGTCTCGCGAGTTGCTGCACCCACGTTTTGTCTGCCTTTATTCTAAGTCTCCCAGTGTTACCATCAGTTTAGTTATATCCAGTGTTTGTTTTTTAATCTAGCCACTCTAGGAGTGTGTACTTCTGTTTTCCCCCTGCCTTGGGCAGTGTACCTTAGTTCTCCCAGCAGTTCAGTGCATGTGCACGTGTTTTGTTTTTGGCCTGTCTGCCATCTTTTCCCTCGTGTTGTGTTTAAATAAACACTTCGGATCCTGCATCTGGTGTCCACCTGCCTATTTCCTTAACAAGTTTGTTCAGTGTTCTCCTCTCCACCATCCTTTCCGAAGTGTCCTGTTTTAACGGAGCCGGCCTTTTTAATCAGTTTCTTGAGTCCGTTGGTTTCACTGACTCCAATACTGCTTCCCCAGCACACACCGGAACAGAACAGTGCGCTGGCCACCACAGACCGAAAAAACATTTCCAAAATCTTGCTGCATACATTAAAAGGATCGCAGCTCTGCCGTCCAATGGCAGAACCTAGTAACGTTCATTTTGGTCAAAATTGAGTTAATATTATTTTTGTAGTTACTATGTTTTGTGCTTCATGTTCACATACAGTTCACTGCAAAATGCCCACCCATTCCTTGAGTATTGCCATGCCCAAACCTAGTAAGTACCATCTTCGTTGATCCACACCATGGCAAAACCTTGTAACTTTTAAATACTCTTAATAGGCCTACCATTTTTGCTAGTCGGAAAAACCTGGTGCACCAAACATTCTCCGTTTAGTGTAATAAGATCTATAATGAGAATAATAATGAACTGTAAAACTAACCTTCCCCAAATAACCAGGCTTTAATTTCTGCTTTTTTCTCAAAATCTAATAAAAGTGAGTTACTAGGTTCTGCCTTTGGACGGCAGAGCTCCCTCAGGAAGGAGAGTCTGTTCATCCCCTTCTTGTAGACAGCATTGGTGTTGGACTTCCAGGTCAGTCTGTTATCGATGGAGGCACCCTAGGACACAAAGAAATGACAGTTTTATATTGCCACCCTTTGGTATGCAACAAATGGCTATTTCGCAGTGTGTCTTCAAATAGTCTTAGAAAACATAATTAGACGGAGGTGCAACGGAAAAAGGTAATGTGGTCTAATGAGTCCAGATTCAACATATTCCAGAGTGATGGGCACGTCAGGGTAAGAAAGGAAGCCCTCAACATGATGCGCTCATAATGCATCGTGTCCACTGTGCGAGCCTCTGGAGGCTGTGTTATAATCTGAGGTTGCTTCAATAGGTCAGGCCTTAGCTCAGCACTGTTCTGCAGCAATAAAATAATTCAGCAGACTACCTGAATTCAATGAATGACCAGTAACCCATCAATGGACTTATTAATCCCTGATGGTACAGGTGGGCATTCCAGGATCACAATGCCAAGATTCATTGGACTCAAACAGAATGTGGAATCATTTTTACACATGAATTGGTCAACTCAAAGTCCAGACCTTAATCAGTTGAAAGTCTTTGGGATGTGCTGGAGAAGGCTTAACAAAATTGTTCTACTCATTTGCTTGTCGATACAATATCTTGGCCAAAAATAAATGAAAATCAGGTTAGAAATAAATATTGTAACATTGACCCTCATGTATACCACGGTGACGGTGTGCTGTGATCAAACCTAAAGGTGGCCCAATAAAATATTATAGTGTGACACCTTTTTCTTGTTTTAAGGTCAGGCTGTGCATTTTTGAACATATTGCTTATTAAATTCATCAGAGTTGAGGCTGATATTTGCAACTTGTTTACTTTACATGACACGGGTCAATAGTAGCCCCTCAGTGGTTAGATCTTTTGGTTGAACACACTCCAATCAAGTTGGGCAAATCCATCAGGCTTCAAATTATAATAGTCTTCTTTCGAATCACTTCCCAAATGTGGCTGAGCAAATTTTTTGAATTTCAAAAGAACTTGAGACTAGACAGGGTGTGATGATCTTTTTAAAAAAGTGTTGATTTTAATCATATTCTTGTATAAAGAGCAGGGTCTAGAGGGGAAGAAGCCAGTCGAGCAAAGGAGTCATAAATAATAATAATAAATAATTTCTTTTACTCAAATAAACATCAAAATGAAAGTTTGTTTAATGCAGTGCATGTTTTTTTTTTTTTTTTTTTACAGTACTAGAGCTTACCTTAATCCTGACTTCCAAATTGGTTTCATTGTATTCCTTTTGTACAAATAACAAATTTGAAGTCCATTCTCATACTTATTGTAAAATGTTTTTTCAAAGCAAAGAGTATTTTGTGCAATATCAGAATTGATTTCACCAAATTAAATAACACTAATTCGTTGATGGTTCACGGCAAGGTTCAAGGAAAGAATGTTGATCGCACGTCATTAAAAAGAATGACGCTTTGGACAAGCATACTCTGCTTTCTCTTTGGTGCAAAATATATATTGCGGTGCAAGTATTGTTTATGACATGCTCAAGTTCGAATGGTCAAACTGTGCTTTTAAAGGTGTGATGTTCTGTTCAGACCATCTGCATCCTGAAGGCCTGCTTTCCCTCCGTAGCTGCTAGTGCAAAAAAGACAGTGTTCAGAGCTGTCAAATCACTTCTTTCGTTCCCTCTCAAATGTAGAACTAGCTTTTTTTTTTAAATTGGAGTCATTCTAATCACTACTTTTCAAATCGTTCTTCTTCTCTTTTCTCACCCCCAGCTCCACTTGGGGGCAAAGCGAGGAAACGGAGGGAGAAAGGAAGCACCGTTGGAAATAGAGGAAATGTGAATCTATAAAATTCAATTCCTCGCTCCTTCAAATGGCAGTTTGATGCAATGTCTGTGAAAAAAAAATCTCTTTCCTCGAAGGATGGTCGCATCTTCCTTGCTCTTGATACGCATTTGGTATACTTTGAATCCGCATGTCCTAAGTCATTTAATGGATCTGATTCTCTTTAATGATGTCAGGCTAAGACTTCGACCAACACCTTCACACTTCGACTGCCTAAACCCAGAGGAAAGCCTGATGTAGTGCCATAAATCATCATCAAGAGCTGTGCAAATGCTAGAGTTCATAAAGCTGGAGTGCATTGCTTGAACTTCCATGCTAGCCTCCATTAAACCAATGCAGTTACAGACAGCTTTCCTCAGGATAATTTTCTGAAATGCTTGCATCCACTTGGCCGCATTTCTTTATTGCCACTGTTCAGCTGAATGATTTGCACCGCACAGTGTGTCACTTGCTGCTCTGCACCCATGGCCTTCTATTTATTCACTTTATACGCCTGCTCAGTTGTGGATGATAAGAGCAACCAGCAAATGAATAAACAACAATGGAAATATCTGGTCCTCTTCAGTAGTATTCTATAGGGATGTAAGAGGACTGGAAAAGTGTAAAACATTCACATCCTTCCCCATAATTGAAAGCGTGCACTGTGGATTACATGGACACAAGATACTTTGAAAGAGCAATCACTGAAGATTCTGATATACAACTAAAGAACTAAAGTGAATGCACAATTTTTTATTTTTATTTCTTGCTGATGGAGTCATAAATCTCATGCTGGCTTGACAGAGAATGTCCAGCTATTGGGACCAATAGCTTTTCCTAAAGCACCTCTGCCTTATTTATTTAAATTGTTCACAAGGCTTTAGTGACTGTGGCAGTTCTGGCAGGGTGGACCTATTGAACTCCGGTATAATAGATGCAATTCATCAATGCATTTGAGCTGAACAGCTTTAATTAGGCCTTCCTGGTCATTTTGTCAATTTGCTGCAATACCAGAGGGATTCTAGTTATAACAAACTGCCGTAGTGAATGTAAATTAGCGTTCTTCCACAGCAATTGATGTCCCCAGGTTACACAACAAATGTTAATACAGCCTGATACATTTTTTCATCAAGCCAGATCACAACTCAATCATACTGCGGTGAGATTAAGGCTTTTCACTGAAAAAGTTTGCCGACTCTCATCTTGGCCAGTAGCCTGCAATCCCTGGGCCATAGACCTGCTAACGGGCTGTTAGGAAATGATAATTTTGAAAAATACAATAGTAGAAAAACTCTGATAATACAACCCACTATAATGTGATATCTGATATTATGCAGTCATTGCGACTCTACTCACTTCTATTTTATACAATTAAAAATAATTAAGGTGCAAAGACTTGTGCTGACAATGAGGCTATTGTTTTAGTTTCACTTGCTTACTAATTAAAACATATTGGGCCTCATTCAAGATGAGATATAAGACCAAAGTTTCTGTTATTTTCATTCATATCCACAATTTTGTCTTTTTTTGCACCCATTGATTTCAGGAATTCACCAATGTTTTCTTTTGCTCTCAAGAGAAGAGAAAATTACTAGACAAAATTTAAAGGGTTGTCAAGAGCACTCTTACCAAGACAAGAAAAAAACACTGGTGACCACACCCACATCTCCAATCAAGTCTCCACTTCCTGTTACGACCCCTGTCGTACATTTGTGAATCTGCGCTTGAAATCTGTTATCTTTTTTTTTTTTGGTTCGCCTAGGTCTGATACTTCCGTTTCCGGTTTACCCCTTTAAAAGGCGCGGTCTAGTGTCAACCGCGGAGACTAGCTCTTCCGATCTATTAATTGCGTTTACGTCCTGTGAGATTAATTGTTTCTGCCTTCTTTGACTCGGATTGCCTCTGGATTTACGATTCTTGCCGTTCCCTTTAATTGGTTTGTTTGAATTGTGGTGGCTGACCCTTGGCTTGTCCCATTAGACTAGAATTCTAGCCCTTGCGTTTTGGTTTGGTTGCTTGGTGAATTCCCGGTGTTTTGACCTCGGCTTCTGTATCTGACTATCCCTCTCGTCTTGCCCTTTTCGGTACGCTGTTAGGTCTACTCTGGTTAGTCAGCGTGCTCCCAGCTGGATCTCACAGTCCTTCCATCGGGGCACTTATTTGTTGTTTTGCTTTGTTATTTTTCCTTTATTATTTTTAAAGGTGATTCTGGGCGGAAACTTGTTTCCACAGGGGGTACACTATTCGTTCCCTCAGTCCTTATTTGCGGACTGGGAGTTCGGGAGTTAAGTGTTTAAAAGCCGCCCCGAGCCCGGCGAACCTTCGAAGATTAGCCATAGGAATAGTTTAGCTTTGGTTAGGCAGATAGGGACCAGAGTAACTGAGCAGCGTACTATTCGTGCCTTTTACAGTTCTCCCCGCCCGTCCTTCCCTTACTTTCTTTACCTGTTGCTGTCTGCCCTAGACCGGGTCGTAACAATTGGGGGCTCGTCTTAAATAACCGTTCTAGCGGCAAAAATGTCTAAATTTGATTTGGATGAATTTGTCATTTTCCCCACTGTTGAACAGATTGAACTCTGCCGCAAGGATGATCTCCTACTCCTTGCAGATTTCTTTAGCATTTCGGTGCCTAAGTATAAAACAAAGAAGGAAATAAAGACGGTGCTGTATCAGGAGTTTCTTGAGCGCGGAATCCTACCTGAGGAAGACGGAGTCACGGGTGTTGCTTCAGAGTCGGAGGCACCACAGAATTCGGTTGCGGCGAAGGCCGATGTCGGATCTGTCTCTCCACGCATAGATCCCGCTGATTCTCGCTTTAAGGAGGATCCCATGTTAACGCTCCGCTTGAAGGAACTAGACCTCGAATTAAGCAGGCAGGATTATGAAACACAGCAGCTTAAACTCCGAGCGTTTGAGCTTGAAACGGACCGCCAGGTGAAATTAAGGGAACTGGAGCTACGGGCGAAGGATTGGAAACCAACTCCAATGCCGCGTAAGTCTCTGATGGGTTCGCCTGCTCCTGCGGCTCGTTTGCCCGTTAGTTCCTCATCCCCTATTCCGGCAGTTACCCAAGGCACCGTAGCAATGAGTTCGGCCGATTTTGATGTCAGTCGTCAGATTCGTTTAGTACCTCCTTTCAGAGAAAGCGAAGTAGACAGGTACTTTCCTGTATTTGAACGAATTGCTTCTACTTTAAATTGGCCAAAAGGCGTCTGGTCTTTGCTGTTGCAATGTAAATTAGTTGGCAAGGCTCAGGAGGTGTGTTCGACTTTGTCTTTGGAAGAAAGTTTGGACTATGACATTGTTAAAGCTACTGTACTGCGTGCCTATGAACTTGTCCCAGAGGCTTATCGGCAAAAATTCAGAAAATTCGTGAAAGTCGCCAAGCAAACGTTCATAGAGTTTGCTCGTGAGAAAACTGTTCTTTTTGATAAGTGGTGCTTGGCAAGCAAGGTTACTACTTTTGAACAACTAAGGGAATTATTACTGCTTGAGGAGTTCAAGAACTGTATTCCGAATAGGATTGTGGTTTATTTAAATGAACAAAAGGTGTCATCATTAAATGAAGCCGCTGTTTTCGCTGATGAGTTTGTGCTCACGCATAAATCAGCCTTCGCCACTCCGGGGCGTTCTGAGTTCAATAATGCCTTTCAAAGCGAAGCTCCGCTGAGAGCGGATAGGGATGGTAAACTGTCTGGAGGTGCTGCTGACTCGCAGGAGTGTTTTTACTGCCACGAAATTGGACACTTCATTGCAGCTTGTCCAACGCTTAAGCGTAAAAATCAGCAGTCCCAGTCATCTCCGAAAAGTGTTGGTCTAGTTCATGCCCCACCTTCCCATTCCAATGTTACAAATTTCGATTCACGTTTAGATACGGCGTTCGAACCGTTTATTCTAAGTGGTGCTGTATCTCTTTCGGAATCGGGACCCTCAACCCCCCTTAGAATATTGCGGGATACTGGCTCTGCGCAGTCGTTCATTCTTGAGAGTGTACTGCCATTTTCGGAGCGCACCAGCTGCGGTGCTGATGTGTTGGTTCAAGGCATTGCATTAAGCATAATGAAAGCTCCCTTGCATACAGTTTTCTTGCAATCTGACTTGGTTTCAGGCCTTGTGAAAGTGGCGATTTGTTCGGAGTTGCCGGTTAAAGGGGTTTCGTTTATACTTGGTAATGATTTAGCGGGGGGAAATGTGTTCTCTCTACCTGAAGTTACTGACGAACCAAGCATGGGCGAAACTATCGATAATGTGGCGATGGAGTTTCCTTCGGTTTTCCCTGCATGTGTAGTGACTCGCGCTCAGGCTCGCAAATTTCAAGACGCGGTCGATCTGACGGGGACTTTTCTGGGAGATAATCCTGAGTCTGAAAAGGTGGCCGATGCTGGTTCTGGTTTGGACAACGTCTCTACTTGTGAAATTAGTTTAGACAAATGTAATCCTCAGTTGTTATTTGGAAGACAACAGCTAGCTGCTGCCCAACGAGCTGATGAATCTTTGTCCTCGTGTTTTACTGCTGTCGAACACAAACATGAGCGGCCTCAGTCGTCAGTGACCTATTTTTTTCAAAATGAGGTGCTTATGCGAAAATGGGCTCCCCCTAGCCCGGAAAACGAGTGGGGTTCGGTAATACAAGTGGTCGTTCCTAAATCCTATAGACAAGAAGTGCTGTGTGTAGCACATGACCATGAACTCTCTGGCCATCTTGGCGTTCGGAAAACTTATGATCGAATGTTAAAACATTTTTTTTGGCCTGGTATGAAGTCAGATGTCTCTCGGTATTGCCGTTCTTGTCATGCCTGTCAAGTTGCAGGGAAACCCAATCAAATAATTTCTCCTGCTCCCCTCAAGCCCATTCCTGTCATGGGGGAACCTTTTGAAAAGATTATAATTGATTGCGTCGGTCCCCTTCCACGCTCAAAGTCTGGTCACATGTATCTATTGACCTTAATGTGTGCTGCAACGCGTTACCCAGAGGCTGTACCACTGCGCACACTAAAGGCTCATGTCATTGTGAAGGCGCTAATCAAATTTTGTTCTACTTTTGGATTACCAAAGTTCATCCAGTCTGATCAAGGTTCTAATTTTATGTCGGGGCTGTTTGGCAAGGTCATCAAGCAATTAAAAATTAAACATAGCGTATCAAGCGCATATCACCCAGAGTCTCAGGGAGCTCTGGAAAGGTTCCATCAGACAATGAAATCCATGCTACGGACATACTGTATTGCCCAGGGTAAGGACTGGGAGGAGGGCCTTCCCTTGCTACTTTTTGCTGCACGTACCACGGTACAGGAGTCTCTTGGTTTTAGCCCCTCTGAGTTGGTGTTTGGTCACACTATCCGTGGCCCATTAAAAATACTTCAGGAGAGCTGGTTGTCAACAGATCAGGAGCAGTCTGCTTTGAAAAGTGTGCATGATTATGTTGCCTCATTCCGCAAACGTTTACATGCTGCCTGGGATCTTGCAAAATCCTCTTTGGCTTCCTCTCAGGATAAGATGAAGCTTCACTTTGATCAGCGGTCTGTACAGCGCTCATTTAGAGTGGGTGATAAAGTTCTAGTGTTGTTACCAGTGCCTGGTTCTGCTCTCCAGGCAAAGTTCTCTGGGCCCTATGTTATTGCAGAAAAGCTAAGTGGTACTGATTATGTTGTGACGACACCAGACAGAAGACGGAAATCTCGTGTTTGCCACATAAATATGTTAAAGGCTTATATCTCGCGCTCTGAAAATGAAGCCTCTTCTTCCTCAACCCCTGGTCCAGTTGCTTTGGTTTCTGCTGAAGTTTCCCTATCTGAGTACTCTCCAGAGGTGGATGGCCTCAGTCAGGGTAGCACTTCTCTATCTGCTCCCCGTTTACCTAATTCTGAGTCGCTGTTGGCTCTCCCCACTAAGTTGTCTCATTTGTCCAGTTCCGAGCAATCTGATATATTGCATTTAATTGAGGCATACCCTTCACTTTTCTCAGATACCCCGTCCAGAACTACAATTCTAAAACATGACATCGATGTTGGAGATAATCCTCCAATCAAACAGAATGCATACCGGGCGAACCCATCAAAGCGGACTATCATGAAAAAAGAAACTGAGTATCTTGTTGCCAATGGCCTCGCTATTCCTAGTTCAAGCCCCTGGTGCTCACCATGTTTGCTGGTGCCTAAACCTGATGGCACCTTCCGTTTCTGCACGGATTATAGAAAGGTTAATGCTGTTACCAAAGCTGATTCATTCCCCCTCCCAAGAATGGAAGATTGTGTCGACCGAATTGGAAATGCAAACTATGTAACAAAGTTGGATCTCCTAAAAGGCTACTGGCAGGTTCCATTAACTGATCGGGCTTCTGAGATCTCCGCCTTTGCCACTCCTGACTCTTTCCTGAAGTATACGGTGATGGCCTTTGGATTACGAAATGCCCCAGCAACCTTTCAGAGGTTGATGAATCAGGTTCTAGCTAATATTGAAAACTGCGAAGCCTACCTGGATGATGTTGTAATATATTCAGCCACATGGGAAGACCACCTCTGTACTTTAAAAAGGGTATTTTCACGCTTTCAGGAGGCTTCTCTCACTCTAAATCTAGCTAAATGTGAATTTGGCCATGGAACTGTTGATTATTTAGGTAAGAGGGTTGGACAGGGAGCTGTTCGTCCATTGGATGCGAAGGTTCAGGCTATTAACAACTTCCCACCTCCTAAGACAAAGCGAGAATTGCGACGCTTTCTTGGCATGGCTGGGTATTATCGCAGTTTTTGCAGAAATTTCTCTGATGTAGTATCACCGCTCACAGATCTTCTTCGGAAAACACAGAATTTTATGTGGTCTCCAACTTGTCAGAAAGCCTTTGATGCTGTAAAAAGCCTTTTGTGTAGTGCTCCAGTTCTGGCTGCTCCAAACTTCTCCGCACCATTCAAACTGGAGGTGGATGCTAGTGGCTCTGTTGTTGGAGCGGTGTTGCTTCAGGAGGACCATCTTGGTGTTGATCATCCAGTCTCTTATTTTTCAAAGAAATTTGTTTGTCACCAAATTGCATATAGCACCATTGAAAAGGAAGCTCTTGCGCTTCTTCTGGCGCTTCAGCATTTTGAGGTGTACCTCGGCTCAAGCTCAAACCCGGTTCAGGTCTATACAGACCACAATCCCCTTGTTTTTCTTCAGCGCATGTGCAACTCTAATCACAGACTCATGCGTTGGTCCCTAATTGTGCAAAGTTTCAATCTGGTAATAAAGCATAAGAAAGGTGCACAGAATATTGTTGCTGATGCCCTTTCACGTTGCTGATTTAAGGAAAACCAAGACCTGAGGTTTTCTCTTAAGGGTGGGGGTGTTACGACCCCTGTCGTACATTTGTGAATCTGTGCTTGAAATCTGTTATCTTTTTTTTTTTTGGTTCGCCTAGGTCTGATACTTCCGTTTCCGGTTTACCCCTTTAAAAGGCGCGGTCTAGTGTCAACCGCGGAGACTAGCTCTTCCGATCTATTAATTGCGTTTACGTCCTGTGAGATTAATTGTTTCTGCCTTCTTTGACTCGGATTGCCTCTGGATTTACGATTCTTGCCGTTCCCTTTAATTGGTTTGTTTGAATTGTGGTGGCTGACCCTTGGCTTGTCCCATTAGACTAGAATTCTAGCCCTTGCGTTTTGGTTTGGTTGCTTGGTGAATTCCCGGTGTTTTGACCTCGGCTTCTGTATCTGACTATCCCTCTCGTCTTGCCCTTTTCGGTACGCTGTTAGGTCTACTCTGGTTAGTCAGCGTGCTCCCAGCTGGATCTCACAGTCCTTCCATCGGGGCACTTATTTGTTGTTTTGCTTTGTTATTTTTCCTTTATTATTTTTAAAGGTGATTCTGGGCGGAAACTTGTTTCCACAGGGGGTACACTATTCGTTCCCTCAGTCCTTATTTGCGGACTGGGAGTTCGGGAGTTAAGTGTTTAAAAGCCGCCCCGAGCCCGGCGAACCTTCGAAGATTAGCCATAGGAATAGTTTAGCTTTGGTTAGGCAGATAGGGACCAGAGTAACTGAGCAGCGTACTATTCGTGCCTTTTACAGTTCTCCCCGCCCGTCCTTCCCTTACTTTCTTTACCTGTTGCTGTCTGCCCTAGACCGGGTCGTATCATTGCATCTCGCCTGAGAACTAATTACTTTCCCGTTTCTGTTCCTATTTGAATGGAAAATTTAACAGTGTCTTGCTCAAGAACACTTGAACACATCCTCTTGAGGAGCTGGGGATCAAACCAAGAACCTTCTGATTTCTAACCTAGCCGTTCTACCTCCTGAGCCATGCATATTCAGATTCCTACCTCCAACATTTCCCGGTCGTGTTACTGTCGCATATGATAATTATACCTATCGAACTGTATATTTCCTTATTCCTTTGATACTTTATGTATCATATACTGTAGTTATACCATAGTTGCAGCGGAATATTTAGGGGGGTTAAATACTTAACAAAATGTATTTCATTATTATTCAGAGTTTTAACTCGGCCCATGTTAAAAATCGACTCCATGAGGATGGATTATCCGCCGCCAAACATCAAAGAGTATTTTCTAAAGACTGATTAGTACGTTCAGTTTGCCCATTGGTCTCTGGGTGAAACCCAGAGGAGAGACTCACTGTGGCCCCTACCTGCTTACAAAACGCTCGCCAGAATCCAGCCATAAACTGAAGGCCTTGGTCAGAGACCACATTTGTGGAAGCCCATGCAGCCGGAACACATGGTTAACCACAAGAAGGGCCGTCTCCCGCGCTGAAGGCAACTTGGGTTGCGCAACAAAATGAGCAGCCTTAGAAAAATGGTCAACCACGACCAGGATGACCGTGTTGCCATCAGATACAGGCAGCCCCGTTACGAAGTCCAATGCAATATGCGTCCAAGGGCGCCTGGGAACAGGCAAAGGTGGCAGCAGACCAGAGGGAGGGAAGTCTTGTTCCTGGAGCATGTGCTACAAGCAGCAACAAATTCCCAAATGTCTCTCATCATACCAGGCCACCTAAAACGTCGGGCCAGGAACTGCTTGGTCCGATGGGCCCCCGGGTGCCCAGCCAAGTGGGAAGAATGTCCCCACTGGAGGACCTGTGGCCTAACTGTAGGCGGAACAAACAGCTAGGAGGTTCCCCCCAGGACCAGGGTCAGTCTTTAAAGCCTCCTGAACCACCGCCTCAATCTCCCACTGAATGGGTGCAACAACCTGAGCAGCTGGAATAACTGGCTCCGGGGTAGTATCGTTGTCAGAGCGGTCGTAAATCCATGACAGGGCGTCAGGCTTAATGTTTTTAGAGCCCGGGCGATAGGTCAGTGTAAAATCAAAGTGGTTAAAGAATAATGACAACTGTGCCTGCCAAGAATTACGTTGCTTGTTTAGCTGAATATACTGGAGGTTTTTATGGTCGGTCCACACCACAAAAGGGAGCTCAGCTCCCTCCAACCAGTGGCGCGACTCTTCAAGCGCCAGCTGGACCGCCAGTAACTTTCGGTCACCAATGCTGTGATTGAGTTCAGCGGCGGACAAAGACTGGGAGAAGTATGGGCATGGAAGTAGCTTATTGTCCAAACGAGGGCACTGAGACAAAATAGCACCCACGCCCACCTCCACAACAAATGTGAGGGAGGGATCGGGCAAAACCAGAACGTTTCTTTAATTCCTGAAAGGCAGCATCAGCTGCTGGAGACCAAAAAAATGCTGAGGAGGTATTCTTCTTGGTGAGCGCAATAATGGGGGCAGTAACTGCGCTAAAATTGCGGATGAACCAATAAAAATTAGCAAAGCCCAGGAAGCGTTGAACCTCCTTAACACTCTGAGGCGCAGGCCAATTCCTGACCGCAGCTTCCTTTTTTTTTCTCTCTATCCCGCCACCACCCCCCCTCTTTGGAGGACAACCTAATTATATAACTGATTGAATGAATAAAGCAGAAACCTCCTAAAATCACCCGGCAAAAAAAAAAATATACAAACATTCCGACCAACATATATTGCCAAAAAAAAACCATACATTAAGAATTACATTCACAGAGTTTTATATCTTTGGCATTCGTGATTATTAGGTCATCCATTCCATCTCTTTATTATTCCCAACCTTCAGCCTCCTGAATTTTATCCCATCTTTTGGCATAAATTTCAAGTCCCGTCTCATAGGCCATCGCACACTCAAGTATTTTTGCAAGAAATAGAATTATATTACATATTTGGTGTTTTTCTTTTGTCACATCACCCAATAATACTAAATAAATCTAGTTGTATACTGTTACACTGAGAAAAAAGGGCTGTCACAGGACAGCACCAAAGGAAAGCTTCCTTGTCTGGGTCCATACGATCTAGCTTCCTAAAAAATGAGGCCTCCTGCAGACGTTCAAACGCAGAATTCCTTAACGGAAGGGGGTACCGGTTTTTAATGGTGATCTTATTCAAACCCCTATAATCAATATAGGGTCTCAGACCGCCATCCTTCTTCTCCACAAGAAAAAAAATATCCCACTCCGGCAGGAGATGTGGACGGCCGAATAAAACCATTAGCAAGAGCTTCCTGAATATATTCTCACATGGCCTTACGCTTAGGTCCTGACAGCGCATATAGCGAACCCCTAGGAGGAGTAGTACCAGGGTAGAGATTGATCTCGCAGTCGTACGGATGATGGGGAGGTAACGTCGATGCTCGTTGTTTACCAAACACTTTGGCGAGATCAGTATAGTCATTAGAAATATTAGAAGGCAAGCTAAAGTTCAGGGTGGCCCCAAATTCTTCACCCTGCTCCGAATCTAATGTCTCCGTGACGGATTCAGAATCGCTAAAATCCTCTGAAAGGTAATCGTCCTCTGGCTGTCGCTAATCAAATTGAGGATCCCATTCCAACCCCTCCTCTGCCCCTTTCTCTAGTCTAGGAGGGTACGGTGAGATAGCCTCCTCACACTCACTCCAGGCATAAGCCTGCCCCATTGCTTGATGTCTGGGAAAACAAGTTTCAATGGCCCTCATTTATCAAACTTTATCAAACTAGGATCTGGCGTAGATTCTGGTGTAAATATCAGCATTCGCCAGGTGTCACGTCTGATTTACTAAAAGTGTGTACGTCGCTGATTTCGCTGTAGAACTGCCGTGGCGTTGATAAATCTGGCGGCTGAAACCATTGTAATTTAAATGACACGCCCCTATAAATTCATGCTCCGGGAAGCATAGTCCTGCCCACTTTTACGACATGGACTCTCGAAAGACGGTAATGAAGAAAGAACTTCTCTGAGGAGGAAATATTATTCATCAGGTCCGAGGTGGAAAAAAACAAAATATTTTTATTTGGAAGTTTTAAAAGTGGCATAAAGGGAGCGCAGAAGGCTGCAGTTTGGAAAACTATTGCTGCTGCGGTAAACACTATTGGGGTGGAAAACTGCAGATTTAATTCATTAATAAATCGAAGCGACTATTCGCACTTGTGTGCCCAGATGCACATTTCTCCATTGCACACACTTATTTTAAGTGTGTCCAAAGCTAAAAAATTTTTTCTTGGCCAAACTTATTTTAAGCGGTACTATCTATAAGCGGCACTGGAATGGTTATCAACAGCATATCTTGCTGGCTGGTAACAGCCCTTTTAATCTCGGCCACCGCTGATGTCTCCATGTTTGGCTAGAGTGTACTGTGATGTCTGGTGAGTTTGAGACGCCAAACACAGCAGCCAGAATAAAAGGGGAAATCGCAGATGAGAGAGAGACAAATAAAATAAGAGAGCGAGACTCGCGCTTCCACGGGACCTAGATGTCGTCCGAGGCAAGGAAGCAAGGCGAGCTTGACAGGACGAAAAGAAAAAACAGAAAGATCTAGAACCTCTCCTCAAATATGCAGCTAAACACTTAACAACTCTCTTACTAGAGACCTTACCGGCTAAAGTGCAAACGTAGCACTGACACTCTAGCAACGGAAGTGAGGCGGAACTAGGGCTTAAATAAAATCTGGACGACGCCCCCAATTAATGCCAGCTGGCCCAGAAATCCGATTGAGAGCAAAACAATATCGTCCCGGATGAGGGCAACAAAGAAAGCTGTCAAAGCCTCCAAACCATGACAGGATCACTAAAAAACATTCTTTCAAAATCACCCCAAGCAGAGAACCAATGGCTTCATCTTTCTGGTAATTTGAGTTAATCCAAAGGGGCAGCTTAATGACCATACTGTTTGGCATCTGTAAACAAAATATCCAGTGATGTAGAAAATCTGTGGAGACTTTGGGTACATTTCTACAAATCAGCTAAATGTTGGGAGGGACACAATTTGCATTGCGATATGCGCACAGCTGCTGCCTGTTCAGTGAGGGAATAACGCACACTGCTGTGTTTGAAAACATCACCGTGCACCTGCATTCATCTTCATATTTTTGGCAGGAAACAGGAATTTGAGGGAACAGCAGGACGAATAATGTAATGTGCCATTCCACGCGTGGGTAGTGCGGCATTTTGCTTCACAGTTGCAATTCACTTATTGGAAGATTTAAGCCCAATCAGGCAGGAGGAGAGGAGGATGTTTTTTTTTCCTTAAATTATGCATAACCTGACTGCTGGCTTTGAGCATTTTCCCAACGCGCGGTAATTACTGTTTCACTGCTTTAATCATTCATTTTATATTTCTAAACAATCTGCATTATTGACCAGAAGTCTGTGTGCAAGATCCTGCAATAAATATTTACAAATATGTATTACAACAGAGTTAAAGCGCAGCAAAAGAATGCTGGATAGTTAGAATATTTTCAGTGTATGTGAATTATTAAAAAAAAATCAGATTAAATTAGAGAAGCAAGTAATAATTTTTCTCCGTTTAGTAATTTCATACATGCGACTGGGTACATTTTTCTCCCCCTTAACTTTGACTAATGGATAAATATTAGCATTACTTTTTGCTCACAGCCACAGTTCACAGCCATTTTGCATGAATTAAGGAAAGTATGCATAGAAAAGCCGCATTAATTTGCCAAGATCAGGAATTGTTACTCATTGCAAACAAGGTCTAAGCGGGTAACTTAAGAACTAAGAAGAACTGCTCACTAAGCCTTCAAAACTAAGATTGGTGCTTAACCCCTTTGCACAGAATACAAATAATGCCATTTTTTTTTACCCGTTATGCATGAGCCTATTTAGGCTTTATAACTCACTTTTTATGTCACAGAGACTTTGGAAAATTATTCTAGAGAAGACAGACTTTTGGAATTAATTTTTGGAGTTTATGGAAGCCGGCATCTAACGGGTCAATAGGAAGCTTGTCTTGTTTGGGTACCGTACAGTGTGTGGACAGGTTTCATGGTGAGGTATGGATTGCAGACCTCGCCACTATAAACAGGCCGGCTGCCCTGTGAGGTGACAACCAATTAATGTCACGGAGAGATAGTAGGAATGTACGTGGCTGTGATGGTTACATCTCCCTATTATAGTCCAGTATGTGGGATTATTCCACCACTTAATGCATTTGGTCAATAGAAAAACATCAAGTCTAATGCTTCCCACGGTAATTAAAAACACAGTCATGAGCAAAACTGGCTTGATAAAACCATCAGGGGAGGTAGTGACAGACGCAAAGTAATCAGCAAAGAATCAGGAACAACAAGGTCAAATGTGGGGTCAGGCCAGGAAGTAGGCAATCAGTTAATTCATGACACAGGAGGCTCCACTGGAGGAAGATTAACAATATCACTAGCTGAGAGTGGTAAAATCACAAGCCCATTTAATATCATGCATATTGGAGATACACATATACTACAAATCAATATAAAAAGTAAAAAATATGTAATCCGTGTGCATAAAATGTTTGTTTGAAAGACATGAAATATGTTACCACTTGCAATTATTTTACAATAAACCCCTGGAAAATGGTGGGACGGGGTATAACTGTTCTTTCTCAAAAGCATATTTAAACTGACTTTGAGGTCAACAGCAATATCTGAAGAGATATAGCCAGGAAGAAAAGTCTTGAATGCCTCCACATTTGAGTGATATCTGGCAGTTTTCTACATTCTGCTAGTGTCTTGCAAGTCTGCCTCAAGACACATCTTGGAGATTCCTTACAGACACAGCTCACCGTAATCCAGGGTGCAAGAGAGTGGTCTGCAAATTTCCAGAGTTATCTATCAGTGGAATGCAGATCAATGACAAATCAAAGAAGTTTCCTATTCATTATTATTATTATTATTTTAAAATATGTGATCGAGATCAAGCAACAGTTATGTAGGGCATGACATTTTGTCAAAAAAAGTGGTAGTGATGCATTGCTTCATTTCAATATTTTTCAGGAAGAGCATCCTTTATTGTTGTGCATGTTTCCATATCTTTGTAATTCTGCCAATAAAAGTGGCTGCATATTACAAGGGAAGAAGAAAACAGCTCTTTAATGTTCAAAAGGCGTGAAACGGTTCTTGGGAGGAGATTTAGCCTGCTGTTACATGGTGATGAATTTTACTCATGCTTCAGGGTCTCTTCAGTGCACCTTTTTCGGCGCTGATTGAGGTAAAGCAAGAGAAGCAGATCAGTTTTGCTCAAACACGTAATTGGAAAAAACAGGCCTCTCCACCTTGCACAACAAATAGCCTTTATATTCTAATGACACCAAGCTCCGTAACTCCTCAGTCCTAACCTGAGTGGTGGACTCATTAGCTAAGCCAATACAGTAATATTTTGAATGTGACTTTGCAAGTCATACTGTTAGCGCACTGGTGGACATTTTGACGCCAGGGCGGATGCTGCATTTGCACATTTTAACTTCACTATCTGTCCACTTGATCATCAATGGGATGCCACTATCACAGAAAGAGATAAGCATTTTCCCTGCTGCTATGGAATTTATATGAACGGCAGTACTAACATGCAGGCATACTGCGAACTGGCATCATCTCAGACAGTGAATATAAATCTGACAGCATATCTCTCAATAGGAAGCCATTACAATTCGTTGCTTAGAAGTGCTGCGTACTCTCCTAGATAATAAATTGTCACAACAACATCCAAGCTGCCAAATCTAGTGCGATAAAAAATGCATTACGTTATGTCTGCATGAAAGCAGCACCTGCTGAAAAAGTACATTATAAATAGCAGCAAACAAGAATGTTAGGTGATGAAGGCCTTTGTATACACAGCAGAGAGCATTCTGGGTAAGCTCTGCACACTGTTTTGAGCTTTCACATTAAGTTTCATAAGACGCTTCTTGACTGCCTGACTGGGAATCGCTGAAAACAAGTAAAGTCACTGTACTTTTCTAGGCCTGCGCCTGTCCCTTGGCACACAAAGGCTTGTAGACAGTGGCAGATGGCATGGTGATCATAGCCGCCTGCCAGGGGGACATTCTCAGGCACCAAGCCAGCCCTCATTGGCTTTACCAAAAACAAGGCCTTCTAATCTAGTCTGGAGGCGTATCGGAATATTAGCTTCCTCTGCAGGTCAACAGTAATTGAAAAGAATATTTTAAACCTAGGATGCATGACTGAAAGCTTTACCTCTTTTGACCTGAAATGGGTCAAAATGACCTTAAATTGACTAACTGTGGGAGATTCATGATTTTATATTTTTAAAAGACTAAACATCCTATTTGCACAGACTTCAAGATAGAGCCTTAAAATTCACCACACACAGGTACTTGATTTTTTTTTCTTTTTTTTTTTTTGCATGTGTTGAACATATGTGACAGTTGAAATTCAAACCATATAATTACTGCTCAACCAAAAGAAAACGTAGCAAAGATTCAACTCATGAGTACATAAAAAGTGAAATGAGATCTTTGATTGCATGACTTAACAACAAGGCTCATATACATGATACAAATGCTTAAAAATGAAAAGAAAAAAAAACCATTCTGAATATAGTGTTAGCAAAGTCACCTAGCCGCAACGCATTTGGGCCAAATGCGAACTATTTCTCGGCAGGCATGAACACAGTGACAAAAAACGTGCATCTATATTACTAAGCAAAAGTTCTAGCAAATATCAGTTTTTTTTTTAACAGTTAAGCAAGAACATGCAACAAAATTGGAAACAAAAGTACACCATAATAAGAAACATGCAACAAAAGAACAAAATAATGCACACTTTTAGACAGCAAACATTTATACTGTATTTGATTAATGCCTGAGTAAGACTGAGAGTGAGGCATTAGCAACCTGATTTACTCAAAGCATTTATGAAAGGAAAAGTTGCTGTGTTTTTTGCAAATGGTGTCCAAATATCTCAAGCGCAGAATGCATCTGAGCATCACACACAGATGCACCCACACATGTGCTTCCGCACATTAACTGAAACATATGGACACAAATAAGTACAGAGGCATGCACTGATAGTGACCTCATGCACACCTGAGATCACAGACTGAAGGTCATCCTATACGCCAGTCTAAGGGTGGTACCATAGACTTTAAAAAAAAAACTAAAATCAAAATTAGTTTATTAATTAGACATAAACAATATTCACACCTGCTGTGCTCCTGTTGAAGAGTCTGGCTTCATGTGATCAATAGCTAATGCAAAAGGCTCTGTACACAATATAGCACAGTGCTTTAAAGAAATGGATTCTATACTATAAACTAGTGTGCTCATATGCGAGAGGAATTGATTATGCGGTTGACCCATGTTCAAAATAAGATTCTTGGGAATACATGGAATATCATTTTGTATTAATTTTTAATAGGCTAATGCATTTTATGCAACACACTAGTGCATTTTATGTCACTAGATCATTTTGCCCCATATGATTCATTTAAGTGTTAACCTCCTGCAGGTCAACAAAAATGATTTTGCTAGCGAGCAGTTGACAAAATATTACAGAGATTAATAAACTCCAGTAGTATATACACATTTTTGACCCAGCAATAGCTCACTCATTTGCATATTTTCACACCTTCCAGTACTTACACAAACCTCTGTGTAAACTCTTGGTTTTCAATTTATGGCCTGCACTTGTGTGAGTGAACCGTTGACCTATAATTGAAGCACTGATTACTAAAACCCCACAAGTCAAGTCAAGTCAAGTGTGACTTATGGGGTTTTAGTAATAGGTGCTTCAATTGACGACCTGCATCAACTTATGACTGTGGAAATTTTCATTTTGCGCATGCACACATTTTTCTCTGGCTTTGACGTTAAATAGCCTTACCCAGGGATTACACTTGACGCGCAATCGGTCCATCAGCGGGTTTTCTCTGTGCTTTGACATCCGTCAACACCCACTGGCTACGTTACACAGTGCAACACAGCAAGACAGCCACGATAATGTGGTAATTACAGAATTGCACAAGTTAACACAATGTATGTAGCGTTAAATCCAACAACAAACAGAAAAAAGATTGTTCTTCCCAACCAAAGGAGTAAAAGAAGGGTTGACTTGCTTAGATTTGTCCCTTTTTCAAGATTGTGTGCTTCTACTGTGGATAAGTAGCCAATTCATGAATAAATGCTCTCTGCAAATTTCCTTTTTATGTTGGGTTTGTTATTTGTTTGGAAAGTGCTATGTAGACAAAGTTTACATATTTTCTTCTCATTATTGTTGTCCTAGCCTACAATACAAACTGTCGTCAAAATGGGGCGTTTTAATCTGAAAATTCACAAAATGTTGTAATTTTGTATCTGTGTTTCGCTTCCTGTCTCGATCGATCTGCGCTGTGCTGAACTGTCCCGTTGTGCTCCAGCATCCGGCAAAACAGAAGCCTTGTGTGTCTGCTGAAGAAGGCTCCGGATTGCCGAACCTGTGAAGGCAGAGAAATGCAACACAGTGGAACCAGTGGAAGGACGCGCACGGACCAAAGTGAAACATATTAGCTCTGCTGCTGTGGTGGGGCACAGATGGACCAAACACACATCTGGTGTATTTTAGGGGTTATTTACAACCCGCATCATGTGTGTGAACTTTTGACCGCAGAAATTTTCATTCTGCGCATGCATGTGTATATTTTGGGCTTTGTAGTTAAATTACTTTTAAAATGTTTTATTTTATCATCAGTGTACACAATTAAGCATTTCCTGATGTCTATGGAAGGCTAGGCCTATGCTAGATAAACAAATAAATTACTTCCTTATCTCTTTAAAAGGGATACTCTAGTTAAGACATTTTATAAAGACACAGTGGAGCAAGGTGGAATTAAAAAAGCAAATTAACATATGGTGAAAATCAAAAAGGCACCACTAAAACCAGTTTTAGATGAAACAGGTTAACTTAAAGATACAGATGATAGGCCTATTTAAAAAAGGGTTAGGGTTAGGGTTGATACTGGTTGATAAGAATTAAGCTTTGGTCCCAACAAAGGCATCCAAGCCCAAGACATGCCCAGGCACATTAGTGATGTGGTGGACTTATGGTAAGATAAAAGATATTGTAGAGTTTCTGCCTTTAGTGGAGACATGTCAAAAAATGTTCAAGCACATTGTTGGTGGAGTAAAAGGTGCAATAAAAGTCGTTCTGGGGTGTTTAAAAAGGGGATATTCTGATATTTTCCACAAAAATTCTCAAAAGCCTTGCTGAGAAGCGCATTTCATTTCTGCAGATCTCTGACTTTCCAAAACCTTTTTGAAAAAGATGGAAAGAATCTAAAAAAATTGATGTGATATTCTATTGGCTTTTATTTCTTTCAATCATAAAACAATGAGTTCCTTTGTCTGAAACTCTCTTTGTTGTAAAACAGTTTGTGCTTGGCAGATACAATTGATTCAGTGACGACCCCTTCTACACAGACAAAAAGCAAACATCCAGGTTGAAAACTTTTCCAACAATGATCGTCTCAAATGAATTTTATGCTACGATTGTGCTATCTGCACATTTTCTAACAGATAGGAATGCCGTGAAACATCTATTGCATGCTCTAATGATAATTGGGCTTTCTATGGTACCATGACACTAATGAGAGAAAAAATGGATTATGACTTGTTCAAATACTATTGTTTTGTAATAAAAATTCCCACATATTCACTTGTTACTGCCCAGTCAGAGAAAATGATGCTTCACCAATACTCTGGACAAAAATTTGTTGGTTGTCATGCATATCACTCTGGATTATTGGCCTACATGTATTTGTGTAACATTAACTGCGGCAACATTAGTCTTATTACTGTAAAGGATTACATTACAACTGTAAACATGGACGGGCAAGGAAAAAAACACTGCTGGATTCCTCAAACTTTGCACCATTAAAGAAACCCCAGTGTCATTCTAGAGAACACTCTTGTGATTGCACCAGGGAGCATCCTGTTCTAATGTTCACACTTTTCAGCAAAATACTATTGAAATTCCTCACTTGTAAGGAACCGCTGAATCAGCAAACTCCAACGATACAAGAGATAATTGAACGATAAACGATAAAAGAATAATTTAGGTTTCTGTCTCCATAAGCCATAATTAACATAAGGTACTGTCTTCAACAAAGTCATAACATCACATCTTCTATCGCGCCATCTTGTCCACCAGAAAGGAATATGTCAAAAAATGCACCTGGATACTATTCAAAATACAGTTTCGACCAAAGTCTTTTCTTTCACCATTTGTCCGCCACATCGTAAATGTGCCTGTGCATGTAAAAAGGGTTTTAGATCGCTTTTTTATGACACAACTTTATTCTTATCAACCAACTTTTTTTTAAAGAAGCCTATTGACCATTTATTAAACTCACCTCTGTTTTAGCTAATGCTATTTTTGATAGGGCCTATTATGTTAATTCAACATTTTTATATTTCACCCTGCCCTGCTCTGCCTTCTCTAAAACTGTGTTTTTTATTTAGTGAAGTCCTTTCAAAAACTCTAGAAAAAAAAACATTTAGTTGTTTATCTGGTGTAAGCCTATCCTTGTAAAGTCTTCAGAAAATGTTGAGTTGCTTAAAACCTCTTTAGCCCTGAGCCTCTGGGGCTAAAATAACATGCCTAAAATGACATAAGTATATCTCTGCAACTATTTGGTCCATTTGAATAATCTTGGTATCATAATAAAGGTAACGATTTGGGGATTTCTGTCATTGTGTGAAAATCAGTATATTATACTGAGTCAGTGTAAATGAAGATGGAACAAAGCCAAAAAGAAATCGCATTTCTGCCTCAAAAAACTCTACTTTTATTCCTTTTAAAATTATTTAGTTGTACTCTGAAAGCTCCAAAAAATTACAGCCCAGAACCACACCATTATCTGCGCCAAAGTTTAAAATAAATCAAAATAAAATTACAGAGGTGTTGGTTCAGGAATGTCCAGATGGCATCTCCAAAAGGGCCACCTGGGTGCACTTTAGGCATTGTGTGTCATCGAAGGTTTCTCAGCTACCAAACTGTATAACCAATTTAATTTCACTTTATGTCACTACAGGAGTACATTGCATCTGATTAGAATATTTATTTATTTATTTATTGTTGTAACCAGTCCTGTATACATTTTCCCATTCAAAGAAAATGCATATAAAAGAAATAAAGTTTGACTTCTCTGAAGCAGGAAAGACACCCCAGAAATTATTTACACAATCACTATGCCTCTGCTGCTCAAAAAAACAAAACAAAACAATGCAACTTAGGGGAGGTTTCGAACCCTAGTCACCCATGCCAGCATGCAACGCCTTAGCCATTAAGTTACCTGGATAGACAAGCAGCCTACAAACATCGCAATTCTAAGCAGTGAGTCAACACAACACATCAAGTGCCCCAGTTTGGCGTTTGTATTGCAGCATTCTCATCAGCACTTGTGGGTAACGGCGCAAGGATTCTCAGTTGGACGCAACTGTGAAGACTACTTTGAAAAAGACTTAAACATTTTGTGGATAATTATAGCGATAATGAGCAACTGGTTTTGCAACTGTTGCTGCAGTCATTTCTGCTTGCTATGTGTACTGGTGATGCACCGAGAACAAAAGGCTCTATTTCAGGCTAGGTTTGTACTATTACAGTGGATGAAGGCTCGTTGGAAACGTCAAAGCCCATCAAATTAAGTGGCCCCCAAAGTCGAATTTACAGCATCACAAGCTGATCACAGAGAAGAAAATACATACATACATACATAGGCACATACATACATACATGGAAAATACTCAGCACCTGACCTAATTGGAGGCTATGCCACAGGGGAAAAAAATAAACATGCATGGAGTCTGGAAGATGTTTCACGGACACACTGAACTAACTGTAGCCAGCACAGATTTGTCCTTGAAAACAGGTTTTATCATAAAATATCAAAAGGTAGGAAAATTTTTTTGCTCAGCGCTGTAGAATGTAAAGTATGTGCTGGCAGTTATTTGAGTGTGGTGTCAGTTTAAAATGACAAGGCTTATATAGTTAGATTCTGTGGAGTTTCCTTTTCATTTGATGTATTGTTTGTATGCCTTTCACAAATTCACTTGAAATGCTAACAATCAAGCATTTATAATATTTTATCTTATGTTTAACAACATGCTTATTTACTTGCTTGGGGCTTGAATTGTGCACGGTAGAGGTTAAAATGGTCAACATGAGCTTTTTGCTGTGTTTCTTCTTGTTAAGTGGGTATGCCACATGACAATGTTGCTATTAGGAAACATGCCTTACAGTATTTACAACATACACTCCTGATCAAAATCTTAAGACCAGTTAAAAAATTGCAAGAATTTGCATTTTGCACTGTTGTATCTTAAGAAGGTTCTAAGTAGAGTTTCAAAATGCAAAAAGAAGAAATGGGAACAAGAGACCAAATGTTTTGAGCAGGCAATTTATTGAAAAGAACAATTTAACTGAAATAGGCTGTTCATCAGCTGATCAAAAGTTTAAGACCACATCCTTTAAAAGCCCAAATCTGTGGAAAAAATTTGGATTCCATGTCATTTTCTGTCAAGTAATCACACTGTCAAGACCTCTTGATGGGAAAAGCAAAAAAACTCACTGCCTTCGAACGTGGCAGGATTGTTGAGCTGCATAGACAAGGCCTCTCACAGCGTGCCATCGCTGCTGAGGTTGGACGCAGTAAGACAGTCATTATGCATTTCTTAAAAGATCCTGAGGTTTATGGAACAAAAAAATCAAGTGGTAGACCCAAAAAAATCTCACCGGCTCTGAGCCGGAGGATCCGAATGGCTGTCCGTCAAGACACGGGACGATCCTCATCCCAAATTAAGGCCATTACTGGTGCTGACTGCAGCCCAATAACCATCAGACAGCATCTGCAAAGGAACGGCTTCAAAAACAAAAAACGTCTTCAAAGGCCACTTCTCCTTCAGCGCCACTAAATTGCCCGTTTGGCCTTTGCAAGGGAGCACCAAACATGGGACGTTCAAAGTTGGAAGAAAGTTTTATTCTCTGATGAGAAAAAAATTTAACCTTGATGGTCCTGATGGCTTCCAACGCTACTGGCATGACAAGGAGATGCCACCTGAGATTTTTTCAACACGGCACAGCGGAGGGGGCGCCATCATGATCTGGGGTGCTTTTTCCTTCAATGGAACAATGGAGCTCCAGGTTGTGCAGAGGCGTCAAACAGCAGCTGGCTACGTGGAGATGTTGCAGCGGGCATCCCTCATGACTGAGGGCCCTCGTCTGTGTGGTGATGACTGGGTCTTTCAGCAGGACAATGCTGCAATTCACAATGCCCGTCTGACAAAGGATTTTTTTCAGGAGAATAACATCACTCTTTTGGATCATCCTGCATGTTCCCCTGATCTAAATCCAATTGAGAACATTTGGGGATGGATGGCAAGGGAAGTTTACAAAAATGGACATCAGTTCCAGACAGTGGATGCCCTTCGTGAAGCCATCTTCACCACTTGGAGCAACATTCCTGCAAACCTTTTGGAAACACTCGCATCAAGCATGCCAACACGAATTTTTGAAGTGATCAACAATAATGGTGGAGCTACTCATTACTGAGTCTGTATTTGAGACTTTAATTTCTGTTTTCGGGGTTTTTTTGAGCTATGGTCTTAAACTTTTGATCAGCTGATGAACAGCCTATTTTAGTTAAATTGTTCTTTTCAATAAATTGCCTGCTCAAAACATTTAGTCTCTTGCTCACATTTCTTCTTTTTGCATTTTGAAACTCTACTTAGAACCTTCTTATGATACAACAGTGCAAAACGTAAATTCTTGCAATTTTGATCAGGAGTGTATGATGTTTATTGATTGCACCCGGCACCGTAGAGATTCAGGCTTAAGAGGCTAAAAAGGTCTTTATGCCGTCATATAAGCCTATTTAAGTGCAAAGCTCTGGAAATACACACTTATGCTCAAATTGAAAATTCCAATGGTCAAAAATTAACAAAAGTGACACAGGTTGTACAAACCCCAATTCCAATGAAGTTGGGACATTGTGGAAGAAAAAAAAAAAACAGAATACTATGATTTGAAAATGCTTTTCGACCTATATTCAATTAATTCAATTCAATTCAATTAAGAACACTATTTAATGTTCAAACAGATAAAATGTATTGTTTTTTTAGGAAATATACACTCATTTCGAACTTGATGCCTGCAACACGTTCCAAAAAAGCTCGGACAGGGGCAAGAAAAGACTTACAAAGTTGAGGAATGCTCAAAAAACATCTGTTTGGAACATTCTACAGGTGAATAGGTTAATTGGAAACAGATGAGTGTCATGATTAGGTATAAAAGGAGCATCTCCGAAAGGCTCAGTCGTTCACTAGCAAGCATGGGGCGAGGTTCACCACTCTGCGTGTGCAAATAGTCCAACAGTTTAAGACCAATGTTTCTCTGCATGCAATTGCAAGGAATTTAGGGATTTCATAATCTACAGTCCATCATTTCATCAAAAGATTCAGAGATGTAAACATTAGCGACTAGGACGAAAATCAACATTGAATGCCCGTGACTATTAGTCCCTCAGGCGGCACTGCATTAAAAACCGACATCATTCTGTGATGGATATTACCATGTGGGCTCAGGAACACTTCAGAAAACCATTTTCAGTTAACACAGTTCATCGCTACAGCTACAAGCGCAAGTTAAACCTCTGCCATGCAACGCGAAAGCCATATATCAACAACACCCAGAAACGGCGCCGGCCTCTCTGGGCTCAAGCTCACCTGAGATGGACTGACGCAAAGTGGAAAAGTGTACTGTGGTCTGATGAGTCCATATTTTAAATTATTTTTTGGAAATCATGGAAGTTGTGTCCTCCGGGCAAAAGAGAAAAATGACTGTCCAAACTATTGTCAGCGCCAAATTCAAAAGCCAGCATCTGTGATGGTATGGGGATGTGTTAGTGCTCATGGCATGGGTAACTTGCACATCTGTGAGGGCACCATTAATGCTGAAAGGTACATACGGGTTTCGAGCAACATATGCTGCCATCCAAGAGACATTGCCACGCCACATTCTGCACGTGTTAAAACAGTGTGGCTTTGCAGAAAAAGAGCGCAGGTAATAGACTGGCCCGCTTGCAAACAAATTGTTAAAGCACACATTAGAAAAGCGCAGCCCTACAAAACATACCTCGCCCAAGCAACATCAGTGCTTTTGTGTTGACTTAGTTTTTAACGAAAATAATTGACTTATCATCTCTATATTTGAGGAACTATAATATATCCCTGGCAAGATGTCGCACATCAAATTTGAAAACTATCAAATGAAAATTGATTTTATGGAAATTTTAAATTCTTGACCTGAGCCCCGACATTTTCTAGCTGACGTTTACTCCACCCTGCTGAGAAGGGAGTGCCCCTGGCTTAGTGGTGCATATGAGCTGTATCTTTTGAGCTTGGTTTGCACTAAATCTCTAAATGAAAATAAAGGTCAGGGGAAAAAAAAAGATCTTTGTTGAGCATATGCCTAAAATCAAACGGTTTTATTCTGGACCATGGCTGACCTATGTAGCAAGTTTGGAAATGAAAACTACAATATTGTAGGCAGTATGTTGTTTATAAACAAACAAACAAACAAAATTAAAAACAATATCTTCCTTGGGGGTGAGGTCAATACAGAACTCACAAGATGTAAGTTCGGTAATTATAATTCTGATTTTATTTCATTAAGGGAAAAATGCTTGCAACCTGATTGGAAAATATGTTGCAATCGCAAACCAAACTGTGATATGATTGGTTGTGCAAAAAAGAAGCCATGAATAGACTGAACATTTTTGAATTTTCCCAGTGACTATTGGTGCAGTACTGTGAAATCAAAGCAAGCTTGCATTTTCTTTCAAATGCAGATAACCTACTTTTCATCACCATGGATAAGAGCATCTGCCAAGTGATTGTAATGTATTGTAATTTAAAACTTGATTGAACTCACTCAAACTAGTAAACAAGCCAGCAAGCCTGCTGTCTCTCTTGCTGAGAAGTGACAAGGAATTATTAAAGTGAAATGAAGACACTGCTGTTTAGATGATATTATTTGTCAAGCAAACCATTTTAAGGAGCATATTATCGTTGTTTCTGAAGCATTTGATTAAGTTTGTTGGCTCAAACTGTCTCCCGAATTAATTTCAGTTATTAACGTAGTCTGGGTTTCATTCTCAATAGCTTGTCTCGTAGCTGTTGCTGATATTGTTATGTGCATAGCTTTTCATTACAAGTAAATTCCCCATCCACCCCCCAAGAAACATAAAAATCCATAATTAGTGACATTATTTATTAGTATCCATTATTATGTCATAAAAGAATGTATCAGCAGGCAAGAGATCAATGAAAGAAGGCTAGTCCTGTCAGAATCTGATAAAAACTGATGTATTTCCTAATGAACACCTCCAGTTTTGCCATCACAAATATGATTGAATCTCTGAGTGGCATGAAACAAATGACATTTGTCTTTTTCTATTCAAACATGGTAACCAATCGCCATCTCATACATTAAAATCCTCCGAAGCTGCATAGAACAAAATGATCATATGTCTGCTCTCAGCTATGCAAGTTCTAAGTTTGCCCAGTACTTTTCCTGTATGTTCATGACACTTGTTACAGTGTGACCTAGAATTTTTTTTTTTTTTAGATGAATTTCATTCGTTTTTAGAAGACACGCTTTTCAGAAGGGTGCAGGAACAGGTCTCTAAAGCTTGGGTGCAGGGTCACCATATACCACATTCCTCACATACATTACCACCACCTACAATAAATCAACAGTAGAGTCCATCATATTAATTGTTGATCTTTTTGAAAGCTTTTTTGACGGATAAACAAAAAGTAGGGTAGAAACAAAGGACAGATTTATATACAAACTATATACAAACCTGTTACTGCAGAATGGGTTTCTAAGGCATCTCAGCACCTCAGATGTGAAAGTGACGGCTTCTACTACTGGATATCTATGGCTCACGGGATTGCCCATGGGTAGCTGATCTAGTACAAAAATTAAAAATTTTATTTAAAAAAAAATATTTTAAAAAGATAATTACTCATTTAAAAATTAGAATGGGCTGCTGGATTAGCTCATTTGGTTAAGAAGTCGCACTGCGGAGCAGCAGTGACTACCTTGGCGCAGGTTCGATCCTCGATCACTTTTTCAGAGCATTACAGGGGTTCGTTTTCAAAAAGTGTGGTTGCTAACTAAGTTAGCAACTTACATAGTTCGTCCATTCACAGTCAATGGGTCCAACTATGCAAGTTAGTGTCTGTGATTTTGGGAAACGCACCCCAGAGCAGCTGCAGAGAAAACTAATTGGGAAGGGACTGCAGGGATGGGATAGTAAAAATAGTTGCTTTAATGGTGGCTCCAGTGCCTCCTGTTGGCCAGCTGGGCGCTCGTCAGTAAGATTCTAAGCTTGCTTATGGTCAGGTACCCTCTGCCCTTGTTCTGAACTTGCGAAGTTTCGACCTATGAGTGTGAAGAAGCAGTGGCTGACAGGGACGTGCTTCGAAGGAGAGCCGCTGTCTTCGCTTTCCCGAGTTGGCAACTTGGGGTCACATATGAGCAAGCCTTGTACAAACAGTTCTCTAATGAGGCATTCCAGATGCTAAATTAAAAAAAAAAAAAAAATATTAGAATGGGGATGGGTGGCACTTTTTACATTTGTTACTTTGTGAAAAATGAATAAAATCACGGACAAATGTTGATTGTTATAGTTTGTTGAAAGTATGTGGATTATTAGCATAGTCATGTAAAAGAAAGTCATCATGGGCTCGGGGGCTTGAGGCTATTTCCTGGTGAGCTGGATAGCATTAACCATTCAGCATATCCACAAACCCTGTCATTTGTTCCCTCACTGATGCCTTGATTTTTTTTACATTTCAAGAACCTTCCTATCTTGCTTTAAAGCATTTGCTCATTATGTCATTCTTGCGTTTTACTTCAACTGCTTTCAGTTTCATTGCCATTAGCACAGATACACAAGCCATTTACAAGCTGCGTAATGTTTTTGGTTTTCAAAAATGCTAAATATCTGGAAAAATTGCCCCTCTCTCACCGGAGAGGCAACATGGCTACATGTACAAGACCTTGTAACCTCAAGTCTGAGCTATTGTCATGCCCTCCATTCAGGTTACTGAAATCGGTCTCGAATGTTGCTGCCTGCCTGTTCTTTGACAGTCCAAAATGGACACATGCTGTGGCACTTTTGAAAAGCCTTTCTTGGCTTCTCAAAGCTGTCTGCGTTTGTTTCAAGTCTCTGACACTGGCAACCTACATACAAAGAGTTCTGTCTCCTCTTCTTTTCAGGCAGAGTCACATGACACTCCGACCAGCCTTCTCAATTTAAAATATTCCCAACATCTAGCGTGCCCAACCGTCTCGGCCCTGGCTGTGCCCTCATCCCCTAGTGGTGAAATAACAGCCAGGATGGCACCTCCATCTTTACAAATAAAAGAAATATCAACTAACTTTTTCTGTCTTCATCTTGCAGATCATGGAGCAAGTGCCTTGAGAGTGTTGTAGAAATGTAATTGCACCCATCTTAAATAATGTTTTCTACACATGTAATTTCTGACTGTTTCAAGTAACTGGATTAACGGAGTCATGTGATTTCCATTATACAATACTGTAAATTCACATGCCACATTACTAACGCTCATTGGTCCCCACAGCTCATCGCACCCCAGTCTCCCTCACATGATAAATCATTAAGAGCTGCATGGCTACTCCGTGTTACATTTCATGTACACATCCTCTATGCAATATTAGACCACAAAACAAGAGATCATGAATGCTTTATCACCCAATGAAAAAAAATTATGATGTCTCTTTGTGGAGAAAACATAAGTTTGCCCAAGTGTGCATGAGGTTTATGGACATTATTTATAACCATCTTTGATGAAAGATATTGGGGCCTTTCATCTTTGGGCTCCCAGCTACTGAGCTCGAGAAATGATCTCACAAATGGTTCCATTAGGTATAGCAGCTCCATGTATGCATGCTAAAAACTGTGATTACTATAGACCATGGGTTTATTGTGCTGTGGGACTAACCTGCATTTTAGATCATACTCTTAGGTTTCATCGTGACCAATCGGATTTCAGTGGCCAGTATTAATACAGTAATAGGAGGCTAATTCAGGGTTTGATGCTCAGCTTGGTACCCATTCTTTTTTGGGGCAATCAACAGCTAGTCCACCACTAAGACATCTGACTCAACTCCAAGAATTTTCCCTCACACAGTTATTTGTTTATTAACAAATAGTGCAGGTAGTGGAACCAGGATTCCTAATTGTGGATAAAAGACAACATTGCGCTCATAGTGGTTAGCACTACTGCCTCACAGCAAGAAGGTCGTGGGTTCGAATCCGGGCTGGGGCCTTTCTGTGTGGAGTTTGCATGTTCTCCCCGTGTTCGCGTGGGTTTCCTCCGGGTACTCCGGTTTCCCCCACCCACAAAACATGCAATATAGGAACCCTCCCTCCCTCCTGTATGGCTGTGTGTGAATGCTTGGTGGTGGTCGGAGGGGCCGTAGGCGCATACTGGCTGCCACGCTTCCGTCAGTCTGCCCCAGGGCAGCTGTGGCTACAAAAACGTAGTTTACCACCATCAGAGTGTGAGTGTGTGAGTGAATGAATAATGCCTCCCTTGTAAAGCGTCTTTGAGTGTCCAGAAAAGCGCTATATAAAATTGATGTATTATTATGAGGCACTCTTGTCCAGTTATTGAATCCAAGCACCGTACTTATCGTGTTTAGGGTATATATAGCATGTGCTAGTACAGTATATGCCTCATATAGAGCAAGAACAATCTCACTGCCCTATTTTATGTCTGCATTTTTTTAATCTACCGATTTAGTTAACTTGGGAAAAATGCTTACTACGTTTTATTGATAGGTGATCTATATCATCTTGGGGTGTGAGCTGAGTTGACAATACAGGACAGTATACTTGGTAGCAAACCCAGGAGCAAATCTGGGAGAGAAATCTTGCATTATTTGCCCTTAATCTGTCAGCAATTGTGAGTCGTAACTCATAAGTATTCTCTAATGCTATTCAAAGTGGCTTCACTGCAGATATCAATTTGAGGGGATAAACAATCCACAAACTTATACGACAATGGAAAATATCATTTATAGGCTCCAACCCATATTTAACATTCATGAGGGAAAAAAAAAAAAAAACACCTTAACTGCGATGACACCCTTTAAACAATTAGTCTTTGTCCTCTAGATAAAGCCTTGCCAGAAGAGCTGCATGAACTGTTTTATGAGAAAGGATTAACATTCATTTCTATCTATATTCTAAACCCTTTTTGTAATTCACGGATATAGCTTTCCTTGTGTGAAAAACCTTGATGAGCCATGTTTATTCATAGACTAACCTTTTTAAATAATAACAAGAGCTCTCCAATGAGAACCTCTCCAGCATGCTTAATAACTCATCATTGTCTCATTATTCAGTCCTCGTGTTACTTTCACCACTTGAGATGCAAAACATGGATTGTAACGGCTCGTCTTAATGCGTATTGGTCTGGCTTGAAGTCGCCCCTGTGGAATGAGAGCGTAGGATAGCAGAGTGCAGCAAACACAGGTGCCTCCCCGGAACATGGAGCAGAGGCCTTAACTGGAGCCACAGTAATGAGCTAAAGCCTCATTTTTCGATTTCTTTTTTTATCTAATTGAGTTGCATTTGCACATTTTCAGAGCAAAGATAATATTATTGTCTTCTTTCTCATTTGCACAGCCTTTTCTACTATCAATTCAGGACCTCAGGGGATGGTTCTGCACTTCTGCCTTCCCACCGTGTGCATGTTTCACTTCTCAGTATTTGAGATTTCGGTGCATCTTTGTTTGTGAATGAAGATAATTATGGGCCTTATTCATAACAATCTCCTCTATTAAACCAAAGACTATATTTTAGTTGATAATGTGTCATGATCCAGTCAAAAAACCAACCACAGATTCAGAGTACAAGCCACAAGGGAGTCCTTATTAAGAGGGAACAGTAGTAACATGGAACAGTAGAGGGCTGTTCAGCTAAGTCGTTAATGGCTGTAGAGCTTAGGGGCGTGTCCATGCCCAGGCCAGTGACTGTCTAAGGGTAGAAGCCAGGTGGTGAATCCCCCTTGCCAGAGCAGGATTGCTGGACAGCAGAACCAAATGGTTTTGCAGGAATGCAGTCCCAATCCTGAAGACTGATTAAGGCTTGAGAGCTTGTTCCCATTAATCATATTCTGAATAATAATAATAATACCTTTATTTATCATTAATTTACTGAAAACCCATGGAAGAGGAGCTTAGCTCAACACTTGAAGACACAAACTCACTAGGGAGCTTTGCTGGTAATGAAGCAGGACAATCCAGCAACCATACTGAAATCACAATGAACTTACATAGACTGGATATTTACAGAAGGAGTGAGGCCTACAAATGATCATACCTGGAAGCAAGCGAAGAAACAAGACAATAAATCAGTAAAATGAGATAAATTCACAAAAATATATGCAGACTGTTGGAAAACAGGAGGTGCCGATTAAGGATTCATGAGGGTTCTGAAATGATGTTTACAAAGACAAACAGTTCTCTCATCTTATCCCTGAATTTCGGGGTGCAAATATAACACAAAGATGTTGGCTTATTATTGAAATATAAAAGGAACTGTATGGATCAAAACATTCCAGAGAGCCCAGAGCTTGGAGTTTCTGTGGAAGGATTCAAATGACATAACAGCATATTTCACATTTAATGTACAAACTGAGCTTATTAACTGCATAATACATTTCTAAGTCTGTTCCAGAATCAACTTCATTCATTGGGAAAATGCGTACGTGTAACGTGGAAGAAATCAAATGAAAATGCATTTGTCTCATTTCACAAAGTGTTAAGGTCAACATACGTACCTCACCAAGAACCCTGGCTAAAACAGCCGAAAAGAATGTTGTTTCCTGCCAGAGACCTCTGAATTTTTCTGATCTGCTCTGAAGCACAAGGCAGCCTGAGAATCATAGCAAGTTTTCTAAGTTTAAGAGAGTAAACACGAATAAGTGATGTCTGCGACCAGTGACATTTATAAAGGCCAAGTTGAAATACTGACGCACTCTATTTGATGTGGAGAAACTTCTTTTATATTTTGTTCTGTTTCATTCTATTTCATTTCAATGCTGGGCTGTGTACACCTTGATCCATAATTGAATTCATATTGAAGCACTGATTCCAGAATGAATTATAAAATTGAACCTTGCATTTTATAAATTATAGTAACAGTACATTAATCATGTTCGTAAAATAATAATTTTTAATTTCTGATTTGCCAAAATGTTCAAAATAAAAGAAGCCATTTTTTGGATCAGATTGAACAGAGTATTAATCTGGGTCCACAGTCACACAACAGACAGAACAATGCAGATTAGGAAGATTGTCGTCAAGGGATAGTCCAAGGACAGAAATCTGTGGTCAATGGGCTGGAGATAAAGGAGACCAAAGTCATGGAAGCAAGTTGGGGTCGAAATCAGAAAAGCAGTCCGAGGGGATTTGGGACAGGCAAAGAAGGCAATGGTGTGGGCTGGAAAGAAGGATGAACAAATCCATGAGACAAAAACACACACGAGGCGGGGCTGGAAAACACAAGGACCTGGAGCAAAGAGAAATAAATGCGATAGAGAAATGATTAGCTTGAGGAGGTACAAAGGCAAACTGACAAAAAACACAAAAACATTGAGAAACTTAAATACACAGTGATAAAGGCCTCTATCATACACCCAGCGCAAAGCGTACATTTGCACCTAATACGCTAAAAAAGTGTGACATCACTTTCGCTGGGGTCAACGCTCAATTCCTTGACAATGGTTCACACTCGCAGCGTAACAATACATCCACTTGTACACACTGCACAAAATGCCTAAATATTTGACAATCAAAAATATGGTGAGTAATGCTTTTATAATCTGCATATTTTGGGTTTAAGATCGCTGAAAATAAAGCTGAATTCCATACACAGACACGAGGACCATGGTGATAAACACTGTTCTAGTTCTTCACTCATGGTTTGGTTCGTTCGACGTGAACCAGTTGCTATGGCTACGGTAAGTTTACCTCAAAATTACTTCACCACTTTTCCAGCCAGTTGAGTGTTCATGGTCTTAAAATGAGGTCTGATCAGGCGCCCTGCTGGTGTGTTGTTATCTTGAGGTAGCATAAAGCTCATGCATGATTGACCAACAAAAACCTGGTCTGAGGTTAAGTCGGTTTTTAACTGCTATTTTAAGGGCACATTATTAAGATTGTATCATGTTCAATTTTTGGCGAGTGGACAACAGGCATACCCACGGCTTGTTACTCAGACAGGGACGAGCAGCAGCGCACTGACATGCAAACCATTAAAAATAATAAAGATTACAATGTGAAAGGTTATTATCCTGTAAAATCAATATATTTAAAAAATATATGTCATAATAGTGAGTGTGATCTTATGTGACCAGCATAACTGTGTGCCCGATCACTGAATGCTCTGATTTATTTTATTCGTGCAGGAACATAGTCCATCAACATCCAAGTGATTAGAGATTCAGCATGCAAGGATACATATTTAGGTGTTAACAAAATATTCGAGATAAAGCCATGTCTCCTTCATGCTAGCGAAATCTGCCATTTTTGCAGTCTCCTTGGTGATCCCCTGATGGGACAACCATGGCATATCATGCCTAAAAATGCACCATGGCATATCTAAAAATGCATGAACTTCCATTCAATCAAAATGGGAAATGCAAGTCAGCTAATGTTCTTGCATGGTCACCAAGTTGAAGTGACTGCAAAACAAAGAAATGTTTGAGCAAATTAGTGTAAATGAGCATGTGCTAATAGCAATTGAGATTTTTATTATAATTACTCACAGTCTTAGTTTCTGGTCAGTCTTGTATATTTGTTTCCTGAGTTGTTTAATATAGAAAGAATGTTTGGAGCGCTTCAGTTGTTTGGGTAAGTCAGGCAAAGATCCACCTGTTACCTGCAATTATCTCAAAATCAATTTTAAACCAACCTGACCCACGAAAACAATACCTCCAACCCATATGTCCCGCTTTTGTTCTCAAACAACGTACTCCACATGTGCTTATTATATAAAGTAATTTGCAGTTTGGCGCAGACAGGTGAAGCGACTGTAAAATGCGAGAATTCATGAGCATTAAAGTGATGGATGAAATTGTGGTCACCGACTATAATTAATCCAATTATCTTCCATACATCCGACTTAGCCCTCAAGGATGAGATGTCCACAATCTGGTATTCACCAACAGTTATTTTTGTCCGTGTCATCTCGGTTGTTTGATTTGTTTCCCAGCCTCACTGTCAAGAATGCAGAAGCAAGTTCCTTTCACTCCTGCTGCACATTATTCATGGAGTAACAGTAGTGTACTTAAACTAGCTCTTGTTGCGATCTGTGATTTTCTGCTTGTCATGTTTAAGTTCTGTGCCTGGCTTGCCATGTATGATTTCTGTGTTTAGTGACCTCTGCTATGTCTGACTATTCTTAGGATCACGTATTGTGTTTTGGTTATTTAGATTTCTTGTTTATTATTTTTCTTGTTTCTATCATTTAGTTTTCATGCCATGTTTTCATTTCCATGCATTGCACTTCGTCTACAGTGTCTTGTCTTGTGTAGGTCTTTACCCACGGTCCCTAGTCTTGCGTGCCACTCATTCGGGTGATTTATTGGTTTCTGGGTTTTCAATCTTCCTTCATTATCTCGTGTGCTTCCTTACTCTCTCTTTTACTATCCACTAACCATACTAACAGTTTGTTGTTTTCGCTAGATTACTAACCAATATTAACATTGTATCTTTTTACTAACTTACTGACGTGCACTCGGGATTGTATAGCTGCACATACTAATTGACTAACGATCTCTGAGCAATCGCCCAATTCTAATCTCCGCCTCTTGTCTATCTCTGCCGCAGCTTCTGTAAATTTCCACTTATATCTCATGCTTTCCTTTTCTTTAGACTATGCACTTTTAGTACTCCTTAACCGGAGCTGTTGTTTTGTTCATAGGATTGTCTTGTGATCCCTGTCTGCGTTTTGGCATTTGCCAAATTCATTAATTAGGTAATTAGGTTATTTCTCATGTGTCACTCCTAATTATTGTATCATTGATCGCACCTGTTCTCCCTTGTCATGTGTTCACCCCGGATGTGTATTTAAGATGTCTTTTCAAGCACTTCCAGTGTCAGATCGTTCTCCCTAGTTTTCTCGTGCCACGATTCTCGCCTTGATTTCTCAGTGTTTATCTTTCTGACTGGATTGCCCGACTTTCGATTTTTGCCTTTATGATTTTGGATTATTGTTGCATCTGTGTGTTTTGACCATTTTTCTGCCCGACAACGAGATCTCTGTTTGCTGCCCTGGTAAAGATTCGGATTGCGTCCTGTGGATTCTGGCTTGTCTCTCTGATAGTACTACTCCTGTGAACCAGACCCATTTCTGTCCGACTACGATTACTGTGATTGCTGCCCTGGTTTTTGATACTATTTTTGCCCAACTGGATTTTGACTTTTGGATTTCGGACTCTGTACTGTTGCTTTCTGCCCTGCGGGGGTTCTCCCCCTTCACCAATAAAACAAGCTCTACTGCATTTCCTGGTTCTCGCGACTGGTTCCTGATCGGTACATGACAGCTCTATTTCATTTCTTTCACCTAAGATGTTATTTTCTTAGCTCATTTTCATTTCTCTCGGTTGTTTCCCCATCCACGTATGATGATGTTTTTACTCGGGTCATTCTATATGAAATCAACCAAATTCCAGGAACTTCCCAGGGTCATGGTCATGGATTTCATTGAAATTGTAATAGAATGTTGTGTATATGGGGCCAAATGATGAAATGCCAAGTTTTAGCTCAATTTCCCCAGCGGTTTTCATTTTCTAGGGGGGGGGGGTTGTCTAAAGTGGCCGTGGCACCCTCAGATGCGGCAAAATGAATTATGGCTATTTTCATGGGGCCATACCTCAAAAACTAATACAGATAGGGACTTCATTTTGTCAGGAATTATTAACCTTCCATAAGTAAACAATTTACAATAAAAAAGAACAAAATGAATCCACTCGTGTCTATGCTGTTGTCGTTCAAAAACAGGCAGAACCCAAAATTTGGCACATTTCACATGAACAGAATGAGAAATCTCAATGTTATGTCTCCGTGTAAGTACACATACTCAGGTCTCCATTGGAACATTGATATCTTGTATGTATTTTGCAGTTGTTCTGTGGTGGGGCAATTATGACCCCCTGTCTTGGGGGGTAACCCATTTTTGGGCCGTTTTTTCTCGATGGGAGTATCCTCAAATTTTTATGGGACCAATATCATTAGAAAGCTCATTGTCTGTGATTTCATCTCAAACAAGTTTTTAAGTGGTCTCTCAATTGCTTCATTATTAAAATTGTATCTAAATGTTGCACTTTTTATGGTTTTCATGCACAGTGTGTTTGTCCCTTTTTTATACATATTTATGTACAAAATCAGCACATTTCAGAGTACATTGCAAACAGAAACTACTGAAAAATGTAGGTATTTACTGTGTCTCTCATTAGATGGCACCGTGACCTGATGCTGTAATTTGAGGACAGCACATGGCCTCAAGAGATATTATGGCTTCAACTTCCAATCCTCTGCTTGATCCAGTCCCCTGTACTGTTGGGAAAGTCAGCAGGTCTACAGATGACTGTCATCAAAAGACATACATCCCGCCACCATATTTGACTGTTGGGACTGTGTTTCTCGGTTGAACACTTCACCTTTTTTACACCTCTCACACTTCTCCAAACCAGACACACAAGAACTCATCTAGCCTTCGCAAAAGCTCATCTGGATGAAGATATAAGCTTCTGGCTGTCAATGTTATGGACGGATGAAACTAAGATGCAGCTGTTTGGGCAAAGAGATGGGGCTTTTGTTTGGCATAAGAAAGGTGAAGCGTTCAACCTGAAAAAAACGGTCCCAACGGTCAAACACAGTGGCAGGAGTATCATGCTCTGGGGTTGCTTTTCAGTGAATGGGCCTGGAAACCTGGTTAAAGTTAATGGCATTCTAAAATCGTACCGGTATATCCAGATCCTCAGTAAAAACATCAAGCAATCCGGTGAATAACTTGGTCTTGGGCAGGAATTGATCTTCCAAAAGGATAATGATCCTAAGCACAGGGCCAAATCTGAGAAGAAATGGTTAGTGGGCAACAAAGTGAACATTTTGGAGTGGCCGAGCCAGAGCTCCGACCTCAATCCTATCGGGAATCTGTGAAGGGAACTGAAGACCAAAGTCATGGCAAGGAAACCCTAAAACCTTAAGGACCTGGAGAAGTTTGGAATAGAGGAGTGGGCCAAAATCCCTAAGGAAAAAAGTAGAAACCTTGTGATCAACCACAGGAAGCATTTGGAGGCTGTAATCGTGGATAAAGGCTTTGCCATCAATTACTGGAAAAAGGGTATGAATAATTCTGGACATGGCATTTTTTGTAAATCTGTCAAAAAGAAAAAAAAACACCAAAAAGTATTGTATTTCTTGAAAAATTGTTCATTGTACTTATTACAGCCTTAGGTCAACTTACAGTGTCATTTGTGCAAGAATAAATTTGATTTGTCAAAAAATCTTGAAAAAACTCAAATTGGTAGGGGTATGAATAATTTTGGGGATGACTGTGTGTGTGTGTGTGTGTGTGTGTGTGATCACCCAATCTCCAATACCACTGGTAAGAGCACAAAAAAACCCTGCAAAATGACAAGCTTTTAGGCTATACCTGAAGGTAATCAATTGATTTAGGATGGAGGCTGCCATACCATTTTTTCAGAACTAGTATGTTGCTTTTGCAATAATCAATTTCAATGAAACTTCGTCCCATGTTGCAGCTTTCACGTCGATAAGGAGTATTGTCCTTTTTGATTGGTTAGCCTCAAGCACACACCTCTTTTACCAGCTCTTTCTTATTCATGGTTACCCCTCCTCACATGTTGACGTGTTTATACTCCCTCCTTTGAGTTTGCAAGTTGCTGAACTGTCATTTGCTATTCGCACTTTCGCAGAAGTCAGTACTTGCTGGTAAAAGTCTAAGTCTTTTGAAAGTTAATTGTAACCTTCAATGATAACAATTTGCGGTAGTGTCCTTCCTATTTTGTCTATAACAAGCTCCCAAGCTTTACTCTTTGTCTCCAAGATTAGGACCGTGTTCCTGTTAATTTACTCGCAGTATGTTCCTCTGACCAGTTTATTAGGAACAAGCTCCAAAGCCGTCAACGGTCATCATGATTGGAACTGTATTCCGCTGAAATTCTCCATCCTGCCATCTGGCAGTTCGGCTCCCGTGAAATGTGCACTCCATCTGTCTGACATCCCGAAAAGCCACTGGCTGGGCACTAGGAATACCCATACATCTGAACTGAACTGTGACATTCTCCACTAGGCTCCATCACATTGTCCACCATATTACTATCAACAAACCCGATCATTGGTTTGCACTCTACATTTTATTCTTGGTCTGGATCATAACACTGAAACTCCGGGGTATTAGTTTTGAAGCTTGTTGCTGAATCTGAGCTGATCATGTGACCCTATACAACTCAACATTTATCCTGGTGCTTTTGTCAGTTGTCACATCATCAATAAATACACTCTGGGGAAAAACACCAGACCAGGCTCAAAATGGCTAATCATTAAGCTTTTAAATGCTCTTAACAATAAATCTTTGCTGAGAAACTGACAGAGAATTGAACAAATGCACTCCTGAGACCTTCTGTGTTACCATCAGGGGTGCCGTAAGGGAGGTGGGGGGGGTATGGGTAACCATGGATGATTCTAGGAGCCCAGCGTTCACAGGGGCCCCACAGAGGATACTCTTATTAATGTTTGTAAATAAAACATTTGGACACCCTAATTTTATATTTTAATTTTTGTAAAAACTTGATCAATTTAAAATTAATTTGTTGTTTATTCTTAAATTGAAAATTGTGAAACAATCTCAGAACATGGGGCCTCCCTCTTACTATTCATCTTTTTGTATGGCCCAAGTTACGCTACTGCCTGAACTCGCCACATGCAAAAATTTTTTCTGCATGTCGGTTGGTACCATTGCATACATCAGCCAATCACAGATTGGCTGTGGTACCATTGTACGTGCCATCAGCCAATCACAGCTAGGCTGTACTCATGCATCAATGAGAATGGCAACACATTGGACGTTGTCACTGTCAGCTGAGATGTGCACGCTGGAAATTTGCAAATGCTCATCTTACAATGACAATGTCAGTGCTCCATAATATGCGGAATTACAAGTACATAAGCTGGTCTGCTGCAGAAGTCCAATAGTCTATTTATTAGGTCTTGGCTTCAGTGACTAATACTGCAGATCAAATTGTGATATCATATATTCGTGATATATTGTTTTCATTACCAGTTTTTTTTATTTCACTATTTAGATTTTTTTGCATTTCTAAAGGTAATTGCAACGCACCTAGAGAGTGAGGACGATGTCCGACGTTATTAGCCCAAAAAACAGTCTGCTTAGTGACCGTAGACTGTTTGTGACATAGACTCCTATTTTGAGCATTGTTGATACCAGTTAAGGAGCATGCGTCCAGTGGCAAATGGTTTTATTTATCTAGCTCATTTCAACATCAATCGCTAACCTTCCATCCTGATGGATTAGATTAGATCTGAGTGGAAGTATACATCCAAAGTTCTGCATGTGCATGATTAATCACGCAGTATGTATGAAATCAGTGACTGGTTGGTACGAGCGCAAGAGGATTTATTTTCCATTGGAGTACGATAAAATTAGAAAAGCTGCGGTTCTTATAGATTTATGGTCTGTTTTCTTTGGGATTCTGCCAATTGGCCTTGTTTAAAAAAAGACTGTAAATCAGCTAAAACGTTTTTTTTTATATTAAATGCCATTATGCACAGATGCAGCAGCCCCATGAAATCTTCACTCAACCCCCCCATACACAAGATACAGTCTAATGGGAGGAAGGTGAGCACTAAAGGCTACAAGATAATACATAGCCTTCAATAGTCCCCGAATAAAAGGCTTTGAGGTTAAGATTTCTACGAACTGAATATTTTGCAAATTTGCTAGGCTACCTTAGTGTAAAATTATTGAAATGAACTGAAAAACTGGCACGCCAAGACAGGTGTGTGAGTTAGTTTTATTTAGCCCATTTAGGCCTGAGGCTTATTCAAAAAACCTATGGGCGATTTTGAAAAGAACCCCTAAAACCTAAGGTGTACTGGAAAACAGCACCCAGGTGTCAACGTCTCGTAAAAAGCTGATATCTTAGCCTCTGTAGCAGATAGAAGCAAAATTAAAAAAGTATTTGAGAGCTTACACCTGTGGCTTTCTTACCAACTATGTTTTTATTTGTGCAAATCTGCATCACAATATTTAAAACGCTGAACAAACTATAACAAACTATAAAATATACTAAAACCAATAAAATAAATAACAAATCTCTATCTACATAACATGTACAACTCAAATGGAATAAAGAGGCCTAATAAGTAAAAGTATAAGCTTTTATACTTAAAAGGGGGCGTGAGACCGTGTCTTTAGTTGTCAATTACAATAATTGGAAAAGACGTCAATAAAGGAAAATGATTAAGATCTAGCCAGGACGAAAAGGGACGCCCCCCCCCCCCCCCCCCGTAGCTCCCCTACTGGGTGGCAGGCATGATAAAGTGTCCATACATGCATACATTGCTTGATACATAGTTAGCTTGTATCACAGCTAAGTGTAGCCAATGTAGCCTGTAGCCCGCTGTTAACGCCTATGGCAGATTCTGAACATATGATTGTAATGGGTGCTTTAGAGTCAGGGCCAGAATTATTGTCAGCAGGGTAATGTCAGTACAAGCAGGACCTATTGTTTGTGTAACCACACACAGTTTATTTTATATATATATCTCACACACACACACACAACCCCAATTCTGAAATATTTGGGACAAAGTGTAAAATCAAAATGCAATGACTTTCAGATCACATGAGCCAATGTGTTATTAACAATAGAACATAGATAACATTTCAAAAGTTGAAACTGAGACATTTTACATTCATAATCACAAAATGAGCGCATTTAAAATTTCTGGCTACAACAGTCTCAAAAAAGTTGGGACACAGGCAAAAAAGTGCTGAAATAGCATTTAGCAAGTAATTAAGTTAAGTGGCAACAGGTGTGTAACATGATTGTCATGGTTTGGAGGCTTTGAGAGCTTTCTTTGCTGCTCTCGTCCAGGATGACATTGCTTTGCTCTCAATCGAATTCTTGAGCCAGCTGGCATTAATTGGGGGCGTCGCCCGGATTCTATTTAAGCCCTAGTTCCGCCTCAGTTCCCTTGCTGGAGTGTCAGTGCCATGTCTTGCACTTTAGCTGGTAAGGTCTCTAGTAAGAGAGCTCTTAGGATTTAGCTGCATATTTGAGGAAGAGTTCTAGTTAGTAAGGGAATCTTTGTGTGTTCCTCTTTCTGCTCGTCCTGTCGAGCTCGCTTTGCTTTCTTGCCTCGGACTACATCTTGGTCCGTTGGAAGTGCGACTCTTGCTTTCCTGTTTTGTTTGTTTGTCTCTCTCCCTCCTGCGTGACCTTAATTTTTGGCCAGTGCGTTTGGCATCTCAAGCTCACCACCCATCACAATGATTGGCTATAAAAGGGATGCGGCGAGAGGCTCTCCAACCTGTGAAGGCTTGCATAAAAAAATTGAGGAATACTTTAAAAATAATGCTTGTCATCGTCAAATTACAAAAGCTTTGAGGGTCTCATCATCAACAGTGCCTAACATCATCAAAAGATTCAGAGAAACTGGAACAATCTCTGTGTGTAAGGGACAAGGCCGAAGACCATTACCAGACGTCCGTGATCTTCCGGCCCTCAGACGCCACTGCATCACTCACCGGCATGATTCTGTCATTGACGTCACTAAATGGGCCCAGGAATACTTCAAGAAACCACTGTCTGTAAACACAGTCTGCCTTGTCATCCACAGATGCCAACTAAAACTATCATACAAAAAGAAAGCCACAGTGTTCTGTGAGCCAAGGCTCAATTAAAATGGACTGTAGCAAAGTGGCAAAGTGCCCTGTGGTCAGACGAGTCCAAATTTGACATTCTTGTTGGAAATCATGGGCATCGTGTCTTCCTGGCTAAAGAGGTGAAAGACCACCCCTTCTGTGTTCAGCGTTCAGTTCAAAAACCAGCAGCTCTGATGATATGGGGATGCGTTAGTGCATATGGTGTGGGACGCATGTTTTAAAAAGCACCACGAATGCTGAAAGGTATATGAAAGGTTTTAGAGTAACATATGCCCCCCTACAGATGACATCTATTCTAGGAAGGAAGGCCTTGTGTATTTCAACAGGACAAGGCAAAACCACATACTGCAGCTATTACAACAGCATTGCTCCATAGTAGAAGAGTGAATGTGCTGAACTGGCCTGTTGTTTCACCGATGAATTGTGTGCTCAAACGAGAAGTCTGTCAAAGGAGACCCAAAACTCTCCAGCCACTGGAAGCCTGATGAGCTGGACCCCTGATAAGATGGACCCTTATTTTCTTAAGCTAGCTGCTGATTTCTTTGCTGATACTTTGTCTTTGATTTTTAATCTTAGTTTTATTAGCAGGGAGATCCCAAAACTCTGGAAATCTGCCTTTGCTCTTCCTCTTTTGAAACGGGGGCAACCCTTTTACCTAAATAACTACAGACCGATCTCCAAACTTTGTGTTTTAGCTAAAGGATTTGAAAAGCTTGTGAGCAAAAACACAGCACTATGACTGGCACTCTTAAAGTCACAAATGGCATTAGAGTGCAAAAAATATTGTGCAGCACTTTTTATTGATTTATTGAAAGCTTTCGATACAGTTGACTATAGCATTTTAGTCAACATGCCTCACCAAACTGGATTATCAAAGCGAGCAGTAGCTTGGTTCTCCAACCATTGGTCTGCGAGAACGCAGTGTGTTCAAATAGCAGGGTCCACCTCCTCTTTTTTAATAGTATCCAAAGGGGTGCCGCAAGGTTCTGTTTACCCTTCATGTTAATAACCTATGTGAAAACCTTTCAAATGCTAATTATCATTTTTATGCTGATGATACCGATATTTATTGCTGTTCATCTGTTATACAGGTGATTAACTTTCTACTCTCTGCATTTGATATTGTTCAGTCCCACCTGCAGAAACTAAAATTGGTATTAAATACAGACAAAACTGAACTTATGCTGTTTTCTAACGGTGGTGAAATACCAACAAATCTTCCAAACATAATCACTGCTCAAGGAAGAGTAATTGAACTAGTTTCAAATTACAAGTATTTAAGCATTCTTTTTGATTGTCAACTAACTTAAGTCCCATATTGCAAATCTAGTCATTAAGCTCAAGGTAAAGCTTGGCTTTCACTTTAGAAACTAGAAAAGCACTCAGAGAGCGCAGACCTCCGCCAGGGGGCAGCAAACCCAAAAGCACGGCGATTGGAACTCAGGCCCATTGGAAAGACTTGAAATCTTGAACTTTGGCGTATATCTGAGCAGTACTTTGGCCTAGATATTCCAAAATTTCCTTGACTTAATACCCACCTACCCTGTAAATTTCATCAAAATCCGGCCATAAGTTTTTGAGTTATGTTATACACAAACAAACCAACAAACAAACGGCACCAAAAACAATAACCTCCTTGGCGGAGGTAATAAATCCTGCTTCTCCTTTTCAGCTGCATGGGAAATATCTTGTGTCAGCTACTTTCCTGCCTTTGCTAGATTACAGTGACTTATTATATATGAATGCTTCTGCACGATGTTTACAGTCCCCGGATACTGTCTATCACTGTGCCTTGTGGTTTGTTACTGGTTTTAAAGATCTCACCCATCATTGTACTCTGTATTCTAAGGCTGAGTGGCCATCACTGTATGTACGTATGCATACCCATTGGTCTTGGGCTGGTCCCTTCTTACTTGTCCGTATATCTTTTTCGAAGTGAAGGCCATTACAACGTCCGTTCAAGATATTTTGCATTTTACTGTTCCGCATGCTCGCACAGAGCTTGGAATAATATAATAATCCTTCAGAAGGATGTGAGATTGTCAGAACTGATTTCTGTTAATGCTTTTGGCTCAATTTTATAAGATTTAGAATGTGAAAGCATGAGAAACTGTCTCTGTGCCTAATTTACTTATGTATTGATTTTTATTTTTTTTTACTGTTTTGATATCTGTGTGTCATTGTCCTTGCATGAAACTTGTTTGTCCTTTTTATTTTTGCTGCCCTCTTGGCCAGGTCACTCTTGAAAAAGAGATTTTAAATCTCAATAAGTCTTACCAGGTTAAATAAATAAATAATAATAAATTAAACAGTGCGATCAAATTCCAATGGCTAAACTCGAGAAAACTTGCCACCTCAATGCCCAGACGCCTGCACTCTGTTAAAAAGAAGAGGGGATTCTACTCCATGGTAAAGAGGCCTCTGTCCCAACTTTTTTGAGACCTGTAGCAGCCATCAAATTTGAAATGAGCCCATTTTGTGGATACATTGTAAAATTTGTATGTTATCTCTATTCTATTGTGAATAAAATACTGGCAGGTGTGATTTGAAAGTCATTGCGATTTGATTTTATCCACAATTTACGCTTTGGCCCAACCATTTTTGTAATTGTAAGAATAATTTGTTTCCAAAACGCTATAAGTGCCAAAATTACAAAAATTGATATAATACGACAGAATGATAGCCTGGTGCTTCTTACACACGTACAATCCATTTTTAGAAACTCATACTTTAAGTGTATTTTTTCATGGTCAAAGTTTGTGTTTTTTGAAAATCGATTTCCAATCATAGAGCCCAAAATTGCCAGTGGCGCACTTGGTTGCCAGTTACCTATTACCTTTCCTGTAGTGAACTGTTGGGGGAGAAGCAAAAATCTACTTCACTCTGAAACTAAGTGGCTTTCTGCAAAAAGTCAGGTAACATTTTTGGATTTTGTGGAGAATTATGCATTAAGGTTCTCTTTCCACAATTAAAAAGATGTTTTTTAAAGAGGATTAATGAGCAGTGATTTTAAAAATTTTCCTTGTAAGAAAAAACTATCCTCAAGTTTACCCACAAGGCTTAAACAAAATGGAAGGCTATCTCATCTTAGATGAGGCTATCTTAGATGCTTCATATTTTGCCATTTTTGTAAGCCAGACATGCTTCATAGATGAGGTGATATTCTTTGAATCATAAGCAGTTCCTACTTTCTCTATACTCTTCTCTTCCTGTCATTCTGGGAAAAGTTTCTTTAATTCATCTGCCCAAAGGACACTGTTCCAGAACAGTACAGGCTTTTTATGTTTTTTGGTGAAATTCCTGATTTTGAGACTTCGCAGTGTTGTACATCTAGTAGTAAAACTCCTAAATTTACTCTGGTGAAGTCTTCTCTCGATTGAAGGCAGTGAAGCTGTTAGTTCTGAATACTCCCCCTCGGTTGTGACTTTTTTTCCTCACCAAGGGCTACTGCCATTCAAAAATTTTGTTTTCTGTTAACATACAAGCCTTTTTTTGTCACAGATCTAACAGGAGTGTTTTTTATATGTTCAAAAACAAATCAAATACTTGATTGGGCCATGCCTGATTTTTCAGATATTTCTGTGAAGCTTTGGTTTTGATTTTTTGAACCTAAAAGTGGAGCAGAAACCAGTAGCTACCAGTACTGATAGCTATTTTTATGACTTTTACGCGTAATTTATATTATGGATTTCGTATTTTTAGTTAGTAATGCGGTTTCTTATCACGCAGTGACCGATTCATTTATACGCATTTCTTGTCCACATAATCTAATGTGATGAAATTTACGCCTCAGAATAGCGTTGTCCTCTAAAATACTGCATGAATTAATTGGACAGTTGACATTATCCATAAGCAGGGATGACAACTTCCGAAAGTCAATATGAATCTGCATTCTCTTTCTTTTCGCAGTCACACTTTTGTTACCCAGTGTCGAGAAAAGAAACATACAAAATAGTTTTTGAGTTATCGCGTTACCAGCAAGGATTTGTAGTGTGGATGCAGTGGTGATGATGATTCCATAATGTCAATGAAGTGTTTCACCAATATAAATAGTAATTTAAAGGGGTACTGAAATGTGTGGATGAAATGCTCATGTTCTTGTGGTATTACTCTTTTCATCCATGCCGTCTGGGGTAACACTTTAGCTAGGCTTTCTTTTCAGGGAGCTTTGACTTGGGGGCTTTCATCAATACAGCTTTTGCAGTTAGGAGCAAATGAGTAGGTTTTGTTTTGAAAGATGTACCAAAAGGAAGACCAGCACACTGATGTCAGATTGGGTCATCTAAATATTGGTCTAGGAGTACAATGGACAGTGTTGATCCAGGAAATAGTAGTACTTGGATAAATCACGCTGGGTGCTCATTGCCACTTGCGGCCACCTCCCCTGCGCCTTACTAGGCTGGAGTCGTGCTCACCACTGCCTCCTGTCATCACTTGGTCTGGAGCTGCCTTGGCTGCTGTTAGGGGATGGGGCAGAAAGGCAGCACCCAGGCCATAAACAGACAGGACCATAAGTGCCATTGTCTCATTAAGAGCTACAATTAAATTGCTTATCCCCAAGGCTGAGAGGAAGAGAGGAAATGAACTGTTTTTGGTTTTGTTCTTGGTTTGATATTTCCCCATTTACTATGTAGGCTGGACTTTTGATTCATTAGTCCTTTGTTAATTTGGTATTTTAAGAATATTAAACGCCCTGAGACCTCCTTTTTCGCCATCTTTGGTTTTCTCCCTGTACACTTGTGTGCTGCCATGGCCAAACCCAGCCTCCTACCACCTTCAACTCAATCTAATAAACACCGAATCCCCCGGCTCTGCAAGCCCGTATTGTGAATGCATGAAAACATCAAAGTCTTCAATTGAGAGTCAGCTCAAGGTCTCATCTTACCAGCACTGTCTGAAAGTAAATTAATCTGAAATTAAAACAGAAAAGCTTTGCAAATATGTATTGAAATTCAACATAAATTAACAATAGCTCAAAATGTACATAAAAAAAGTTCACAGTGGATATAATTGTCCTGCCTCCATCTGCTTGAATGTGCTTTGGGAGGATAATGGTTCCAGTTAAAAAGAGAATCCAGAAATTAAATATAAAATGTGTTTCTAACACCATGCAGTCATTATTCATAGTTACTGAAAAAAAAGGGGGGGGGGGCACATTGATGTATCAATAAAACAACAGCTGGTGATATATTACTGTGTGTCAGCTGTGCGATGGCATGCCGAGTTTTACTGTGGGGAACACAGGAAGCATGTGGCGTAAACACCGTTCTTTTCATCAGTTAGTGAAAAAGCTGGAGCCAGAGGACATAATTCTGTAGCAAAGCAGTGTTTTGGAAAATTTCAGGATACACTTTTGGAAGTGCGGGGAAAAAAAAAAAAAGCTCTCCAAACCCTCCACTCCCGCTGAATAAGATGCCATTTCCATGTCTGAACATATGCAGTATGAACATCACAAACGAGTAAGTTCGTGCGAATCATTTTGGCAATTACACTCATCACAGCAGATTGGCAAAAGCGTAAGTTCTATTCAGTCATGATAAAACAGATGATGCAATATTTGGATGCACATGTAATTTGTGCTCATTAACATTTCCCTATATTTATGTCCGTTTTTGCTTGTCTAAAAAATAAATTAAAATAAAAAGAGAAACCTGTTGAACTACACATGCAAGTACAGTCAGTCTCCAAAAAGTATGTCTACACACTATTACATTTGGTGAATTTTGTCACGAGTTTTCAGCCTATCAAAATTCTCCTTTGAGTTCAAAGACTCGTCCATGAATGCACAATAGATCACAGACAGACATCTTAGTCACCGTGGTACTTACTCGCCTCATAAGGTCAACCGTCATGATTCCACCATTAGGACAAGACCTGGCAAAAATGGAATCTTGGGGAGTCTGTGATCAGAGCCTTGAGCACTATTAGGATTGTAAGCTTTCTGCATAAATTAAGCACAAGACCAAACACTTGCAGGGAACAGAATTACAGTTTTAGAGTGGTGATTCTGGACTTTAACCCCACTGAGATGCCATTGCTGGACCTGTAATGAGCAGTTCATCTTTGGAAACACTCCCGTGTGGTTGATTTAAGGCAAACCTGCACAGTAGTGTTGGCCAAAATTCATCCAGAGCACTATAAAAGACTAACCTTCCATTACTGGAGGCATTTGGTTGCAGTTTTCGCTGCTAAAGATGACATATTCAGTGAGAAGGTTTAGGGGGGCAGTTATGTTCAGTGTGGGTGATTTTGGTGTAAATCCTCTTCCGCCAATAAATCAAATGATCAGTTTAAGATCTATTTAGTGTTTCCTCTTTTTCTCTTTGTCTTATGCTGCATTCTGAATGAAGCTCTCACAGCGCTTAAATGTTCAAAATATGCAAAAAAGAGGAAATCAGAAAGGAGGAAAATACTGTGTCGTGGCATTGATTCATAAGTGCTAAATTTAATTTTACAATTCCATGCATTTTTGAGAGCAGAGTATTTCAATAACATTTATTCATAATATCACCCAAGTTCAATAAGGTTATTTTGATTGCGTTTGCAAATAACCCACTGTGGTATTTTTGGTTGGTGTTTAGGAGAGGTTGTTAGAACTTAATGTAATGCAGACTCAGTTGCCAGTTTCTAAAAAGAAAAAAAAAAAAATTCTAGAAAAATGGTGAAATTCCACAAGACTGCATGTCTAAATCATGTGGTGGGATTTGGATTGTATCTGCAAACTGCTCTAGAGGCATCAGCAGCGAATAGGTTAAAAAAAAGTTGCGTGAAAATGATTCAGCTGACTGACTTTTGAGTGTGCTGTTTCGTGAGAGAGTAATGTTTGCTATATTTACCCAAATTGATTGCAAAGTTTAAGTCCTAAATACACTTAAAAATATAAACGCCCCATGTAAATTTTTTATGCAACATGCTGACTTGTGACAAATTCCTTTTCGTCAATTCCAATTCCAATTCCTTTTTAAAAATATTCAATTCCAATTAATTGGAATAGAAGAATATTTTTTAATGGAATTGGAATTGAACTTTGAGGTAAAAAGAATTTAGAAAAGGAATTGGGGAATTGGAATTGGCCAAAAGGAATTGGAATTGAATATTTGTAAAAAGGAATTGGAATTGACGAAAAGGAATGTTTCACCCTTAATGAGCTGATGTCTTAATTGTTATTATTTGTCTTGATTTGTACACAACATTTGTATTCATCTCTGCTAGTGAGCACCTGCTCAGTGATGCATTGATTCCACCCACAACACAGGTGTGGCATGTGCAGACACTGCTCAAACAGCCTGACACTCCCTAAAACTGGGGACAATAAAAGGCCGTCCCAAAATGTCAAATTTCATCAAAAGTCACCATGCCACAAATGTCGCAAATCATGCGGGAATGCGCCATAGGAATGTTGGATGCAGGAATGTTAGAGTGGTTGCTGCACAGCTGAATGTTCACAATCGGACAACTGGGCGTTTAAGACAGATTGGCAGTACAGCAAATCGAACTTACCCTAGTCGCCCATGTGCGACCACAAGCACAAGATTGTCACATCCGGTTTCTCCTGTTGCGTGATCGCCTCAGACCAGCAACACGCACAGCAAATGAAACAGTTGGTCAGCACAACAGACGCATCTCACCTCAAACCGTCCGGAACCGCCTGAGAGAAGCAAACCTACACGATTGTCGTCCTCATTATGATTCCAACCGTGTCTACGAGTATCCCTGATTGCCATACGCGACTTTCTTGCAGATTTCTAATCTGTTGCATATCGAACATTAAAATGAATTGTGTATGACTTAATATATTGTAAAACCCTTAATGCTAATTAAAGTTTAAGTGTCAATTGTGGCGTTTATATTTTTGTTAAGTGTAGTTGCTTAATATAGTTGTTGTTATTTCCTCTAAAAGTGAGAGAGAAGATGTAAATGCTGCCGTCAAACTGCTGCACTAATATTTGAAGTTCAGTCAATAGTGCAAAGGTCAATGAAACAGTAACGCAACAGCAACTTGGTGAATCTGCTAAGATTGTTGCAGTACTACCAATAAGTGATATTAAGCAGGAGGTTAATGGCTGGGACTGTGTTTACGTTAAGTCAGAGAAGAAAAGTACTACATTTAAATAAAGTGGTCTTTCATCTACATCAGTGATAGCTGGTTGGTTGAAAACAATAAAATAGGGAAGGAACAAAACATACTTTATAATCTTTTTAAAGGAACATAAAGAGAACTCCGAATACACTTGACATTAACGGGTGCGGCCGATTCTCCGTGTTGAGGTAAGACGAGAAATTGAACATCCTTTCGATGCGGAATCGTTCAACTGTAGACACTTGCCTCTGATATCTTTTCTTTGTTGTAGTTTAAGCAATCATTAATCACAGGTCAGGCAGCCTGGGCTAAAAGCAAACGCAGAAGTTAACACTCATTCATCTGTTTTTGTCAAGTGATGAAAACATTTTTCTGAATCAAATTTACTTTGTATTTGTAACAGTATTAAGAGACCTGTGTGTTACATGTGCCGATGAATTAATAGAATCATTATAAAGCCATTATAAATCTTGTCGATGTTAAAAAAAGATTGAAAACCGTTTAGACTACTTATTAGTAAAGTTATTTTTATGCCTCCTCCAATTGGAGCCAAGCAAGCAGCAGGCACTGATCTACATATCATGAATTTTGCCTGAGGATTTTGCTGCACAAGTGATTTGCTGTACATAGTGATATTAAATGGTTTTAACCATGTCAGTATATGCAACAAGTAGATGTAACACCATTTTACTGATATCGAACAGTCATTTAAAGCTAACGTGGCAGGACCACGTCCCAAATACTGAAGTGCTCTCTCGTGCCCCCTACAATACGCACCTTATTTGGGCAACGCAGGCTGCGCTGGCTAGGGCACACTTCCCAAATGAATGACACCTGCATTCTCAGAGACCTCCTGTACAGCAAGCTCCCCCAAGGCAGACGCACCACCGGCCACCCACAGCTGCGATACAAAGATGTCATCAAGCGGGACTTGAAAGCTCTCAACATAAGCCTGGACTCCTAAGAAGAACACGCTTCCGACCGCACCCAATGGAAGGCCACCATCAAGCAGGGCCTTGAGGTCTCAGAGGCTGAAGTGCTGAGAATGCGCTTCAGAAGTCTGGATAAGTCCTGCATGAGGGCACCTGTTATCTGCAATTATTAGAAAAACTAATCTTAAATCCGACCTGTTTCACTGATACAGTACCTGCCAAGCCATTTCCATTACCAATTGCAAAATCCCGCATTCCATTTGGAAATGGATTTATTTTTTTACAGTTTGGCTGACAAAACGACGTGGCCTTTAAAAGCAGAACTTTTAAGCAACAGAAAAAGCAATGGATGACATTGACTTCACCATATAAAATTAATCCGAATTTCTTCCATGGATCAGACTCGGCCTTTAATCTTAAGACAAGCGGAAACAAGTCCTTCTCACTCCTGTAGGGTAAAATTCAAGGGATTACGTAATGTAATCAAAATAACATTGTTTTGTTTCTCTCTTGCTAGCTGTTCTTCTTGCTTATTTCAATTTCTCTTGGTTTTTCCCCGCCAGCCCATAATTATTTTTACATCCGTGACCCTGAATTAAAACCTTTTTTCGTTTGCTTGTTATGCACAAGTTGTACTGTAAAGTTCAACAGCGCTCCTGGGGATTCACGGTTATGATTTTTAACAACTGGATATAAATAAAATTAATTTTGAGCAATATTTCAAAAATACTTTTATTACATTTTTGGAGATCACATTTAATCACATCCATTCTTTAAAAATTGTTTGCTCACGCACTTTAACTTTGCCCGCGAACAGCCCTCATTCTGCTTCCGCAAACAGTTTTCTTTTTTTTTTTTTTTTGCCATTTAGAAAACCCGCCCGTATAATACCTATTCGACAAGGTACAAGGCCCCCTGGCTTTTAAAGGGAATGGGAGATCTCACTGCAATTTTCCATGTTTCACCCAAAATACGCCACTGATTAAGAGATTAAATCCAACCTCTTTGCACTGAGCACTCAGATAACCTGCCGTGTAACTAGCAAAAATGGATTTGGACACACCTTAAATGCACTTGTGCCACACATTTCAGACCAAGCGCTTAGATCATTAAAATAGGGGCCCAAGACTTTATTCAATGCTTCTTTTGTGCCAAATCACAAAGACAATCACCTGCTGACATCAGCCGTTTTGAATTACATCTTTATTCAATTTTTTTTCACCTCAGGACTAGTCCTGAATTGCCACATTACAATTTTCTTTTATTGCAGGCCAGAATGGCAGGAATGGATGTATAGTTACAAATAGGATTAACTTGACAAGACAGAAGATTAGTCTTCTTCGTGCTGTCTGCAATTAAATGCAAGTCAGGGTAAATTTTGAAATTACTTTGTTTTATGTACATTTTTCATGCAATACCATAAAAATTTTCCAAGATGGGGTTATATTTGCTGATAACAGAAATCTAAACACAGTTTATGAACGCCTGATCCACGGTCAATGCATTGCCCACCCTTAATGTTTTAGTGATACAGATTTTTGTGTCAGCATAGAAAAGCGTCTTTTCTTATCACATGCTAATCTATCCAGCATGGGTACTGCATTATCCTAGTCTTACCCATATTCAGCACAGGCAGAACTCCCTGATACCCTTATTTACTGCACTGAAGCATAAATAATAAATGGAGAATATGCACATCAAAAAATTTTATGCGTTATTAAAATTCAATAATGCATGAAAGGTAAAAAAGAAAAATATCAGTTGAGTGTTTTAATGCAGTCCATTTACTTTATGCAAGAATTTGTGATGGCTGGTGAGTTGAGACACCAAACACAGCAGCCAAAATAAAAGGAGGACGTGCAGATGAGAGAGAGACAAACAAATAAAATGAGAGTGAGACTCGCGCTTCCAACGGACCTAGATGTCGTCCGAGGCAAGGAAGCAAGGCGAGCTCGACAGGACGAATAAAAAGGGGAAAAAAAAAAAACAGAAAGATTCCCTTGCTATCTAGAACTTTTCCTCAAGAAAGACCTTACCAGCTAAAGTGCAAACATAACACTGACACTCTTGCAAGGGAAGTGAGGTGGAACTAGGGCTTTAATAGAATCCGGGCGACGCTCCTAATTAATGCCACCTGGCCCAGGAATCCGATAGAGAGCAAAACGATATCGTCCCGGACGAGAGCAACAAAGAAAGCTCTGAAAGCCTCCAAACCATGAGAAGATTTCCAGCAGCCAATTTGTTTTTGCTGTTTGTTATCTAAAATTTCAAGTTGTTATCTAAAATTTCAATTGCAACAGTAATGAAGCAACACATTCTTTTTTCCTTGAATTGATTCTGTCATTCTTTTGCCCATCAGTGAGATTTAACGCAAGATTTTTTTTACCAGTCTTTCATGCATTATTATTTGTTAAAATATTACCATTAGATATCTTACTTTATGCGCTTCCAAGATCATAAAGCCAAACGGGCTCATTGAGGTTGTATTTTATCCATGAATTTGGGAGATAATGATAATGAACTTATTTCCCCGTTCAAAGCCCTGCAGGCGTCTAGGGATATTTTCTGCACACATAATGATTGAGCCGCAGAAATGTGGCACAGTACCTGTAAGAATTATTTCTGCCGATCAGTTTCTCCTAAAGCATGGATGGGCAGTTCAGCTCCTGCTGGGCCTCCGCGCATGCAAGTGCTTTGTTTCCAACAGATTGTCTAAATTAGCTAATTAGCACTAAAAACCAATTCCTATTCACACATTACCCTATTGTAAAAAAAAGAAAAAATTCTAATAATGATAACAATATCCTAACATGAAAAAGCAGATAATAGCTGTGATTCATGAGCGTATAAATAAATGTAGTTGTAAATGCCAGATTGTGGGTATGATTGGACTAATTAAATAATCAAGTACATAACTTGGCAGGAATGGAACCTTGCAAAGCTCTCATTGAACAGCCCTAGAGAGAAGCGCTCAGTCATGTCACATACTTGTTTCAATTTCACAATAGTGCTACAACTTTACTGGATTGGTGCAGCTCTACGGATAAATTGTGAACAAAATTTCACTGTGGTTAATTTGCATCTAAATGGCATTGTTCTATGGCTGAAGAACAGCTTTTTATCATGCACTTTAAAGCATTGATTTGCAGCCCTTCACACTGTCATGGAAAACGTGTTTGTGTTATGCTGCTCTGGATAAGAGCATCAGCTTACAAGTCAAATCAATTTGAAGTATAAGACAAAATACCAGCACACACCAGGATACTCTGGGCAGCAAAGTTTGTGAGAGTCAATTTGAAGTATATTTCCGTTCATATTTTACTTTTTTCAATCTTCACTATTATGATTTAGAAAACTTCAATATTCCTTCATGACTTGCTATTTCAACAGGGTATAAATACGAGGCAACTCACGGACAGATTTTCCCCTGACATTCATCACCATGGGTTGGACAATACTCCATTAAATACTCCAATGTAGTGCCACACTCAGTCCCAGAAATGGGGCAATGTTTGTAAGAGCATAGCTAAAAAGTTATAAATACTCAATCTGAATATTATGGCAATAATTAATATGATTAAGGCCTATGGAAATTTTAAAAATCAGTCTGGAAAAGGATATGTGCCTATTTTTACTGCACGTCACAAGGATAATTCTAAATGGTAAAGATAACTTCAGAGTCCTGTTGAATAGGTACTGGCCCATCTTCAGTATCGTGACGTATTTCAAAGTGAGACAGTATAGCATGGCAGGACATCGGGTTGGGATGAATTTGATATGACGATTGAAAAGTGCTAGAGATGCTAGGTCTCACGCATTCGCCGTAGGTCTTACACATTTTTTAGGCTTATTCACCGAAGTCCACAACTATTCATTGAATTCTTAATGAGATTCTCATGCAGTTTTAAAATCCTTGTGCATTGAAGTTTCCGTTTCACTTGCGTAAAGGTGCACCTCATCACAAGTCACATGTAAAAGTGATTATGACTCAGGACGTTCCGTGCTTCTCTTTACTCAGGGATTGGAAACAAATATTTTCAGCAAATATAGTGCTCAAAAGTTATTGTCATGGCTTTGGTCACCTTCAGTTAGAGCTTCAAAGCCGACTTCGACTCCACTCTGAAGGTCAACTGTCATGGCTAACGGTCTCTGTCCCAGAATTTCATCCATGGCCGCAAAATAAATTAAACTGGCTGGATTAGAGCCGCTGGTATTGTTTTGGTTTTCTTTTTTTTTTTTGTTTTTTTTCGGCTTTGGAATATGCCTCCTTCAGAGTTTTCCAGCGATGCTTAACTTGGTCAGCAGTTCTTTCAAAACCAGCCTCTCTGCACTTTTCGCACACCATTTTTAAGATATTGTTGTTACGGTGCTTTCACACCTTGATAAATTCCATTATATTCATGTCTTTCATTATCTGAATATGCAGTCATTTCCTTTTCGCTCCAAAAATGCTAATATCTTGCAAATTGAACATGCACAGACATAATTGAATACTCTGTTCTGGGGCATTTTCTGATTAAGTTGTATACATGACCCAATATTCCGGAAGGCAAGGGGTATTGTATCTGGTTCGGTATGTTTATTTCTTTATTTGTTTGTTAACTCTTTAGCAGCAAAATTAATGGCCAGATTCACCCAAAATTGTGTATAGGGATTGCCCAAAATAGATGCCTATTGAATTCAGGAAAAGTAGGTCAAAGTAGGGGCGAGGAGCGGGGCTTGTTGGCCCTCGCACCACTTGTTCAAAATATTTTGATTCGGAAAATGACCTTAATCGGGTTATTGTGTGTGTTTACATGACAGGTACGCAATTGGAATGTACTCATATTCTGATGAATACAGGAATAATGGTGTGCATGTAAACGCAGTGAATGTAACTTCACATCATTTCCAGAGTAGATGAGGTCCCGATGGTGTTCACCATTGGGACGGCAGTAGGCATCTGGGAGAAAGAGACAAAGCATAATGTATGCTGCAAACAGTTGCTTAGGTGCAAACCAACATAAAATGCCTGCCACATTATCTGGAACCGTTATGTAGACACCTCTTTACTGAGACTGAGTAAATTCGATCCAGTTGGTGTGTAACTGTGGTCTTTTGAAGAAACTGAACAAAGTTTGAGGAGGTGAACACCCAAAGACTCACCGCCGCACGATGTAGCCCACTAGCCAACTGATTAATTTTAGCTATGTGCGGCTTAAAATGTGAGATTGATTGATGGGTGGATGTCATGATATCATTGTTTGAATCTGGTCAGTACAGGCTTACATAAGCACAAGTCTTATTTTGTTTACAAAGAGGAAAACATGATTGGACTTTGATATAGGAATGTAACGAAATAGATTTTTTAGAAACATAAATTATTACATATGTTCATAAATGGGGACTGAATATGACGTGTTCAGTGTTGCAGTGTCTGCACTGTGTTGCAGTGCAGAAGTAACTATCACGTTGCGGGTTCGAGCCCCGGTTGTACCAACCGGCAGTGGTCGGCAGCTTTTTCCAGAGTAGCGCACAATTGGCTATCGCGCTACAGGGTTTAAAATTGGGAAGGGACTGCCGGCTAAGGGATACAAACAGCTTTGTTCGTTGCTCAAGCGCCTCTTGTTGGCCAGACGGGCGCTCGTCAGGAAGATTCTAAGTCTGTTCATGTCCGGGTATCCTCCACCCTCGTTTTGAACTTGCGAAGATTCAACTAATGAGTGTATAAGAAGCAGTGGCTGATGGGCACGTGCTTCGGAGGAGAGCCGTGAACAATTGGGCATTCCAGATTCGGGTGGCATTGGAGATGCCAAATGTAAGAAAAAAAAAAAGAATGGCAGTTTTCATTTCATTGGGACTTTAATTTTGCCTTGGGCTCAGAGGGTCTCTGCGACAATGATCAAATGCCATTCACAAGTCCATGGGAAATGACAGAAGGATTGATGTTCAGATGAGGCAAAAATTGATCTTTAGGGAAATAAATATCTCAGATGATTTTGGTTAGAATTAAAGATACTGCAAAGAACTTCATCCCCACTGTGAAGGATGGTGATGTTTCATACTGGGGGGCTATTTTTCATCTGAAAGCCCAGGACATCTAGTCAGGATTGATGATACAGTGCTGTAAAAAAGTGTTTGCCACACACTTACATGTTTCAGAAAATCACACAAATTTTGATGATACATTCTTATTAATAGTGGTATTGTAGGGATGGGGGAAAAAAGACAAACAAGTATCTAATTAATCCAATACTTTTTCCCTGAATTCCATCTACTGTTTTTTTTTTGCTTTTGTTTTTTTTTAAGCAATGCAACCTAATTTATTTCAGTTGCACTCTGGTTGATGTGATGCGATAATAATGAATATTTTAAATTACCTACACTCCTTACTTCAAAAGTATTGGTAATAGAATAATTAAGTAAATTGGTTATTAGTGCATTAAGGAAGTTCAACACATGGCATGCATTGAAAATCATTTAAAATGCATGCTATGGGCGGGGTTCGAAATACTTTTTCAAGCCAGGGTGTCCAGGGGGCAACTTTGGCCAAAAGCTGTGTTGCCCATCAATATTTCAGGTTGTTCCAGTTTTAAGGCCATAATTTCGGCATGTTTTCACCCGCTGAAAATACACACACACTACCGCTCAAAAGTTAGGGATTTGCAAAGAAATTTGAAAGTGATCCCAAACTTTTGAGTGGTAGTGTATATAAAGCAAAATTAAACTATGAAACACACAAGCGCTCAAGTAGAAGTATACATTTATTGCAAACAATAGGCTATTGATAATCACCCTCTTGGTTGTACCATGCTTACCAATCAGCAAAATAACCTGGAACTTGGGAGAAACTCTTACATGAAGCTTCTTCCTGTCTTACACGATGGCAGATTTAATTCTCTACATGAACATGAGTCTGTCTCCAAAAACAACTAAATTGTTCATACCCCTCATAATGTTTTGTTAATTTTGTAATGTGAAAAGCTGTTGTTCTTCATTAAAATACTGGTGCAAGGTAAGCCCAATGCTCATTGGAGCCGTGAGTCCCCCGTCAAAAAATTGGTTACGTTAACTTCAATGGAGCAACGCCAACTGGCAGCGTGTGACGTGCATCAGATTTTTACTTATCGTCACTTATCACTCAAATTCTGAAGCGTCAACACAATAAAAAAGCATTAGCTTTTTTGATTATTTCATTATTTTGCCTTGTCATGGTTAGTGGCACACGTTTAGCAACAACCTCATATGCAGTTGTCAACCTGCTTTTTAACCAATTCACAGTTTTGAAAGAAAATCCGTCATTTTGCAGGCAATTAATTTATTAAGCAATCTACAAATAGACAGTACTTATCAAGGTACACTGATAAGAACTTTACACTGGTAAGTTAGCAAGCTAGCTAATTCGTTTCTTGGTAAAGTGAATCATAATATTAATTTACTAGACAGCTAAATTTAGGAGGAAAATTATGCCTGTATATAACGTATAGTGCCTAGTTACTTGACCATTGCACTTTTTCAACACTTATAATAATCTATATTGGTAGGTTTTTTCGAAATCAAACGCTGTCTTGATTAATATTTAGAGAGTGATACCCATGGCTTGCTTCTCGGTCCTGTTATCATCTGTCAATACTGATGCAACTCACGCTGGACTGCTTGCGTGAGGCATGCTCCCAAAACTAACTTGTGCGCTGCGGTACCTGAGTTTGTGAGCAAGTTGCCCCAAACAAAATATGGTCTCGTGGCGAGGTAATGCAACCTATAAATCAAACTCTGTGAGTGTTAAGCTTTCATGGTGGAAAAATCATTTATGCGCCTTTATAAGTCCAGCTTCTGGGAAAGTTGTAGGAAGGCTGCAATATGAGATATGTACAAATGGCAATTCTCCCATTAATTAATTTATTAAAAACAAAATCTAAACCATATCTAAGTACCAAATTCAGCAGCTTTTACATAGCATACTGCTTTAAGATGGAACTGGTAGCCTGTTTGCTCAGTAAAAAATTAATTAGTGGGCAAGCTGGGAATTTGCACACTCGTTCTTCCCACTCTTTATTTTTTTCTTTCTTTTATTAATTCTCTGGTTTTTGTGCTGACTCACTACTCCTACAAACTTCAACCCAGAAACTTCATTCAAACTTGTTCTTAATCTTGCTGCTATTACATATCTTCTTGATGTCTTTAATACGTTTTGAGTAATTATTTCAATATTTTGGTCCCATAGGAAACAATGAAACAAATTAGCCATTTTCAGCTATTTTTTACCCAGTCATACTTTTAGCTAGAAATGTCATTAAAACAAGAAAATATTAAGCTAAGCTTGGATAATTAGTTTACTTTTCAGCTTTTTTTGTAACTTCTATCATTTTTTTATTTTTGTTTTTATAATTAATTTTTTTTGTTTTTTTTACAATTCATTCTGGGAACAGAGTGTGGTGACATTACGCTTAGAGTGGTGAACATCTGAAAAACCGTCAAGAAGTCTCTTAAACTTGCTCTAACTCCCATAGTTTTCACTCTGCATTAACATTTTAACATCCAAACTGTAGCAAAAGTTGTTTTGGTCACAAAAATGTAACTATGGAAGCAATTTGACTAACGGTTTTGGCTGTAAGGTTTTGGCCGAAAAACGACGGACCGCTCACCAAAACTCCATTCACTCCAATGTTAAATGGGACAAGAAAATTCAGGTTGCAAAGGCTAAATGCACAGTTTTCTAATTTGCTCGTGTTCCCATATGTTTGACACTACAAACACAATTTTGACACACCAGACTCTCCTCTTTTGTATGGTACCTCCATTTCGTAGATTGGACTTACCTTCTTCGAGTTAGAAGTGGCAATATGTAAGAAACACCTTCGCTAAACTCTCCATTGGACTAAATGATTCAGCCAATAACTCAAATGGCTCTGTATGACATAGTGTAATTGTAGCACAGCGGTAGGATGCATAACTTAAATATGGATCATTTGCAGTTCAATTCTGCCCTCTGCTGGCCTTTTTCCAGCCCTCAACATTATCATTGTTCGGAGACAAAGATTGATGCAACTGTAAAAGAATAATTCTGCGTCAAACTCAGAGAAAGAATTTCTGGTATCATAGTTGGTGTAGTCGCTCAAACCAGCTCCAAGACAGTGCATTAAGCGCCGCAAAGAATGGTCTTTTTTGCTGGGTGCCTCCAAGAGAGCACATTACAGTAAAAGCCGAAAAAAATAGCTTGAGATCCTATTTCAGCATATAGCTACCAGCAACTGTTTGCATTAGCTAAATATATTTATGATCATATCTAAAATAGGCGAAATATTTGTATCAAAATAGAGCTAGTTAAGTACAAAGAAATGAAAGTGATGTGCCCAGTTGCTATTCGTTCATCGCTTGATATGACTTTTTCCTGAGTTAGACAATAGCCGGGTTTAAGACTGGAGTGAGCACACTAAAAAAACTGGCAAGAAAGGTGCAAGTATTTAATAATGTAATTTTACGCTGAGTTCATTACAGAGGTTCTGCGAATGTTAACTGTAAACCACAGTTACATGCATGCAGGATCCACTTACAGTTAAAATAACACAGAAACTCGCACCTTTTTTGCCAGTTATTTTAACTGTAATTTTGTGATCAGTTCATAACAGAGGTTCTGTGAATGTTAACTGTAAACCACAGTTACATGCACACAGGGCTCCGCTAACAGTTTAAATAAGAAGTACCACATTCATATCTACTCACCCGATTGCAATCCGGTGCTGCTGCGGATTGGCACTCCCGCTTAAACCCATTCACATCGACCTGAAAACACCATATAAAAGTCATAAAATGTCCACACCAAATCGGCGAGACCCTTTCATATCGAAATCTCGCCACCCTATTAGTCGTCATTGTATCGTTTTCCTAAACCGGGGTTGTGTCCGAATAGTCTTTTTGCCTAGCAAAGTTCCTAAATCCTAAAAAATGATCCAGAAATAAGTACGTGGCAGCCATGACAAGGGGATTCGAATTCTTTAAACGTTAACGTCAGTACTTCCTAATTTACCTCCTTTAGCATAAAGGGTATGCAGAACCATCCTCTTCAAAAAGAAAGGAGATAACACCATCCCACAATTCTGCGCAGCAGCAATATTGAAAGCGACAACCAGGCATGGCCTTATGGGTGGGGATAGGTGGACCTAGGCCCACGCGCTCATCTACAGGCCCACCCTATAAAGTGTTTCTTTAAAAAAAAAAAAAAATGTATATATATTTTTATTAGTATTAAATATATTTCATGATACACTTGATTCAAATTAGTTAATTTTAAAAACGTCAAAAATGTTGATGTTTTAACCGTGGTCAACGTGGCCGCATCTAAGGAGATGCGCAGCTGGGCAGCCTGCGCATAAAAGATTCCTGAGCTCCTCATTGGTAAGAACCAAGGAGAGCCGTCGCTGATAGGTAGCCTATGGACTGAAACGTTAAAAAATGAGACAAAATATAGCAACCAAATTCGATATAAAAGAGATAATATAGATGTACATCAGCTAGATGTTTTTATTAAGCAAAGATTAAAGCTCAGACCAAAGATTCGCCACGAGATGGGTTGAAACTTCCAAAAACTCGCAACACACCGGTCTGCGATGTTCTGAAACCTGCCAGTTCATATTGATGCGACAAGATGAGAGGATGTATCGCTTCCATAGTACTGACTCTCAGCACTTCCATTTTAACTGTCGGTGTTCAGTGCCAAAAAACCTTGTGCTGGAAAACCTCGAGGTATATTGCCACGCACAAAGTCCCGTGCCCAAAAGCTTTGCGTGCCAAAAAGCCTCCTTTGCCCAGACGTGTTAATTGCAATTAGGTTTTTCGGCACGGCAAGGTTTTTCGGCACTGAACAACGGCTTTTTAGGCCTGTTTTCCTCGTGTTGATGAGTTAGGCGCAACAGTTGCATTTCAGCTATTGAGAAAACAGCAAGGACAAACAAAAAAGAAAGAAAAGGGCAATAATTTGGAAAAATCTATGGCCGTGGCTTAGCCAGAACTTAAAATTGGGTAAGCTCTAAACATCTCTTTAAAATTAGTTCTGACTATCGCAATCATATGCACTCAATCAGGTGTTGCTTGTTCACTTCGTTAAGGCAAAACCACAATTGTTCATTTGGACACACAATTTTGTTCATTTCAAATGAGTGGCGTAGCCAGAACTGAAACACACTGACACACAACATCACTTTACTTAAATTATTAGTCCAGACTTGTTCTCGGTCACTTTCCTTTGTTTAAACAATTTTCCACTTATAAGAATAATCAACGGGCAATTTAAGACATAGCTTCTTTCGTGATGCAATCAATAGGCGTAATTCAGATCAGAAAAATAAGTTAGTCATAAGTTGGCCTATGGGCTACTTTGAGAGGTAAACTGCTCAGGGTATTCTGCACTACCTTTTTGTCTCATCATGCGATCTAGCCTGTGCTTCATGATCAAATTAATTGTTTGAATTGAATCAAAAACGCGTCTCCAAATGAACGATTGACTTTTTGCCATAACGAGCTACATATGACCAGTTACATCCATGTTCATCTTTGTTGGCCATTATTTCTGTGATTCAAAATATGTGATAATAAATAGTAACTTTTTACGAGGGGGAAAAAACCGATTTGTTTCGTTAATCAAACTCAGGGCAAATGAGGCTAATCGGAATACATACTTCCTGGAAACCTGCGCCTTCGTTTGCCGCGTGAGCGGAAAACTGTTCCGCGAACACTGACCATTTCCGCTCTGTTTGAGTAAATTTATTACGGTGCTGCGCAGGAGTGCAATTCATAGCGCACTTAATCCAGCGCTTCTCCTGTGCTGCCCCGGAGCTAAACCATCTCCAGAGGTGGTTAAAATTACTCCATAATAAAATAAGTCGCAGTAAATTATGCCGCCGTGAATCAAACCACATCAAACTTTAACCCGGTGCTGCTCTGGAGCTGCTGCAGTGCTGATACGGAGTGTACTGTCAATCTGAAAGGGGCTAAGGAGACAGTGCGTTCATTTCTCTGATAAACACAATCCAGAAGCGCCTAGTAGTTCGGCTTTCCATAAATGGATTAATGCCACCATCTAACGTTTCTTGCTAAATTATTTATTTATTATTATTATTATTATAGGCCTACCTTTTACATTATCGCTTGACTCGCTGGAACCCGAGACCGATCACTTTACGGAAGTTTCTATTGATAAATAATGACACCTGGATTTACAGTGCTGCTCGTTGTTCTGGTCATCTTGCCTACCAAAGCAATAACGTTACCTAAAATAAATTGATATAATAATTTATAGCTAAAAATACATACCAGTTAATGACATTGGTCATAAAATTTATTGGCGTGATGATTTTGTAGCTAGAACACTTTCTTCAATTTAAAATTTGCTTTTGATTTTAAAAGGAATTCTACTTCTTATTGAAGGGACAATTAATGAACTCCTTGGAAAAGCTGAACAATGTATTGCGTTTTATGAAGTGTTTTTTCTTTTTCTTTATTTATTTATTTTTTTTAGGAAGAAGCTATTTGCCCTGCAGTGCTTCCAGGGAAACTTCAAAGAGTGAGTGGATTACAAAATTAAATCTCTCATTGGCGCAGCTGCTGGGCCAATAGCAGAACTGCTTCTCTTATCGGCCACGCTGCGGGGCAGATAGCCGATGTCTTTCCTTCAATTCACCCCCACTTCCATTTTTATTTTGCGCCCAAATAGTTCCCTTCATCTTCAGCAATGTGTGTAAATATAATATTGATGCAATTTTGCTATAAATGAATTACTTAGTTCTCAGACGATATTTTTGCTATGGAGCCCGCGCATTTTAATGGCAATGTTTCAGTAGGCAACATCATCAATATATGTCGAATAAATATTTGAAGTAGGTTTGATGTGTGGTAACCTTGCATCTTGGGGAGGTCTTCCTAAATAAGTGTTTCCACACAACTTCATGTCAAAAAATTAAGAAGATTTAAACTCATTTCCAGCAGCTTTAACTTCACATTGACAGCAATCCGGATTTCACATTATCGCCAGCTTCCAGCTTGCCCGCGCTGTTTTCCCTGGAACTTTCCCTGGAACTGCACTTTTCTAGTTCAATTAATTATCCGATTCTTTGGACAAATCTTAAACTTTATCTAGGAGTTTCCTCCGACAAAATGCTAAGGGCTTAGTAGTCCTTGCAAGAGTGACACAAAAGCTGTGTTCGAAATCGTCCACTCATTCACTCACTCCCTATCCCCTACATCGTGTACATGATATAGTGCACTACATAGGGAATGACCAAAGGAGATTTCGGACACTACACCGGAATTTTCTGAACATGGTTGGGTCAGCAAATGCGCTGGATATTTCTGTGATGTGAGCGGACACGGCGAGCATCATGTAGCTAAACAAACTGGTCACAAAACAAATTTTTCGCACATCAGAGTTCATTCAAAATCAATGTAAAGACGCAAATACACGCAAAACGCGTCCAGTGCGAAAGCAGCTTTACTGTTGGACCCCGTGATGGTTTTCTGGAATGTGCTTTGCACGTAGCTATAATAGCTACAGTAACTCAATTCGCTAGCTTAGTTAGCTAGCTACCTAACAATCTTGGTAACATATCAAGGACGATAATTAGCCGGTCAGCTAATTATTAGTCTTTGCATAGACTTTGAATGTAATCTGTCGTGCGAAAAAAATCGTTTCGCGTCTGGTGTGAAAGCAGCTCTACGGGAACACTGGCGAATGTATTTCTGCCGGGCGGAGCCATCTCGCTTTTCATTTTCTTCTTATGTGTAAAAATACGACCGCAGTGCATTGTGGTATACAGCGCTATAATGTAGTGTACATTGTTGTTCACTCGATTTCGCTGTGCATTGTGGGTATTTTACAGTCCACTATAGAGTGGATGAAAGAATTCGAACAACACTACAAAATGGCGGACACACTATATAGTGCACTATATCCGTGATAGGGTGCGATTTCAAACACAGATAAAAGCACAGAACAGCGGCGGACGAGCTTCTTAGGTAGCCTCTCCACAGCAGCAAACAATAAGCAATCAATTTCCTGATCAGAGAGCACGATCGCTCTCAGGTGGCAAAGAAAATGCACAGCAGGCAGCAACCCCCCAAAACCATAACAACATCTAAAATTTTATATCTGTGAGAGGTTTTAACAGATTCACTTGTGTTTGATATTAAGAGCACTGGACTGTTAAAAGTACTCTATTCAGAAATTGCACTCATTCCAATCAATTTCCCTTTTCCTTGGTATTGTGAAGTTTCAATGTCGTGTGTATGTCGGACTTTCATCAACTTTATTTTTCAAGGATAAGAATCAAGAGCTGAATTCTGTTTTACTCCTTGTTCTCCTTGTCATATATTACATGTTGTATAAAGATCAAAAACCATTCAGAGTGACAAACATGCAGATATATTTTCAGGGCACAGTAGCAAAAATAACAAATTCCATTGTACCATTCCCAAATTTTTTTATAATTAGTATTTTGAGTATATTTAATAAAAATGTCACCCAGTCTTTATAAGGCCAATTCCAATGCAATTGCATCCGTCTGGCTATTGTTGCGTACGATTTCGGGGAAGGCTGTGTGGGCAAAATGGTGCTTCTCTGAAAAGCAATTGTGGTCTACTAGGCAGCATAACCTTCTTATGGATTTCTCTCAGGAAGTTTTTGTGAATATCTTCAATTCGATGCCCCTCTGGCATACATTACTTAGTGGCATCCGTTAGCAAACAGCCAATATAGCGGCAAAGTGGGAAGCTTTACAGATCCTTACACATAAAATGTGCTAAATTGAGGGCAAGGAAAGTGTCTGCAAGCTCATGGCATTGTCAGCATTCCAAGCACAGCATTAAAGATACCTTATTGGACAGAATGATTTATTTACTCAGTTCTACTCCGTGAAGTGTTTTTGATAAATGGTCCAATTCTCATTGAACTGTTATCAAAAGAGAAAGAGAGAAAGGGAGAGTGGGGAAAAAAACAGTAAACAGTCGAACACCACCCTCCAATCAGTTCTTACAGATGACAGCTTTAGATCAGAGAGCAGGTGTCTCTTCTTCCTTTCCATTACCCAAGGAGTATGCATTAAATTGATAGAATTTCTCATAAAAACACATTTTAAAATCCTGTTTTTTCTGTCATGGGTTTAAAAAGGCCATAACACAGTAGGCAATGAGAAACAGCACTGAACATGTGACAGCATATCTTGAGAATAAAGATAATTTACTGCTTTGAGGTAAACTGCAACAAACTGAGCAAACCATTAAAGAAAGAATTAGACTCCTTCCAGTTCTGTTATTTCCACACTATTCTGCATTCTGCCTTTTCTCACATTATCAACTGTTATTAAAAGCAGAATTTCAAAATATATTGTTGTTATAGAAGTAACTAGTGATAAAAAAATGTATGCAACCATATGGTGACTAAATATATATATTAAAAAAAATATGTAAACAAAAGCATTTAAAATTGCCACATACTGTATCATATCATGGTAAGATTCAAAAATCAACAAATCTAATGTCCGCAAATAAGCGAGGGACAGCATGCACCAGCTTTCAATTTAAGTTTAAGATTTTATCTTGCTGTTTCCATAGGGGTGCCATCTCGGTATAAAAGCCCTTTGGTAACCTCACCTTTCAAAGCAGATTAACCTAAACTTGTCACTGTTCACTTTGCCTGATTAGCAACAGCTTCTACTAAATTGTAAAATGCACAATTTATTTTTGATAGAAGCATTGTGCATTGCATCAAGATGTCATTCACTTTTCTCAGCACAAAAATGATGATATGGAATTAGAATCTCAGAAAGAGAAATCTGTAATGACGGTGGAAGTAATGAGACCAAATGCAGGGACTGTCATGATTTTTGGAGGCTGGCTGGCTTTCTTTCTTTCTCTTGTCCGAGATGATATCGTTTTGCCCACAATCGAATTCTTTAGCCACCTGGCATTAATTGTGGGCGGTGCCTGGACTCTATTTAAACCCAAGTTCTGCCTCGCCGCGTTTGCTAGAGTGTCAGTGTAACTTTGCACTACAGCCGGTAAGGTCTCTAGCTAGAGAATTGTGGGAGGAATTAGTTGCAAAGAGGAAAGTACTAGTTAGCAAGGGAATCTTTCTCACATTATTTCTCTCTTTATATGCACCGTCTGGTGCCTTATCTTGTTCTCGGTAGCCAAGATTTTCCCCTTTATTTTGTTTCAGTCTGGCTCACTTGGCTCCCTTTTGTACCCGGATTAAGATCTTTGTCCATTGGAAGCACTAGTGTCTCTCTCTCTCTCTCTCTCTCTCTCTCCTTTTTGTTGGTTTGTCTCTCATTTTGCTGGACTTTCTTTCGTTTCGGCCGCTGCTTTTGGCGTCTCGAAACACCAGCCATCACAGCGACTGGCAGAGTACAGGGCTGAGCGAGGAGATGAACTGCTGCACGAGAGAAAGAACACGGGAGCAGAACGAAGCCAGAGGCTTCACAAATAAATACATCCAAACTGATGGGAAAACTCCAAAGGCACCAAATACTGGTGCAAATAAAGGAGAGGAAATGAGAAAGAAACTTAAGAAAGAAACTCCTAATGTCACGACCCATCTCGTAAGCCATGACAAAAGTGGGAGAGACACGGTTATTGAACTGGAAAATATACGTATTTATTACTAAAACAATACCAAAACCCAAAAACATACTAATATGGGGTGTGATAGTCAGTAAATCAGTATGTCAGCTGTTGGATGAGTGATTTAGTGGTACAGATGAAGTGCTGAAGCGTGTAAACCTAAAGATAACATGGCCAAAGCCAACCAAACAATAACGTGCTGCTGGAAAAATGGAGAGCAACCCTTGGACTGGAATGACCAGGGTTTAAGTACACCTGGGAGACTGGCCAGATGCTCCCAGTTGCACTAAATGCACTCTGCCCCACCAGAACCTGCAACTTAAACAAGACAAAAGGGAAAAACACACCCAGACATATACACGCACACCAGGCCCTGCTGGGGCAGGAGGGCCGTCACACTAAGGAATTGCGAAGTAGTTCGCTAAACTCTAGAGTAAATCTTTCCTAGCTTGTGTGAACTCAGAAGATCAGACACTCAAGCAAAGAGGCGTGGGGAACTTCCGGCTTAAATAGAACCAGTAACAGGTGCCAACTGGTGTATGGAATTCAATGTCGTCCTAAATGAAAGACACAGAGAAAGCCCTACACCAAACACAGATTACACAAGCCATGAAAAAAATCAAAACTCATTTAAAAAATGAAACAGTGCAGATTTGTGTGAATTCATTACAAGCCTTATCGTAACTCAAACCTTTCGTACAAAAATTCACTTGGGATAGATATGTCTATGATTTATTTCTTTTCAGGCGCATTTTTTGAATTCTCATGACATTCTGAACAAATCAAGCACAATTTTATTTCAGTTGCTAAGAAAAAAAATGCTAAAATAAAATGCACGTCGGAGAGTTTTTGATTTTTTTTTTTCAATTATTCAGATTACTGCCATCCTTACAATGTTGCATCAATTATTTAAATATAGCCAGAAGGAACTCACTTTGTCATTATAATTTCTTAATCATGATAGGCCATATTTGGTCTTCACTATTCAGTAAACAAGTTGATTGGAAATTGTGGTAACTTAAATGGGAACAACTTGTGAGCAATCATGCGTTAAATAGTAAGGTTACTGAAGGCCTTATACACTATGGAAGCATAAAGCTAAGAATATTCAAATTAAAATACATTTTTAGAATTGTATTTTTGTTTTAAGGATGAAATGAAATGAACACGAAGTGGACAATTACGTTATAATTTTGACGATGATACAAATTATGCACTTGTCTCTCAGAAAAGAAAGGCATTTCTGGGAATGTATTTGCATTATAAGATTTATGTTTTTGTTTATTTTTCTTGACGATATGGTGCTGCACTTTTTGAAAAATAAAATTCAAATGGGGAATGTATTTTTATATCCAGTTTGTTATAAGAAATGCATATGTGGACTTGAAAATGCAAAGTGGAGGATTACATTTTCATTTTCATTATGATGCAAGTAATGCCTTTACATCTTGAAAATGAAGACACATTTCCAAGAATGTATTTACATTTTAATATTGTTAGCTATATGCTTCCATAATACACCTCGGACAGCATATCACTGCTGATTATTAATATCATTACACAGAGGGTAACCAAATACTGACAAACCAAATGTGGGACAAATGGAATGTTTGTGTGGGATGATGCCAGACATTTTGCCAATGCTAAAAGGTAGTGAAAAAATTCTGATACACGAACATTGAGATTCTGACCCTTGGTTTGTTGTATCTCCCTGCTTTACCCTGTGGCTGACCACAGGGATAAGCCCAAGAAACAGTGTGTTACAGTGATTTTATAATGGCGAAGGGGCGTTCTAAGGCACGACATGCAGTGGAGTGCCTTACTGCCCCTCCACCGTTATAAAATCACTTTAACCTGCCACTTACTGCTTTTATAAAATGGTTATCCTACATATATCCCATTAAATAAACACACAAGAAAAAAAAATCAACAATTTATTGGAAATAATAATGCAACAATAAAATTGATAACTATTTGTACTTCCACTTAGCAAGATCGAGTGGACAGAATGGTTGGCAAGCAACACAGACGCTAAGATTGCTTTTTCATCTAACGCCATGTCACATCAGGCAATTTGGGTTTGTTAATGTAGATATACTATGAAAGCAGGCTATTTTGAATGTCTCCTTCGGTCTCCTGAAGGCCCCGTTAAATAATTTTACATTCGTTTCGGTTTTCGAGTTTCCTTGTTCTCAACTTGCGCCGATCGGCCGAATCATTACAACCAGCAGCGAGAGTAGGGAATAAGATTGAATTTTTGTCCTCCACACTTGCCGGTGTCCAGAAAAATATGTGGAATTGTGCATTAGTTTGCTAGCCAGCTTGTCAATTAGCTAGCTTTCACTACAATGGATGTGGTTGCCCTACAGATAGCCCATAAAATAAATATACAAGGAAAAAAAAAAAATCAACTATTTATCGCTAATACTGAAATAGCGAGCTAGTTACCAACGTAGCTAGCAAGCTAAAGTGATATCTAACTCTATAATGCTATAGCTAGTGAGGTAGATAGCCAACTGGTTAGCGGGTTAAAAGGCTAAACTTCCCTCACACTGAAATAAGGAGCTAAAAGTCTTGAAACAAACGTAACCTAACGAGTCAGTTGAGTGAAGATTAGTTGGTTGCCAGACCAGGCAGGCAGGGATACTTTGTGCTGCGGTCTGCCTCAAAATATAGTGGGTAACACTGATTTTATACCGACATGAAACGCGGCTCTGCCAATCACATATAAAGATGGGAAGCACCCGTTTTACAATCAGTATCATACAATATGCTAGTATAAGGATTGAAACATGCTTAATATTAACACATTGTGGCGCAATTGTGGGCCACTTTGCTCAGAAACAACTTAACAGTTCAACAGTATCTGAATAAAAATTTCATTGTCTCAAATGTTAGTACCATGGTACTATGATGAAGGCAGCAGGCATCATTTGCTTTAACTTTGTTATCCCTCTGACTTGTGCCAAATTATGCAAATTTAAATTTTAATGGTACACAATAAAATAAATATGCATAAAAATAAAAATGAAAGTTCCATCAACGTAATAAAAGACAATAGCTGCACCTGCAAAGATAAATGGCCGAGCAGTTCTTGCAAATGAGAACTGTGAGTACATGGACTAAAGAAAAGAAAACGCAGTGGATGATTACCTTATCATTTTTATGATGATAAAAATAACGTGCTTGATACTCAAAAAAGAAAAAGCATTTCCAAGAAATTATTTTTATTGCAAGATTTGCTTTTTCATTTTGTTAGTGATATTGCGGGGCACTTTTTGAAAACAGCAACACAAATAAGGAATAGATTATAATTTTCAATTTGTTCTGAAAATTGCATGGACTTGAAAATGAAAACGCAAAGTGGAGGATTATATTTTGATTTTCATTGATACAAATAGTGTTCTTGCAGATTGAGTATTTCTGAGAATGCATTTTAATTTTAGTATTGTTAGTTAAATGTGTGATGGCTGGTGTTTCGAGACACCAAATGCAGCGGCTGGAACGAAAGGAAGTGCGGGAATGTTAACACAGACAAAATAGGAGCGAGAGACGCACGCTTCCAAAGGACATAAATCTAGTCCAAGTGAAATAAGGAAGCAGCACGAGCTAGACTGTACGGCACAAGGGAAAAATCTTTGAAACCGAGATAAAAAGACAAAGCACCAGACAGTGCACAGAAAGAGGAAAGGGAAGAGAAAGATTCCCTTAACTAACTAACACTTTCCTTCTTTGCAAATACTTCTTCAACACTTCTCTAGCTAGAGATCTTGCGGGCTTCAGTGCAATAGTAACATTGACGCTCTAGCAAAGGCAGCGAGGTGGAACTTAGGTTTAAATAGAGTCTGGGCGCCGCCCACAATTTGATGCCAGCTGACCAAAGAATCCGATTGTGGGCAAAAAGAAATTCTCCCGGACGAGAGTAACAAAGAAAGCTCGGCAGCCTCCAAAAACCATGACAATATGCTCCCGTATGCCAGGGCTTTAGACTGACAAGTTCAGATTTACTGCAGTAGAAACCAATGGCAGGGAAATAGAATGATTTGATAAAAAATAATATTATGTTGCTTTGTGACAAAAAAATATATGTTTCAGATCATCCAATCTCCAATATTACTGGTAAGAGCATGAAAACCCCGCAAAAGGACACTTTTTTTGTTTATATCTCAATTATTAAGGAAACTATGGGCATTTGTCAGTCAGAGAAAGGGGTTGTAAATAAAGTCTTCAACAAGGGAACATATAATTTCCCAGATTTGCCTTCTGCACCAAGGGGTAACTTCCACCTCACTCAATGGAAATTGATGAAAGTTTGAACAAATAAGGGAACGATGTGCACTCTCTACACTGCAACCACAGACTATTCCATTGTTTGCCTTTTTTTGAACGATTGCATTGGAATTGCTTGACATTCTATTAGGTCAGCATGTCAGGCATGTCTAACTACGGTGTTGACAAACATTCCGCTTCTCCCTAAGTGATGTGAATAGGCTTCTGGTGATTTTGCATTGTTAAAGAAAAAAAGAAAGAAAAAAGGGAAATTGTAGATTATCAATGAAAACACTCATACATCAATGAAACACAATATATGTTAAATGGCAGTATAGCTTAGAAGTGAAACTAGAATGTGTTTTTACTCGGAAAAACAGACGTCTCCCCCCCCCAGTCCACTACCCTGCCTAACCCACTGGATGAATGGACTGACAAACAGACAGGCACATACCAAAAGGCACCACAGCAGGACCCGTGTAGTAAGTATGCAAAGTTTCGTTAAGATCATGCAAACGGTTTAGGAGTTATTCTCTGGACAAAAATTGTTGAAGTTGTGGAAGTGAACTGCCATTTTATTTGAAAAACCTTTACTCCTGTTAATTGGCCAGATCATGGAGTCCGACTAGCTAATGTATGCATTTTTCTTTTTTCTTTCGCGCCTGAGAATTTGAGTCAGTAGTTAGTATCTATTTTTGTTTATTATGTTGGCCTGGGTTCTGATTATTGAAGAGTGCGAATAAGGAAAAAGTGAGGAAATTAACTGCTCACTTTGCTTTCCATATTGTTGTCATGTCCTTTTCTGTTTGTCCCCTTGACCAGGGTGTAACAGGCACCACTTTAGGACCTGAGTAGTAATAAGCAAAGTTTTGTTAAGATCATGCAAACGGTTTTGGAGTTACACTCCGAAAATAAAGTGGGAACACCGATGGAACCGAGCCTAAAACAATGTCTCCTCTCTCCCTCCGGGGGGGGGAGACATAATGAGATGTCCATGCAGGTGTGGATTTAGAAATTAAAAAAAAATAAAAAATTTCAGGCGGGTGGCGGGTGGATGATCTAAGCATATATGTAATTTTTGATGATGCGAGAGCCAATATGCGCATTTCTATTGCACTCTGCGTACAGTGCTGCATTCTTGAAAATATCAAACTTTTGATGTACCGCAAAAAAATTTCTATCCTTCATCAAGTTTTATTTATTATCATTTTGCCTAAAGAACAACAGCCATCATTTTAGCGATCATCACCAAAAACTGCAGTCTGGCTTTTTTCTGCCAGTTTTAGCGCAGCGGCTTCTTCCCTGCTGAGTGGCCTTTCAGGCTGTGTCAATATTGGACTCATTTTCCTAAGTATAGACAAACTTTTGTATCCTTTTGTCCTCCAGCATCTTCACTTGGTCCTTTGCCGTTATTCTGGGACTGATTCGCACTTTTTGCTTCTCTTGGAGACAGAATGTGTCTCCCTGAGTGGTATGACAGCTGCGGAGTCCCATGGAGTTTATACTCGCTTGGTATTGTTGGTACAGATGCCCAAGGTACCTTCAGGTATTTGGAAATTGTTGTCTGGGATGAAATAGACTTGCGAATGAAGTCAGGGCTATGCAAATGAACACAACTATGCCATCAAGGGAGTTACCCCTCCGGAAATGGTATTAGTTTCTTTCATAATTCACAGGAGCACAGCCTTCCCCACCCAGGCACCTTCAACTAAATGAAGCAAACAGAGACATGTATTCAGTTTGAAGTAAGTACAAGCAATAAACAAATTAACCCCCCCGAGGCCGCACTATGCAGACAGTTACAAATGAACAACAGGAGAGATACCCACGCACCCAAAAAAGAAGGGTCACCACTCTTGAAGGTACAGGTCACACAAGTGCAGCAGGGTGAAATGGGGACCAGTACAGTGACCATAATTTACGGTTGATGCACATCACACACACACACAGACACACACAAGCACATGCAGACAGCAAAGCAAAAGACCCCCCACGCCCCAAATGGGCGACTACAGAGTCCTTCCTGCTATTAAACGAAAATGAAAATGGAAAAATCTCACAGCTTGGTTGGTTTGTGGAGTTAGGTCATACCATATGCAAACAGACAAAGTCGAAACGCCGAATGCGGTCGCAGACTGCTCGTAACGATGACTGGTTAACGAGCTGGGCAGATCATGCATTAAATACATGCCAGGTGTAAAAAGCGAATTTCTTTGTGGCGGGATTTTGAAATAGGACTGATTGTTAGGTATTGAATTAATTGTGGCTTTTTGGATAGGATTTAGGGTTTTGGATGAATGGATAGTGAAGAGATGGATATGGGGGAAATAAAGGAAGAAGGGAGTTGAAAATGAAACTAATGAGGGGATTTTCGTTATGAAAATGAAAGCAATTGGAAATTACGGGGAAAATCAACTGTATTTTCCATCGTAAACATGATAGCAGGAGATTTGAGGAAAGAGAGATTGGTGATGTTAAAGATGAGAGGATCAGCAAGAAGCAGTACTGTCGTCATAGATTGCATGAATAATAGACAGAAGGATAAGGCTGTTAAACGATGTGTTTTCAAATGAGTCCACATGCTACCGTGATAAGAGGGGTTCTGCTTTGTATAGAACCCAACCCTTTTTTTCTTTTTTGGAATTAGAGGTAGTGTGTGGAGCAAGATATTTGAAAGATTATGCACAAAGATTGTTATGCGCAAGATACCAGGCTGGGATGCTAGAATTTGAAGAAGAGTTGCCAGAAAGAGTTTTTTTTTTAAATTACAGGAGTTTTAGGGTGTGGGTTTTTGAAAGGGGCCCCACTCCATTGTTATTGGTGTCAAGAATTTGAGCTCTAAGCAGCAGTGTGGAGAAAAGAGAGTTCCAGATGTGGGAGGTATGGAGAGAGAAGATGCAGTGAAGCGGAAGGTAAACCACCAAAAGAAAAGGCTGTCGGTTGCGAATTTGGGGAAATCATGCAGCAAAGGCAAAGCAGTGTGAATGTAGGAAATTAGAAATTGAGAAAAGGACACGGGCTCAGAATAAATCTAGAAAAAGTGTTTGTGGGACATCGTAAAAACAGAGCAGCCCCTCCATTTCAGCTGCCCTTTCATGAAGAATAATCAAATATACGAAAATATTCTGTCAACAAGAAGTTTTATGTCAGTACATCCATGAACATGAATGTAATTCGTCCAAACGTCTATAGAAGCTGAGTCCTATACTTGTTATATACAAAGTTACAGCGTGGTGCCATGAAATACTTTGAAGTTATTATGTTAAGAACTACTTTATCTGGCGTGGCCAGATTTCATGACCTTGACCTTTTAAAGTGACTAGTGATTATGCCAAAACCATTTCCCAACGGTATGATAAGTGTGACTACAGTACTAAATGGATTCAAGATAGCAAGAAAGTTATAGATGCCTCAACAGTAATGCAGTTTTGCTTTGACCTTGACCTTGAGTGGAATGACACTGAAAATTGGGTCAATAAGCTATTGTCATGGTTTGGTGTCCATCGTACAGCGTTCGTCTTCTGGAACATCTTTTTTTCGGCCTAATGAATTTTTCGGCAAATATGCCATAATAAACTACTCAACCATATCTCCAGATATTTTTTTTTGTTAAAAAAAATGTTAATTTTGACCACAGATGAGTTTAAAAGGTCAAAGTTGAGGTCAAGGAAAATACTAACAATATTAAAAGATAGGACTTGAAATTTCCAAAAAATATTTCTCAAAAACTGTTAAGTAACTTTTTTCTAATCAACGGAAGTAGGTCTTGTGGGGGCGGCGTACTTTTACATTGGGTCTAACTGCAGAGAATAGGCAAAATGGCCTGCGGAAGCTAAATAGTTCCAGATAGAGATTAAGTTTGTTTTATCAACATTTAGGAAGTCATATATGACCTATATTTGGCAGTCTTAAAGTTGACCTCAGTTGACCTTGTAAGGTTAAACTTGAGGTCAAGCAAAATGTTACAATTTTCAAAGGCCGAATTTTAAATGGGTCATTTTCCACCACATAGCCTACAGCGGCAATGACCACACTGAAAATTGGTTTGCAGCAGTCAGGTGATTATGTTGATTTGTCTTGTACTTATATTAATCTATTTACAACCCCAATTCTGAAATAGTTGGAACAAAGTGTAAATTGTGAATAAAATCAAAACGCAATGACTTTCAAATCACACCAGCCAGTATTTTATTCAAAATAGAATAGAGATGACATAGCAAATTTTACAATTTTATTCACAAAATAATGAACGAATTTCAAATTTGATGGCTGCTACAGGTCTCTGAGAAAGAGAAAAAAATGGTGGCTAAAATTCAGCAGTCTTGTTCCTACCCTTTGACGTGACATCATTAAAAACTTATTTCATTTCATGAGGAATCTCCTGGAGATCCTACGCAATATAGTGAGTCCAAGTGTATGATCTGCTCATCATGCTTGTACTTTCCTTTCATCCTTAATGGGCCCTGTCCATTTTTTATTATCATGTGCACAAAGAAAAAAACTGTGCAGAACTTGGAGGGCACAGCGAATGAAATGTAAGTTTACCCGCCTCTTGTTTTTTCCCCTCTTAAGATCTTTAATAGAAGCCATTTAGTGGAAAAATAAAACCTGACAAATGCAAATTTGTGTGAAGAGATGTTTGGAACAAAAAATGGATTGTACAATGAAATCCTTTTGTTAATTGAAATGCAGAATTCATTCAATTAACCTTTGCGGCGAGAAAACAAAATAAACAGTTCAGTCTGTAAATTGTAAGTCTGTCATGTATTTAAAAATAATATTAATTTTGATAGCTCAAAAACCTCTCAGAGCAGTATAGCTTCTAGTCACTGTTAATTACAATCAGTCTTCTGCTGCAAGCATTAAGTGAGGGAAAATTAGAGAGAGTGTGTGTGTGTGTATGCGTGTTCTAGTACTTGCTACAAAGTGAGAACCAAAAAGCGTTCTTTTCCTACAGAGTGGGGACATTTTTGGGAAGTGAGGACATTTTGGCCGGTCCTCACAACTACAAAGGCTAATTGTGACTTATTGGTTAAGGTTAGGGGTAAGGTTAGTATTAGAGATAGGTTAAGGTTAGGGTAAGGGTTTGGGTTAGGCATACATTGCTTATTGTTAAGATTAGGGAAAGGCTGTAGAGACACAGGAAGAATGAATGAAAGTCAATATAATGTCCTGTGCGTGTGTGTGAGACTGTGTGTGTATGCGGCTGGGTGTGTGTTAGAGAGACAGAATGGCCCTCATTTATCAAACGTGTGTACACCAAAAAAATGGGGGTGCGCCAAATCTCCCGCAAGGATCAGCATTTATCAATCTGAACGTGAGCGAACGGTCTGCAAAAATCTCACGCCAGGTCTGACCAGGTGTACGCAAATCTGAAAACAGCGAACAACCTGCAGGAACGAGTGCAGCTGTGAAAGTGAGTAATAAACCATATGCAGTGGTGCGAACGCCATGCTGTTGTTGCTCTTATTAGTAAAATGAATAAATAGGCTAGATAGATAAATAGGCTAAATTGATAAATGAATGAATAAATAAGACACCAGAGTTGAGAAATTAATTAAACTTATATTTTGAGACAACCTGCTAGTCAGGCCAGATGGCTGACAGTTACAATCAATTTGATGAAGCGCAATGCGTGGCTCAGCAGATATGCAGTGTGGTATGTCAGATGCTCATCCAGTCAGATATATAGCTACTGAACAACAAAAGAAATGCAAGTTAATTAAAGGCAGACTGGACAATAAGTTTGCGTGTAATCATTGTAGAAAATCAAATTTATTGCTAGCTTGTGCACATTTACACTGTTTTCATCAAACTTTTATTTTTTTTTTGCTGTCACTTCGACTGAGTAATCATTAGAGTATATAAACTAACTAGCTAACTTGCATTTCTTTTGTTGCTCAGTATATATAGGCCCACGGACACTTTGACCATGATCACATTTTGACAATGGCGGATCCTCTGTTCTTAGAGGAATAAACTTCTGTCCGACGTGAGAGGAACTTTCGGCACAGAAGATCTCCTCCGGGAAAGTGACGGGTAGCTGCTCGTTTTGTGTGGCACCCAATAAAATGTCATGGAATAATACTAATAAAAGTACAGTGAAGAGTGATCTCTGCAGACTGTATTTTAACAATTACCCTCATGCAGCTCCAATCGAGGTGGTGGGGACTCATTCGTGTCCCTACCGCCTCGTAGACCTATTCCCACGATGGAAGGGGAGCCCTGCTGCCACACACTCCTTGAACGGTGACAGCTGGAGGTTCGAGTCTGTTTGGCCTCCACCGGTTCCGTCTGCTGCTGAGCCTGAGCGGCGCAACCCATTTTTGGTGGCGATCTAAAAATCGGACCACTTTTTTTAACCTACATTTAAAGCATTTGAATTGTCAAGTATGTTGGCTATACTATAACATGAAATATCGTGGATCTATAAATGTCTGTGAATAGTCACTTTGATTCATTAATTAATTAAATCATATGTCTGCTGCACTTCAGTTTTCTACCTCAACAGCGTTTTCCAAACTGCAGCCTTCTGGGCTCCCTTTATGCCACTTTTAAAGCTTCCAAATCAAATTATTTTGTTTTTCTCCACCTCAGGCACGATAATTTATATTTCCTCCTCAGAGAAGTTCTTTCTTCATTGCCATCTTTCGAGATTCCATGTCGTAAAGTGGGCAGGACTATGCCTCCCGGAGCGTGAATTTATGGGGGAGTGTCATGTAAATTACAATGATTTCAGCCGCCAGATTTGTCAACGCCACGCCAATTCTACACCGAAATCAGTGCATACGCACTTTTTGTAAATCAGAAGTGACACCTGGCGAACGCTGATATTTACACCAGAATCTACACTAGATCCTATGCAAGTTTGATAAATGAGGGCCAATGTATATTGGGAGTAATTACCTCCACAGTGGTGTGTTTAGAAATTGACATCCCACATCCCAGTGAGTTCCCTACTTTGCAAAAAAAAACCTTGGCAGGCCCGATTCCTGATAATTATTCCCTTTTTGGTGTAGCACACGCAACATGGACAGTAATGCATTTCAGTTATCATTTGTGCAATTCCACCCAGGTAATTCCAAATGATAATCATTACAGCTTGCTACATGTTTCTCATGTAAAGTATCCAAAGACTATACTGTGGTCATGAATTGGCATGCATGGTCAGTAACACTGCTAAGATATAATGTTGCGTTCAAAAGATGTTTGATTGATAATAAGGGCCTAATGTGTGCAGAGACAACATTCCTCACACCAATGCGCCACAGAAGCCACTTTTCACCTGTATTCTAAGCAGGATATATATGTTGATTATGCCAAATTCTTATCCAACTGTCTGCTGTTGGGGTCACACAGAGGAAAGCCTTTCATATGGAGGGAAATTCAAAATGGATCCCCGGATTTCCCATGACCACTTGTTGCCTGTAAGCCCCTCCTGCCAGCAGGCCAGGCACATAAAAGCAGTGGTCAACCAGTTTATCAATCTCTTCTCTTGGCTCTTGACTCTCTCTAGGCTCTGCTCCCCCTGTAGACTAAAACGGTGCCTTTCCTGTGCAAGACACACACTTCATTTTAACGTAATACACACACACAAACAACACTGAGTGTTTTAAGTCATTTAACTGACTTGACTCTTGAAACTTTCCTTTGCTACAAAGACTTGGTCTTTGTTACAGTAGGGTTGCCTTCCCCCCCTCCCCATGGTCAGCAAGGCCCCCCCCCCCACTCACACCTCAGATCATCCTTTTGTTCTCTCTCACCCACACCCACACACACACACACACACACACCTCCTACATTGTGAATATAGTGTTTAGCGTAGTTTAGATTGTGCGTTTCTTTTAAATAAATATTCTTTAAAGACATATTCTGTGGTTATTAATGTTGTACAAGAGTCAATGAAATTGCCAGCCTCTTCTATGTTGAACTCCTTCTACATATGTAGAATCCTTCAATCTAACTATTGATTGAGTAAGTTGGTTACAATTATTAATTTAATTATTAATTAATTTCCACATTAATAGCTAAGAGGATATTGAGACTGAGGTTTTTTTAATTGGCTATCGTTTTTCCTTCACTGAGGAAGGGTGGTGCCCCGAGGTATTTATATTAATATGTAATATTAATATTACAATATCATATGTTTTTGATAGTCAAATTAATAATATCATTTGGGAAATTGCCTCAACACATGGTGTCCACCTGTGAGGTGTAACCCCAACAGCCAGCGCCCTTGTGTGACGTGCCATTGCACTCACAACGACATCACCACTGCTTGGGCATTATCTCCACAAAGGTGCCACCGTTCGAGGCATTTCCCCAACATTGGTGTTCCCTGCCAAGCATTACCCCAACACTGCATATCACAATATAATGATTTTTCTGATCATTACTAATTTAATTTTATTAATTTATGTTACCTCATGTCTACCCATGCCTCATCATCCTGTTTAAACCTGAGAGAAGGGGAACCTGGCACAGACTTCCGCTGCTGAAGCCTGTCCAGTTCACAGTTTACATTGTTGTGCATGCAGAGATGTCATCCTGCGGGCCACTGCTTTAAGTTAGCCATTTTGAGCCCTTCATGTCATCATAGATGCCCTAAGTCAGCATATTCTCCTCTGATCTCTCTCATCAACAAATTGTTCTTGGCATCCTCAGGTTATTTTCCTCTGACCAGTGAAATTTTGGGGAAAATTTGCAATACTCAATTTGACAATAGGGACAATATATGTGTCTTTCTCAAAATATTTTAGAGTTCAAATGCAATGGTATTGCTCCCAAATTCTTCAGGATTCCATGCTTATAAGTTTCAAGCAGATCAAGCTTTTTTTTTGTCAACAGGGAGCATCATGAACTGAAAACAATAGGTGGACTCCTCAAAAAGTAGAGAGTTACATGTCTTTAGTGCATAGTCCCCCAAAGGATTTTGCGGTAGGTATTGTGAGACTGAATGAGCTCTATCATCGCAGTGTCACGTCTCAGTTTTTCAATATTCCCCTAGTTTCTCTTTTAGAATGAGACAATAATTTAAGTTGAAAGTAAATTAACTTAGACCAGTGGTTCTCAGCATTGGTCCTGGGGACCCCTTTTGTATGATGTTTTTTGTTCAAACCACACTTGCAATCCAGAATTTTAACTAAGGTTTAATTTTTCATCATTCACCATTCAAGTCTCGAAGGGTTATTTACCCTTTTGAGAGGCATTGTTATACAGCTATGCATGTGCTAGAGAGCTCCATATTTTATACTCTATTGAAAATGTTTTTTATAGACCTGAGGGAAAATTGTAACTCGTGAAACTAAAGAATAAATTGGCTTCTAATCGATGGAATTGTGGGCGCATGGACACTAAAAAAATAAAAAAACGAGAGACACACTTCGGCAGCTCATGACAAGTTAAAACCCATGGCAAATATTAGCAGGACAAACCAGCAATGTGTAAAAATATGTAAAAGACATTCAGCAACTTGATTTACCATCTTCTCTAATCCATTCAGCATAAAATGTACGCCCCTTTTACATATGCTTTCAGTAAATAGCTATTTATATCCTACAAGGCATACCGCCGTTGGAATTTTTGACTATGTGGCTCAAGATGGTAAAAGGTGCAGAAAGCAACTTTCATCAAGAAGAACTTTGTTTCATATTTGTACTGACTGTTGTTCATGAGACAGGTAATCTGTAAATAAATGAATAAATAAAAAATCAGGTATATTTGCCTCCTCCTATTGTCTCTAATAACGTTGGCAAGAATCCACCATGCCTGTGCAAAATTAACCAATCAGAGTCAGGAGGAGTTTCTTAAGCAGTGTTAACCACTTCTTTTCCACATGCAATTCAACCCCCCTCCTGCTGGCATGTTCTCTCCTTTGGTCAAGACAATCCTCTGTGCCCCTGTTCCTACAGGAGCTTTAAGTTGCAGTAAGTAACCTTTTTTTTTTTTGTTTTATTTAGTAAAAATGTCATAATACCCTTTCAGCAATCAGTAACTGAAGTGGGCACAATGTGAATTTGGATCTCTATATGGCAGACCCAGACAGTGAAAATTCTGAAATGTTGAAATCTCTGTCTGGCTACACTTCCAGCACTCTAATTTCAACAACTGCATAGCTGTTCTCCAGCAGAGAAAAACACCAAAGACCCTAGCAGAAAAGCTGCCAAGAAAAAGGCGGAGTTTAGCTTTAATATCGTGACGGTAAGTAGCAAGCTTCTGCAGTAGCAGCAGTGTGCACATTTATTTACAGTGACTGGGCTCCAGTTGCAATTTTTTTTTTTTTAAATTTTATTTTAAACCTCCAAAAAGGAGAACCATAAAAAGACATACATAAAACATTTACAAATAAGGGAAAAACCATTTATCACATTACAGTATTAAAATGACTTGAGCAGCAACATTGCCCACTTCCTCTCCGCCGAGTCAGCCACGCCGTATCTGTCACTGAAGACGAGGTGTCTCAGTGAGTCAACAACTCCATCCTGAGTGACAGACTGCATGCCCCTGGCTGGCCTAAACACGGAGTTGCTTCCTTTGCCATAAACAACCCGCATGAGAGGAGCACCTGAATCAAGTACTCGACCAATCAATGTACGCTTACAGTACTTTCCAGTTAAAATAAATTCTGACCTTATATGGCGGTAAAATCTGGCACATGGACTTTCTAATTTCATGATTCTGTTTAAGAGGTTGCAACTCTTGTGCGCAATAACATTTTGCACTCTATCCAAGCCAAGAGTCTGAAGCAGGGGGGAGGTTCTAGACCTTTTGCTAAGCCCCAACATCTGTTTTATCAAATTACCCTGCATGGTTTCCAGCTTATCGATATCTTTGCCTGACAAAAATATAGTGTCACAGCTAAAGGTGCGAACTGGCAAGCACAGAGTACGCCACATATATATTTTTGTCTCGGACTATAGTCCTGGATAACTTAACCCACTCTGAGAATGGCTATAAAATGCAGCACAACATTTCCTAACTCTTTCCTCAATATGGTTATGACTGTTCCCATCTTGGTTGAACATCACGCCCAAGATACCAAGGCGGTCGGTAATACTGAGTTTACTTCCATGTAAACGCCAGTCAGGGTGCTCAATAAAATTATGTTTTTCAACCGTCATTGTGATGGAAACATCACATTTGTGATTTTCTGATTTACAAAATGTGATTTAGTTACATTAAACTTAAAGCGCCAGTCAACTGAATACTTCATACGGGTATCGATCAAAAGTTGTAAACCCGACACCATGACGCTGAAAAGTGTCACATCATCTGCAAAGGCAAACGAGTTGAGAAGGACATCTCCAATAGCAATACCACCTTTTGCTTTTTTTCACTTGCTCAAGCATGTCATTGAAGAAGATCTTAAAGAGAGCAGGGGATAGTTTACTCCCCTGTTGTGTACCACGCTGTACTTCAATAATGGAGCTATAACACCCGTCCCACTTTACAATAGCTTTCAACTCTTAGTACTAAGTAAACAATAACAGCCAATGGCGCTCGGGAATTTTTCCCCATAGCTTGAAAAATAAACCGTCATGCCAGATTGAGTCAAAACACTTTTCAGCGTCTAATCCACAGACAAACACAAGTGAGTTGCGTTCGTTAAATACCGAGGTGACATCATGCAACAATACACAACCAAAGTCCACACCAGTAGCTTTCTTGAAGCCAAACTGATTGTCTGCTGACGTGTCAGAGGGGATCATACATTCCTCTATCAACTTAGTGTGAACAGAACCTACAGTCATAGGCCTATAGTTACTGGGGTCATTAGGGTCGAAAGTACTCTTCTTTAAGATCGGGACAATGACAACCCCATTAAAAAGTTTCGGCACGATACCCCACAACAGAACTTCAGTGTAGACAATAATGCACAAGTAGTCTGTCTGTAACAGAATATCCAATGGCTTGCAATCGTCAGAGAGTGTGGCTCTCAAAACTAGTCCCTACATGTGTTTGATAGCTTAACTCAGCTCTGTAGGTTTTCGAAGCCTAGTCAGTGAGGCAGTGAAAATAATTGTCCGTACGAAGCCAGATCAGTTGCAAGTTAGCAAGGAACTGAGAAGCAAACTTTACTGTAGTGCGCGTGGAAGCAAACTAGCTTGCTTATCTTTCTGTTATCTATTCCCATCCCTTGTCCAGTATTTGGACCTTAAACGTAGTTATCACCAGAGTCAAGGCTCTCATCTTCTGCTCTCTAATAATGTAAAAAAAAAGTTTAATGATTTTAGTTGCTAGGTATCTTTAATAACATGAGGGGCTAGTAACTAGGTTTTACCTACCTTTTACCTACCAAGCACAATTACAATGACTTTAAGATGATGCAGTATGTATTTCTGTAAGATATACTGTACACGCTTATTGTTTTCTTCTTGTTATTACAAGCCAGTGTTTCTTACTTCGCAATAAGACTTACTGGAGCTTCTCATGTGTTTCTGTGTTTCTCATGGTGAACTAAGCTTGGAGGGAGGAGCTACAGAAGTGAGAGAAGGAGCAGAAAGGGCGTTAATGGTGGTGATTATGATCAAGATCTCTCTTTCTTGCGCTTTTTTCCAAAGTCATGTATGGCTACTTCGGACAATGATTATTTCAATGTGAAAATAGTTTGGATGACCACAAAAGTTCAGTGACCTGAACCTTATTGAAAACTTGTGCGATGAGCTAAACAGGAGACAGCACTCAAAGGGAACAAGTATGCTGCATGATCTGGATATAGTCTAAAATTCCCTGGTTTGCATTCCGAGTGGTGTTTCATTGCCATTTTGATTTCACTGCCTCAAGGGAGGTTGTTCAAAGTAAAATGCAGACGTGCCAATAATTGTGGCATATGAGGTTTTGTTAAAACTATAATTTCTTTAAGATTCATTAGAATTAAATTTACTTAAATTATAGGTTGGTTTTTTTTCATATTTTCCTGAGTGAGATTAAGCTAATTCACTGAAAAATGAATTTTTATAACTCCGTTTACTCATCTTGACTGTGAATGCCAATAGTTGCGGAGAGGAATCCTCAGTTTGTTTAATGAAGAATAAGGACTATGAGGAGTGTACATAAGTTGTTTTTCACACTTCTTCTCCTGAGTGTATGCAAGGATTAAACTCTTTCTGTGTGGTCAGTATCCATCAAGAGTGGTTGAGATCTTTAAATGGCAGGTTATCTCCCTTAACCTTTGCTCTGTTCATGCACCACCTCATGGCTAAATCATGTGACTGGCTTCTACTCAGGAATCATAAGCAGAAGAATTATTGTCTTTGCAGAGAAATGTAGTATGTGGTGTTTTTTGTGCTTTTGGAACAGAAGTGAAGAATGTTTAGCAACTGATTTATCTGATCCCAGTGAATGTGAAGTTCTGTGAAGGTTTTTGAAGACAACATCACTTTTTCCTTAAACACTGTTGCGCCTTAAATCCACCTGCTCCATCTCAAATCGCAGTTGGTGTGCTTTTTGCATGTGAATAACTGAACTAAGATATACATTGAGTGTCAAGATATTCTGGCTCATCAAAGATGAAGCAAATGATGTTGACTATTTCCAAATAGCGGCGTGTATCAAGACCTGCAAATAGACCATTAATGGTGAGCCAAAAGTTGGTTCTCATAGTTGATATGATGGATGGAAGAGTAGTCGGCTGACCATCACCCTGGGGGATACCACCTTCTCCCCCTCGCGGAGTGTGAAGAACCTTGGGGTCCTGTTTGGCGACAGGCTCTGCTCTGCTGTGAACATCGCTGCAGTGACTCGGACCTGCAGGTTCTTCCTCTACAACATCCGTAGAATCCGGCCCTTCCTCACCAGCTACTGAACGCAGCTCCTAGTCCGAGAGCTGATCCTCTCCCACCTGGACTACTGCAACTACCTCTTCTCTGGCCTCCCAGCATCTGCCATCAGACCCCTGCAGCTCATCCAGAATGCTGCAGCTCACCTGGTCCAAAAACTCCCAAAACCCTCCCACGTCACCCCCCTGCTCACAAGGCTCCACTGGCTCCCTGTTGCAGCTCGCATCAAATTTAAGACTTTGGTGCTAGCCTACCTGGGAGTCAACAAAACAGCTCCAGCCTACATCCAGAAACTGTTCAGACCTTACACCCCTGCCAGAGCACTCCGCTCTGCTATTTCTGGTCGCCTGGCTCCTCCCCCTCTCCGCTCCTCCCTTTCCCACTCAATGCTGTTGTCTGTCCTGGTACTTCGCTGGTGAAATGATCTACTTATCGAGGTCAGGACAGCAGAATCCTTGAGCACCTTCAAGCGCCGTCTGAAAACCCATCTCTTCAGGCTCCACCTTTCCCCTACTCCACTGCCCTGAATCCTGTCCCTACTTCCCTTAATTTGTTGCCCTTACACGATCTTGTTGCACTTAATTTTGTTTACCTTTTTTCCTGATTTTGTTACAGATTGATTTGGTTTCCCTTCATTTTGTTGCACCCGATTTTGTTGTCGGTTTACTTGACTTTCTTGCCCCTTTGTTGCACTTGACCTGTTGCCCTTTTGCTGCACTGATTTTGTTGCCCGCTTCTTGCTCTTGATTTTGTTGCCCCTTTGTTACACTTGACTCTGCCCCTTGTTGCATCTGATTTTGTTTCCCCTTTGTTGCTCTTATTTTGTTGCCCTTTTGTTACAGTTGACTCTGTACTTTCGTGACACTTGATTTTGTTGCCCTTTTCTTAAACTTAACTCTGCCCCTTTGTTGCACTTGACCTTGTTGCCATTTTGTTCACTTGATCTTGCCCTTTTGTTACACTTAATTCTGTTTCCCTCCTCTCGGCTTTGCTGCCTGTCTACTCAAGGTTTGAATACTATTTTAATTGAGTTTGTTTTTTGTACTTGATTTGTTGCCCTTTGATTCTTTTGTCATTCTACTCAGTGTTACCAGTATTTTTGGCGATTGCTTATTGGTTTAGATCTGTGACAACGTACTGATCTTGTGCACTTTTGTATGTCGCTCTGGAGAAGAGCGTCTGCTAAGAGACTGTAATGTAATGTAATAAAGATCTCAGCCACTTTGACATTGACTAAAGCATCACGGACAAAGGTTAGGTCAGAACATCTCAGAAATGGGTTGGCTTGTTGGGTGCTCCCAGGCAGTAGAGCACTTACTAACAGTAGTCCCCAATTGGGGGACCCTGGAGTTTAAGAGGTTAACCTCGCAAACTAATTTACGCAAATCCAGAAATTATAAAGACGTAGGCGATTGATATTTTCCATCGTCATTGATGTGCGGAAGTAAACGCCGTATATATTCGTAGTGCAATGTATAACAAGGCTTTCAAAAATAAATGAGATTCTCGTCGGTTCCACCAATCGGTCTGAGCAATTGTTTCTAATCAGGGAGGTAAACTACGAGAGGTGTCTGTCATTAAGAAGTGAAAGGTGGGGTTATTGCAGGCCCTGTGTCTGCCGACGGACCGCCACTGTAATCCAGTAATGTAACTAATTGGTTTTTAATGGGAGTAATGTTGTAATTTAACAAATTACTTTAAAAAGTAACTTTACCCAACACTGGTATGCATACAAATAAAAAGTTGAAAATGGGAGGTGGGCGATCAAGAATTTGAAGACTGCCAAATGATGCATTCTTTGGATACATTTGAGTGGACCTGAGTAATTGGGAAAGCGAATATTAACCCATGCCATCTTTTCTCTGAATATATTATATGTCGTCGTTCTTTAAGTTTTAATATCGCCTTACTGTTCACTTCTTGCATCACCACTTCACTGAGTAGTAATAAAAGCACGCACTTAAATTATTTCATCTACATGTAGCCTACATCGGCCGCATTAATCGGTTTGTGAAGATTTATTTTAACAAAAATCATTTTTGGTCCAATCGTGTTTGCAACCACATTTGTCACTTATTTGTTAGTCTAAATCAATATTTTGTTAACAAAGTAAAATTGTTGCTGTATTAATAAAATGAACTAATTTGTTACTTCCTGAACAAATTCATTTTGTTGGATAGATTTTAACAAATTAATTTGTTGTCTCTCATCGAACAAATTCATATTTTGAGTGTAACGGTCATTGGATTATTATTAAACTGGTCGAAAAGGATTTATTAGTCTGTGATTATTGTGTTTACCCAATTGTTCGGTGGCCCAAAGACGACATCATCGGAAAACAACTGCACAGTTCATGTACCTCATTCCGAGGAAAACATGTCTCGATCCGAGAAAAACTTGTATCTAAATGAATAAAACATGTTTCGATCAAAGGAAAACTTGTTTCATTGCGAGGAAAACATGGCAAAACTGCAAAGGAGTAATCGAGATAAAAGGCATAATCCCAATACAGAGGTCAGGAGTAACACATATTAATGTAATCTGCCGCATTGTCACTGTGAGTGTGAGATGTAAGTGCTGCCTCTGGGTATCATATCATATCCACACATATTCACTAAATTTGGCTGCAACAGCACAAAGCGTTCAGGTAATAATAGCTGCATATAATAGCTATAATAATAGCTGCAACGTTTGAAAAATGCCCAAGCAGAATATTGGCCCTCCATACCCATCACGTATGACCCTCATAAAACCTCGTACATGCTCTGTAAGCCTGATTTTTTAGGGGAAGTCACTATGTAGCTGCCATAAAGAGAATAACGTGCCACATAAGACCCACGTGTGAGCCGTGTAAGAGCAGAACAAGGCACAAATGAACGTAACCGCCAGGTATTGGCTGTGCTTTATCTACGAATTTCACTCAAAATTCATGGAACCTCCAACCCCCATGAAAGGGGTGTTTTAACAATCTACCATCATTTTGCATCATGGCTCGCTATACTGCAGTTGATGTGAATACATCGCTGTCATAGGCAGAAATGACGGTGCAAGGTCAATTTAATAGGAACTGGCCACGTCACAGCGTTGTAGACGCCAGGCTAGAAACCCAAGCGACACTATTACGCAGCGAGTTCGCAGCACAGGTGCAGCGGGTTCACAGCATGTTAGCTGTGCATACGCAGCATATACGTTGCATAGTCACCACGATGACGTGTCGACCTGGATACGTGGCGAGTTATTCATCAAAAATACCATAGTGAGACCAACACTCAAAAGCATTAATAGCAATATACTCAATTTTGCTTCATTATATTTTCTTCAATTATACTTCATTTTACTTAGTTGAAGGAAAAGATATTATTTTCTTAAAGTTTTTTTAAAATTCAAGGTTAGATTTTTTGTGACATTTCCCAGAAGAGATTGTGAAAACAGTTGGCACACCATGGAAAATCCAAATAATATCAAAAAAGACTGATCTGAAGTGTTTTTTCATCCTATACTATATTGAAAATAATAAAACAATACATTATTGATGCAATAAATTCAGTTTATTTACTATTAATTACTAGAAAATTTACAATCTGCAGGGTGTACTGAAGACATCAAATGGTCAGGTCTCACAAGTGGAATTGTCTTCTATTCCTCCATTATAATGGTCTTCAGCTGCACAATTGCACAGGCCCTGTGTTGCCATATATTTTCCTTCATAAAGTGCCATACATTCTCAATCGGAAACAGGCCTCCTGATCTCACACCATACTCTGTGCCTAGACAGCCATTCACTTGTAATCATTGCATAAGTTTGTCTTGCTGAAAAATGCGGGGACATCCCTGAAACAGACATCAAGATTACTGCACTGTGCAAGTCACCCATGGCATAAGCACTGACACACCCCCAGAGCATGACACAAGATGGCCTGGACCTGACTGATAACAGCTTTTGTTGTCTTGTCATCTTGGTTTCGGTTTTTTCTAAAAATAACTTGGTTGTTGGATCAATAACATGCTATCACTGAGCAACTGTTCGTTTCAGATGACAAGGAGCCCAGAGAAGTTGGCACTGCTTTTGTACAATATTAATGAATTTGGCTTTGCTTTACATAGTAATCATTCACTTGCATCCATGGATTTTATGATAGCCATTACAGTCACATGACAGTTCTTAAGTTCAGTTCTTCTGAGGAATCGGATGAGAGGAGGTTTTTGGCCTAGCCCTAGATTCGAATGGATTCCTTTCATTTTTTGTTTTTTAATCATTTTGCTCACTGATGAGGGTAAAATGCTTTCAATGCAGCCAATATGTTTTTGTGGAGCGTTATTCTCAAAGTGATAGATCATAATCTTATATATCTGTTGGTAAACTGGTGAGCCTCAGGGCCTGCATTGTTTTTATCCCGGTTTAGATGAAACCATCCCCACTTCTATATGACTAAAACCTCATTGCAGCAACAGAAGGGTCATGGCTAGAAGGGAACCCTGTTTTATCAAAATTCTCCGGAGATTCTAAATAGTTTGCGTTGAAACTGGATAGAGAGGGTTATGGTTGAGTTAGAGTCATATGTTTCTTGCAGTAATCCTCACAAAAGTTAGCACAGCAGTAGTTATACCTACAATGGTTTTCATCATAAAAAAGTGGGCTTAGTTTCATCTTAACAGGGTAGTTAAAATGATACGAGTGTCCTCCCTCTCGACCCACCTAATCGAGGGACAAGACCTTTCTTTGGAGGCTTCTTTTATTCTGGAACACATCTTACCTGAGTAACATCACCTGTTTCACATCACCTTATTATTGCATTTTGTCACATCATTATTTGTCCATACTTTTTTGGAGTCCATTGCAGGCATCAGATTTGAAATAAGCATATATTTCAGTAAACAATTGCATTGAGAGCATCAAATAATGTATTCTTGTATTGTGTTCAATGTATTAGAGGGCGAATTGACTTTTCAAGTCACAGCTTTTTGAATGTATTTTCATTTTCCATTATGTGCCACCTCTTTCAGAATTGAGGTTGTAAACCCATAAATGAGACAAAACATTAACATTACTAACAGATGGACCAAATAACAATTTTGTTACACCCACCTAGTTTCAGTCCACCGTGAGGCACCAAAACAGCACTGACCCAATGAGGCATATACTCCACAAGACATCTGTCAGTGTCCTGTGGTATCTGGCTTCAAGATGATGGCAGCAGATCCTTTCAGTCCTGTAAGCGCATGGCAGGGCATCCGAGGTTCTCCGGCGCATCCCACAGATGCTTCAAAAGGACTGAGATCTGGGGAATATGGAGGCTCTGTCAACTCCTTGAACTCTTTGTCATGTTCCGTAAACCATTCTTGAACAATTTTTGCAGCGTGGCACATTCTCCCCCCGAAAAAGGCCACAGCCGTCATGGAATACCATTGCCGCAAAGCGGTGTACTTGGTCTGCAGCAAGGTTGAATTGTGTGTTTAGTAGTAATCACAGAGTAATATTCATATGAATGCAGGGACTCTAGGTTTCCTGGCAAAACACTGCTCAGAGGATCGCACTGCCCTCGCTAGCATTCCCTCCGCCTATAATGTGTCCTGGTGCAATTTTTTCCTCAGGTAAATGACGCACATGTACCCAGCCATCCACGTGATGTAAAATAAAATGTGATTCATCAGACTCGGCCACTATCTTTAGTTCCTCTATGGTCCAGTTCTGATGCTCGTGTTGCCCATTCTAGGTGCTTTTGGCGGTGGACAGGAGGCAGGATGGACACTGTGACCAGTTTGTAGCTATGCAGCCTCATACACTGTAAGCTGCAATGCACTATGTGTTCTGACACTTTTCTAATATAGCCAGCACAAACCTTTCCAGCAAACAGTGTGCAGCGGTGGCAATGCTATGGGATAAGAACAGATGGGCCAACCTTTGCTCCCTGTGCACATAAATGAGCTTTGAGTGTCCATAACCCGGTTGCTGCTTCACCAGTTGTCTTACCTTGGACCCCTTTTGGAATGTAATTACTTCCTTATAGCTGGGACACCTCACAAGAGCTGCAGTTTTGGAGACGTTCTTACCCAGTTGTCCAGCCGTCAGAATTTAGCCCAAGTCAAAGTCAATCAGATCCTTACACTTTCCCCTTTTTTCCCCCTATCAGCAGATCAACTTCTGGAACTAACTTTGAAACGCTGTCTAATATGTACCACCAGGTGCCATTATTCACTTCACCTCCCGATGGTTTTTATGTTGTGGCTGATCAGTGTTTGTTGTTCATCATCACAGAATTCACAAGTGTCCATAATGTGCTAAATAAATACTAAAACTTGCCTCACAATTTGGCGCAACAAAAAAAAAGTTGTGGTGCAATGTATTACAGTGAAGTGAGGTGCTGACATAATTTTGTATTCAGGGACTTTTGTTTCCATGAATTAATTCAGACTGTGTTCAAGTCAGAACACAAAGAAGAGATTCGATGTTTGTCCCCAGGCTCATGTTTGCGCAAAATCAAAACTGAATACAGCTGTAAATATAGCCGCTCCCCCAACTTCTCACAAAACAACAAAGACGAGACAATGTGGAGTGCAATGTTTTATTCATTTGCAAAATGCGTACTTCTTAACACTGTGGTGCCCACCAGACTGCATGAAAGAACGGTACAAATAAAATGACTTTTGGAGTTTCAGCAGGCTTCAAAGAAAGCCAAACAATTTCAAATCAATTCATCACTAAACAGCACTGAATTGGCTGATGAAAGGCAGGTACTGCTCTCGGTAAACAACGCCACAGGCTATAAGGCTGCGCAGGCTGCACTTACTAATCTGAATGTGAAAATGCCGCCTGCTCACTCTCTGCCTAGTCCTTGGGTAGAATACAAATGTGCCTTTTTAAAAGATAAATGTACAATAAAAAAAAGGTCTGCTCTGACCACAGACATTCAAAATATATGGTGACGGGAAACTCCGACGCCATCTTTGAAATGCCCTCAGGCAGCAGACATGCAACGAGCAAGATATAGAGCCCTATCTCTCTGAATGGGGAGAGGCCTATACCTTGCAATATGGCGTATACATTGCCATTTGATTTCCATATTTGAGGACACTTTCCAACGATGAACAACATGGATTCATGAAAAGGACATAATTGCCACAGAAATACAAAACTTTTCTCTCAGAGAAGCTTATAAGTGTGCGCTATTCATAGCTCTATGTGACAGGAAGACCACAACATTTCATTCTGAGGAAAACTTAATTTTTTCTAAGGCCACAGTGATCTTAAACTGTCATATCAGCCAGAGCTGTTCAGAAAAGTATCATCGTGTGAATAGTATAAGTAAATTCTACATTTCTTGAGAATGTTTTTCAGGAGCAACCAGTGCCATGTTTGTCTATCGTGATGATGCATAGCTACAAATATAAGCATGAATCAGAGCACCTGAACTGCTATTTCACTCATGATTGTCTGTACAATAGGGATCAACTGCCGATCAAATGTCATCAGTGTTGAAACAGACAATGGTTTCAAAGTACGTTTTTGTTCTGATGGGTAAATTCCTTTGGTTTTAGGCCGAAATACTCCAATGGAAGAGAGGTCTTGCATCATTGTTGAGCTTCTAAACTGTTCATTCCATCACAAATATCAGTTGTGCTATTGCTCAAACCTGAAAGTGTGATTGACAAAGTGTTTTACATTGACGTGCGGCCAACTTTAGCATTTAAAAGTTTTGTATTATGAAACAGTACAGTGCCATGTCTCTTAACATTAAGAACGTCTCTGGTCTTGCCTCTTCTTAAGTCTGGCGTCCTGTGCTCACCATGCTGTACTCACTGAAAGCTTTTAATAGCTATCAAGAACCGTGGGGAGAATGGACTGACCAGCTCAGTTTCTGATTTTCTGGCGTAATACCACAGGCTGTGACAGTGATATTTGTCTTGTTGTTAAGTGCACACCAGGGTGTCCACTGCAAGTGCAAGATTTTGTTACTATGCAGCTGTTGCTAAGCAACTGTGCTCAAGCCAGCCTGTGTAAATGTTTTATTTCTTGTTGGTGATGTTCAAGGCATATGCTGTAAATGATAAACCTTTTATGCCGGCAAAAGTACCTGATGTTTTTTTCTTTTTCATTATTAATGTATTTCAGCTTCAAACCTGCCTTTCTCCATGTCAAAAAAAGACATTTTTGGTTATGACATTTTTGCTGGATATATTTTCTGGATTCCTTTTCATAATTTTGTGTAGTTTCCTTTGAAAATAAGTTCAACATCTTACATTTATCAATACTGAATATCAGTATGAGCATTATCGATTGTCACTCAAGAGTAAAATCACCACAGAAATTTCAGATATTGCAAATTAATTTGTAATTCTAGGCTTCCGAAGCATATTTGATATTAAAACAGAAGAGTTGGTGGTGAACTTAGGCGAATTAAAATTTAAAAGCACATATGTTAAATCAGTGGAATAAATGCATTGAAACTTTTGAATTCTCAAAAATCCATCATACAGTAAAATCTCCAATGTCTATGTTTTACTCATCCCACTGCACCAGCAAATGAGAATTAAATACAAAGAACGCACTTCAGTGTTTTCAGAAATTAATGGCCTCATTCCAACCGCTCATTTTATTTTTCCTTGTCATCTTGTTCTCCTACGACCCAGATATCAGCAACGTTCACCGTGTTTAAGGAAATGCCTGTTAGATAAATGCTCGTTTGACAAGCCAGGCGTGACATTTCCCAAATTATTCTTCAGCTCGGAAACTCCAGCTTCTCTATTGCAGATACCGTCTCTGGCAGTATCTCAATCTCCCCGTTTGCAACACATGCCACCTCTGAAAGAATTTGGCCTCAAACTGATGTTTCTACGAATCAGTAATATACATCTTTTAATCCATATTTGTTTCAAAATCTTAGATAAATCAACCTCCAGAATAAAGGCTTCGGCGCAGCATCGCACAATTGTTCATTTCATCGATTCAGTCCCATCATAACATCATTAATAATTTTTCAACTTACATGCCCTACAAGCACATCTTACCACACTAAGTTTCCATTTGCGCATGAACCTGCCAAATCGTGACATTGTCCAATTTAGCATCCAAGTTAGAGCGCACCTTGAAAAACATTCACCAACCGAAAACAAAGACTCAAAGATCTTTAATTCATGATTCAAACAAAAGAAAAAGAAAAAAAAACAGGGCAACACTCTTCTGCGCACGTAACCTTGACAACCAGGCATAAACAATCACTGGTACTCAAGCTCTTGTATCAACACTCAGCCTACTGTCAACTTCAGTATCTCGGACATCCTAGCGCCCATCATTCTGCAGGAGCGTGTAGCTAAATTTTAGTGTTGGGAATTGTCTTTCAGTTTGATCATTTGTGTCATTTGAATCAGTTGGTTCAAAAAATTTATTCATTTACCTCATTCAGTTTCCTCATTTCTACTTCTGGAAGGCCGTTCTTAGAATCTGACTGGAGACAGTTTGTTCACAGGAGCTTCCAACTCATTTCTTCTGTAGCAATTCCGGAAAGATAATCTAGTCTACCCATTACCCTCAACATACAAACGCAAATCTCAGCACTTTCATTGTATACTCTTCTTCAGCAATGCTCATATTCAGCTTTTGCATACTGTTGTTATTTAATCTGAGACCAAAATGACTGATGACCATAGTGTTTAGAAATATTTGCTGATACCAATATATTGTCTTGACAAATAACCACTCAAAGCATTACACTACATAACATTACATATACAATACACAGGTATACGTAACTGTTACAGCCTCTGCCCAGCAGTGCTGCTGCTTTGATCCCCAGGTCAAACAGGGAGTCACATAGGACAAGAGGAGGATGACCAATGTGGTAAATAAAGCTTAATTGCAATAAAGACACTTAATGAAAATCAGAACCAAATTAATGTGAAAAGGTGAAGTACCAAAATGTTGATGTTTTATTAACATGACAGAAAATCATAATAGACCACAGCATTAATCTTAATCATATGTACTGAGGGGTACTGCCTGAAAATAGAGGAGACAGAAAAATCTCTTAAAAGGGATGAAACTTTTTTCAATCTCAGTCTTTAATTAACAATGTATTTTCTCTGAAACTACTCAACAGTATCAGGTGTTTCCAGTTCTTCTCATTAAGGTAATACAAGACAAAAAACTTTTGTAATCTGTGCAGAATGTGGTTTAGCATTATCTTGCTAGAAAATGCTGGGACTTCCCCAGAATGAACAATGTCTAGATGTCAACACTTGTTGCTCCAGAACTCATATATTGTCGCGTCCTATGCCTGTGTGTTTGCTCTTTTCCCTACAATGTGGCTCTGTGTCAGTTTGTTTTGTTAATTTGTTGCCCTTACTCATTTATTGTATTGTGGCTGCGACCCTCCATCTGTGCATTTCAGTGCCTTCTCCTCCACCTAATCCTTCTAGTATATTTGTGTTTTTAAACTCCAGTCTTTTGTCTACCCCTTTGTCACATTGTTGGCTAGAGGTTGTTTAACCCCTTTGCACAGAAGCCAAATTTGGCTATTTATGCGTTAATATATTTAATACTTTATAATTCAAGATCTGAGCTTCATAGAGAGGGTGAATAAGGCTCAACTGAGACAAGACACTAGCAGCATATAGAATGCCATTGTATTTCAGCTTATTTTCATGATTTCGGTGGAGAAGTAGGCCTACAAACAAAAAAAATTTCCCAAGGCATAGATCTATCTGGTAGAAGGAACCCTCCAGTTCTGTTTCTTTCGGAATAATTCCCATTGACTAAGTCCTTATCTCATTTAAATCCCATAAATGTTATTGAGCATTTCAGGCCGGTGTTGAAAGTATTTTTCCTATACAATCACCCTCAAATAAGTGCTTGTTAGTATGGGTTAGTAATTATCCTATAAGAGAACGAGACCCAGAATTAAACACAGGTGGAAGCAATGAATGAAATACCAGAGCCGAAACCAAAAGAGGAAACTTGATTGGACGACGAGACGCAGGCATGCTGAAGGCTGTCACCCGACATCACTGGAGTTTGGCAGAGAGGGCGTGGATCGTAAGACGGCAGAAATGAAAGCTGAAATATAAAACGAAAGTAAAGCACAAGCAAATAAGCACAAAGACAGCACACAAAAGGCAGAATCATAACAATTTGTCCTTGCAACTTGAAGAAAATAATTTATCACAGACTGCCGAGACAATAAGCTTTCGAGAGAAAGGTCTGGATTAGACCTTGACATAGCAGCAGGTCCTGTGGGTCAGACAATATGTTTTGAAGCAGTTTTGTAGTGTGGGGACATAGGCCTACCAGAGCATCTGCATCATATATGCTAAATTTTGTAGGCAATTCCATATAACTCCTATTTTCCTGAGGGTACATATGTACCCATATTTGTATACAGGACCTTTGAGACAGGCCCTTATAGACATGCATAATATTCTGAGTGAACAAGTACGTTTGTATGGACCAATAAATAGCAGTAAGAACAAATCTTGGTATTTACAGGAAGGTGGCACCTTCAATGATTCACCTCAAAACAGAAAACACAGTAAACATATTATGCAAGCTATCACAACAGGTTTAACATTTTACCCCCATTTTCTCAACACCAGACTGTCCATTTTCTGAAATTACTGCTATTTTAGTACCACAAAATGTATGCATCTATCAGCGCTCCAAAACATTGATCTAGCCGATATTTCATCAACTTATTTGTAGAACGAAATGAATCTAGTGTCCGTGTTTGCTTTCACCAACTTTTTTGCACGCAATCAAAAGTGTATTTGTGTCCCAAAATTCAAATGCAAAATAGAATGTAGAGTATAGTATTTGCTAATGCCTAATGTTTGATTTCACCATGAAAGCAAAAGACTCCTTGGTCTTTCCATTCGGAAGGAGGCTTGATGAATGAAAGTTTTCATGATATTTTCATATGTTGTTATGAATATTCTCAAACATGTTTCTGTTTTTTCCAAAAATTCCCTCTGCTGGCTTTTATCCTGTTTAACCTTGTAAGGAGGAAGTACCTCCACACCCAACCCCCGTCATACAGGCTTACAAATCTTCTCATTCAAATGTAAAACACTTTATTGCACATTTACCACTGTCTAGCCCTCTTCTCCCGCCCACCAAGGACAAATGGATATGCTGAACACTGCTGTTTCCTGTGTGATGCCAGTGGGAATTCCCTTTCCCAGCCCCTTTCTGCCAGTGTGAGGAGAGCTCACATAACTTTGATAAATAATTGACTGTTTATCTCTCAGTGCAGCAGCTGCAAGTGTCCTGCCATCTCTTTTATCACCCAGGCTGTCCCGTCTCAATTTTAGGATCATGGGATCCTCTGTTCTTGTATGTCAGTTTGATCCCAGAGGGCCATAAGATGAGTTGTAAAAATAGTGAGATCCAAGAACTCACTGGCCTGCTAAAGGGGGGACGGGGGCGATCAGGGGCATGCCCGCCAACCCCCCAAAAAATGGAATAAGTAAATAAATATTTTTTTTTATTTCCCTGATCTAGGAGAGTGTATTTCATGCTTTTACTCTGCTTGGAAAGCAAATATTGGCTGTGGGCTTTAACTGCGGAAGTCTTTTCAGTTTGTCTGACAGAATAAAGTAAACAGACGGTCAATTGATATTTATGTGGAAGGATAATCTTGCACTAGAAATAAAAATACTTGTCACGTGACTGGAGAACTTTTTCTACATCCCAGCTCATTGCATAATTTTGATGCCACCCTAAATGCGTATCGCGCTGTGAAAATTTCACTGTCTGAGAGCGTGGGAAAAAAATTGCTTTGAGTTACGTCAGGCTGTTAATATTTTGCCAGACTGAATACCAAGTGTAGCACTGATTAAATCAATATGGCTTGGCACGGTAGCAAGCTAGTTAAGTGCCACTCTCACAACGTTACTTAACTAGCTAGCTAGCATGTACACAGCACCTTTACATAATCCAGATGTAAAGTTAGTTTTTTAGATAGTCCTCTTGGTTAGCCCTCTCTCTAGCTGCAATTCATATAATAGTAATGACCATGTAGACACTAACTGAAATTACATTGCAACAAACCCAAACTTTACTCAAACTTGTTGTGATCAGACCATCTGGTAACGTCACTTCATTCACAAATTCGTCATAGCAATCCATTCACAGCTGTGATGGTTGGCTTTTTGAGACGCCAAATGCTGTGGCCGGAACGAAAGGAAGAACAGGAGACAAACAGATAGGAATCAGCGAGGGAGACTCGCGCTTCCAAAGGACCCAGTTCCAGTCCGTGTAACAACAAGGAAGCAAAGCCAGCTCGACAGAATGAAATAAAAGGGAAAAATCTCAGGAACCAAGATGAAGAGATTTAGCACCAGACAGGTAGAAAAGAGAGAAAGATTCCCTTGCTAACTAGCACTTTCCTATTTGCAGCTAATTGCTCAACAACAATTCTCTAGCTAGAGACCTTACCGGCTGAAGTGCAAACTTACACTTACAGTCTAGCAAAGGCGGCGAGGTAGAACTTGGGTTTAAATAGAGACCGGGCGCCGCCCACAATTAATGCCAGCTGGCCGAAGAATTCGATTACGGGCAAAATGATATTGTCCTGGACGAGAGAAAGAAAGAAAGCTCGCCAGCCTCCAAAAACCATGACTCACATCCATATTCAATTGTCTAATGGTGGCACGCCAACGAACCCCGCAAATTTAAATCCTACCCACAATTACAACCTCTCTCGACCAGATTGGAGACGGACAAAAAGAGACACCAGTGAAGTAAAACCTGCTCTTGCCTTGAGCTTAGAAACGTGCGAGTATTCCACGACTTTTGAAAACCACTGTGTACTTCACGCAAAAAGAAGCTAAGGGCCGTGATATACTTGCTGCAAAGAATGCGAGCACATCATGGCTGCCACGCGTTACCTGCGTTGGTTTGAGTCGTCAGACGCGGCTGGTTGCACATCTCGACACGCGGTACCGCGACCCGTGTGCGAGTTGCAATATTGACATTAACGCTAGAGGCAGTCATGTGAATAAACACTGTGACTAGACCGGAACAGACAGACTGATTCCCATGAAGGAGTTTTGAGGATAAATTTCATATTTTTGTCTGTCCCAAGTGGAGACTGCCAGTATTGAGCATTTTGGCTGTGTAGTGCTGCTACAAATATATGCACACACCGGCACAGCCGCGACCCGACGAGTACGAGTACGTTCAATCAAGCAGCAGTTATATCATGGCCCTAAAAGGCTGCCTTGCCACTCCTGACTGACCCCGACTGCAACTGACGCAAGGGTGGTATCCGTGGTAAAACCCAGAATGGATCGTAGAATGTTTTAAATAAGAATGAACTGGAATTGATGTGCTGACTTCTGGATGGGATTTGTGCTGGTGATTGAGTGCAGTGAAGAAATATCATACTATAATTTGAGGAACTTTTGTCTTTCTGTCTGTCTGTCTGTTTGTTCCCCTACTCCTCCGAGGTCCTCTGACGGATCTTCACCAAACTTGGTGGGTCTATGTAGGTTGTACTTGGAATTGTCCTTGAGGGGTTGTTTTTTAAAAGGTCAAGGTCACTGGGGTCAAAGGTCAATTTTTCGCATCTCCCATCTCCCTGGACAGATTTTCATGAAAGTTGGTACGTGGACGTAGGTCGTCACAAGAAATGACCGCGAGAGGTCCGTTCCGTCAAAGGTCAAGGTCACGAGGGTCAAAGGTCACCGCATTCATGAAAGTTGGTGTGTGGACGTAGGTCGTCACAAGAAATTATTCTCGCCACGGGCAATTCACTAGTATATCGGAAAACGAGAACTTGAGTTGTGAATGTTTATTGCAAGCTATGTACTGATAGGCTTTCATTGACCAAATTTGTTTTGTGAGGGTTGAATATTTAATTTCTTTTGGTTCTAAATATATTTTTATTTGTCGGGCATGACTCTGACTGTCACCCCTTTCTGACAAAGACTCATCCCGTTACAAACTTGTTTCATGACTTTACCAGTCCAGCCTTTTTCATTTTAGTCTGGTGTACCGGGCAATGCCTGGTGGGCCAAAGCACATTTTGGGCTGATGCAATCATACTTTATAAAAAAGTAATAACATTGATAATTTTGAATGACTGTGTCAGACTTAAAATAATGGAATGCGGCCCATTGGTTCAATTCCTACACTGAGACAGGGCTGGCCCAATGAAATCTCTGAGCCCTCCCTCCTTAGGGGGAAAAAAAATGCAATTGCGTAGGGCCTGTTGGTGGCCAGTGGCCCACATTAAGGCAAGCAAACAGCAGGATGACTTTAGCTGATTTGAAGTGGAATTTCATGCAGAGAAAATGAATATGTAGAGAATGTATATCTCTTCTCAGACCACATGTCCTGAAGAGATCTCCTTGAAATCTACAACATTCCACCTGCGAAGTGGCACATGCTTTATATACCACTTTTTATTCTTCTACTTCACTGTTCCGGTTATCTTGCCTCTTGCCCATTTTTCAGTAACTATTTATATATTTGTTTATTGATAAAGGAATTACCGAAAAACTGTATTCTTGCACATACAAAAAATAAAAAAAACGATGCAAAGGCTTAAGTCATGAACAGTTTATTTAATGTTGTTGTTTCCGTCCTAAAAGTTTAAGAAGGCCTTAACAGTCCAAAAAACGCAGCGGAGAGGCAGAAAAGCTTCGAGAATAAAGTAAACAGACATGGCAGCCTCAGGCTTTCAAACGCTAAAAAAAAAAATTTACCAGCTGTTTGGCCACGATTATCCTCATGTAGCAAGCAGTTTTCATTTGGTTGGGGACACGGAAAGCGGTCAGACTGACGTTAAATTAATAGCAGGCCCGGCGCTAGAACAGGGAATTGGGTGGGCCCACTCACATCCCTTTATGACAATTAGGATAGTCCTGGCTAGTTCTCAATTATTTTCCTTTATTGGCTCGTTTTACAATTATCGTAATTGGCAACTGAAGACACAGTTCCTCTCCATGTGCGATCTAACAGCAAAAATGACACAACCTTGGGTTAGGTCCTCCATACATGGGGCAACTCATTTAGAATATCAATCATTAAAGGGGACCTAATATGCTGATCCTTCTTTTCATGTATACAAGTAATGTTATAATGTTGGATGTCCATGCTCAACATCTGTAAAATATATTTTAAAAAATACAATTACAAAGTGAAAAATATGCAATATATACAGATTTCGTACCCTTGAGGTAAAAGTGCAAGTAAAGAAAAACGTACTTATGGTACAAAGGAAAGAACTCAAATACACCCGGAAACTCTGGGACAACAGCTGATAGTAGCAAAAGAAAATAAAACAGAATAAGGGAGATTCCACCCTATATGTCCTCAACTATGAGGTCAGGTAACTGAATGACCAGAAGTAAATTTCTGAAGCTTGACCGAAGGAGCCGATAGGCATGTCGAATACTCAATAAGCCAAAGGTCCTGTCTGACTGCAGTCCCTGAGTATAAAGGCACTGCAGCAGACTCTTAAAGGAAAAAAGAAAAACAAAACAGAGGCCCAAAACCAGAACGCAATCGGGAATAAACCCCCACTCGGACACCCTAGTGAAAGAAACCACCTCCGAAATCCCCTGCTGGGTCGCAGGTCATTAACCCCGTGGATCCTGAGATATCACCATATGGCGTTTATAGCGACCCCTTTTAGTGTAACTCCACAAAATTTGGCATGTCTCCAGAAAAGCAACTTAGTATCATGACCATTAAGTTTCATGAAGTTTGAATCATGATATCTGAATGCAGGCTTAAGAGTAACTATTCGCCCTGCCCAGCAAAATTCATCAGACTGCTACGTTTGAAGGAAAAATCTGTGATACGTCAGGGATAGATTCATTTAATCGGCGTCCTTTGATGATGATTTGTGCCAAATTTCATGACAATCGGACAAACATTGTAGAACGCATGAAACTTTTAAAGGTTTTTCCGTTTTTAATGAGACAAAAATTCATTACTCAGCCCCCGTCCATCTAAAAAACCTCTAATTTGGTACATATCTTCCAAATGCGAGGACCTATCATAATCAATTGCTTCATCCAAAGGTTTCTTGGCCAACTTGAAAATAGAGACATTTCTACACTTTTTAAAATTTTTCTCGCTGATTTTTTACGATACGCTCCGCTGTATGGAACCCTAATTATTGAGGAATTAAATTTTGGAATTTACGGACGCTGGCGTCTATATCTGCGCAAAGGGGTAAATAAAATCTGTGAAACTCACTCTCTACATGCACCTAGTTTCTCAGTCACAAGTCAGTCATTTATACTGTAGGAAACTCTCAAATCTTCATCCTGATTAACGAGTTCAGAACAACAGTTTGTGCACTCAAGTACCTCGCTATCTAGGTCCAGAGTTGCATCCGTATTTTCTTAAATGGGCAACCATTATTTTTTCCTCTCCACTTTTCCTTAACCTCTCAAAAAAACGTCACATAGGGGTACCATGGGACATGCTTGAGAAAAACTAGTTGTCCTTTCCCACAATATGCATCAGCTCAATGGCAAAGATATCCTTTGAAGACTGGAAGACTTAGGGGAAGGAATGATTATTCAGTCGCTACAGCAGCAAAGGATTCTGGTCCATATACAATCTTTCCTTTTTTTCTCATGTTAGTCTTGTGTTTCCTTGCCAATGGCAAACACTGAAGGAGCTAACTGCCTCCTTTCCTTCATGAAATGGACAATTGTCATGGTAACCTTGTCATGGTTACCAGCATAATTATTTCCAGTTCTTTACTGTCATTGAAGAAGAATCCTTGCTCTCCCAAAAATTTGAATGCAACTGGACTTTTATCCAGTTATCCTCCTTTAAATACTCACTATCTTCTTGGTTTATCTCCTAGTCTGTAGCTTTCCATAGCACCAACCTACCACGAACTTGCATTTTGTCTGGCTTGTGTTGTCACAGATTTTACATGATTGAATCAATTACTTAGGTCTCGCACACACTAGCTCCTCAAATCCTGGGTGGGCAAGGGGCCACAAGATTCCTCCATTCTTCTCCATGAGCAGCGAGAGACTGCACTTGACTTCATACCCTCTTGGTTAAGGTTTTCTTTGAAGTTGGTTCTCCATGTTTTTTTCGGGGATCCTCTCTGGCATCGGCCATCTCCTGCAGTCCTTTCCGGTAGACTTTGGGTATGCCCAGCAAACCACAGCCTCCGGTCTGTACCATTTATATTATAGGTTTTGTGTACCTGCATACCTGAGGACTTCTTCCTTTGTGATGTAATCTTGCTTAGATATTTCAAAAATTTTACAAAGGCACCTTGGATGGAACATGTTCAACTTTTGGGCCATTTTAGCTGTGATAAGTAAACATTGCTGCTGGTGCAACTACTGATAAATAAACCTTCATTTTGATGGACATGTTAAATGATTTAGAGGTCCACACAGGATTCAGTCAAATAAGGATTAAGGTTACCTTTCCAAGTCAGCACTTGACATTTGAATGGTTATCAGCTTTATGTGTAAACTGGTGATGATGTTCCTTAGTAAGTCCTCATTTGTTCCTCGTACCTACTTTCGGTTTTGTGTGCTGTAATCCTCATTCATTGTTTAGTATCTCCTCGTTCATTCCTTAGTACATCCTCATTCCTTCCTCGTTTTAGTGTTGTACCTCCTCATTTGTTCCTAAGTATCTACATGGGGTTTTATATACCGTAATCCTCATTTCATTTCTTAGTATGTCCTCATTCATTGCTTAGTGCCTCCTCATTTGTTCCTCAGTACCAACTTTTGGTTTGTGCTCTGTCATCCTCATTCGTCCCTCAGTACCTCCTCATTAGTTCCTTAGTACCTCCTCATTAGTTCCTTAGTACCTTCTCATTAGTTTCTTTGCGCCTGTTACCATATGAACAAAAAACATTTTTAAATATTTTACTCAATATCTGCAATAGAATACCCTAATTTTTTCACATTGGTCCTTTTAGATTTGAGTCAATATTTCATTGCCCAGAAGAGTTTGCAGTAAAAAAAAAAGAAAATCACAGATTCAGGTAAGAATAAAAATGTCCTCTTACTCAATTTTTTTTTTCGTCTGGGTGCTTGGCTTGTTGACTTCCCATGATCAGATAGGAGTACTTGAAAAGGTTCAGTTTGTAATGTTGACATAAATACATCAATCATTGAGGCTGCAGATTAGATTTTTTTTCCGAACTTGTGGTTTAAACTGAGATGGAAGTTCAATTTCCAATGAGAATTTCATTTCTCATGCTCATTTTTTTCTTTGCCGTGGGATATAATGAGCTCAAATGTAATCATGTGAAATTGTTTTTTCACCACTATTTTAGATAATTAAATTACAGTCTTTGGTAGAAAAATTCAGATGAGCTTGTACTTAAATGCTTGTTGCTTCTTTACAGATGGAAGAAAATTAAACAGTATACTCTTCCTGTTTCTGATTAACCTACATCACGATGGAAAAAGATACATCCGGGCAGGGGTTGTCCCCCGTGTAATTAACCCCTCCCCCAAGGTACACAGAGCTGCCATAAAGCGTGTCCAGCAGTTCCATTTTAGCAGGAATATCAAATCTGCCCCTTTTGTATGTGTATCTTGTTGGTGGATGACTTGCCAAACTAATTTGCATCATGGATACTATATTTTTGGAAAAGCATTAAAAATCATTTGCTCAGGAATGCTGATTCTGGCAGGAATAGCATGCCTCAGGACAGTCTATATATTGGTGGGCTTGATTATTACAGTGAGAATGGCATCTGTCCCATTACCCCAGAGGGACCTGGTGGCCTGCATCTGGCACTATGTAACTTTCGACCGCGGGTCCCACGCTCTCGCGAGACGTATGTTCTGCTTTAAGGCACACACAAGCTTTTGGATAAGGAGCATAACGAGAAGGCAGCTAGGCTAGCCCGCTAGCCCGTTATCGTGTCTCGAAAGATGGCTGAGGCAAAGAAGTGAGAAAGGACGGTGTCGGTGGAAGCCAGGATAACAAAGAAAGGGAGAGTGACCGTGCACGGCACAAAACCAGAGTTAATTTTGGACCAGCTTTTTCACAATGGAGAGAACTCATGGCAAAAGAGGGCTGCAAGTCCAACGCTGTTGAAGACTTCTGTGTAAACACAATCATAACTAATAACTTTATTGATTCCAGCTTTTTACATAGACAAGTTATTGACATATTATTGTCTGACTCATGGCAAATAAGAAAGCAACAAACAAACGTTAGGGCGTAATGTTACATCCCCAAAATAGTTATTCATGACACATAGCGGCGTCATTTGTAAACTAGAGCTATCTGTTATCATTGTATCATGTTTACGAGATTTCATGGATGACGTGAGTTATCTAATCCAACTTTGGTTGCAGGTTTACAATCAAACAATGAATAAATAAATTAGGGCTGTCAAAATTAATGCGTTAACACAGATTAATCAATCATCATTATTAATCTGATTACAAATTTTAACGCTATTAATCCATCCGAATGAAAAATCCCCGAAACGTCGCATTTCGGACAGTTTGTCCAAGTATTGTTATGGTTGGGCAAGCGAAAATGGGCAGTTGATCCAGCAGAACCCAAGGCAGAACCAAACAACTCGACGCTCGCGGACATGGAACTGCAAATTTAAGCATGCAGTTACAGTATTCAATCACTAGATAGAACCCCCAGATCAGTTATTGAATATTCACAAGCAAGCCGAGCTGGAACACTATCTACTGAATCTAGGGAGGCATGTCGAGGGCTGACTACAATAAACAGCTATGTCCAGATGTTTCACATTGGACATAACTGTTTATTGCAGTCAGCCCTTGATATATTGTTTGATTTTTCCTGAAAGTGAAAGTCTGTTCTGTTAAAATAAGGTATATTTCAGAATTCAGATATTACGGACTTAGTGAGTTTTACTTGTTCCTTATAAGGTGTAGAAAGGTTGTGAGCTCAGAAATGGGAACTGTTAGCTTTTCATTGCAGGGTAAATGTATTGAATGTTTAATCATTTAATCAATTTTCCTGTCTGTGAAGCTGCAATCTTGAATTATAAAGCCTTAAATAAGGTAATACCTAAATAGCCAGATTTGGCTTCTGCACAAAGGGCTTAAGTGCATACATATTCCCTTCTTTCTTGAGCCTCTTAGCTCATGCAAAATGAAACACGATTAATATAGATTAAAAATGAATGATATTTAATAGTGATTAATCGAAATTAATCCACAGCAACCCCGTGATTAATATGATTAAAAATATTAATGGTTTGAGAGCACTAAAATAAATAAATAAATGTTACGCCAGAAAGTTGCCTTTGTAATTGTCTTTCCACTGGTAGCCCAAACCTTATAAGTTTTGACCCTTAGAAACACATGTCTACCTGCAAGTAATAAATTACCCTCTCCATTGTAAATGCAGTGAGGTAAGTTGGACGTGATCTGCAGACATCAAGCCAACTTTTTCTTTATATACTAACATGCTCCACATGCAAACATTATGCTAATATCAGGCGAAAAATGCTAGGAAGTCTCCTTAATCAAAGACAAGGGAGACTAAGGATCCTCTGCCTATTCTCATAGCTTTCATCTTTCATACCTGGAATTAGCTTAGTGGGTCTTCTCTGAACTTTTTCTCGAGCCTCTATAACTTTCTTAAAGTATGGTGTCCAGAACTGTACACAATACTCTAGATGTGGCCTGACGAGTGTGTTGTACAAGATCAGTATGACCTCCTTGGATTTATACTCAATACTTTTGGCAATGTATCCCAGCATCCTCTTAGCCTTTTTAACTGCTACTGCACAATGGCTAAAACCTGTAAGTGTCAACAATCACTCCCAAATCTTTTTCAAGTGGAGCACATTCCAGTTTTAAACCTCCCATGAAGTAATCTTGCATAATGTTTTTATTACCTACATGTTTTTACATTTTACATTGACATTTTTTACATTTTGCTACATTAAATATTTTTGCCGCATTTCTGCCCAATTCTGGATTCTATCTAAATCATTCTGAATCACTTTAGTAGACCCTAAACTGTTTGCCAAACCTCCCAATTTAGAATCATCTGCAACTTTAACTAATTTGCTTTCAATATTCCTATCAAGGTCATTAATGTAGATGAGGAAGAGCAGGGCAATATGCAACACCTTAGTGGTAATCTTCAAATTCTGGGTGATGGTTCTGCCCTGCAGTCTCTCCACCTCCTGCTGTCTTTGCCTCCACTTCAAGGAGCCACACCTGAGTGGAAAGCCCTGTTGTGTGCGCGCGTTCTGCTGCTTCCGTCGTGTTATTTTATTTATTTAATTAAAGATTTTAATATTTTTTACTCAGCCTCCGCGTTTGGGTCCCTTTCCGAGCTTTTGGGTCCATGGTCCCAGTGCTCACCGGCTTGTTGTCTTCAGCCGGCGGGGCAAAACCATGACATTCTGCTTCTGTAATTAGTAAAAAAAAATTATCATTTGCCCAGTAATTTTACTTTTCCGTTAAAGATTGCACATTTTTTTTTAGAGCTGTTCTCTGAATTCCTTCTCATATGCATGTATTAACATTCCCAACAGCTTTCAGAATTTTTTTCACCCTATGCCTGACAACTTCTGAATCCCATTAATTCCACTTGCAGTCCTTCTCTCTCGCTCATTTGTTCTTATCCTCCTCTATAGCTCTCCTTCACACCCCCTTTTTCCCTTTTCTTTAGTAGATATGGGGGTCATCTACAGGAAATAGAAAATATTTACAAAAATTGTGAATACTCTCAAATACAAATATAGTGAGGCATTACAATTCAAGGGTTGTATTTTGCAGAATGGTGAATCACATAAATGAGCTCATAAATGGCTTCGGTTCCAGCAGTATTTAATTCGAAATGCACCTTTGATGGAGCACTGTAGTTTGACCCAAGCTGTTCAAAGCGATGTTCAATTGCAGCTTTGTAGCCTCCAGCTCTCTTATTTTCAAAACAAATTATTGGGAGACAGGTAATTCTCTTGGGATATTGATTACTCTTTAAAACTACAGCACTCATCCCTTACCAAATCTGGCACTGATGATCTTTTCCTGAATAATCCCAAAGTGCCTGAAGTAAACAATAAAGTAGTTTACTGAAGTAAAACAGCCAATCCTGTATATTCCTAATTCTGGCTAAGGTGAAAAATAAACACAAACACCCTCAAATGAAGACCTGGCAGCTCCAACAGCAGATTTAAATAAAATGCATCATGTTTCTTCAAGACCAATGTTAAACTCATTTTGCTTTAAATATCAAGCTCAGCTTCAGGTCCATTTCATTAAACCCTGAATCTGTGTTAAAAAAAAAAAAAAAAAACATTTTCTAGCTGGGATGATCTCTGTTTATCTGCAAGCAAGATGCAGAAGTTTGATTGCATCCATTTTTTTGATAAGATTGTTTTGAGATGACAATTGGCGGCACCATGGCACAGCGTATAGCACTGTGTGCTGCCTTGCAGCAAAAATGTTCTTGGACTGATCCCGGCATGTGGCCTTTCTGCCCCAGTCCAAATACACCGCCAGGCCAAAGAAACGTCTCAGACTCTAATATTTTGTTGGACCGCCATTAAGTTTGATCCACGTGCATTCATCCTGGCATTGTTATGACAATCTTATGCAATGTTAAAACATTTATTTTCGACAACAGTTAGATCAATTTTTTTGGAAGACTTGTATTGATGATGGGAGACAGTCAAACCAATCCATAAAGCCTTCTCCAGCACATCCCACACTGCAAAAAGTGATTTTCAAGAAAGGGAAATTTACTTATTTTAAGACTTAAAAGACTTATTTCTATCACCATTTTCTTCGAAAGACAAGAAATTTTTCCTTGAATTGAGGTTATTTTGACTACCTTGCCAATGGGGTAAGTAAATTTCACTTGACAAGTGAAGGTCAGGACTCTGTGGTGTCCAATTTATATGTGAAAATGATTCCTCAGGTGTGCTGAACCTCTCTGTCGCAATTCAAGCTCAACCAATCAAGGCATTGTCATCATGGGCTATGCTCAGGGATGTAAGGGATTAAAAGATGCACTGATCGGATAACCTGGTCATTTTGTTTGTTACAGTGGTCTGCTGACTTCATTTCATCGCATCATAATGTTAATGAGCTTAGACCTGGCAAGCAACCCTAGATCATAATGTTGCCTCTAGAAGCTTTTACAGTGGACCCTATGCATTTCATGGGCTTCCTTTCCTATGACGCACCCATTAGTCTGGAATTGGAACTCATCAGGCCACATGACTTTTTTCCATTGCTCCACAGTGGAATCTTTATGGTCCATGGCAAATTGAGGTTGTTTTTTTTCTCAAATTGTCATGGTTTGTGAGGTGTGCGTGTGGTTTGGACTTTTCTTTGCGGCTCTCGTCCCGGGACGATATCAAATTCTTTGGCCATCGGATTCTTTACCCAGTTGGCTGATTGAGCTGGGGCGGCGCCTTCCCGGACTCTATATAAGCAGGAAGTCCAACACTCCCCCTTTGCTAGAGTGTCTGTTATTAGCTTCGCACTATAGCCAAAGGTATCTGTAGTCAGGTTTAGTATAACTTTCTATCTTCTGATTATTGGAGTTTGTTCTCCCTTTTTTTTTTATCTCGCTTTGATTCTGCGTTTTGGACTATAATACATCCTTTGGAAGCCCGAGTACTTTTGTTTGATTTCGATTATTCTCTGTGCTTGTACTGTGTCCGTGCTGCTCACTTTCTTTCGGGTCGTTGCGCTTGGCCTTGTAATTCTACCATTCATTACACAATTATCCTTACTTACAAGTGGCTTCCTTGTGGATATGCAGCTGTTTAGTCCCAATCCTGCAATTTCTTGTTACATTGTATGCGTGAAAAGGCTCTTACGTTCACAATTAACCATAGCCTTGAGTTCTAGTGTTGATTTTTTTAGGGTTTTCCAATCAAGATCATTCATGATTTTTTCGGACCATTTTTTTCCGCTAAGTTGACGGTTCATCACTATCCTTCCAGGTTTCAATAATGCGTTGGACGGTTCTTTACCTAATTTTTTGTAGTTTCAGCAATTTCCTTAGTTGTTTTCTTCGATGCAGGCCAATAATTTGACCCTTCTGAAACAGAGAAGCATCCTTTCCACAACCACAGGATATGTCTTCCAACATGGTTGTTTAAGAAATAAGAACCTACTCACTGCAACATTTGGGTTTAAATAACTTCTTTCCAGCAGAAAATATTAATCAGTGCAGTCATTATCCAATGGAACGCTCTAACCTATTTGCTTAGTTAAATCCAAGTGGTGACTTTTATTTGGTCATGCAGCGCACATGTCTGGGTGATGAATGTCACACTGTGATTCCTTTGATGAATTGGCAAACTGCCCAGGGCATGTTCCTCCCTGGGATGGGCTCCTGGCCCCTGCAGCCCTATTCTGGAAAATGCGGGCTTGGTAATAGACAGTTTATGACAACATGGAAGCTTTTTCAGTTTATTCTTGTTGTTAAAATTGGTTTAGGTTTTAAAGGGGTGTGTAGGAAAAATATCTGGACCTTGCCTTCAAATCTTCTTAGACTTCCTGCATGAAAAGCAAAATCAAGTCAAGGCACCACCGTAGAAGAAAAAATATTACTTAAGTATCATATTGGGGCTTTCTCACCAAAATGAAGTTTAACAGGTGCTGTCCAGTCTCAAGATAAATTTCAAAGGAAATGTACAGTATATATTCATTTTGTTTATTTAAACTTTATCTGACCAGGGAAATCTCGTTGAGATTGAAACATTTTTTTCAAGGGAGCCCTGGGGGGTTGAGGGGTAGAGAGAGGGGACAAATTGCACAGCTAATTATATCAGGGGATGCTTAGGTGGCAGGTTGAAAGAGCCAGGTTGGGAATTTAGCCGTGACACCAAGAATCTCCCTACTCTTATTGAAAAGTGTCGTAGGATCTTTAATGACCACAGTGAGTCAGGACCTCGATTTAACTTCACATCTGAAAGCTGGCGTCTCCTTCAGCACAGTGTCCCCATCACTGCACTGGGGCATTGAGGATTATTCCACCAGAGAGAAGATCGCAACCTACCGGCCCACTAACATCTCTTCCAGCAGCAACTTGATTTTCCCATGTGGTCTCCTATCCAAGTACTATCCAAGCCCACACCTGCTTTGCTTCAGCCAAGAAGGTGGAGCAGATTGAGAAGTGGTATGGCTGCTGGATCATATATCATGAATACAGTAAGATTAATAAATATTTGAACGCTGACAACATACTATTGTAGCCCCAGTTTGAAATCAGGCGGCTACTATGGATTCCCATGTGTCGTCTCCGCCGCCCACTGCCGCTGCATCCGTAAACACTTCCTTGTTGACGCGCTACAGGCTGTAATTTTCGACTGATTACTTTCATATTTAATATGGACATGAGTTACACTTCACTAATGACACCTATTGATTTTTGTTGCCATGGCAACAGTATTGGCCAAATAATGCGCACATTTGTGCTAAAACATACACATTTATTATGGACGCTCTACAGGCTGTAATTTTTGACCGATTACTTTGATATTTGGTATGGAGATGTGTTATACTTCATTTATGACATCTGTTGATTTTGGTTACTGTGGCGGCAATATTGGCCGAATCACACATAAATTTGTGACGAAACATAGACATTTCCTTGTGGATGCAGTACAGCCTGCAATTTTGGACCAATTACTTTCATATTTGGTATGGACATGTGTTATACTTCACTTTTGACACCTATTGATTTCAGTTGCCATGGCAACCATATTGGCCAAATAACGTGCAAAAAAGGGGAGAAGCCAGCATTCTGGGGCTACACCCATGCGGTCGCGGCCGACCGGACTGTCTAGTTTTAGCTGTCGATGACAGAATATTGGCATTGAAATCAGATAATAAATATGAGTTTATAGTGAGGACACTATGCCGCAGTTTGAGGGTTAACTAATCAGATATTAGGGGCATGGTGTAGGAATTAGAGCATTTTTAAGGAGGTCCTCCTTTTTAAAGACCGAAAGTATTTGGACAATTGGATGTTCAGCTTCTCCATTACCAGATGTAATTTATTCCATGATAATGTCATTTAAAAGTGAACACAATTGAGGTCTGCAGTTTATTTCAGGAGTTACATTTTCATTTTGAATCATCGCAGTGAACTCCCCGTATGAAATGCAACGCTTAAAAATCAAAACAAACTCACCAGAGAAAAAGAGGCACCATGCAGGCCAACTGAGCTTTTTGTTATATTCTTAGAAAGAAAGAAATGTTGAGATAAACCTCTTCACAACAGTTGCCCAGATCAAAGACATTCTCCAAGACAGGGGTGGGCAATCACGGTCCTGGAGGGCCGGTGTGTATGCAGGTTTTTATTCCTATCAATTACCCTGACTAATTGAGTTAATTGATTGCATGCACAAATATAGATTTTCGCAATGATACGATCAAAGGAAAATGTTTTATGAAGGGAGACAAGACTGGTCTTTGTAGTTTCATGATAATTTAAAGAAATGCACATGAAACGTCAGATTTCATAAATGGTTTGGCTAATTGAGACAATCAACTAATTAAAGGCCAGACGTTGGTGTGAAAACCAGGGACAGATATGGCCCTCTCTGCCCACCTCTGCTCTAAGAGGTAGGCGCATCAGTTTCAAAGTCAGAAATCAAGAGAAAACTTCACGACAGTAAATACAGAGGGTTGAGTTTGACATGTAAACTATTGGCAAGACTCAATAACAGGAGACTTTCCACCAGTGGCGGCTCGTGAATTGGCAACAGGGGAAGCCCAAACAACCCCTTAATGTTAATGATTGTTCATCACCTGTTTTCAATCATTCATTTAAACGGTGGAGGGTCGTCGGCCGTAACAAAGTTAAGGGAAAACCTCGCCCTTCAAAGCTTAATGACTTAAACCTTTCGCAGTTTACTTTTCTTGATCAGCAGTTGCTCATACGAATTGTTAGAAGATCAGTCACTTGAGTCAAATTTATTTTCAATAGCATTGTTATACATTGCACCACGAAATTATGAGGGGTTTTCTTTCACACATAAATTACGACATAAATTACCATAGGCCTACGCTATAAATTCCGCGCTCAAGAAGCTCACGAAACGGCATACATGCGCAAATTGATTAGTGAGGCTCATTAAGCAATAAGCTGTGCAACATCGCATTCTTTTCTTCTATATTAAGATTGTAGAAAATGGACTGTCGTGGCTTCTTGTGAAAGAAGCCTCGCAAACTAATTTATAAAGACGTGTTGATAATTTGCGTCGTCATTTGCTATCGAAAATAGATTTGATTGTCCTCCAACCAATTCGTATGAGTAACTGCTGATAAAGAAAAGTGAAGTACGAAATGTTGAAGTCATTAAGCTTTGGAGGGCGAGGTTCTGGCTTCCCTTTGTTACGGCCGACGAGCCGCTGCTGCTTTCCACAAAAAAAAAAAAAAAAAATTTAAATGCCTGTTTAATTCTGAAACAGCATCCTACAGACAAACAAGACAAAGATCCCGGAAAAGAAGGATATGGATAAGAGAAAGAACTGCTGGTGATCTGAGTAATGCCCACTCATCTGTATAGAATTGTTATGTATGAGCAGGGTTAGCTACTAATGAGCAGGTTTCCTTGTCTTTACTGGTGATGAGGCTGTTGACAAAAGCTGTAGGATGAATTCTGAATTATGTATGTAGGGCTAAAACATATACTTGGATTCAGCCAAATGCCTCAGAACTACTTAAATACTTTACTGTGCAGATGGACGGTCACTTGGGTGTATATTCCATAAACAATATCTGCTGACGTCTATTGGTTCCAGACTTGAGACAGTCATTGACTGTCGAGGGTTTGCCACCGAGTATTAAAAATGACAATTTAATTATTGATTATGTTAGGGGCTAAAAATTAATTGGACAAACTAACACTGAGAGGACTGTGCATAAAATGGGTGTAATTCATACATGGTTCAGATTTTATTTTTGAAAAGAAAAAAAAAATCCTCTAAAATTTTATCCAAAATTCTGCATCTCAAGCACAATTTGATTTTTTCTTTCCAAATCCATTGTGGCGACGTAGAAAATGAAAGCAATGAAAATGGTTTCTCTGTCCAAATATTTATTGACCTTACTGGATATACTGTGTACTTCAGTGGAAGTGTGGTAATCACATTCATTCGTGAGTGATATGAGGTTTACTTACTGTCCGCAATTAGAGAGTTCAGAAGAACATGATGAAACTGGAGAAAAATTAACTGATTTCTCCCATGCCTCGTAAAACAATCTTTGGTAACACTTTATTTTAAGGGGTCACTGTTCCTGTGTATCTACCTAATTAATTACAGTGTAATTACCTATGTAACTATATGTAATAACATGTACTTACATTGTAAATACATAGTGTATTTTGGTGTACTTAAAGGTCCTTGTTACACTTGTAATAAGAAATGCTTGTTACAATACCTTGTCAAAGTGGCCTCTCTCTTTGGGGAAGGGGTACACCTGCAAGAAAAATGGGTGAAACCACAACCCATGTTGCCTGGGCAAACTTTTCCATCAATCTTCCTTCTGCCTCTTGAGTCTTGGAACATGTATGCTGTTACACCACTTAGTATATTTAACAGTTGTGTTAATACACCTTTGTTACTCCTTGATACAGTGGAATGAGCACATTAAAATAAAGTGTACCTGCTGAGATACCACAGCTCTTACACATTAACTGCCATAACCAGTGTCTTTGATAGTGTACCACATGTGCTGTTACACAACATAGTCTATGTAACAGTCGTGTTAGTACACACTTGTTACTCTTTGATACAGTGGAATAAGCACATTAAAATAAAGTGTACCTGAGATACCTCAACTCTTATGAATTAACTGTGATAACCAGTGTCTTCAGTCTTGTACCACTTGTGCTGTTACACAACTTAGTATATGTAACATATGTATATTTTCAAGACTCAAGAGGCAGGAGGAAGATTGATGGAAAAGTTTGCCCAGGCAACATGGGTTGTGGTTTCACCCATTTTTCTTGCAGGTGTACCCCTTCCCCAAAGGGAGAGGCCACTTTGACAAGGTATTGTTTGTAATAAGCATTTCTTATTACAAGTGTAAAAAGGACCTTTAAGTACACCAAAATACACTATGTATTTACAATGTAAGTACATTTTATTACATATAGTTACATAGGTAATTACACTGTAATTAATTAGGTGGAGACACAGGAACAGTGACCCCTTAAAATAAAGTGTTACCCAAACAATCTTTGTAGATAAATTTAACAAAAATACTGTTCAGGCAAATTTTGTTATGCAGGGTTGCAGTCTGCCTTCATTTTGTCAGCATCCCCATCATTAGATGCTGATATATCAAAGCAATCTCCTGTGGGAATAAAAGAATGCATTCAGAATGGAAGGATGCATGAATATATATATATATATACTATGCATAGAAAGCACAGATGTTGTGTAAATATATCAATGGACACAATTGTAAGGCTAAAGGGTCAAGTGATGTAACATCAGTGTTTCTGTGTTGGAGTTCCTCACCCCCCCAGGGTGGGCTGAAGGTCCCCTATTATCACAGTTTTTTTTTTTCCAATTTATAATATTCTTAGATGTCCAAAGCTTTTTATAAGCTTTGTAGCAAAAAGAAAATAAATACATGATTTCTAGCTCCTCTGATTCTCGTTGTTGAAGTCCGCTGAAAAACAGGTTCCAGGTTCTTCTGAGTAGCTGTTCCCTCTGTGAAATGAGCTCTGCTCTGACTGGCCAACAAAGAAAGCCATCAGCCCCTTACAATGTGCGTCAGCACATGGCAACCATGTCAAAAAACCCCATGCTCTGTTATTAACTGGCACCTTTTTTTCTGGTTATTACCTCCGCCAAGGAGGTTATGCGATCGAGACGGTTTATTTATTTGTCTGTAGGTTTGTTTGTTTGTTTGTCTGTGGACAGGATTTCTTGGAAACTACAGGACGGATCTTCATAAAATTTTCACCAGAGGTAGATCTTGGTCCATGGACGACTCCATTAAATTTTTGTGATGATCTGGTTCCGGATCTGGATTCTGGATCCGGATCTTTATTTATACACTCAGTGACATTTCTCCGAAAGTAATGAACGGATTTTGATGAAATCTACACAAAAGGTAGATCTTGGCCCAAGGAATATACATTAAAAATATGGTGATCATGCGTGTCAAAATCTTCTATCCGGATCCAGATCCAGATCAGCGATCAACTTTCTCAATGAGACGATTTCTTCATATACCACTGCAGCATTTTCACCAAATGTTGATCCAAATTAGATCATCTCTGATGGAACAGTCTCAAAATATTGTTAAAGACCTGGATCTGTGTGTGTCCGGATCCAGATCCGGATCAACAATTTCGACTCTGAGGTCAAATATTGAAATCATACAAACTATATCGAGTTATACCTCATATGAAAGCCCTTGATAAATGCTTACCATATCTGACAGAATCTTTTCACTTAGACGTCATTGGAAGACGAGAATGGGTGTTTTAGCAAATCTCACTCAAACTTGTTGCATGGGTGGGCCTGAAATCTTCCAAAGAGAAAGATCTTGCGTTTGTATCAACGTCATCCCTTGGCGAAGACCAGAAATCTCGGATTGCTCTTGTTTTAAATCTAATTCTACAATCCGTTTATGACAGAGATGCCGTGCATGTTAACTGGAAACCACAGTTAAATGTGCACTGGACTCTAATAACAGTTAAAATAATAAGAATGACAATTTAACTGCAAAATTCAGTCAATTTATAATAGTGTGGCTGTCAAAACTGAAGTTTTTGGTGAGCACTCTTTCAAGCGTAAAAAATAACTCTGAAAAAACACAAAATGCCTCCCTAGCGTTGGTTCGGTGTAATCCAAGTGTCCGCAAGCCCCGAAATTCAAGTTGGACTTGAAAGGACGTCTTTTTCACCATGTTTTTAGCCTATATGTCCAATGTAGCTATTTAGCAAGGAGCCGTGTTCTTCTTTGCGGGAAAACACCTAAGATTCAAGATTCACTATCTTGGAGGCCTCAATAAAATAAAAGATAAAGAAGAAGACGACAAAGAAAACTTGCAGAAGCCTTAAACTTGTGTTTACATGCAAGCCGGAATTATCGTTGCACAATGATGGCACGACGAGACGTTCGATGATGTGTCAGCAATGTTATTATAAGTGCGACACTTGTTGATCGCACCGACTCTTCAATTAGCCTTTGGTGAGTAGATGATGGGTAAATTTTCATTTTTGGGTGATCTATTAATTACTGCAGCTAATGTTAAGACTGATCCATTGCCATCACCTGTATAAAGGCAACTGTTTGCAAACTTATTATTTATTGAGAATGGTGTGGTATTCTCCACAACTAAATTCCATCCCATGGTCACTCATTATATTAGCTCTCATTGGGGTGTCCCATAGATTCCCTCAGGCAAAGCATGCAAAACTTTCTAGAAAGTCATGCGATTCAAAGGCAAATGAGAAATGTATGCAATGATTATGGAAAGGTGATGGGTGCATATGAAGGAAGTTTGGGGGTAGTAGGGGAGGCCGAGGCGAATTTCTGTTTAAATGCTTCTATCTGGCATATGTATTCAGACAGACAGCTGAAAATTGTTATGTGGAATGTACTCCTGTTTCATTATGTCAAATGATGCAATATGTGACATGTTTTCTACTACATGAAAATTCACTCTAAAGACAGTCAGATTTTTTGAGACATACCACCCCAGCCCAGAGTCAAATGTCCCTGGCACTGGGGTGAAACGTCACATACATAACCAGCTTTTCTAAATTATTTTCTGATACTTTTAAAGTTAAGTTAACTTTTATAGTTTTAATTTCTTCTTCTGACTAAATTGTGAAAATGACACTGCAGAATGAGTACTTTGTTTCCGTTTATTTGACAAACAATACAAACCAACTGTAATCATAACTCAATGGACCATTTCAAAAGTTTCTGAGAATTCAGGTAACAAACAAAACATTTTCCTTGAACATATATCCATCCTCGGTTCCAGTTAGTTCTGTTTTTGATAATCGGTATATTATTTGCTGCTTTGCCTCAGACCAGATTTGTTCATTTTGGTATCTGACAAATTTTTATTTCTAACTTTTTCACTTCTTTTCAAAAACCACCTCATAATCTCCTACCTCAAGTCCATCAGTTTGTACCTGGGGTGAAAAATCTCACGTTTCAAATATGAGACTTTTTACCCTAATTAGTGTGACTTTTGACCCGGTATTGGGGTAGTCTTGCATTAATGTTGTTCATAATCAACCTCGTGGAAAGGGGTTTATCAATATATTCCAAAATTCTGTATGTACACACCATAATTAACAAACTTTCAAGTGCATTTAAAAAGGAATTGAGTTATACTCACAAAATCTCACTGTTGTGATTCTGTTTCTGACTTGTTCTGACTGCCATGTGTGTATTTTGATTCTTGCCATGTCTGACTATTCTTTAGAAATGTGTTTTGTGATTTGGTTGCTTTTTCGTTCATGCATTGTCTTAGTTTTGTTTTTTCCATGCTTTACTTATTGCCATCGTTTTTCTCCGGTCCATGTTTTGATTTATTCATGCATTGCACTTTGTCACCCCCTGTCTGGTCTTTGGTCTTGTCTTTGCCCACAGCCCCAGTAATGCGTGCCACTCCTTAGGGTGATTTAATGGTTTCTGGTTTCAATCTTCCTTCCCCATCTTGTTTACTTCCTTCATCTTGCTTTTTGTATGTTACTAAGACAGACTAACAGATTGGTGTTTTTGTTAATTTACTAACCAAAACTAAGACTAACTTACTAACGAGCGCTCGGGATTGTAAAGCTGCACTTACTAATTGATTAACAAGCTCTCAGCACTCGCCCTATTCTAGTCTCTCGCTCTTGTCTCTCCCTTCGCTGCTGCATTTCAGTGGAATCTCCACACCTGCTCATGCTTTCCTTTCTCTTAGTATCTGTGCATGGTAGAACTCCTTGACTCAAGCTGTGTAATTGTCTGTAGGATTGTCCCGTGATCCCTGTCTGCGTTTTGGCTTCTGCCAATATCATGTGATCAGGTTCTCCGTAATATGATGCTCCCTTGTAATCAGTCTGACTGCTTGCACCTGTATTCTGTTATCATGTGACCTCCCAGAAATGTATATTTGGTGTCTCTTCACAGCACTTCCTTGTCAGATCCTTCTCTCATGTTTACTTGTGCCACGTTCATTTCGCCCTGTTCTCATCCTGATTATCTTTCTGACTGGACCGTCCTTGATATACGATTTTTGCCTACTCCCTGTACCTCGCCGCCTTCTTGTTTGCTGAACCCTTTTTGTACGACGCTGATTTTTGTGATTGGTGCCCTGGTTACGATTCTGGATTTCGCCCTTTGGTTTCTGATTTTGGATTGTGGATTTTGTACCGTTGCCTGCTCTGTTGGGGGTTTCCCCCCTTCAGAAATAAAGCCTCCTTTTTGTATATTACTGGTTCTTGCTTGTGGTCCCTTTCGTAAAACCTCACATTCGTATTTCTTCAAAATCACTTTCAGCTTGGTTTTTGATGTGGCATCACTGGATGTCTCAACAGAATGGCGCTGGTTACTTCCTGTCCCTTCTGTCTTACCTGGGAACCCCAGCTCTCTCCTAATATGGACTTAAATGCATCTTTTCGTGCCAACCTTTCTGTTTTACCCCTGGGACATCTCACCCTGACCTACCCTACTTAGCTACATAGGCAATCAAGCCACACAGGTTTAACAAAACCTTACTCTTGGAATTCAATTTAAATAGGCATACTGACTGAAAAGAGAAGCTAGTGTGCCACAGATTGTCATAGAAAAAAAACCTAAGCCACTGCCTCTTTGTATCTTCCCGCATTGGCTGAAAATGAAGAAATTTAGCATGATGTTGGTCATTGCAGTCTGTGACACAGTTCTTGGTATTTTTGGATAATTTATGGATAGAGCTACCGTGCACTCATGGCACAGACAAGGAACCAAAGGCAAGTCAGCCTTCTGCAGTGACACTCAGAATGCCTCTTCGTCCTGGTAACTCACCTGGACAAAGTTTCAACAAGAGGACGGGGGGAGTACAGGACTGAGCCACCAGGATGGGGTTTCAACTTATTTATTGCATGACTGAGTGCCATGTGCCGTTCGACTGTGAAACTGTTCTGTGCCATGTGTCTGTTAAACAGTGCTTCAATAGCATTGGCCCCGAAGATGGCTAAATTACTCAAAATTCATTTTGCAGGAGCCCATAATACCATCAATAGAAAAACTGTTTTACTCTCTCCATTTTCCGATCTTGGGCTACCGAGCAGCAGGTTAGCTGCAGCAGTATAAATCGGATCCAAACATAACTAAATGAGTCATTTTTGGTGAAAGGTAATATCTATCACAGATCAGTATTGGACTGCAGGAAATAATATATTATAAAGTTAATTTTGATGATTCTCATGGGTAATATAAGGTATTAATGATCCCAACAAATATCAACCATGTTCATTTTTGTTTTGCATTTTGAAGAGACATTAATTCAATAATCTTACTTCCAAAAACTGGTGCTATTTTTTGCCTAGCCCAGACCTACTCTTTGGTCGTAATCTAAGTCTAAATGAAACCAAACAGAGAATGCACCAATCACCACTAGTTAACCAGAAAAAATGTGGCTATACTAAACATGGAAATAATGATGGTAGTACTAGAGGTGGCCGGTATAAATGGTAGATGGTAGAGATGATATAGATTTGGCAGAGGTAGAGATTTTGACTATACCGACCAACCGCAATAACGCTAGTTGATGATGTCATTAAACTGCACCTGGTTTATTTGGGATGCATGTGAAAAACACCGGTGCATTGTCTATCATGTGTAGGCTACTTGGTTTGGATTTAAGAAGTCCGATCGTTACAGGAGAACATAATTTGCAAAATGAGGTTGGAATAGGTGGACTTGGGCACGGTTCATCCGTACCCATACCAAATTTGAAAGCAACAGTACTTGAGCCCGGAAGATTACTATTTTTTGTTATGGTTCTCTTGTTCTAACAAACACAGCAGCAAAATAATCTCTCCATTCAAACAAAGAAGTTCAATGCTTGAAATGCAGAAACTCTGAGATTTATGGAATAATTCTTGAGGAGTTACATTTGCTTGGTCATCACAGAACAATAGAACAGTGCCCTAATATACTAAAGTGGGGCTGCGATGTTTTAATCTGCAGAACGTGGTGCGAAATTCTGGCAGCTCAAGTTATGCGAAAAATGAATTTTTGTGGTATAAGGCAGTGGACAGCATAATCGGCCAAAAATGCAAGGGCGAAAGAATTCCATATTCAACTTCCACCAATATCGAAAGTAATCAGTTCTTTTCTTTTTCGGCTTACCTTGATGTTTGGCTACCTAGAGAAAGATTTGGATGAGTAAAATATCAAGCATTCAACCAAGAAAATTAAGCGTTTAATTTCTCGTGCTGCTATACGTGGTAATCCATGTTACTGATGACACACTGGGTTGCTATTGCACGTGCAGCATATGCATTTCCAATATTATTATTCAATATTCTAAACCCCCTTCTCAGTTTTAAACCTCCCAAAAATATATTGGCGTCTCCTTTTAAAATTGTACCCCATTTCAAACCACCTAGGTGCATACTGCAACGTGCTGTACCAGAATTTTAACATATGCAAATGTACTCTGGCACAGTTAAATATTACTAGTGTGAAAGCTGACGAGCAGGGGGAGGGGGGACCATTGTGCCTAGTGTGAAAGTGCCCTTAAAGAAGAGTCGCAAGTATGCATAACCCCCCATAATGGCACGAATATTGTGATAGCAGTGGCACTGACCGACTGGACAAGACTGCAGCACTTTGGTCACAGGCTCCACCTTGCTATTGGACGGTTAAAACATTTTTTTTTTGTCTTCGTTCATTACATTTTAGTGTCTTACATTTGCTAAACAAATATGTTGGATTTCACATTTAATGCTAAGCAGTGGCATAGCCAGAACTTAAAAATCCCTTTACAAATATTATCAGTCCTGACTTGTTTTCAGTCTTTTTTCTTAATTAATGATACATTCAACTTATGAGCCATATGAACTAGAGGTGCAACGTTACAATTTCAGTATGCAAGTCTGACTGCCACCTTAGGATGGGAATCCTTGACAGCAAGACCTATGTCTCTATTCACAATTTTTTCTGGAAGTGCCTGACCACTGTGTCGCTGTCAATTGCAATCATGGGAGAGTGAAAGTGGACGACATAACTTTTTCTCAAGTAAGTTATATTTAGCCCGAACAATGGAAATTAGTGGCTTTAAATCATCAAACTGATACGATGCGAAGCCAGTCTTGACCCCAGCTGTTACTTAGTAAGCTGGTAAGTCCACGCGCACTCGTATTTTGATAAGGCAGGCATATAGGCCTGTACTGTAAACTGTATGTGAAGTGGAAAGGGGTGCTCCCAATTTTTTTTGCATTACTTAGCCCTAATGTGGATGCCTTCGTTTGCTAAAAATGAGAAAACTTGTCAGAATTAAGGAAAAAATTGAAAGCACAAAGTACAAAAAAAAAAAACACTCATGGAAAATATAAAGCACAGGGTCAAAGCTGTATTGGCTTTGTTCAAAACTGAAAAGGGGAATGTCCTTGAGTTGCTCAGTCCTGACCCTTATCTTCGGTGCAGCTCACGCAAATGACAACTTTAAATTGGAGTTTTGAGCACTGATGTGCACTCAGGGTAGGCAGAGAATGCTGTGCATGGTCAGTGATCAATTAAAATGAGAAAATGAAAATGAAAGATGCCTTTGCATCGGTAATGTTTTCCATGTGTATTATTTGGTTATCGTGGTTTCATAATGGCTCCCAAAAAGAAAAGAATTAAATAAAGACATGACAAAAACAAAAACCAGACAATACAGGCCTCAGTCCTGTAGAGAATTTCATCAGGTCAAGACTAGACTAGCATTTTAAATGGTGCGTTAACTGTTGTGATTCTGCCTTGTTTTGCCATGTTTATTATGATTCTGCTTTGCTTGAACATGATTTGTATTGTGATTTGGATTCCGTACCAAGTTTTGTTTTTACCTTATCTATGATATATTTGCAGTCGATGTCTGTCTTTCTGTGTGTATGTACACGTTTTTCTCCTGCATTTCTCAACCGATTATCACCAAAATTGGTGTGAATATCCACCTGGACACCAGGAAGGACTTGATGTTGCCCGATTTTTGAAAAACGGTCATGCACGTAAAAAAAAATGGCAATTTCACTCCGGGTAGCGGGTAGCAGCTAGCCTATGTATGTTTGCCATATTCCACCTTTGCAGTTAGATTCTGTTTCTTGTTTTGTTTCTCGCCATGCATTGCACTTTGTTTCCCCCTGTCTGGTCTCATGTCTTGTGATTGCTCACAGCCCCAGTATTGCGTGCCACTCTTTCGGGTGATTTAATGGTTTCTGGGATTTCAATCATTCCTTCCAATCATTTTTGCTTCCTTCACCTTGCTTTTCTATATTACTAACAAGTACTAACATTTTATTTTTTAGTTAAAGTTACTAACCCAAACTAACATTGTTTATAGTAATAACTTACTAATGAGCACTAGGGATTGTATAGCTGCACTTTACTAATTGACTAACGACCTCTCAGTATTCGCCGGATTCTAGTCTCCGTCTCTTGTCTTCACTCAATCTACTTTGCTGCAGTTTCAGGGGAACCTCCGCGCTTGTTAAACTCTGTTCTGCCTCCTTATCTGTGCACGTTAGAACTCTCTAACTGGAACCGTACGTCTGTCAATAGCCTGTCTTTGTGATCCCTGTCCGCGTTTTAGCTTTCGCCAATTTCTTTTAATCAGGAACTTCCTCATGTTCATTCCTTTGTAATTAGTCTGATCCCGCTCACCTGTTTCCCATTGTAGCATGTGACTTCCCGTTTGTATATTTAAGCAGTCATTTCACAGCCAGCTCTCTGTCAGAACGTTTCCCTTGGTTTGCCTGTGCTACAATAGTTTATGCCTTGTACTCTTTGTCATTCTCTTTTGACTGGACCGTCCCTGATTTTGATTTTGGCCTTGACTTGGATTTATTTGCATCTGTGTATCAAACCTTTTTTGCCCGACCAAGAGTTTTGTGTTTGCTGCCCTGGTTAGAACTTGGATTACGTCCCTGGGATTCTGATTTCTGTATTGTGGACATTATACTGTTGCCTCCTGCTCTGCGGGGGTTTACCCCCATTCCTAATAAAGCCCAAGGTTTTTTTGGATTACTTGGTTCTTGTGTCTGGCTCCTGAGCCTAACTTCACATAAACAAACCCTATATGAAAAAAAAATAAAAAATTGCCCCCTTGGTCAGTGAATCGGATAATTCACCTAATTTAATTTACAGTTGGGTGAATTTAGATTAGAAACACCCAGGTGCAATTACTGCTAGTTGTAACCACACATTTGTTCGAATCTTTCCAGTGTGCAATATGCTGGGATGTCTCATGCTGTGCCGAAATCAAGAGAGGGTTCTGAAGAAAATAATAATAATGCATCAATTTTATATAGCGCTTTTCTGGACACTCAAAGACGCTTTACAATGGAGGCATTATTCATTCACTCACACATTCACACTCTGATGGTGGTAAACTACGTTTTTGTAGCTAACCTGGGGCAGACTGACGGAAGCGTGGCTGCCAGTATGCGCCTACGGCCCCTCCGACCACCACCGAACATTCACACACAGCCATACAGGAGGGAGGGTGTTGCATGTTTTGTGGGCGGGGGAAACCGGAGTACCCGGAGGAAACCCACACGAACACGGGGAGAACATGCAAACTCCACACAGATTCGAACCCATGACCTTCTTGCTGTGAGGCAGTAGTGCTGTGAGAGCTGTGCTCTCATGGTACAGACAAGGAACCACGCACAATCCACAAGGGAGTCTTTATTAACAGGAATACAGTAAGAGAACAGGGAAAGGGCTGAGCCCAGAAGAGGAGGGGCAGTCCATCTAAGATGGTAATGACTGGAAAGGATTCGGGCGTGGCCGTCATAGGTCAGAGATGTAGTGAATCCTCCTAGCAGAAGCAGTACTGCTTGTCAACAGAACAGAAGGGTTTAACAATAAGGCAGTCCCAATCCTAGAGACCGATGTAGGCTTAGGAGGTCTTCCTAATAAACTGACTCAGAAGAACAAGCAGGGAAACGTGTTCTCGACCGATTAAAGGCTTTGGGACCTTGTTCCTATCAATTACACTCCGAAGGGCAATTACATTTTTCTTTATCATTTTCATACTGAAACATCCGGGAGAAGAGCTTAGGTCAATACGAGTAGACAAACTGACTGGAATCTTTCGTTGGGTATGAATAATGACAATCCAGCAAATAGACTGACATCACCAGGAACAAGATTGGGACATTATCAAAAGGGTCAAGGAATACAAACGATAACAGCTGAAAGCAACTTGGAGATGAGGCAATACACCAATTAATGGAGACAAACTGCAAAATCACATGCAGATTTCTGGAACAGGGGAAGAGCCAATTGATGACACACAAAGGTCGTGACACAATGGCATTTATACGGCTCTGGAACCCCAGCAAACCGCAGTGGGACCCAGTATCTTCAAGCAGAGAAAGCTTGGAACAATGATGAATCAGAAACTGAATAGAAATTATATTCCAATTCGAGAAGAAAACTATAATAGGAGGGGACATGAGGGTTTGTCTTACATTTCCCCAAAACATCTTGATAACCTGGAAGTTTTTTTGGAAAAAATTCTGTGGAGTTCTAGCTTTAAATTAGAACTTGTATGATACACGTTGGTCCCCTTCCATCTGAGATAAAGCTGACAGAGGATTTCACAATGAGACCGGCAAAGTAACTTTTAAACATGGCAGTGGTAGCTGGGATGCTTTGATGCTTCCAAAATTGATGCAATAATAACTACATTTACATGGACGTGAGTATCACAGTTTAGACCGGGTTTTGAAGTATCCTATTTTTATGCTTGTGCATGAAAACATTACATCCCGCTTTGAGAAATCCGGATATGCCCTTATCCCGGTTTTGAAAAACCTGATTTTGCTACCCGGAGAACTCCTAAAGAAAAGGGGATACTGTGGCATGTATACGCCTTATCACATTTGTGACTGCTGCCAACTATCAGTGCAGATGCAGCCTCAATCGAGTGACGAATCAGAGGAACAAACATGTCAGCACCCGAGCGTCTTACTTCTGGAGAAACAAAGAAACAGAGTTTTGTCTTTCATGTAAACAAAGTAATTGATTGTGGTTCCTGGCTTTGTCCACCATACCTCAACAGAACATGGGCACAAGCTTATTACTTTGCTTCTGTGAACTTCAATCTGGTTAGCAAACAAGCCGTATTCGCCACAACTGCCCAGTTGTACAATATTCTAGCCACTCTCATGGGTAGCGGAACTGGTGCTCGGACAGTTGTCTTATGAACGGTTCAACTACACCACACAGTCAGTTGAAGGTTTCCCTATTCATTCGAAAGGTTTCTCTCCACGCAGAATCAGTGAACTCTGTGATGATTACCCTATCCCACCCTGTTAAGTTATGGCAGTGTGTTTTCACCCATTACTCTCTCGTTCTGCGCCGTGGCAGTGGCAGGCTGACACCAACCAGAAGTGTGAATAAACTTAAACTTTGCTGCCGCTCTTGTCTCCCATTGCTGGAAATGAGGTGGATAAACCATATCTTCAACTCCATATTGGCATTTTATATAGCTAGGCCTGCAATTGGCCACAGTGGTTTAATTTTTCTCAGATATCCAATTGCTGCAATTTGTGTTGTAAGAAAATAAACGTCACAGGCGCCTTCGTGAGTAACATGCCATTATCAGAAACCATGATACTAACATCATGTACAGGGATATGAAAAACTAGTTTCTCTGTGGGTATATAAACACTATATCCCAAATATCATCAAAACCAAGATAAGGCTCATTACCAGGTTACTCAAGTTCATGTAAATGTAGTCTATAAATTCTACTCTCTGCCAGAAAATTCTGAAAGAGAATTGATTTTTCACACAGGGCTAGGCGGGTTTTGAAAGATTTTTTCCTTCAATAAGTAAGATCATGCATTTTGTCTTTACTCAGATTACAGTATGCTTGTCTAATATTGAAATCAGTTTGATGATCTGAAACATTTCCATGCGCAAAAATAGGAGAAATCGGGAAGGCAGCAAATACTTTTTCACAGCATTGTAGATAATGGATAGATGGATGGATAAAAGTGCTGAAAAGCCTTTTTCCTTTGATAAATGTAATAATATTTTATAGGCTGTATTTTGTTTTTCTGCCTGTTCTTCGGTCTTAGGTCGCATTTGGCATTGTCACAGCTGCAAAAATGGAAGACAGGACACACCTTGTGATAAAAGGCTTTTTCTTAAAATGGAAAAAGATAAGTCATGCAAGACATTTCAATAAAATATTGTAAATATGTACAAAAACAAGTTTCCGTGATTTTACAGATGTCGTCAAAAAAGGTGTAAAATCAGCTCCTTCTGCCCTCTTCTGTTCCTATCAGCAATTGCTGAGCCTGCTCAAGATTCCTGTGTCATGAACTTCCCACAGCTAATTTTGCCATTTGCCAAATCCAAGTTCCTGTAGGCCCCTGTTCTCCAATGACAGCAGGGCTGAGAATTGCTGGATTTCCATCTCTCTTGACCTAGGAGTCAAGTGTGAAGACTGGCCAGTTTGTAATATTTATTGTTCAGCTAATTTCCTGGGAGGAGAGAAGCAGTATCCCTTATATAAGCACTCAACGGGCACACAAAATTGAGGCATTGTCCCAATACTCATCCTAAGCCCTGCCTTCCTCCTCAAAGTGCTCATTTGAGGGACACACAAGAAATGCAGGCTAAAATTAAGGGTGAAAGGTCTACTGCAGTGACTCTTGCATGGAAAGCATTGCTCATTCTTCCATTGCTCCTGCATGGTATCTGGGAACATTTAAAATGTCACAGTAAATCTGGATTCATGGGTAATAGTCTTCAGTTAAGAGCAGTCTAAGGCGGACTTGTAGGAGGGGCGCACCTAGGGTGCATTGAAGGAACCCCTGAAGAACATCATTAGAGAAACGGTACACCCTGCCTTGCAGGCCTGTGCGGGAATGAGAAGCACAAGGGCGCAAGTGCAAGTATTTGGACAAGGGGCGAGTTTCAACCAACCCTCAATAACTAAACTCCCTAAAGCTGATTGGCTGCAGTAACTATGACACTGCTCTGCAGTATGAATATAAGAACATTTGTGATTAAATCTGATCCTCTGCTTAAGCGTATGAATGGACCAGGGTTTTACTGGCTGCCTTTGGTGTTCCTGGCCAAAACAGATTCATAAAATCAAGAATTGACAACTGTCAGAAGTGTTGGGTGGCTAACTTCAGACACGTTTAATCTTCAGTTTAAAAAAAAAAAAAATAGAACAATGTAAATTAATGAGAAATGCAATAATGGTAATATGTTCAATGTATTATGTTTAATATTTTATTTACAAGAGGGTCATTTTAAAAGTAAAATCAGTAGCGTCAGCCATCCATCGTCACTCTTTATGGCCAAAAACTGGCAATCATTTCTTTTCTCCATAAAGTAGCTGGTTTCAGAATGGCATGAATGTTGCATGGTTAATTTAACTCTTCAAGGAATTGAAAAAAAAAACTCATAAATCATTTCATATATTTTATTTTAAATAGGAAAAGTTGTAGCTGCTTTGACTTCAACAAAAAGATAGTTTACCATTTAATAGTATTTTTTTTTTCAGTCAAAATGATTCTCAGCAATTGCGTAATTGCTAAGAAAAATTTGCCCCTGAGCCATTTAGAAATGAGTATTTTGAAAAATTGGCTACTCTTAAACCCTGCAATGATGTGCTCACCATAATTTGATCAGTGATATATGAAACCTTTACAAATACAACTCAAAACTTTCCAAACCATTAAGTTTCTGATAAAGAAATATATATTTTTGCTTAATCTGTACTCATTTCTATTTCACTCGTTCACCTACAAGGATGCTTTACCTACTGGCTTTATGTGCAAAAGTATATGCGTATGTACAATGTTCAACTTTCCTCAAGGTTGCTTGGACAGAGAATTTTCCATTCATTTGCCATAAATTTCTTGCTGTGGAGCTGTTCATCAAGCTAAAGATTATTTATTATTTTATTTATTTTATTTATACTGTGAGTCCGATTGAGAGCAAGCTCTCTTTTGCAATGGAGCCCAGTTATGAACCATAAAAACAAACAAATTCAACAATAAAACAAACAGAAAACTACACAACACAAGTACATTCTTGCTTCATGGCAGACAATAAAAGACTTCTGAAACAATCAAATGAAATAAGTCCTTCCAATTTTAACAATTGTTGCAGCCTATTCCATTTCTGAGAGGCATAGTACTGGTAGGCAGTTTTACCCAGTTCGGAATGAACCCTCGGGATGTCTAAAACCAAATAATCAAGACCAAGTAGATTGTACTCCCCCATTCTAAAATTGAGCAAACCGGCAATATAACCAGGCAGCTTACCCAACAATGCCTTGTATATAAAAAGGCAACAATGTTGCTCCCTTCTAATGGCCAATGAGGACCAACCAACCTTTAAATATAAACTACAGTGATGCGCTCTAAAACCATCACCCGCAAAACTTATATTATATATATATTTATTATACTTCCCCAATTTTTGTATGCCCACCACTGTTATGATTCAGCTGTTGTTCATTCCTTTGTTAATCAGTTTGATCTAGCTCACCTGTTCCCTATCATTGCATGTGACTTCCCGTTTGTGTATTTAAGCAGTCATTTAACTTCCAGCTCTTGTCAGAACTTTTTCCTTGTGTTGCGATCGTATATGCCTTGTACTCTTTGTGTTACACTTCAGACTGGACCGTCCCTGTTTCTGATTTTGGCTTTATCTTGGAATTTTCTGCACCCCTGTAACAAACCTGTTTTGCTCGACCCTGAGTTTTGTGTTTGCTGCCCTGTCTATGATTTGGATTACGCCCCTGGGATTCTGATTTTGGATTGTAGACTCTGTACTGTTGCTTTCTGCCCTGTGGAGGTTCACCTCCCAGCTTTAATAAAATACAGGCTTGCTGGATCTCTTGGTTCTCTCGCTTGGTTCCTGAATACAACCTCACAACCTCAGCCGATCAAGATAGGCCAGCCCATCAAATTCTAAATTAACACATCCTGACAGACATGTTTTCAGCAACCAGTACAATACCATAGTAGTGTTCCTATTGATTTGGAAGAATACGATTTTATGTTGGACTTTCAGGGCTATGTTCGAGCTGGTGGAAACTGATGTAGCCATTGTGGTAAATATGCTCTGTGCTTCATTGGAAAAGGTGGACTTGATGTGCTGCTGCAAATTTAATTGAGGGAAGTTTCTTTTGGATGAAGTTTTTGATTCTGCAGAGGATTGGGACATGCGTCAGGGGATGCTGGAGACATACTTCAGGATCCTGAGAAGAAACTGCAAAAACAACCTTAGCCAGCACAGGAAAACTGACATCAATAACATCTACAGTAAAGTATGTGCAACAGTGACTTTTGTTACTAAATACAGAAGTGCGACAATCATGCACTAAACATTTCTACTTATGAGACCTGACCATCTTACATTATGCAATATTGGCGTAATATTAGATCTGGCCGGCTGTATGCGGGAGTTAAGGAAGTTATTTAACTTTGCTCTTCAGCTGAGCAGTCTAGGAGTGGCTTTAGTGGGCAAGGAGCCCAGTGCAGTAATGGCTATTGTTGATCTGTACCTAGAGTGCAAAATGGTATACCACAGCATTTTTTCTCTGGTCCACGATATATAGCACCAGTCAAATGAACCTCTTGGTTCCAGAGCTTTTCTTGAGATTTTGTAGGTTTCACAGGTTAATTGGTAATAATTTTATGTCTGGCAATAGACCCCTTAAACTACACTGATGGACTTTTAAAACTTTTAACCTGAACTGCAGCCAAACTCGAATTCAAATTTGCAACCATTTATTGACTTTTGCCATAAAATGTCAGATAACATCAACAAATAAGAAGGACAAAAGAATCAACAATGACAAGTTTAACAACAAAATCAACATCAAAGATCAACTCCAATCTCAGTACCGAGTGTGATCGCCACCCTCCTGCAACAAACCCATTACTTGTCTTGGCATGGACAGCACCATTCTGTTGAGCTGTTGCTGGGGAATGGCCTGCCACTTCTGGAGAAGGGCTTCTTGGAGCTCCACCCTCGTCCTGGGTGCTGGAGTGCGTTGCCGAACCCGCCGATCGAACAGGTCCCACACATGCTCGATGCACTTCATGTCAGGGCTGAAAAGTGGCCATTCGATGACTCGCACACCATTCAGGGCCAGGAGCTGCTGGGTCACATGTGCTGTGTGAGCTTGTGCATTGTCTTGCATGAACCTGAACTCAGGGTGGTCCGTGATATAAGGCACGACGTGAGGTCTGATGACAAGGTCAGACTAGTGGGCTGTATTAAGATTTTCATTGATTATGACAGGTCGGACCTCCAGCGGCACCAAATGGCACCCCAGACCATCTCCTCCTCCAAAGCCATCTGTCTCAGCAATGCAGGGGGCCACATATCTCTCACCATATCGTTTGTAGACCCTCTGTCTTCCATCATGTCGGTACAGACAAAATTTGGACTCATCACTGAAGACAAAATTCCTCCAAAATCAGTTGGGGACTCGTCTCTGAACATATATTTCAGCCCAGCGAAACCTGGTAGCCCTGCGCTGTGCATCAAGCTGCACTCCAGCACATGCCCTGTGGGCTCTGATCCCTCGCTCTGTAAGTCGGCGACTCACTGTTCTTCTGCTGATCGTTGGTCTGTGGATTTCTAGGGTCTCCTGGGCCATCCTGGTGCAGGTTTGAAACCAATCTCTCAGGTGGACGAGGCGGATCTGACTGTCCTGGGCTGGGGTCATGACCCTAGGCCAGGGGTGGGCAATCCTGGTCCTGGAGGGCCGGTGTGTATGCTGGTTTTTATTTCTATCAATTACCCTGACTAATCAAGATAATTGGTTTAAAATGCAAATATATATTTGTGCAAAGATTCAATCAAACAAAATTGTTTTATGTAGGGAGACAAGAATAGTCTTTAGTCATTCAAGATTATTTAGAGAAATGCCCCTGAAATGTAAGATTTCATAAAAAGCATGGCTAATTTAGATAATGAACTAATTAAAGGCCAGAAGTTGGTGCGAAAACCGGGGAAAGATAAGGCCCTCATTGCCCACCTCTGCCCTAGGCTGACCAGGTCGTGGTCGATCATTGGTGCTTTTAGTCTCCTGGAAATGAGGCTGAAGGTGAGAGATTGTGGGTTGGCTTACCCCAAAACACTAGACGATGCGATTTTAGGATGTTCCAGCTGTCCAAAGCTCAATGACATTATCACGTTGGGGTCTGGAAAGGCGAGGCATGGCGCACGTAGTGTCTTTGAACAAATGGTCTCTGGCTCTGGCCTAAATGACCTCAAGGATTGTTTTAAGGCATTTGACAGCATTACAATTGTGATCAGTGTAGCCGGACAAGGTTACATCACTAATTCCTCAAATCCTGCTCCACAGACACAAACAAGGTCATGACCTCACACACTGTTGTGTCTCCTTTCTCAAAGACAACTGCATATCAATTATTTAATCATCTTATTAAAATTCCCCTATACTATTCCCCTATACTACTACTACCAACTATACCATTTCTGTCTAGTCATACTTAAGTTCTTAAAGTCCATCAGTATATATAATTTTGGAAAGGGTATTGTCTGGGCTATCAATCTATATTCATTTCGAGTGTATATCTGTAAATTGGTGATCAAAAGCAAATAATCGATCAATTGATTTTGTGATGGTCTCTGTGTAATTCAATAAAAGGACATTTGTCAATGTATTATTTTTATTTGTTTAATATGAATCACTAATCAATCCCATTTCATATTCTGGACTGTCATTCAGGATCTGAGCAAGAGCCTCATGCACTTACTCAAAAAAACCCAACAAAAGCAATGAACGTTTGCCCTATTCAGCATTATTGTGCTCACAGAAGAGACCATGAGTTACTGTTTTACACCTCTTGGTTTAGCGCCAAAGTGGCAAAGTGTTGCCATTGCACGTACCCAATCTGTCCCTTCTGCCTGATCGGTTCTGCACACGTGAAGTGTAGATGCTTCTAAGGCATAGTATAATCCGCGGTGCTAGTCTTGGTGCTACTGGATCTCAGTGCTGCGTTTGATACAATTGACCATGATATTTTACTACAACGATTTGAACACAGGGTTGGCCTCTCCAGTATGGTCATCAAATGGTTAAGGTCCTATCTGCAGCAGGGAATCTATTTTGTCACTATTGGAAACTGTACCTCGGCACCAGTAACCCTGACCTGTGGAGTCCCCCAGGGATCAATACTAGGACCCCTATTATTCAACCTTTACATGCTACCTCTGGGACAAATTATGAAGAACTACTCAATCAGTTATCACAGTTATGCAGATGACACCCAGATTTATTTAGCTATGCCACCAGATGATATCACTCCAGTTGAATATCTCTGCCAGTGCCTTGACCAAATTACTAAGTGGAGGGCTTGTACTTCCTTCAATTGAATGCAGACAAGACAGAAGTTACTCTATTTGGTCGGAAAGAACAAAGGCTTAAGGTCGTTAACCTTCTTGACACCAAGGGGCTAAAAGCTAAAGTTTCTGTCAGAAACCTTGGTGTGATCATTGACAGTGATGTGAATTTTAACACCCACATTAAAGCAGTAACAAAATCAGCATCTTATCACCTCAAGAACATCACTAAATTACGAGATCTCATGTTTCAGAACGATCTTGAAAAGCTCATTCATTCTTTTATTTCTAGCAGGCTTGATTTCTGCAACGGCCTCATTACAGGGCTTCCTAAGATCACCATTAAACAGCTCCATTTGATTCAGAATGCAGCAGCCAGGGTTCTCACTAAAACAAAAAGAACAGAACACATTTCCCCGATCCTGCGGTCCTTACACTGGCTCCCTGTTAATTACAGAATTTATTTTAAAACCTTGCTACTTGCTTTTAAATCCTTGAATGGTACGGGACCAAAGTACTAAAGAGACATCTTCCAAGGCTACATCCCTGCAAGGGCCCTATGGTCTCTACAATATTTTTCTTTAAACAATCCCCCCACTCGGACAAAGGCTGGTGAAGCCGCTTTTAGCTACTATGCAGCCAATCTCTGGAACCAGCTCCCAGATAGTATTAAAAATGCCTCCTCAGTTGCCATTTTAAAATCTAAATTAAAAACTAAACTGTACGCTGATGCCTTTCCCTAATTTGTTTCACTTACCTGTTTCTTAATTCTCATTTTATTCAGCGCACCCCATTTTATTTTTAATTTCTCCTTTCTCGGTTTTTACATTTGCTTCACTTGTTCTGTGCAGCGTGCCTAGTTTTATTTTAATTTCTCCTTTCTACATTTTACATTTGTTTTTATATATATGTACAAATGTATGCACATATCTCACACTATCTGCCTTTGTTTTTATCCTGAACTTTGTTTTTAATACCTCTCTTCTATTTATCTGTCTTAATTATCATCATTCTTCTTATTATTATTATTATTATTATGTAGTTTTTGTCCGTTTGTTTTTAATCTAAAACAAAGATTAATATTATTGTCAATATTACTAAACTGTATTATGATGAATGATACATTAGACTGCTCTGGTGAGGCCTTTGCCACAATTTTCTGTTAAGCACATTGAACTGCTGTTTTGGTATGAAATGCGCTATACAAATAAAGTTGCCTTGCCTTGCCTTGCCTTGGACCATGAAATAAAATATAATCTTTCAAAAATATCCTTGTGTTGTTGTGAATGTGTATACTATTATGTTGTTTAAAAAAAAAGTCGCTGGCTGCTAAGTAAAATGTTAACGCATGTGTGGTACAAATAGAGCAGGAATTCCATACACTTGCGCGGTCCTGGTATTGCACATGCACAGAACCGATCGGGCAGGAGGTGTGGATAGGGCACTGACAGCCATCTATACACGAAATGAGGAACTGAAGGGGAGCAGAATGCGTGCAGGGAGGTGTGGTTACAAACGAGGAGCAGAGATACAAATAATGAGAAAAAGACGTGCGTGTTTAAGTGACAAACAGAAAGCACATACTGAGTGAGAGAATGGAAATGCTGAACAAATACAATCAACTGCTAAAAATAAACTGTGAAAAATGAAAAATAATGAACACAATGACAAAATACACATAAAACTAAATTACATGCTCATACCCTGAGAAGTATGTATTATGTGGTTAATTAAATAATGACATATATTTATGCAAGTATAAAAGCATCCAGCATTGTTCTTTCACCATGAAAACTGGCATGATGTAAAAAAAAGACTCATTTACAGCGCCCTCCATAATTATTGTTAAGATGTGTTAAAGACTTTAAAATAAATTACATTTTTATTGCAAGAAGCATACTCTCACACTGAAAATTGTAGAAAAATGTAACCTTCAACTCAAGAGAATTTTAAGGGGAAAAAAAAATCCTGGCTAAGAAATAATTATTTTTCATAAAATCATCTGTTCCACAATTATTGGCACCCCTAACAATTCCTAGGAAATAAACACACCATTCAAGTAAGGCAGATGTCTGTCAACCTTCACAAGTCAGGCAATGGCTACAAGAAAATAGCCACTTGCCTGCACCTGCCCATATCTACTGTCAGAGGAATCATTAAGAAGTTTAAAACAACTAGAACAGTGGTAAACAAGCCTGGACGAGGACGCAAGGTTATTTTTCCACCACGCACAGTGAGGATGGTAAGAGAAACAAGAAGTTCTCCAAAGCTCACTGTTAAAGAATTGCAACAAATGGTAGCATTTTGGGGTCCCAAAGTCTCCAAAACAACATCAGGTGCTATCTACATGCCAACAAGCTGTTTGGGAGGCATGCACGGAAAAAACCTTTTCTCGCTCACAATCATAAACACAAACGTTGAAGTCAAAGTCGTTGACGTTGACGTCGTTGACGTTGAAGTCCCAGTACCGCTTAGTGAACTCCATCACTAAGCGGTACTGGGACTTCAACTGGGACCGTGTGCTTTGGTCAGATGAGATCAAGATAGAGCTTTTTGGCAACAAACACTCGAAGAGGGTCTGGCGGAACACAAAAGATGAGTATGCAGAAAAGCACCTCATGCCCACTGTGAAGTATGGGGGAGGATCGGTGATGCTGTGGGCCTGTTTCTCTTCCAGAGGCCCTGGGAACCTTGTTAAGGTGCGTGGCATCATGAATGCTTTGAAATACCAGGACATTTTAAATCAAAATCTGGTGGCCTCTGGCCGAAAGCTGAAGATGGGTCGGCACTGGGTCTTTCAGCAAGATAATGACCCTAAACATATGGCCAAATCTACACAGGAATGGTTCACCAGACATAGAATCAAGCTCCTCCCATGGCCATCTCAGTCCCCAGACCTCAACCCCATTGAAAACCATTGGAGTGAGCTGAAGAGGAGAGTGCAGAGGAGAGGACCCAGGTCACTGGATGATTTAGAGAGATCGTCTAAAGAGGAATGGTTGAAGATCCCTCTTTCTGCATTCTCCCATCTTGTGAAACAATATAGGAGAAGATTAGGTGCTGTTTTGTTGGCAAAAGGGGGTTGTACAAAGTATCATCATCAGGGGTGCTAATAATTGTGGCACACTTGATTTGATGTAAAAGAATTATTTCTTAATGTGGGATTTTGTTCCCACAGAATAAATGCACTTGAATTAAAGGTTGAATTTTCCTCTTTTTTTCATTGTGGTCCTATATTATTTTGAAAAAAACTGAATTTATTAGAAGCTAAAGAACACATCTTAACCAGGGGTACCAATAATTCTGGAGGGCAGTGTATATGGTGTATGGATATTCAATACATATTATCTTGGCAAAAGAGACATGATAACAAACAAGAATTGAAACAAATTTGTTCTCAAAATTTGAGAAAAATTAGCTTCTTCTTCAGTGGAAAAAAAATCCAAGGGTTTCTATGTGAGCTCATTCAACATAGCATTATTACTGTACATATTGATTTCACATTTATTTCAGTATAAATAGCTAAACTTTGCTTCATAAGGAGAACTGGCTGAAGTGAGCAAGGAAAATCAAGTCAAACCATATCACCTTTCCTCTCCAAAAGGTAAAGACAGCTTTCAGACTTTATTAGAGTCTGCACAGAAGATAGAGCAAAAGAGCTGGCTGCCAATTATACATTGATTTGCATAGACAGTGATGAACTCTTTCATTCATGGCATGAATGCATAAAATGAACAAAATGGAGCGAAAATGATGTACTTGAAAATGACATCAGGCAACTTACATTGAAGCTATTTGAATCTACTGAAGATGAAATGAACAAAACCGTAATTAAAAACGGAACTGAGGCAGTTACTCCTGTTCACTGACTGACTTCCTGGGCCATGAAATAAAACGTAATTTCCAAAAAGTTGGGATGGTTTGGAAAATGGACATAAGAAACGAAGCAGTGATTTAAAACTCATCCTTGACTGAAATAAATACAGAACAAAGATACAATTTTCTATGTTTTACCTTCACAAATGTATGGTGTTTAGAAAAATACACTCATTCCACATTTGATGTCTGCAATGCACTCCAAAAAAGTTTGGACAGGTACATGTATATAGTGCTGTGTTATCTCCTCTGCTCAAGTTTTGGTATTTTTCCCCAGTCTTCCTTGATATGTCTTCAGGGGCATAAAAAACTGGGGTCTTAATTGTAGTAGTGATTTGTAGCAAGTCATCACGCATTTCCAATGCGAGATTGGTCTGGACGGCGGGCTGGCCAGTCAAGCACCTGACCACAGATTGATTACAGACCCACCCTGACATAAAGCATGTGATTTGACGTCATCTTGAAGACGACATTTGTTGCCCCACATTGCGAACATATCTTTCAGCATTCATGGCACCTACTGAGAAAGGTATGGGAGATTTGAGTCCTTGAGTACCAATAAGTAAACAAGTTTTGTTATCACCAGTTATCCTGATGAAATAAGCTAATTGGCTCCACTAGCAAAAATGAGTCACTCATTTTGCATACCTTGGATCACAATAAAATAAGAACAATCTTTGGAGGTCATTCATGAGAGTTTAAGCTTATTAACAAATAAAAGGCCAGAAGTTTCCATTAAAACCCGGAACCAGGTTCTATTTGCTGACCTCTGTTTTATTATGTGCAAATTACCTATGCTGTGAACACTACCACACCCCTATCCCATCACAAACACTAATCTATTGAACTTTACATTGGCAACAAATGGGATGATCCTTTTCTTCTCTTGGATGGAGAACACACAGTTTCAGATGTTGAAGCGCGAAACCACAACACAAATGTCCATTGTGCATCTGTCAACTTCAGATGAACTCTAACCCAGAGAACTCTAACCAATTTTTATAAAGTGGCTCCCTTTTGGTATTGTATCATCTGATGTCATGTTTGTAGTTGCAAAAAGTAATGGTGTTTATTGGCAAAGGTTTTTAAGTTTTCCTAAGCCTGTTTGGTTATATCCAATACAAAAGCATGTCAATTTTAAATGCAGTATCATCAGAGGGGTTAAAGATCAAAGATGGGACAATGATTGCATTCCAAGTGAAACAAATATACTGTATGTTTTTGATTGATTGGGTGCAATAAATCAATATCCAGCATGCAGATAACTTTTGAGTCTTATCGTCTTTTGCAAAGTGACATGTTCGGCAATAAGGGTAAAGCCGGTTGTGAATAATACTGCATAGGTCCCTCAGCTAAGTTTATTATCGTCAATAAATGGAAGCTTGCAAGTAATCACCCTAATTTTAATTTGATGATATACTGATACATTATACATTGTTTATATTGACAAGTGTAATTATGTAAATCATTATTGCATTTCCTACAAAAGATCACTCACCATGCACTTTGGGTCCGTGGAACCCACTAATAGAATCACAAAATAGGTTGTGATTCAGTGTAAATGTAGTTCCACAAGTCCTATGTGCAAGGCTATTTGTTTCAGGACAATACCTATTCTCCTCTACTATTTAATGAAGCAATTGCTCTTAACACATACAATCATGCCTAGCGCAGGTAAGAAAATTGGGCGCCAAATGTCTTGTCACTATTTTTTATTTATTTACAAAAGTCATATGTATTCATTTTTTTCCTATTTTCAATTTAGTGCCATGTAAAGATGCATTCTCAAAATGCTTTCGCCTTTTATTTGCATTTTCCAAACTGTCACAATTTTTTGGAGATAAGGCTGCAACATGAGAAGCTGTTGATCCATAAAAAGAGCAACTTCTCAGTTATATCATCATTTCATCAGGTAATTATACCTAAGCCTATTTGGGCACAGAAAGGGTAAAATAAAACAGATTCTCTAAACAACCCAAACTGTGCTGGCCAGAAAGGTGGGAGTTGACAATCACCACAATTCAAAGTGACAGTTTAATGTCAGGCATTTGGGATGGACCGCGTGGACACTAAAAGGTTCATTGCCACCCTGCACAGCAGGAACAGATGTAGAGCAGTGGGAACTGATGGAAAATTACTAGCACACCAAATTAAGATTGCAGGAGGTTCAGTCATCCCCTGCAGTGCATTTTACACAGAGCCTTGCAAGTGTTGTGTCACAAGCAAGGACAAGAATTATGACGGGGATTAAAGTCTGGCAGGATGATTTGAAATTTACAGACTGGCTGATATGTTCCATGAGAAAATAATGAACACACCACTTCATAACTGCAGTATGCACAAACCAATTAGAGTTAAATGGAAAGTACGTTGTAGTAGTGAATACATTTAATAAACAATTTGGACTGCAATATAGATAAATCCTGTATTCAACTAGCAATTCTCTCTCTTTCGATTGTAGTTTATATTTAATATATACTAATAGTAATATATTTAGGAAAGTGTACTTACAGGAATACACAATCACATACATGCCAGGGGCGAAGCCAGTATTGGGCCAAGGCGCCAATGGCCCACCCACCCATGAAAATACAGTGGCGTGCAGTGATGAGTATACACTAAACAAAATGAAGATAAATCAGAAACCAAGGACTATTGATTTCATATTGGATCTCATCACATATTTGCAATGCTTTTCCCATAGCCCAGTTCATGAAATATTTTTGATATTAGGATAATATGACTTTTTAGAAAATTTCATTGGCTGAGATTGTGGGGAAAAAAATCACTCCACCTTACATCACATGCTTTAGCCACACTGAATACCAAGTGTAACGCTGGTTAGCGCTGTAGTGAGCCAGCTACGTACCACTCTCATGACTAAGTTATAGTTACTGAGTTAGCTAGCCAGTATGCATGAAGTACCTTTCCATAAACATTATGTAACATTAATTTGTTTACTAGCTAACTATTCAGTTGACTGAATTTAAAAATCATGGGTAGTTCTGCAAATATCTGCAACTCAGGGACTATCGTATCACAGTGATGACATTAGCTCAGTGCTATTATAATGGGAATTAGCTACCATAACTGCGTTGATGGAAATTAAGTTTGTTTTCCATTAAATTACACGATTCAGTTATGTGATAAATTGAATTTTAAACTCTTGGTCAAGTCATATGAAAGTTAAGAAACGAGTTAAGTAGGTTGCATTTGTTGCTTGCTAAAGCTCACAGCAAATGCAAAATTTACTCTTCGCATTTCATAATTTTTATATGACATGCCCACTTGTCTTAGATCCTCTATACATGTATTGATGAAAATTAGTGAACACTTGCAATAAATAGTAAAACAAAAATAATAATGTCTCTCTGAGAGAGAAGTCAATATCTAGTGTGTCCACCCATTGCTTTGCTTACAGCATTTAATCTTTCAGACATAGTTTTGACAATCTTTGAATTTCCTTGCCCGCTAAACCATTCCTTAAGATTTGAAGTTCATTCCAAAGAGATTCGTTTGCTGTTACCACAGATTTGCTCAATCAGGTTAAGGTCTGGACTTTGAGCAGGCCAAGTCATAATTTTAATGTCACCAGTTTCTTTCCAACTGAGAGAATTCTTGCACAACTGTGTGTTTAAGTGTGTTTAGGGTCATTTGTGTGAAGTGTGAAGTGTGTTTAGGGTCATTATCTTATTGAAAATAAAATCCACGACCAATCAGTCTTTTTCCAGATAGCAATGCTTGCCTCACAAGGATGCTGTGATACTTCTTTTGATGCAAAATTCTGTCCAAGCAGACTGAATCCCAAATCCCAAACGGGGGGGGATTGCAAGGCCACCGTAAGTGGAAGAACGGAGAGGTCTGGCTGGTGTGCACAGTTTGATAAAGTTCTGAGGGTACGCTGGGGCTGACCCCTCAGAAACCTGGTGTGCCATCACCAATGTTTTAAATATGATGTAAGTCACAACAGGAAGTCAGTGTATATCAGCGAGAAGGGGTGGGGATGACATGGGAGTGTCTGGGTAGGTTGAAAATCAGAGGAGCTGCAGTATTCTGGATGAGCACTTTCGTACCCATGGGCAATTTATTGTCTGCAATTAGCATGTCATGCATGACTTTGGACTTAGGGAGGAAGCTGGAGTACTCCGAGGAAATCCATGCAAACACAGGTAGAGCATGCAAACTCCACTCAGAGGAGCCACAGGGTGGATTTGAGCCCATGACCTTCTTGCTGTGAGGCATCAGTGCTACTCACTGTGCCACTGTGCTGCCCCCTCATGTACAACAACTCATGTAAAAGAGGAATTTTTTTTTTTTGGGAATGCCATGCGAGGACAGAAAATGAGTTGCTTAAGTATCTCATTGAACAATCTCTTTAATGGTTAGATCTAACGTTATTGGCAAACCCACCTCTGACACTGTTCAATCAGTTAATGTATTATTTTTAATCACAAAGTCTTTATTCCGTTAACAGCTGCGTCTAATATGACAGCTTTGTCTAAATCAGATTCCCCACCCCATTATTAACACTGTAATACTGATTCTAAAATGGTGACCAAAATATCCTTAAATGAAATGAATGCTTTCATTTTCAGACAAACTGATTTCAAAATAATGTCTCTACAAAAGTTGCATGCTGAGAATCATGCATTGACATCAAGGTTACTGAAAAATTGCCATTCCAGATGGTTGCATTGTGAAGAATTAATTGAATTTGGGGAAGGTTTCATTCAGGAACATGAAGATGAATATCACTGAATACCATGCAAAAAAAAAGAAAAAAAAAGTTAATTAACTGACTCATAAATTATTGTGTTAACACCCTTTTCATGAGCGTCAATAACCATTTTCATTTTGCCTCCTATAATTGCAAATTTGTTTGCAACCACAAATTTCAACCTCGGAAATTAAAACTCAGAAAATCTTGTGAAGCTGCTCACGCATTATTGACTGTCGGTTCACATTAGGCTCTTGTAGCTCTGACATGTTATTTTCCGAGGAAATGTGCAAGAAGTATATCTGCTGGGCCAAGGCAATGTGAGTGCAGGTGGTAGGACAGCAGCGGTCCCATCCTTTAAGCTTAATAACGATTGGCGTATGCGACTGTGTAGTCAAGTGGAACAGAGTGAAAATAAATTGTTATGAAAATGAAGGGGAAAAAATAAATCTGTCATTCTCTCACGGTATGCAGGACCAAAGTGCGCTGCAGGCTCACTTTTCCTCCAACCAATCCCTTATCTGAATATGGTGAATTGGGTGTGTGCTTTTTTTTTTCTTCTCTTTACAACATCAAAGCAAAGTACTGTAATAAAAGGAGCACTCAAGCCTGTTTTCAGGAGTGCCAAAATCTTTTTTGATATTTTCCAGGAGGAAAATATGCTGTACATTTTGGTTTGCACAATTCAGGAGCAGGTCGCAACATCGAGTAAAAATAACTAAATTTTTTACGGGTAAGAAACAGCTCCATAGCAAATGATCATTTCAGTTGGGGTGCCTACGAAACAAATATATTTATTGATCTGCAGCGAATGAAAATACGGAAGATCCAAGAATTGTCTTCCTTTGTGTTCTACTTCAATTGCGCCACCCTGCACATTAAGGGAAAAAAATTCTGCTGATTTCCCCAAAAATGCAGCACATAACCTAATTTAAGGATGCTGAATTGAAAAAATATAAGTAAAAAGTTTTTATCATTTATAGTTTTTTTTCACAAAATAAGCATCAAGATTTTCTTAGTTATATCATATATATATTGGATTTTATTAACTGATCAAAACAGCAACAAATGCTATTTGGGTGTAGTGAAACGCCCACAGATGCAGCAGAAAACATCTGGATCATGTTTGTATTTTCCTCAGGCAGTGGCCGTATTACTAAGCCTGAAATCAGGATTAAGCATAAAGTCATGACAGGATTAGGCATAAAGTCATTACTAAGGGATGATACAAGACTTCATAGCCTTACAAGTGATTTTCGAAAGTGAAAATGCTAAGAATTGTACATCATACGTTTTGAGAAAATGTGACATGCTACAGCCAAGAGAGACAAAAAAAATTATTAAGAAACAAGTATTGAATTTTTTTTCAGCAAAACGAAGCAGGGTGGTGCGTCTCCTGTCATATCCGAACAGAGAAGAAAAGAGTAGTAAATGTTAATAATCAAATAAATAGCCTTTTCAGACTTCTTTATTGTTCTTACCAAGCACTGGTGTACATAAAAATATTTACTGCTTGCTTTTTGTCTGTCAATGACGGACGTAAACATACCAGAGTGCACACACCGCAAGCAGAGCACTAACATTTTGTGAAGTGTTTGCTCTCCTGGCGACAGGGAGTTGTACATGGAATAAGCGATCAGTCATGGGTTAGATTTTTCTGTGTTGACAGAATTACAGCCACAGACTGTTAAATTGCAGGCAGGGCAAGGTAAGCTGACAGGAGTGAGTACTTTTCAAAGTAATGGGTAATTAAGCAGCTGTATTGCTGCCAATTACTAGGAAATAAACCTGAACTCTTATGACAGCAGGTTTCAAGGAACTGAGAAAGGGGGGGAAAAAATCCCAGCACTGGTAGGTTATTTCGGGGTGGAACAAGCCATTCTTTGTAAAATGAGTGAATAAGGTATACTTATTGCACAGTTCGGTGTTCTGCATGCTTTTACAAGTACACACAGTAAGGATGAAATATACTAATGTGCACACCCACACACACAGACATACAGTATTTATTACTCAGGAACATTGTTATCAGCTTGAAAGAAAGACCATTAATTCAATGATTGAAAATTATTCATAGATTATCTCAACTGATAACATTTTCACCATGAATGAGGCTGTTGCAATCTACGTATGTGGTCACATGATCCCCGAAGCAAAACGTACACAAGGATTGATCGCAGGATAGTGAAAATAGGGAAATCTTGTGCTGCTGTCGGTTGCATCAATAATGATGCCATTCAGTTGTCTGGAAAATACGGCAAAATAAGTTTCCACCAATTTCCTCAAAAGTCCTTTTGAAAGAATGGTTTGTTAAATTAAGAATTGACTGTGGAAAGCCTTACAAATCAAAAAAACATTCAGTTCATTGCTCAGAGCACTTCGCGAGAAGTTGCTTCAGGCACCAGAAGGTCACAAGTAAGTCAACGGCTTTGTTGCAATGAAAACTGGTTTCAAAGTAAAGATTCAAAGAAATTTGTGGAAAAGATATATCAAATACAAACATTAACCTGAAGCCCAAACGCCTCCGGTACCGGGGGCAATGAATTTGCATAATAAATACAGCAAGTTTCCTAATAACAACCTTGTTGAGCGGCATATCCTCTTAAAGTGAAGAAAATCGGCGAAAAGCTCATTATTACCATTTTTACCTAAACCGAACACAATTCAAGCACCAAGAAAGTAAATAAGCATCTAGCAAAACGTAAGATAAAATAACATCAGTGCTCTATCGGTAGCATTTCCACTGATTCAGTGCATATAAATGATATGTCAAATGATATGTCATGAAAGAGAATTGTCTACAGAATCGAACGATATAAGCCATGTCATTTTAAATTGACACCGCACTCAAAGAACAGCAGGCATACACTTTAGAGTCTAGACAGTTGAGCAAAATCTTTTCTTACTTTTGATAGAAAAGCTGTTTGTGGGTAAATCTGCACTTGCAATTGTTTTAGCCAGTCAGAGAGTCCTCGCACCATGATGCTAAGCACTTGAAGATCTCAGCAGTATAATTGTTTAAATGGTTTGTTTTTAGTATTTTCCCTGTAATTAACCACTAAATATTCAACTATTGTTTTCAAAGCCGTTTTAAGACAGAGAATCCATGCGCTAATATGCTCAAGTTCAAAAACCACGCAGCTATACAAGTGCTAAATCGACCAGTGAAAATAAAGTCTGTTGAGCTAGTGTCGTGGATAAGGCAGAGCATTCGGACCTAAGCAACTGGGGTTCAATATCCGCTTATACACCCGACCTTTCAGAGAAAGGGAATTATATATTTATTTATTGTGTAAATAATCAATATTTAATCAATGCATCCCCATTCAATGAGAGCTATCTTCCTGGGTTACTTTGGGGATCACGTGACTTACACTATGGTTGCTGCATCCAGTGCAAAGCCTACATTTATACTCAGTCTAGTGTCAGTTCTGAGGTCAGATGCCTCCTGTATGGTATTTGGAGAAATACATTTTGAATATTACAGCCTCTCATTCATACTAAAATCACCTTTGAATGAAGTGTTTACATCATTATGTAAACTGGAAAAATAAAGAAAGAATTTCTTATGCTATAAATTTTGTAACCTGCGATTCACAGTTGTTCTTGCCTATTGTCTTGTTCTTGAGACTGATGTTTACTTTATAATAAGTGCTATTCCCCATATTGCAGAACATCTTCAGGCTCTGAGGCATGTCTAAGATGCTTTATCTCCCTCTGCAGGGCTCTGTCGTTGTTTCAAACTGAATTTAATGTTTTGCGAGAAATAAATAAATATCCAACCCAGTTTCAAAATACTCTTCATTTCAATAACCATTCTGAAGTGTTCTTCGGAATCCAAAGATGGCATTTATTGTCACTGGCAAATGCTCACTTTGGCTTTTTATTCCTGCAAATGAAAGGAAAACAAAAGTCAATCTGCAGTCAAAGCCAGGACTGCACACAAAAATGAATTGATTGCACACAAATAAGTTTGAGAAATAAGTCATGATGAATACCATTCAATAAATGGAATAAATTAAGTGCTGTAACTGCTTTTTATGATTCAATTTCAACTTGCTTTTTGAGTTTCTCAGGAAAGGCAAGTGGTTAAAATACATGTCAAATTACATGAAAACTGTAGTTTACCATATTTTGTAAGTACAATTATTCTGCCCCTGATATTGTAAACGAATGGACAGGGGAGCTTTGAGAATGGCTATTAACTATAAGAATGAGTCATTTCTTGTCAGCGTACCATATACTTATATGCTCTCTCAACCATGTGTACAAAAGAGATTGTCATCAGGGAAAGGTCAAGCATTATAAACAGTAATAAAGATGTTACAGTGTTCCCACACTCCAAGCAGTGCTGTAAAATGCATGTATATACTGCAGGACCACATAAAAATAGGCATTTATTATTGTGCTGATGCATGTCACTGAAGGTTAAGACCAATGTGCAATTCCCAAAGTGTATAGAAAACATGATTCCGCTTAAGCATTTTGCAAAAAAAAAAATTATTATATATATATATATATATATATATATATATATGTATAGTATTGTAGTTGTAGTGTGCAATGATAATTTTTCACCACCACTTATATCTAAAAGGGGTCCTAATATATTACTTCTCCATATTTTTTTTTGCTGAAAATGTATTGAAAAATACTATTGTAGGCAATGAGAGAAAAAAAACGCCATTCCACAAGTATATTGAGGTAAAAATATGGGCAATAAACAAAAACACTGAAAAAAGTACAGTATAGCCTGAATGCATCTTTGAAAGCTCATTCCATGATTATTGATGCTAAAAATGTGTTGAAACTGTTGTTCCAGTATATTAGGTGACATGAACTTTGAGCAGTGTCACAGTGTTAAACACGATGGCAGGACGGAAAGAGCTCTCTGAGATTGTTTGTAGCCGCATTGTGGCCTCACATGATATGGAAGATGTTAAATACTGCCCTAGCACTGTAAGAAACACCATCAACCATCTCAGAGAGACTGGTTTGCTGAAAACTAGTGGCAAAAGAGGTGGAAAAAAAAGCAGAAATTAGGTGCCTCTGATCTATACAGAGCCCCTGAAGTGTCATGGAAAAAAAAAAAAAGGAAAACATGCACTGGGGAAAAACAGTGACTATAGTTTTGCAAAATCTTGAGTTTGTTTTGCGAGATCTTGTGTTTATTTAGCGAGAACTCTAGTTTGATTTGCAAGCTCTTGAGTTTGTTTTTTGCAAGATCTCCAGCTTGATCTCGCAAATCCAACCATGCGGTATCGGAGTGTGAACTGGGGAAGAGCCGTCTACGGAGAGCTTAGCCAGTCCACTGAAATTAGGTTGTATTTCCTCATTTTACCAGCAGGCAACACAAACACCATGGGGACCTTGTCTCTAAGCGCATTCTCGTAAGCAGTGCAGCAGCTGCGGTTCTTTGCGTGTAGCACTGATCAAGAGATTCCATGCTATCAGGTAACATTATTACCAAGTGAGCAGGTGTATGGCACCAATGTTTTCATTTATTGTATTTAATGGATGGCTTTGTTATGCAGCGAGTCGACTGCTTCATCGATCTTTTATATGTCGTTATTGAATATACAGTATAGTGGTGAAGGCTGTTGTTAATGGGCATGTATTCGTTATCTATTGAAGGTGACGCCATATTATTGCATGTAGCTAACAACTGCTTTGCTTTTTTTTATTAAAATGTTGTATCAAGATACACTGAAATTAAAGTGGAATATATTTTTCCTCCATGTCACTCTGGGAGCTCCGTGGATCTGCAAGACAAGTTTAAAAAAAAAAAAAACCCACCGTTGACAGCACGACAACTCCGTGACGATATTAATAGCACCTGAAGTGAATAGATGAAAGAATCAATATCAACTGTTTCCTGATGTCTGCGTGAAAATGGTCTGATTGGCCGTTTTGCTGCCAAGAGCTGGCCACAATAAAGGAAGACTTGAGTCTGTCGAGAAATTCAAGCATTGCACAACTTTTCCCTCCCAATTTTATGTGCACTGTAGAGTTGGAGAACATTTCAAAAATGATTGTTTAACCACTCAAGTAAAACTTGAGGGTGTTCATATTATGGTTTGGGATTCAGTCTGCTCAGACAGAATCATGGACAGAATCATGCATCAAAAGAAGTATCACAGCATCATTGTGAGGCAAGCCATCTTTAAAAAGACTGATTGATTGGGGATTTTATTTTCCACAAGATAATGACCCTAAACACACTTCTAAGTTCAGCTAGAATTATCTCAGTTGGAAAGAAACAGGTGACATAAAAGTTATGACTTGGCCTGCTCAAAGGCCAGACCTTCACCCAATCAGGCAAAACTGTTATTGTATATGTTGAAAGAATCTCTTTGGAATGAACTTTAAACCATATGGAATGGTTAAGTGATTGAGGAAATTTAAAAAACATGGAAAGATTAAATAGAAGATTAAATGCTGTGGTCAAAGCAAAGGGTGGCCACACTAGATACTGACTTTTTGTTCTCAGAAAGACATTGCTTTTGCATTTACTATATATTGTTATCTTTTGCAATCCTTTTATTTTGTAAGCGGTCCTTTTATTCCAAAGTTGAGAAGAAAGCCACGGAAGTAGCTACATATGGAGCCCCGGTGGGCAGGACTGTATGCAGATCGTGTGCCGATCATCTGTGCAACCACTGATTGACCTGAGTGAAAGCACACGGTTTGAGTGGAAGCAGATCTAATCCAAGCACATGCAGGGGCTAACTGAGTGAGAGAGCAAGATCTTTTGGGGGAAAACTTTAGCCATACTCTCAATGAAACTCCCTAATGTCCAGGGGTGCGTCCATGCACAGTCAGTGGCTCCAACTATTTAAAGTAGCATTTGTGCTTTGGCCAACAAGCTCGCACAGCAGGGATTTCCCTCTGATTGATAACCAATGAGATCACTTGTATTTGTAAATATCCAATCCGTGCCAAATTGAGAAGGGAAGTCCCTCCTTCTCACACAGCCAACAACAGAATGCATGAACATTTGAATTATGTTAGGAAAAACGCGTGGCACCTCAAAATTGAAAATGCAAAGCCAGACATGGCAGTCTATCATGAAAATGACAAAGAAAAGAGGCGAACTGCATTAGTAATTTAATTATGAGACAGATATCGCGTCTGCTTCTTGAAAAAGAAAAAGCATTTCTGAGACCGCTGAATGGAGGCCGCTGCGGCTCGTAGGCCTATTTGCTTGATGCCTGAGGAGCCTGGATTGTCGTGCTTTATATTGTTTTCTATGTCTGCTTAGGTAATTTTTGTATTATTTTTGCGAAATGAACATTACGTAGAATTTCTGTGAGCGTATGTGCTGTATGTAATTATTTCGTTATAAGTGTGTAGCTAGCATGCTAGCTAGCTACATGGAGCTCCGTGTTGTGACACGGACCCCTGCGAACCATAATCGCGATGCATTTTCATAAAACTGTATGCTGGTTTGCATTAAATAATTATTTTTCCTAATTGTATGACATTTGTCGGTTCTGATGTTACGATTGACTTTGTGCTTTTATTTCTATTTGCATTGCATTATTCCGCATACTTTCGCTGCATACTGCCCGTATTTCGTTGGCGGACAAAGTGATCGCGTTGACACGGATCTTGTATGGAATTGCACACAGCACACGGGGTCCGCTTTCCAGCCAGCTGGGCTTGCTGAAATCACTGATTTTTTTATTTTTTTTTTAAAGATGGTATAACGTGTTCTATCGTCTTCTGTGTCTAGTTAGCATTTTGTTTTACCTAGCTGGACACAGCTAAGCATTTTTGTGGTAATTTGTGCAGTATGAATGAATTTGAGAGTTAGCTAGCTAGCTAGCTGCCCGGAATGAACTACGCCATGCCTCGGGGACCAGCGCAGTTCACCGCTCTTCGTATTAAAATGGAGGCCGCTGCGGCTCGTAGGCCTGTTTGCTTGATGCCTGAGGAGCCTGGATTGTCGTGCTTTATATTGTTTTCTATGTCTGCCTAGGTTGTCTTTGTATTATTTTTGCGAAATGAACATTACGTAAAATTTCTGTGAACGTTTGTGCTGAATGTATGATTGTGTCTGTGTGTGTGTGTGTGTCTGTCACTCACTCTGTCTGTCAGCCCATGGCTGGGGCCAGGTCTGCTATCTCTGATTGCCTTGTTTGGTTTATGAGATTAGCGTTTTCAATTTCGTTTTATTAGTGATATTGCGGGGCATTTCTTGGAAATGCAAATGAGGAATGTATTCTAATTTTCCATTTGCTATAAAAATTGCATACATGGACTTGGAGGATTACATTTGCATTTTCATTATGATACTGTTATGGCCCCAATCTGTTATGACATATTGGACAGTAAGGGATGACTGACAAAAATTTTTAAACTTAAAATTTAATTAAACAAACCACTGACCAAGATTGAAATATATTTTTAAAAAATGAGATATTTACTGTCCCTTTGTAATTGAGATTGGGGTTGCTGTGTTGTGATGTCCTGGGACAGGAAAATGCTCCAACACAGGCAAAAATCCACAAAAAGAGCTTCACAGGTCTTGTAAAGAGTGACAGGTCTGGTCAAATGTATCCTTCCACTATTTCTCCTTGCAATTTCTCCTACTACTTTACTCTCTCAATTTTTCAGCCCCCTCCCACCTTACAGACTTTTTTCTCAATTCTCTGGGACTTTCCCCTCTGAGGCATGCCCAGGACATGCCCAAAAACCTAGCTCCAGACTGGGCTTTACAAAAAAAATGTCAATACTGCCATCTAGTGGCTTTTTTCCACATTGCAATACAAATAATGCACTCGTATCATGAAAATGATATACGCAAAATGCATTCCTTACATTGCATTTTAATTTTAATTTTGTTAACTATATGCTTCCATATGCTTCGGGGCCAGTGGGCGTTGGGCTTAAGCAGTGCATTCATTGTTTTTTTGTGATTTATGATGCCCTTTTCCTGCAGTATAAGCTATTGTAGTGTTTTTGATGAAATAACACACCGCCATGTTAAACTGCTTTCACACCGGACGCGAAAGAAATTTTTTGCACGACAGATTACATTCAAAGTCAATGCAAAGACATGAATATGCGCATCTTGTATGTCGTAATTTTCTGTCATTGATACGGAGGTCCAAACCTTTCAAAATAATGCTTTCACACTGGGCATGAACCAGGCCGTGGTTCCATTTGGTCCAGACCAAAACCACCTCTTTTGCTCGGACCAAGGTCCGGCTGTTTGGACCAGACCAAGGTCCAGGGCAGGTTTCACACCGACCACTTTGGTTCGGACCAAACAGAAAAGTCCGAAAGTCCGGACCAAACGAGGTTGGTGTGAAAGCCCCCTATGATGCCTCAGGAAGCCAAGTTAAACGAGACAGTTGGTCGCACACTAGTCAACGTGTATCCCTGGACCCCTGAAAGCAATCGCTCTCAAAATTGATAGGCTTCGTCACCTTAACACACATAAGACACATGCCAAATATGAAATTAATCAGTTGAAAATTTGTGACATGAAGCGTGCTCTCAAGCAAATCTCTATGGACGTGGCATGATGATCACTGATCTATAGTATCCCAGATTCAATAAGCTAATTAAGTGTGCAAAATTTGCTGAACTTAGTTCTTGAGATTTATTTTCACAATGAGAAACTGAACGATGTCAGCACTACAAATGGGTTCCCCGTCCTCTACCAAGACATACTGGGACTGTGACCATTTCTGTGATTTCTGGCAACGACTGATGGCAACACATCCCTGAGCAAACTTAATGATTTTATCCTTTACTTGTCTCTGACTGAAAACATAAAAAATTGAGTGGCTTCCATCCTCAGCCTGGTGCTGGCAGGTATCTGATGAGAATCAGTGCAGTTTTCAGGCCACGTGGTTATCAGCTTGCTCGTAAAATAAGAGGGTCATGCTTCCGTGTCTCTTCACAAATAAAGCGGTAACTTTATTACCCTAGAGTGCTGTTCCCCTTCAGTAGCTCACATGCACGGGACGATGTCTATCAGCATGCCCTTCTGGAGGTTTCTACGCCGATATGCCGGGCTCAACATCGAGTCCTGGGTACAGCAGGATATTGCTAAGCGATATCTGCCTGACACACTCTGACCACATAGAGACATTCATTTTCCACTGCAAAGCTAATAGAATTCCTTGTCCTCTCCATCTTTGCATACGGCCTTAAAAAGGAATAAAAATTGAAAGACTGTGATACACGGGGTGAATAAAAACAAAATGCAGATCAAAGTGCTGATACAGATCACCTTGAAGCTGTTCTTACTGGAAATGTTCAATAAGGCTTTCCTCTCCCTATAATGCACTGATCAGATATTTCCTTCAGCTGAAGAACAGTGCAGTGATTGAATATGTCAAAAGCTTGCATCTCAGTGTTTGCTGCCACAATTATTTACATGAAAGCTTTCATATATTTTGACAGTAATTCCTTGATCTCTGCTGTGAGGCTGAGAATAATCTGTTAATTTCAGGAGTTCATCCTCTCAATGACTTTAATATTCTTTGTAGATGTTTGCTATTGGTCAGAACCCTGAAGCTGAAGCCAAATAGGAAGGTCAGAGTTATTTTTCTCAGTGTGCAAGAGACCAGTGTATCAGCTTCGTGAAATGTGAGCCGGCTTCTTGCTTTGTGTGTCCACTTGAATCAGATGATTTATTTTGTCATCTCTCATAGTAACAGGACTGCAAATATGCATTCAACCTCTAAAAGGAGCACAGCCTATGTCAAACAGAACGCTTATCCACTTTGGCTCGAAAGACTTTGTATTTTTCTGAGTCAGTTGTATCTGCATACTCCACATCTCAGCTGTAAGCCAAGCAGATGGCTGAACTGAGAAAAACATTTCCGCGGAGTCTGGCCCATAAACACAAGCTGTGGATTAAAACTATTAAGTCAAATGTCACTCTTGTGAGTTTATTAAAAGAATTTAACATTTACAGTGACCACAAGGCACGACTGTTCAAGACTACAAGCAATAAGAGCTGACAGCGGAACAAAAGGAGAAGTCGTATCAACAAAGGTTATAAACTATAATTTGATATTCAATATTGCATGTGTTTTGTAAAATGTTTACTGCAATATTTTCTCAAACTTCAATATTGGACTTAATATGCAGAGCAATGTGACCAATACATTTTGCAATTGACTCACTAACGTTCCATGCCTCGATGAAAAAGAAGGTGTGTCTGGATTTTACCTGTCCCATCACTCAACACTGATCCTACATTTGACTTCCGTGGATTTCTAGGTGTGCACATTCAACTGAACACAGTTCTGAGTCAATTGGACCACAGGAAATAGTCGGGAGCAAGACTAACATGTTCAATGTTCCTAAGAACCCCCAGAAAAGCCTTGGTTCCAAGTCACTACGAGTTTCAATTTCGGAGATTTTAACCTAATAATATAATAGGAAAGGTGATTATGTGTGTGTGTGTGTGTGTGTGTGTGTGTGTGTGTGTGTGTGTGTGTGTGTGCACCAGTGTGTGTGTGTGTGCATGCATGCGTGTGTTTGTTTCTGTGCTTGGTCTGGATCAGTGTTTAGATTGGTGGTATGTGTCAAAGTAACATCCACATGAATGGAAGGACCTTCAAGGTGTCCCAGCAGAACACTGCCCAAAGCATCACGCTGTCTCCAAGTGACGCACATGCACCCAATCATCCAAGTGTTTCTATAAGAACCAGCATGAATTTTTTTCTGCAATTTTAGCTACAGTTGCCATTTTGTTGGATTGGACCATGCAAGCCAGCCTTCCCTCCCAACGTGCAACAGTGAGCCTAGGATGCCCATGAACCTGTCACCAATTCACCAGCTTTTCTTCCATGGACCACTCTTGGTAAGCACTGACCTCTGTAGGCCAGGAACACACAACAAGAGCTGCTGTTTTGGAGATGCTCTGAATGAATGGTTTAGCTATCACAATTTGACCTCTGTGAAAGTCGCTCACATCCCTCTGCTTGCTCCTCTTTTCTGCTTCCAACACAACACCTTCGACAAAATATTCACCTGCATAATCTATTCCACCCACTGACCGGTGCCATTGTAACAAGATAATCAGAGCCATTCACTTCACCTGTCAGTGATTAAGCTATGAAACTAAAGCCGTAACAAAAAAAATGAATTCAATATTTTACATTAAAAAAGAATTCATGATTCCAGTAACAGTGCAACCTACGGAGGGTAAAATGTTCAAAGAGTTGGTAAAATATCTCAAGATTTTTTCCTTTTATCTCCTCTTTTACCACATCCTATGTCATAATTTTAGCAGTGGTGCCATAAAACATTTAATATGTCATGTAACAGTCATATGTGTATGTTTGTACTCTTTCAGGTATATTTGGTCAAGGGGATCACAGGATGCTGGAAGTGAAAGTAATGAAGAGGGCTTGGATACTAATTCTAACACCTCACAGATCAAGGAAGGGTCAAGTCAAAGGTTGAATTGCCTGAAGGTGTTTTGTTCCAGTACATTTAACAGGCAGCTAGCTTTGCCACGTCCAGTTCAGCCCTGCTCAACCTCACTAGCTCATCAAGCACACCTGTTAAACACTATTCTAACTAAATATGGACTTATTGCGAGGTAAGCCTTCACAATCTGCTGTCTAGGGTTCCTCCATTCTGTGTCATTTCGACTTTGGCTTTTTCAATGAACCACTTGTTCTGGAATTTCCTGTTTTTGACCTTTAGTTACTTTTGGTACCCACTCCTCAGGTTGTGCTTTGGATCTGGTTGCTAAAGTACCGCTGATCTGGTACTGACCTGTTTACATCCTGAAACACAATTTTTTAATCCGTTTATGAAAATACTCACAACTGCACTTTTCTTCATTGGCAATACTTCTAAACTTTACTTGCTTCTTATATTTTGGAATACCTATGATATTTTTAAAACATAACAACTGTACATTACCGTGCAGTATTTACCATTTTTATAGGCCTCTGATGAATGTTGAATTCATATTGGGTCCCTGCAATAAATTTCAAGAGGCAACCCTTGCATTCTTGCCAAATCATAGAGCAAGTAGTCAGACTATAACTGGTTGTCTCAACCCAGCAACCGTAAAAAATACATTATCAAAATGTGGCTGCAATGTCGCAAAAGTAGGATAACATTGACAAGACATTCCAACAGCAATGTCAGACCACTTTATATAAGATGGGAAAGACATTTACCACTTCTGGTAAGTATGCTGCACAAGCTAAATAATTATCTGAATCATGATCTATCATTTAGAATAGCCAAAATGGAAAATATGACACAACCCAAAGACAGAACAAAGCTCAGGCCAGTAACCAAATGAGATTGGCAGACATCAGAGATGTGACGAGAGGTGAACTATAGCACTAAAGCTATCAGGTCATATTTGATTTAAATATCAACAATGACGAGCACTACTCATATTAAACCTCCGATGAAAAGTGGCAAGTCTGGAAAAGGTAAACACCTGAAATACCCAGAGGTCACGTTACAGACCTAGAGACACTTCTTTGAAGTATACTCTTCCAAAAAAGAAACTATACATTGTTTTTAGCATCAATTTATTATACATGAAATGTTTTGACCAATGTGGAAAACATATTGAAAAGAAAGTGTAATCAATAATTCAATATTTGTGTAGTTTCTTTTTTGGAAGAGTATATTTCAATATGTTTTCCACATTTGTCAAAACATTTCATGTATAATAAATTGATGCTAAAAACAATGTATAGTTTCTTTTTTTGGAAGAGTATATTTTACGTTCTGAGTGGATAGGATCAAAATTGAGGTCTTTGGTCACCGAGCGAAACATTATATTTTGCACAAACTATCGGACAACTCCAGCCCTACCATCAAGCATGCTGGTGGCAGGAGTGCGATGGGACTATTTTTCAGTGGGAAGGACCTGGAAGCTTATTGGCATTGTGGGCAAGATGGATAGGGCCAAATACAGAAAACCCTTGAGAATAAACTGTTTCAGTCTGCAGAGGATCTGGATTTAGGGCAACAATTCAGAGCAATGGTGAAAACCTACAACCAACCTATCAGGATGCTAATTAGAAACAAGGTCAGGGTACTTACTGGCTCATATGAACGAATATTTAAATTCCACAGAAAATCTGTGACAATGGATAACAATTCTAAAATACTGAATACTCTACACAAGCATAGCGGAAGTTATAATTGTAATAGTGCTGTTGTGCATTATCGGCAATTACTAATAATGGCAAAAATGCTGATAATATCGATGACCAAAGCGCAAAACCTCCGATCTGCAGAATTTTTCTGATTGGCGGATTACACTTTGGATGAGCAGCCTTCTTTGTTCTCATCATCCGAATTGAAATCCACCAATCAGAAAAATTCTGCAGATAGGAGGTTTTTGTGCTTTGGTCGTCGATATAAGAAGATCTCAAGTCATCCTCAGTTATGATACTTGACGGATTTGTGTATATTACAAGCATTTTCACCTGGACTTGGATCTTTCTTTTTCGCTCACATTTTGGATTTTTTAGCCTCCACCACCATTCTTTTGCACCCAAACCTCTTTAACCATAATGACACTTCCTCCCTGTATGGTGCTGGAGTCACTGAAGCACATAGATCACGAAAACCCACAATGAGGCACATTTAAATGTGGTTTAAAATGATAAGCCTGGGCGATGTACTGAAAGCACAACAGTGCAATGATTGAAATACCTGCCACACGCTCAAGCAGCTGGGGCAGGAGACAAGTGTTAAACTGGGATCAATTACATATACTCTGGCAGAATTATGCTTCCTGACAGTGAGACTTTTATTTTAGTGCAGAGGAACAGCAAGGCAAGAATTCCTTCCCATCTTCTCTCTTGTTTCACCACCCATGAAGCCAGCATGCTACTTTTATTCCACACAGAAGAGCCTTGTTTCACATGAAAGCAGCGTGTGAAATATGTATGCACCTTATTACCATATCCCAAGGAGAAAAGGGGCAATATGCACTGAGATAGCGTTGAAGGCCCACATTAATTTCAGTTGTCTTTTCAATAAGAGGAACTGGGGAGAGAGAGGTGGTTGAATCCATTTCCCCTGATATGCACTCTTGGGGGAATTGAGTCGGTTGACAACAGCCACCTTTTAATAAATGTTTGCATGTGTTTAATCACATGCAGAAAAAAGCTGTACGCAAAGTAAAATAAATAAATAAATAAAAAAAGATAGAGGAGTGAGGATATTCAGAACTCAAAAGAGGAACTTTAATTGATGTTCCATTTCAAGCTGATTCACTACGGCAGTGCTTCAGTTTGCTCACTCTGCCATGGTAAATAAATATAGAAAATATTACATTTTTACTTCTGCTGAGATCACATTCATAGAAAACGCTTTTGTAAATTGGATGAAGATGATGCTGGAACATTGCTGTCTTTTGCCCTGGGTGCATTCCATGCTCTGCGAACCCAACATACATTTGTTTGTTACCACTGAACAAGTAATGACTTAATGCTAAAAAGTTAGCACGGTTTAAATCAGGAGTATGATCACAACTGTGATTAGAATGTTTGTCATGGAACGTTCAAATGGTGATAATACAATTACCATGGGACAACCCGAAGCAGAGGAGGTCTAGAACACTTCCTTAGCCCTGTAAGACCCAGACATAGTAAAACATTAAAAAAAAAAAATTCAACCTCTTAGATGGTGTTGTAGGAGGCCTTTGATGATGAAAATGAAGTGTTTGTAAAAAATTTTTGTTTTTGTAAGGTTTTATGGGAACGTTGTAATATTACAACGCTGGGTGAAATGGGTAGCAGAATTTCCTGTAGGCTATCCGTACTCATTGTCTGAACAGAAAGGTACAAATGTTTGTACCTCAGTAAAAAACACTAAGGGTTCATTTGCATGTTTGATTGCTTATTACTTAGCCACAGAACATTATATAATATGAATAATAATAATAATAACATTAGTCATATTTTTATGAATGAAATATTTTATTTAAAAACAAATAAATAAAAACAGGAACACGCGCATGCATGTAGGCAAATATGTACACTATAGAAATATGTACAAGGGGTATAAGGAGTAGTAGGTTGGGGAGTAGTGCAGTAATCAATTACAGTGATAGTTCCAGAAACAGTCCCTGTCCTCTGAAAAGCACAGACGAACATCACACTTGCGGCATTGTGTGTTGGTATACCCTTTAGAGCAATGTCTGCAGCGCCCTCTCTTTGTCTTCATTGGGAAATGTCCAATGAGGTCCTTGCGTGCATCCAGTGGCGGGTGTGCACATGGCCTCTTCTGTGGGACGCTGTTTGGACTCCCATCACCCGAGGATGGTCTCTTCTGTCCATTCGAAGGGCTGTCTGTTGTCACCATCCGTCTGTCTGGGCTGCCTGAAGATGGTCGTCCCCTCTTTGGAGTTTTGACTGTGTCCACCAGAATGAGAGAGGATGCTAGCTCTGCCTGGAAATGTCTCAGGTTCAGTGTCTCTTTCTTGGAGATCTTGAGAGCTTGGCAGTCCCGCTTGTAGAGGAGCCAGGCGTTGACCACAGCGAGGGTGATGGTGTGCCAGAAGATGTACATGTACCAGCGGCGGGATTTCAGGGGGAATTTATATTTGGCTGTAAACGAGTCCAACAAATCCACACCTCCCATGTATGTGTTGTAGGTACCCACAATGTACGGCCTTTCAACTTCAACGTAGGTCTTGTTGGCTTTGTCCCAGTGTTGAATCTTCTGCACTGGTTCTGTTCCAGCAAAGGATGACACAAGTGTGACCGCTCTGTTGTCATACCATTTGACAGCACAGATGTTGTGTTTCACCTCCACTCTGTGGTCAAAGGTTCCTCTCCCCTTCTTTTTCAAGCTCTTGTCGTCTTCTAGGTTACAGTTGGGTAGGCGCACCTGCCTGGCTGTTCCCACATAATGGATTCCACGATCAAGGAGCTTCTCTATCAGTGGAACAGAGGTGAAGTAGTTGTCTGCATAGATTTTGTAGTTCTGACCTTCTGGCAGTGTTGAAGCAAGTTTCATCACGACATCACCTGACAAACCAAATTCAGACTTGGCTCGTATTCCGTTGTTGCTTCCTTGGTACACATCAAAGTCACACATCATGCCAGACGTTCCAGCTCTCACCCATACTTTGAAGCCCCATGGGTGTGGCTTGCCTCGAATCATCATTTCATCCACAGAGTTGTGCTCTTCTGGTACCACCTGCAGGCACATCTCTCTGAATGAATTAAGCCATAGTCTGATTTTCCAGAGTTTGTCCCTTTTGTCTGTGTCTGACACTGTCAAGTTGTTGACTAAATGCAAGAATGTCAACAGAGACTGGAATCTGTTGCGTGGCATCACATCAGCAACAGGGGCGTGCCGTGTGTCTGTCTCCCAGTACATTCGCATTCCAGCCATTTGTACTAGGCCCATCTTCAGGTACATGCCCATCATTTTTTCCATTTCCTTTTTGTTGGTGTTTACGGATCTTCCGGTTGCTTGAAAGCTGTACTCATTTGTGTTCCTTGTGAGTGACTCAATCATGTCTTCAGACACAAATTGTCTGAAGTATTCGAGTGGTGTGTGGAGGGAAGGCACTTCTTCGGTGAGAGGTGGACCAGAAAAATCCGTATTAGGGCTGATGTAATGTTTTTTCTGCCAGCGATAGCTATCACGGGTCTTGGCATGTTTGGCCGGTTGGGGCTCAGTGTCCACATCAGCTGGGCAGTCAATGGGTGGATAGTTTTCTTTGTCCACTTCTACATGGGCTTCATCATCTGAGTCTTCATCGGTTTCATCAAAGACTATGTCCACATCACTCTCTCCATTCTGGACAGCATCAATGACATCCTGTACAGTGTAGTAAGGCTTTCTCCTTGCTGAAGACATTCTGAAATTAAAAAAATAAAATGGAAATACCTTTAGTACATGGGTGGTGGGGCAAAGTGTTTACACTTTTCACTAAAGTATCCTATTTACACATTTCACTAGTCACACAATACTGTCTGGCCAACCTATTGTTCTCTGATTATCAGGTGAGAATGTTCAGGAATCTGGAATTATCATCCTAAAAGAAATGCATGCAGCATTCCTTTTAAGATGATAATTCCACATTCCTGAACATTCTCACCTGTTCCACCTGTTCCACCAGCTGAGCCACAGCGTCCAATGCAACAGGCATCCCCCAGTATCCCCCCAGAGCTAACTGCTTTGATTAAGAATTGAGCCAAAATAATGGGCACATATGTACAAACAGATGGGAAACTGAACTGTTGAAGGTCATTACTATAACATTATAAGCAGTAGAAAGTGATATGCTATTGCAATATATTTTGTAATTCAGCTTCTAGTACAATGGGTTCCAAATAGTATTGGATTGGAAATTAAAGTAAAAATAAATATACAGCCTACATAATATATAATAAGGTCTGGAATGTGTATATATATTGTGAAAACTAGAAGGTCCCCTTCAAAATGTCTATTTAGACTACACTTAGCCAGGTATGTTGTAAACTTACAACATGGCTATTTTGACTACCACACTCTCCCAGTGTTGTATAATTACAACGTATATACAACATGCTCTAATTTACATTTGAGGAATGTATTTCACAATAACTACATATGTACATGTTCTAGACAGTGTAATGATCACCAAAAAAAATATTAAAGGCATTTTACTTACTTAAATCAGATAAATCCAGTCCAATGAAACAAAGTGTTGTTCCTCAGCCAAAGTTTTGCAGCTTGTGAAAGTTCTGGACCTGTGGGCCGGACTTATATACAAATGTCCTATCCAATAGTATTGTGAGACTGAACAATAGGACCCAATGACAATGCTAATGTGAAAAAACAACAAAAAAAAAAAAAACATTAATACCTTTTTTTGGAAAAAATAAAAATGTTGTAATTCTGCAACGTCGGGTCTTACAGGGTTAGAAACTTGACTAAACAAAAAAAGCACAGTTCAAACACATAGGACCCTATTTTACCGTTCTAAGCGCAAGGTTTGAAGTCTGTGGTGCACACAAGTGCTTTTAGGGCGCATACAAATCCATTTATGCTTGTTTAACAGTGATTAATCTGAGCTGAAAGTAAGGTGCAACAAGGACTTGTTTTGGGTATAACGTGAAATAAACCAATCAATGTCATCTCCCATTGTCATCTCACCTTCATGAGGAGAATTAGCAACACCTGATTGCGTGGAGTGTTTTTGGAGTGGGTCATTAGTAAAGATGATTGTGAACAAGTCAGAACTAATAAAAGTTGTAAAGGGATGTTAACCCGAAGACATCCATGGATACAAGGGTTGAAAATTCAAAATTCACTTGATATAATTCAAACCTACAACCCTCCACTGTATTCCCATTGCTGCCCCTATACGTATGCACCTGTGTTGGGGGTAACTTGTAATAATTTAACGCATTGGAATACTTTCAGTATTATTTCCTGGTAATGAGTAATGCATTAGTTTGCGATTCAAGTAGTCCCTAACTGAGCTACGTTTCCAAACCTCATGTTACTTTTTACTTTAAAAGTGATATTTGTCCTCTTTTCCCTGCTACAGTTAAAAAAGAAAACTAAAAGAATAAAATTTCCCTTGCATTTCGTACTCTGTGTATTTCATGCTACTTGTCTTCAGCCGGTGCATGAGCCAGGGGGCAAATTTTTTTTCTGCAGGTCAGTTGGTACCATTACGTACATCAGCCAATCACAGCTTTGCTGTGGTACCATTATGTACATTCTTTGTACATGCCATCAGCCAATCACAGCTCAGCATGTGCATGGAGAATGGCAACGCATTTCACCTTGTCACTGTCGGCTAAGTTGCACAGTGGCAAATTTTTAAATGTTCATGTGGACAATAACTATTTTAGCACTCCACAAAATGGTTAAATACAAATAAACTAGCAGGTCTCCTGCAGACGTCTAACAGCCGGTTTCTTAGGCCTGGGCTTCGGTGAATAATATTGCAGATCGGCGAGCAAATTTTGTGATATCAGAAAGTGCGGATGATGTCCAACGTTATTAGCCCAAAAAACCCAGTCTGCTTGGTGACTATATAGACTGATAGTAAGGCTCCTGGTTGAGGCATTGAGCTGATAAGCACATGCTCGGCACTAGAGTACATTATGCGGGACGCGTTACCAGTGACTTTCTGAATCAGTATTTTGAACATCTGCTGCAATCAAAAAAATGCTATTTAACTGACCACTGGCTAATTATCGGAACCCCGAAGAAAACAGACAATAAATCTTAGAACCGCAGCTTTTCTCATCTATATCATACTCTTATGAAAATAAATCATCTTGTACCCACATAACCAGCCAATGCTAAGGATCTACCCATCACTGATTTCATACATGCTGCTCGGATAATCATGATAGTATAAATGTTAAAATACGTTTTAATTATTATTATTTTTGTAAGCCTTAAACTTAACCCAGTTTAATGCATATTAGTTGGACGTTGAATTATGTACTGTTGGCTATTACAAGATTGTACGCATGTATTTTTTTTTTCATACCATACCTCTGAATCTGAGGAGTGTTACTGTCAGATCGTTAGAATCTAAAAGGATGCACAGTCACTTGTCACAACCCCTGTTTTGTTTGCTTACTGTATATACTTTGAATTATTTAGCTTTGTTTCTTTGCAGTTGAATTGCACAAACATAATTTTTGTGGTCTTAAAGGAGCAGTGTGTAGAATTTAGATTGATATTTTGGCAGAAATGGAATATAACATTCATAACTTCTTTTTTAATTGTGTATAATCACGTGAAAACAATAATCTTTGAGTTTCATTTAGCTTAGAATAAGCGCTTTAAACCTACGTGGGAGCGGGTCCACCTCTGTGGAGAACGCCAAGTTGTGCCGCCATTTTTTGTACAGTAGCCCAGAACGGGAAAAAAGTAAATGAATAAAGCACTGACACAAGAGAGCGCCCTTCACGTTTTCGCAAGTTTTGCGGCCACTGTGGGTTTTCTGAGAAAAGCAATGGTCAGTTGGTTGCAATCTATAATCTATAATCTGACACTTTGTATGTGTCTCACATTAAGCCCGCATTAACTGTTACTCTTACTCTAGCTCTTTGTCTATTCAAATGTATAACTTGCTTTTGATAATGGTTCCCTTACTCAAGGATACCCCCCCCCCCCCCAACATACACACTCACAGACACACACACACCTCCCACTCCCACTACCTCACACTCTCTCACTGACACACTCTCTCAATCTCCCCACCCACTTTGTAAATAATTTACTAGCTCCAGCTTGTTACTAAACTTGCACTTCATATCATTGCGTGAGCTTTGCCTCATTTAGCACCCTTTTCTTGAGCCCACATTCTCATACAGCACTTGGCGGCCCAGCCATATACTAGGTTGCTCCTAGTCTTGTTTGTCTATGTATGCAATTAGGTTACAAAAGGCAAGCATACTGGCGGTACTTCACTGAGCCTGAAGTTTTTAATTTATTTGATCACTAACTTGATAGATTACACTCACTAAAAAGTTCTGGTTCCAAACTAAACAAAGAACCATGCTTTCTATGCTGTGGTTACTAAAGTAGAGTGTGTTTTAGCGCGATGTGGTCTCTTTTCAAATCATGGCAAATCTTGATTTCAGATGAATATAAAGGCAGGGACACAAAACACAGCACAATTCAGTCTTCAAATCATGGACATGATTCTCAAGGGTTAATAATGAAGAGGAAGAATCCCTGCAATTACATGTTTCCATGGACACCCTACCCTCTTGTATCTGGATAAACTGTAATTACTGTTGGCAACTGTGGATTTTACATCCTAACTGGTACTGTGTGCATTAAGGTTATGGATGATACATTTATTCAGCACATTAATGCAATTATAAATTTCTGTTCGTGATGGTATGAAAATTATATTGAGGCCATTAATTGCAGTCATTTATGAGAGGCAAAATTTGACATTTAAATGAACTTGAAGTTGAAGTTGTTCAAATATGACAAATCTCTCTTAATCTCCCCTTTTTACAGTTGGATTCAGGCATATTAATATGCAGCTTCTCTAAAATTATTCACATTGGGATAACAGCAGACAAGAACTCAAAAAAAAAGTTTCACAAATAGATCCACTAAAATACAGTATATTGAATTATCTTATACATTTTTATGCTTTTTTCAAAGGGAGTCAATGGATAACTACTATCCATGCAAAACGTTGAGCAATATTTGATTCTGATCACACAAGTATTGTTAATGTTAGAATGCTAATGCTAACATGCTAATGCTAGCGATCTAATGCTAGTGCTCATATCTGGTTGTCGTCATACTGTACGTGTCCTCTTTGATGGTAATATGAGATCTGATGACATTTAAGCTTAACCCCTCTTATATAAATTCAAATTGAGTAATGTTAATGTTTGATTGCTAATACTAACTTCCTAATGCTAGCGATCTAATGTTAGTGCTAATATCTGCTCATTTTCATACTGTAAGTGTTCTTTATGATGGGAATATGAGATAATTGGAATTTAGGCATAACTCTTCCTGGGTATATGAGATCAGATGGTATTTAAATGTAATCCTTCTTGTATGAATGCAAATTCAGTAATTTTACTGTTAGAATGCTAATGCTAACATGCTAATGCAAGCGATCTAATGCTAATGCTAATATCTGGTCGTGGTTATACTGTACGTGTCCTCTATGATGACAATATGAGATCAGATGGCATTTAAGCTTAACCCTTCTAGTGTAAATTCAAATTGAGTAATGTTAATGTTAGAATGCTAATGCTGACTTGCCAATGCAAGCGATCTTATGTTAGTGCCAATATCTACTCATTTTCATACTGTATGTGTTCTTTATGATGGGAATATGAGATCAAATGGCATTTAGGCATAACTATTCATGGGTATATGAGATCAGATGGCATTTAAATGTCACCCTTCTTGTATAAATGCAAATACAATAATGTTACTGTTAGAATGCTAATGCTAGCATGCTAATGCTAGCGATCTAATACTAGTGCTAATATCTGGTCATTGTCATACTGTATGTGTCCTCTATGATGGCAATATCAGATCAGATGGCATTTGAGCTTAACCCTTCTTGTATAAATTCAAATTCAGTAATGTTACTGTTAGAAAGCTAATGCTAACATGCTTATGCTAGTGATCTCATGCTACTGCTAATATCTGGTCGTCGTCATACTGTGCGTGTCCTCTATGATGGGAATATGAGATTTAATTGCATTTAAGCATAACCCTTCATGGGTACATGAGATCAGATGGCATTTAAGTGTCACCCTTCTTGTATAAATGCAAATACAGTAATGTTAATGTTAGAATGCTAATGCTTACTTGTTCATGCTAGCGATCTAATGTTACTGCTAATATCTGGTTGTTGTCATACTGTCCATGACCTCTATGATGGTAATATGAGATCAGATGGCATTTAAGCTTAACCCTTCTTGTATATATGTAAATTGGGTAATGTTAAAGTTCGAATGCTAATGCTAACTTGCTAATGCTAGTGATCTAATGTTAGTGTTAATATCTGTTCATTTTTATACTCTAACTGTTCTTTATCATGGGAATATGAGATCAAATGGCATTTAAGCATAACCCATCATGAGTATATGAGATCAGATGGTATTTGAGTGTAACCCTTCTTGTATAAATGCAAATACAGTAATAAAGAAAAAAAGCAACAACTATGCAATACATTTCAGCAACTGTTTCAGTATCAGTGGTGGCTAAAAGTATTTAGTCAATTTTTAATCATTTCCTGTTACAAATGCGACACATTATGATTTATTGGTACTCATCACACTAATCTCTGCCGGTTTGAATAATCACAAGCTAAGTTGAAAAGTAATTAACATGTAAGTCTATGTGCAAATAAAATATACTTCTTAGATTGTGAGGGAAATTAAAGCTCAATTCAAACTTGGTACTCACTTAATAAACAAAAAAACATGCCCCCCACTATTGATCCTTTGAACATTTAATTAATTCTGCCCATCGTATTTTGTATTCCAAGACCACCACATCCCGTAAATATTTTTTGTCGCTTATTTGGACCTTAATTGTATCCATAAAACATGTTGACCACTTGTTTTTAGCAAACTTAATAAATAAGTAAATACTCCCAACATATCTGCATTGGTAATAATGAGTTTTTCGCCCATCGGGTGTCGGGGTGGCTGAAACGTTAGCATCTTAATTAAATTGCTGACCACTGGAGTCTTGTCACTTGCGTTCCTCTAAGATGTGAATTCTCGTATCTGTTTGTCTCTTATTGGGAGCAGGGTATCCATCCCCTGTTACGCTCATCTTGGCTGATAAGGGCCACCTCAGTGTTATCAGGTTCACAACACTCATTAGGGACACACAAACAGCCCACTTTCAAAGCATTCATTGAGGAGCTATTACCTCCTGTTAGTCCCTGTATCCTTCTGATGGGCTCATATATTGACTTATTTCAGAGAATTATGTTTGCACTTCTTTCCCAGGGACATTATACAGACCATTTATTACGTGTCATGAAACATGATGTCAGCATACTCATCTGATAATGCAGATAGAGGAGGCAGGCAGAAAAGAATCCTCTGTGAAGGCCGAAATTCTTCATTACCTTTGTGAAAATGCATAATTAGTTTCTTAATGTGGGCAATGACAGAAGTGGTACATCCTCTCACGTGGATTAGAATGAGTCATTTGCTCTGTTTATTTCATAGTCTTCAATTCCAGCGCATAAGGCCTTGTTTTTTCTGAATTTTTTTTTCTTTTTCAAATAAATGTGCTGAGGAAATGTCAAGCTTCTGTAAGTGTAGACCTTGGTAATCAGTCAGGGATTTTTCATCGTTTTGCCCGATCTCTATCCCCACTTTCCTCTGAGGAAATTCTGTAGGTCTCCCTTCAACTACCATTAACAGTGTCTCACTCCACACCCCGATATAACCCAACCTCTAGATCTCAAGATAGCTGCTTTAATGGTCTGGATACCAGGGAGATAGGCCTAGCAAAGTGTCTCTGAAGCAAGGGAGAGGAAAATGCACATTCTAGTCAGGGCAGTTCCACCTTACAAACGAGGAAATAAGACAGATTTACTGGTAACACTTTTCAATAAGGGTACAACAATTAACATAAATTAAAATTAGTTTATTAACTATCAGTCAATTAGCTGGTATCTAATGCGTTAGATAGCTGAATAAGCATTATGTAACCATATTTGAACATTTGTTAATTTTTCTGTGCCCCTGACTGTGAAGTTGAAAACATACCTTAAAGCTATAGTTTGTAAGTTATTTTTGGGTCATTTGGTCAAAAATCCAAAATAACCTTTCAGCATATTGTAGTGTTAAGAGTCATGAGAGGACATTGGACCTCTGCGCCTTCTCTTGGCTCAGTATTCAAGCTGCAGAAAATCAACACCGTGACGGCAGTGTTCAGCCAATCACAGTTCGTTTTACAAAACAATTGTTACTTGAGCTGTTTTGTGTGTTCCTTATAATGAAATGTTTAGGCGAGTGAATAGGATAATAAATTCTATAAAATGTTTAATTCACATGCCTCAATAGGCAACTCTGCACGAAAAAACCACTGTGGATTTTCCGCGTTTGTGAGGATTTACGAGATGGACCACACGAGAGAAGCAGAAAAATACAAACAGGAGGCTTTATTTCTGAAGGGGGAAATCCCCCCGACAGAGCAGGCAACAGTACAGAGTCCACAATCCAAAATCAGAATCCAATGGGCGAAATCCAGAATCGTAACCAGGGCAACAATCACAAAAATCACGGTCAGACAAAAAAGGTTCTAAACACAAGAAAGGAAAGCCTAAAGAGGTGTGGAGATTCCACTGAAATGCAGCAGCGAAGATTAGGGAGAGACAAGGGGCAGAGATTAGAATAAGGCGAGTGCTGAGAGCTTGTTAACCAATTAGTAAGTGCAGCTATACAATCCCGAGTGCTCGTTAGTAAGTTTGTCTTATATACAATGTTTGTGTTGGCTAGTAAATTGAAAAAACAACAAACTGTTAGTATGTGTTAATAATATAGTAAAAGCAAGGGGAAGGAAGTAAACGAGATGGAGAAGGAGGATTTAAACCAGAAACCATTAAATCACCCGAAGGAGTGGCACGCATTACTGGGGCTGTGAGCAAAGACAAGACAGGGGGAGACAAAGTGCAATGGATGGAAAAATCAAAACATGGACTGAAATAAAACTATGGCTATAAGTAAAACATTCAAAAATCAAAACTAAGACAATACATGAAATGTAAAGCAACCAAATACACAATACATAATTCTAAGGAATAGTCAGACATGGCAAGGATCAAAATATACATATGGCAGTCAGAACATGGCAAGGCAAGGCAAAACCAGAATCACAACAGCAATAAATTTTGTCACATCCTAAGCAAGTCGTCAAATCTGTGCGTAATGATTGTTTAATTGAAAAAGATTGAAATACGCTCGTTTTTGCGTTCAACTGGTGCATTTGAGTTCTTGTCTTAACGAAGACAATTGACTGCACCTGAGAGAGGAGAGTTAAAGTGTCTTTTACCAGGAAAATTGACTGAAAACAGAGCAAGACTAGTAAGCAGTTTAGAGACATGTTTATCGCCCTCCTTGTTCTCTGTCCACCGCCCGCCACTGAAAAAAAGCCAAAAAGAGGAAAACTGAGACAGAGAAGAGACAGTCCAAAAGGCAGAGTGAAGAGGAATAAATCCCGTGTCGACATCGGATGAGTACATCTGAGGAGGGGAGAGCTGCGCGATAGCATCGGGCTGAAACTGGACTCTGAGCTGGCTGATCTTCTCCAGGACAGGTGAGCCTCTTATTTAATTTTCACGTAGTTGCTATCTAAATTTGTGGTTGAAATCACCGTAATCACCATTTTTCCGGCTATGGCATAAAGAAAGAAGTGTCTAAATAAAGTGGTTGTTACTGTTAGTCCATACGGCAATGTTTTGTTATTTCTTAGCACACCTCTTTCTGGTGATAGCTATATTATCGTTCCTGTTGTCGGTAGGTTATGCTGAGTAAATAGATAGCAACTGGCAATTGAGAGGACGATCGGGCAATGTTTTTTTTTTCCCCATGCCATTATAAAACACACACAGCATCCACTGTGCTTTTGCTCAGCTGATCAGCTCTCAGATGACGGTTAGATAGTACGTTCACAAAGATGGCGGTGAAGTAGGAGTGGATTCGAAACAGGGAGGGGAGGGGGGAGCGCAGTTGTTTCCATTCCAGTCTCATGCGTCTTTCACAGATTCTACAAACTCCATCTTTAAGTATCCCCTATGTAGCACTTCAAACTATTAAACCATAATGTATAAATGAATACCTTAGTTGATGTGAAAATCATTTATAAATGATTACCAGGTGCATTAGTTAAATGTTAATTACTTGCTAGTAAATGCTTATTACTGCATTAACTACTGTTAATTGTTGTACCCTTATTGTAAAGTGTTACCGATTTACTTCACCGAAGCAACAAAAAACTGCCTCTTCTCAATGCCAGGACAGCCTGCCGACATATCAGGGTGTGATGTTTCCTTTCTTTTCTCAATTTTTTACAGTTTAATGGCAGAGATTACAGTGGCTGCTAAAAGTAGAAATTTAGAATGAGGAAAAATGAGAGATCGAGAGATCTGCTTTTCATCAATTACAAATGCGCAGGCTACTTAAAAGTTTCATGTTAGTAACTCGTTCTCAGCATGAACAATTCATTAGCCCAAAGCACAAGGCTAAACTGAAAGATGATTAAGTACATATTAAAATATTACATTTCAAGAACTAGAACCACAAGAGGTCAGGCTTTCCTCTCTTCTGCGCAGACAGTCCTCACCAACTCAGGTTATATGCAGCATTCACTCTTGTCAAAAAGACCATAGCTTCAGTCACATCTTTATTTTGGTCACATCACATTTATCCTTATAATCTATATATTTATCCCTTTTAAAGTAAAGGCTCAATTCATGAATACCTCAGATTGTGACTGTTCATCTATATCAAAAGTGATGGTCCTGGAGAGCTCAAGGTGTTTGTATTTATTAAATCTTTGTGTAGCAGGCCGAAGGAGTCATGCGCACTGTCTCTTACCCGTGAGTCTGGAGGTTCAAGTCCCTGCCCGGGCCCTTCTTCGGCCTGCTACATTCGTATTAAATTAATTAACTTATTCAGGTGATTGCTTAGTTGCTTTACTTCGCGTAGCTTATTTGCTTTGCATTGCCGGTCTGATTTACACCCTGTACAACTGTGACTAGTTGCTTTTTGGCCATAAAAACATGCAAATGTTTGTAATTATGAACCTGTCCTCCAACCACATACTCAAATAGGTTGATTGTTCTCATTTAGTCTGATTTACGACCCATAGGAGCATTTCCTAAAATTCCGCACCTACTGGCAGCAGGAAGGTACTGTTAGAGTTAAAGTTTTAGTTCCAGATACATAATTACACCTAAAATAACGGTTTGGGTAAGGATTAGGATTAGGGTTATGATTAGGTTTACATTAGGGATTTACTGACGGTGAAGCTAACGATGGGAACCAGATAATAGTTATTCAAATGACCGCTAGAGGTCGCTTCACTCCTAAATGTACTTTACTAGGTCATAATAAGCTGCTTGACAAACAACATTTCTGGGCGTATTTTTTTGGAGGACAGGCTCGTTATGTATGTAGTTGCACTGATAAGGTAGCGTTTTTTTTTTTCTTACAGTGCACTTCCCTGGGTGGAGTGGCCACCCAGCCCTGACCCTTGCACAATCTCCATACCTAACAATGCAAGTACGGCATTTGTTTGAGACAGGCTTGAGATCATCTATTGATGTTTCTGTTAGTATTTTGTAAAGATCTGAAAATAAACGTCTCTTGTGAGCTGCCATAAATGTTGGGTAATGGCAGGCATTGTTGAGCTGAATGGACTGCGCTCAGCATTATGTGATAATTTGACATCAAGGTGTTTGCATGCTAGCTGGCTGCCAAGCATTAACTTTGCAAGAGTCGGACATTAGCAATGATTCTCCTCGGAGGTAGATAATTTACAGCATGCAACAGATAAGCAGTATTTGATTGCCAATAAGAGTGCAGAATCATCTTCATCATTTTATCTTCATTTTTCATCAGCTTGTGTGTTTTGCGTCACAGTTCCAGTAGCTGCTCATTTTTGTTTCCGACTGCTAGTCTATCACTCAGTTCGCCATCCTGGGGCTTTATATTTTCAGTGCATAATATCATTCCCCTCACACCTCCTCTTTTCCCCAGAGATCAGCATGAACTGGCTTGACTATTCCTCTTATCTCTTACTTTGCCAAACCTGGAAGTCTCGATTGTTCTCCACTGTGTGTCCCCAGAGATGGGATAAACTGCCTTCCAAATGAAGAGCTGCCATGCCTCACATCATTTTCTGTCATAATTCTTTTAGGCACAGCCCTCAAGCCATCCCATCTCATTTACCCCAAACTCCCTCCATCTTACCTATGTGTGAGTCACCTCAAATGATTCTTTTTGCTGCTTTGTATTTTTTCCAAAAACCACACATTATGGAATGGAAAATAATAACGCCAATGTCTACTCATATTGATACTATATCAGGCTTGAAAAATGGAAAACTGCCATTTTTGCATTTACCACCAAGTGCTGCAACTCATGCAGCCTTTGCTGCTATTATTATAAAGCACTATGTATGTGGTTGAGTCAGTCGTGGACAAAGAACCCTTCTGGGTTCAGAATCTTGTTTCGCAATAAACTCACACTGAGCTGCTAAGCATGTCTACTGTATCTCTACAAGCTAAATCTAGTAATGGCAGTAACAATACCAGATTTGTAACGCAAATAATGAACAGTATTTTTGGTCCTCCCATTTTGCTTTTTTTAAACAACAAAAAAGGAAGAAGTACAAGGACGACAAGGAAGTTGCTGCAGAGACCTTAGTCTTCTATTAGCCCCATATTCCATTCAAAATATAACACCTGCATTAAAGTTCTTGCTGAAAAGATATTTCAGATGGATTTGTTATCAAGAGGAAGATAAATATAACCATAAAAACACCATTAATGTCAAACATATGCAGTCATTATGGAATTACTCACAGCATGATCCATGTAATATTCTGCTTGAGAAGGCAACGCTATCAAGGTTTTGAAAAATTACACATCCTGTCATAAGTGAGAAAAAACCTGATGCTGTGCAACTAAGAACTTAGAAATGGTTCTGTGATGCCTGGTGAGTTTGAGACACCAAACGCAGCGACCAGAATAAAAGGGGGGACTGCAGATGAGAGAGAGACAAAAAAATAAAATAAGCGAGCTCGACAGGGTGAAAAGAAAGGGAGAAAACAGAAAGATTCCCTTGCGATCTAGAACTTCTCAAATATGCAGCTAAACCCTCAACAACTCTCTTACTAGAGACCTTACCGGCTAAAGTGCAAACATAACACTGACAGTCTAGCAAGAGATGTGAGGTGGAACTAGGGCTTAAATAGAATCAGGGGGACGCCCCCCATTTAATGCAAGCTGGCCCAGGAATCCGATTGAGAGCAAAATGATATTGTCCCGGAAGAAAGCAACAAAGAAAGCTCTCAAAGCCTCCAAACCATGACAGGACATGCCACATCTTGCAGAAGCCCATGAAGCCGGACCACATAGTTAACCACAAGAAGGGCCGTCTCCCGCACTGAAGGCAACTTGGGTAGTGTGACAAAATGAGCAGCCTTAGAAAAACGCTCAACCACGACCAGGATGACCGTGTTGCCATCAGATACAAGCAGCCCCGTTGTGAAGTCCAACGCAATATGCGTCCAAAGGGGGCCTGGGAGTAGGCAAAGGTTGCAGCAGACCAGGAGGGAGGTGGGAAGTCTTGTTCCTGGAGCATGTGCCACAAGCAGCAACAAATTCCTGAATGTCTCCCATCATACCAGGCCACCAAAAACGTTGGGCCAGGAACTGCTTAGTCCGATGGGCCCCCGGGTGCCCAGCCAAGTGGGAAGAATGTCCCCACTGGAGGACCTGTGGCCTAACTGTAGGTGGAACAAACAGCCAGGAGGCCCCACCCCCCCAGGACGAGGGTCAGTCTTTAAAGCCTCCTGAACCACCGCCTCAATCACCCACTGAATGGGTGCAACAACCTCAGCAGCCGGAATAACTGGCTCCGGGGTAGGATTGCGGTCGTAAATATGTGACAGGGTGTCAGGCTTAATGTTTTTAGAGCCCGGGCGATAGGTCAGTGTAAAATCAAAGCAGTTAAAAAATAATGACCACCGCGCCTGCTGGGAATTACGTTGCTTGGTTTGCTGAATATACTGGAGGTTTTTATGGTCGGGCCACGCCACAAAAGGGTGTGCAGCTCCCTCCAACCAGTGGGACCAGTCCTCAAGCACCAGCTTGACTGCCAATAACTCCTGGTCACCAATGCTGTAATTGCGTTCCGTGGCGGACAAAGATCGAGAGAAGTATGCGCATGGGTGTAGCTTATTATCCCAACGAGGGTGCTGGGACAAAATAGCACCCACGCCCACCTTCGAAGCATCTACCTCCACAACAAATTGGAGGGAGGGATCGGTTAAAACAAGAATGGGCTCTGAGCTAAAACGTTTCTTTTATTTCTGAAAGGCAGCATCAGCTGCTGGAGACCAAAAAAATGCTGAGGACGTATTCTTCTTGGCGAGCGCAATAATGGGGGCAGCAACTGAGCTAAAATTGCGGATAAACCTCATATAAAAATTAGCAAAGCCCAGGAAGCGTTGAACCTCCTTTACACTCTGAGGCGCAGGCTAATTACTGACCGCAGCCACCTTGTCCAGGTCCATACAAACCGACCCCTTAGAAACAATGAAGCCCAGGAATTAGACAGTTTGGGCGTGAAAAACACATTTCTCAACCTTGGCAAAATGCTTGGCATTAAGGAATGCCTCAAGCTCCGAGAATGTTGAAGAAAAAATCTAAATGTAGTCAAGATAAACGAAGACGAATTTCTCCAACATCTCTCGGAGGACGTCATTAACGAGTGCCTGAAACACAGAGGGGGCGTTAACCAATCCAAACGGGAAGACTTAATATTCGTAGTACCCGTCATGAGTGTTAAATGCCGTCCTCCATTTGTCCCCCTTCCAAATGCGAACCGAGTTATAAGCAAAAATTACGCTTCCTGCAGACGTTCAAACGTGGAATTCATTAACGGAAGGGGGTACCGGTTTTTAATGGTGATCTTATTCAAACCCCTATAATCAATACAGGGTCTCAGACCGCCATCCTTCTTCCCCACAAAAAAAAAAATTCCGCTCCGGCAAAAGACGCGGATGGCTGAATAAAACCATGAGAAAGGGGCAGAGGAGGGGTTGGAATGGCATCCTCAAATTGATTGGTGACTGCCAGAGGGCGATTACCTTTCAGAGGATTTTAGCGATTCTGAATTAGTCACGGAGACATTAGATTCGGAGCAGGGTGAGGAATTTGGGGCCACCCTGAACTTTAGCTTGCCTTCTGATGTTCTTAATGACTATACTGATCTCGCCGAATTGTTTGGTAAACAATGAGCATCAATGTTACCTCCCCATCATCCGTACGACTGCGAGATCAATCTCTACCCTGGTACAACTCCTCCTAGGGGTTTGCTGTACTCGCTGTCCGGACCTGAGCGTAAAGCCATGCGAGAATAAATTCAGGAAGCTCTTGCTCTAGTCTAGGAGGGTACGGTGAGATAGCCTCCCCACACTCGCTCCAGGCATCAGCCTGCCCCATGGCTTGATGTCTGGGAAAACAAGTTACATTATCTCTACAAAGAGAGTTGTAATTGGTGCCCCAATGGAAAATACGATTGTTTAGCTCCCCCCAGCTGATGCAAGGTCTATGTTCCCGTAACCTAGAATGCCCTAAAACAATGGGAAAAGCAGGGGAACTGATAATAAAAAACCGAACCTCCTCATAGTGGCCACCTAAGGCCACCTAAATGAACATATTTAGCGGCTCAGAAACTTTGGTTATAACTCCCGTTCGAAGCGGGGGACTGTCCAAAGTTCTGATAGCACGTGACTGTGAAAGCATAACAGTGACAATGGAGTGCTTCCTAGCCCACTCAATATCCATAAAACAATTTACTGTGCCCTAATCCACGAATGCTTCGATAGGAACTCTCTTGTACCCCACAGTCAGTCCAACAGGGATTAGTGTTCGGAGGGGAAATTGGGTCTGCCCCTCTAGCGCCCCCCAAATTGCCAGAAGGGTTTTCCGTTTTCCCTGAAGCTTCGAACAACGTGGACGGGTATGACCCAGCTTATTACAATTAAAGCAGATTATTCTTCTGCGAGTAGGTTTATTAGTCCGACTATCAACTTGCATGGGCTCCACCGGAGTAAAATTTTTGGTGGATGGAATAGGAGCCGCACACTCGCCTCTAGCAACTTTAGCCCCATTGTCAGCAAGCGGCAATCTGTTTAGCTTCCCCCTGTTACATTCACGTCAATCACTCGTGGCTGCCATAAGCGGGGTCGGTCAGTGCAAGTGCCTATGTTCCATTCTCAGATAGACAGCCAACTGATTGTTGAATGGTGACAGTGCAAATGACGCACCACCTCTTGACGGCTGAGATCTGCCCGTAACATGCCAAAGGCTCTTTTTCTCTCTGCTATGTCACAAGCCGTTCCATTTTCTTAATGCAGTAGCACTTTTAGTTTCTTTTTTTGGCTTCATGTAGGCTATTGACCACACCAAAAAGAACAAGTCAATGGTCACTCTACACATCAGAAACAGCTCAATGTTTTTGTTATAACTGAAGTGCTTGGCGCGTGCACGTGGTGTGCATCAGGATTACAATACCACACGCTTTTCTTCATTTCCACTCGTGCCTCACTGGAAAAGCAATTAAATTCAATTGATTTTTCAATTTGCCGCAAATACAGTACATACATCACCTATGTGTTTTTAATGGTGCTGAGTATATTAAAATCGCTCACATTTTATGAAAACATCTTGCAATGAGATAAGCATGTGTGACCACAGATTTTTTTAAAAGCTGTAAACTTATTAATGCCTTTGATTCTTTACTTAAACTGCATTGTGTGGTATACCACTTTATAAATAAAACTTAATGTAATTTCAAGAGTTTGATTTAGCAGAGAACACCAAGAATGTCACTGCTTGGGGTGGAAAAAGTCAACATTGGACTCACAGATCTCTGCCATACGTAGCAGCAGGACAAGAAGCCAACCCTCCTGACCGAGCCACAAACCGCAAATGGTTTCAGGGAGCTTGAGGCATGCAGTGTGCCAACTAATTAGACAGCCCAGTCATTTAGATTAATTGATGGACCATATTAGTTTTCTCATTTCCTTTCACTCTAGGGAGGAGAGGCAGGGAGCAACATCTTAATTCGTGCTGCTTACCTACCCAATGGCGGAGGTTCTTGGAGGGCCTGCCCCAACAGCGCCTTGAAACACAGTGGCTGACCCAAACAGCACATTATTATTAGGGCCAAGGACTGCAGGTTCTTGGGTATCACTGCACTGACATTGAAAGGGACAAGTGGGTTATTTGGGGATAGGCGGTTGTTTTTCTTCATTCAGAATTCCCCCCACAGTCAATTGTGTAATAAACATTACATGAGCACTACAATTGGATCAAATTGCAGATAAGGATCTTCAGATTTAATAATTCTTTGATCTCTGCTCATATGGTTGAAACGCAAAGTTCATATTAAACCTATAAAAAATTTTTTTCTTAATTTTGTCATGCCATACCTCGATGAACCTAACTACCCATATATTTTTTTTACAAATCCTTTTTGCATAATAACCTCTTATTCATTTTGAGTTTGCCTTATTAAACAAGATCCTGAATTTTATAAAACAGAATAGAAACAGAGAAAGAGATTTTAAATAGATTCGAAAACTTACATGTGCAGACCTGCATTAGTACCACGGTTACCATGGAAGATCTCTCATACATTCACACAATATGCCCAGGCAAGCCCCCTATGAAAATGGAAATTCCACACTTGCAAATGGAACAAGAGAACTATCCACACTTATACATGCTGTAATAACCCCCTTACTCATAAAGGCCTCTATGGAGAAGGTTGGTATCAGCTTAAGTTCAATGTAACCATTAATCCCAGTAGCTCTGCTCAGAAAATCCGTGGACCTGACAGTTACTCCCAACCCTTTTGCAAGCAACTTTCTGCAAATTCAGAATTCTGCTCCTGAATTTCCCATGTTTTTCTGCCAGGACATGGAGTTTCATTTCTTGAAAAGTAAATAAAATGGGCCATATTCCTTCATCAAGTAGGTCACAACTTGTTAGTTGTATTTGCGACAGCTCTACAGCCTAGTATCTCGGCTGACTTTTCTTAAAAGTGTCACACAGGTGTAGAACGGTTGAGCAAACAGGTTACCTGGCAACGAAGGGTCTGTTTTTCTCAGACCGAGTGCAGAACAGCACATACAGAAATGAATATTTTTCCGTACTATTCCTAAATCCTCTGAAATACTTTGGCTTCCCCTGGTGGTAAAAGTGATTATCACACTGTTTGATTATGGAGACATTATTAAGAGTTTGAGTTTGTATGCGTGTGCGTGCGTGCGTGTGTGTGTGTGTGCGTGCGTGCGTATGTGCGTGTGTGTGTGTGCGTGCGTGTGTGCGTGTGTGTGTGCGTGTGCGTGTGTGTGTGTGTGTGTGTGTGTGTATGTGCGCATGTGCACTCCCCTCCATTCACCATTATTACTGTCACTCTTAGCAAATAGTAACGAAAGAAGATATGAATTAATGCCAGAACTATTTATCCTCTTGATATTTAACTCAAAATATTCCCAAAAAAATGTAACTGAAATACAATGATTGAAAGAAAATAATAGTTACTATCATTAAACAAATGTTCTTCTCAAAGATGAGTTTTCTACAATTATTTGATCCCCCTCTTGAAATCAAACCCCAATTATGAAAAATTTGGTATGGTGAGGAAAATGCAAAAAAAAAAAGTAGTGATTTGAAAAGTCTATGTTGAAAAGATTTCTTTGTAAATTCAAAATATGCATTTATTTTTAATCTGATGTTAGCAATAGAATCTTAAATACACTGAACAAAAATATAAACGCCCCATGTCAAATATTGATGCCACATGGAGTTAACAACTCTAAGTGAGCATATGCTGACTTTTACTTATACAATGGGGATATTTCTCTTGATTTGTGTCCCATTTTTTAATCCATCTCTCTTTCAGTGAGCATGTGCTCAGTGATGCAGTGATTTCACTCAGTACATGGGTGTGGCATTTTCAGACGGTGATCAGACAGAATGAGCAGTACCCAGACACTCCTTATACTGGGGACAAAGGCCACCCCAAAATGTCAAATTTCGTCAAAAGTCATCATGCCTAAGACGTCTTAGGTCATGCGGGAATGTGCCATTGGCATGTTGGATGCAGGGATGTCCACCAAAGTGGTTGCTGTGCAGCTGCGGACTGCACATCGGACGATAGGCCATTTGAGAGTTTGTTTCCGACAGATGGGCAGTACTGCAAAACGACCTCATCCACGTCAGCCACCTGTGACCACACCAGCTCAAGATCGCTATATCCGGCTTGTCCACCAGCGGGATCGGCTCAGATCAGAAACACGCACAGCAGATGAGACTGTTGGTCTGCACAACAGACACATCACACCACAGACAGTCCATAACCGCCTGGGAGAAGCCAACTTGCACGCTCGGCGTCCTCACCGTGGTCTGGATCTCACCTCTGTCCGGCGTCGGAACCTACTCGCTTGGGCAAATGCGCATGTTCGATGACCCTTGGCACGCTGGAGAAGAGTGCTATTCACAGACGAATTCCAGTTCCAGTTTTTTGTTAATAAAAACTAAAAAATTTGACATGGGGCATTTATATTTCTGTTCAGTGTACATAGGAGATCCATGTCCATAAAAATGATGTGATCAGTTGCAGGGGCGGAGCCAGTACTTACGGGGAGGGGGTATTCCAAAAGAGCGGCAGGGGCCAGAGGCAACAGATGGTGAAGCTTATGATATTTTATCTTCATGAGGTGCATTGGAGGCGTCTCCTGGTGTCTATTAACTGTGTGTACATGTGTGAATCCATCCATACTTTTCAGATACCTTTGTCATAACAACGTGCTGCTTGACGTAAAATAACACTGTCATAACACTGTTATTATTTCACTCTCACAACGATGCACTATTGAACAGGAAGAAACAGACAAAAAATAATATAATTACAGTAATTTATGTATGAAAACAAACAGCGAGGGACAGACTGAGAATTCAGAATTCCTTCCAAGGAATTTCTTGGAATCAGGTGTATATGGGAACCTGAACTTTAGATAACCTGCAACTTCAGCAAGCCTTTCTTACCCACAATTCCTTTTCGTCAAGAAGCTTCTTTCCTGCTCCTGCTCGCATTCCTCCTGCAAATAATATATGAACAGGGACTATTTGGAGGCTTCTGATTGGCTCTGGCACTTAAGTCGGTTTATCTCATCCTCATTTATCAGCAGGATGAAAACAATGCATACCAGCTAATCAGCTTCTCAGGAGGGGATCCATGCTCACTCTTAGCAGTGGGAGGCATTGGCCCGCCTATGTTTGGTTATTTTTAACGCGATCACACCCACACCATGTCGCAAGGGAGTCTTGACAACAAGATCAAGTTGAGAACAGAAAAGGTTTTAGAAAAACCGTTTATAATGGTGGACCAACTAAGCAGGGGTGCGTTTCCCAAAAGCGTAGTTGCTAACTAAGTTAGCAACTTACATAGTTCGTCCATTCACAGTCAATGGGCCGAACTACTTAAGTTAGCATCTGTGATTTTGGGAAACGCAGCCCAGCTTGCTTATTCATTATGTCATGGTTGCCAGACTATGTAATACTGCTATGTATGAGATCGTACATTACGTTACACTTGATAATGCCATCTACCCAGTTAGCTATTGTTAACTCAGGAAGATCTTTGTACATAATCATCATATTTTTGCGATATGATTTAGTTTTGCTCCAACTTGAGCAACACAGCTTGCTGTGATAGGCATGAACTAATCTGATATGATTTGTGGTGCTATTGGCGTCCCAACTGTACGTCCAGCTTTTTGAAAAGTTTGCTACCGAGCTAACTCTAAAACAATTACTGTGACAGCTGGCAAGTGAAGTTAGGACAAAAACCACTTTCAACGTGATCACACCCACACCATGTCACAAGTGAGTTTCGGCAAGAAGACTGGAGTTGAAAACAAAACAGGATATAAGAAAACTGTTAATAAAAGTGTAGGAACTAAACACTTGCTTATTGATTATCTTATGGTGGCTGGACTGCATCGAACTGCTTTGCATTCAATCGCATAATATGTTACAATTTAAATTATACGGCCATCTAGCCAGCTAGCTAATGCTAACTTAGGGAAATCTTATCTTTGTAAATATTCATCATATTTAACCAATGTGATTTGGCTTTTGCCATGACTTCACAAATGTAATGAAGTGCTATGGGCAGGAATGTATTCGTTTTTTTTTTTTTTCAATTGGGGGGGGGGGATTTCCAGGACCCCTGGAATCCCCCCCAAAACCTGTCCCTGAGTTGCAATGATAAGGCAGGGCTGGCAATAAGCGGTATGATCAGTTTTTTTGAAATGCACTAATCTGCGATGGGCTTTGAAATCCTCATCGCAAATTTTGCGATACAGTCTTTGGAAAAAGTTTTCGTCCAGTTTACAACAAAAATGGGCTCCAACAGTCTCTTACTCATTCATCTGGAAACGTTTTCTTAATTTAAATCAACGTTATTCAAAATTACTGTCGGTATTGAGTGGGAAAAAAGTGGCACTTGGCAGTGAAATAGGCTATAAAAAGCATGCGGCTCTATTTGACGTTGATTTAAATTATGCAAACGCGTCCAGATGAATGATTGTCGTCTTACCTAATCGGGGAGAACAAGCAGCACCTGTTAAGTGCAGAGCGCTCTCAGAGTGAACATTTTGTTAATCATGAAAATGACTGCGAACAGGTCAGGACTAATAATTGTTTAAAACATATGTTACGTCCACCCCAATTCTCAGTTTTACGGAATTTACCCCATGACTTTATCGCTGCTAGATCGCATGAGAAACCGTGTCTTCAGTTGCCAATAACGATATTTGGAAAACGCGTCAATAAAGAAAAATAATTGAGAACTAGCCAGGACTATCCTAATTCTCATAAAGGGACGTGTCTGTGCCACCCCAATTCCCGGTTCTAGCTTCGCCTCTGGTGGTACGCTGACCTGATGCCATATGTTGCTAAAAAACTAAATTTGACCACAATCGAGGAGTCCCAGCAGTTGTGATCACTTAACTTTGTAACCTCAAGAGATAGAATCACACATAATCAAGGAGATATGTAACGCAGCTTCAGCAAACAAGATTTGATATCGTAGATCAATGCTCCAGTTAACGTAGCAGCCAATGGCAATTAAGGGAGACTGATCATTAAGTGTTGACGACGCTCGAGATTAACAAATAAAACTCTAAACTCCAAAGCCACACCTAATGATGTGGAATTCAATCTGAGTAGACCACATGAATGCCCATCCGGAAAACCGCAACAGAAAATAAAGACTCGACAAATTCCTACCTTGAATTTGAGAATGGAATGAGGATAAATTGATGTAGCGGGTGAAATGTAACCTACCGCTCGATGTCAGGAATAGCGAAAGCCAATTAAGAATAGTAGATACTTAAGGAACACCGCAAAGCTTTGATTTTGTTGCGAGGGACGAGCCGGCTGAATGCTGTAGCTTCTACTGCCAGAGCCGCTTTCAGATGCTTGCGCGATATCAAGAAGGTTTGAACGGCTGGAATGCAGCACCAGGACACGACGGGGAGGCAATGCTTGTGCAGGAGGCCGCTGAACTGTTCCGAACTTGGAACTCCGCTATAGAGAGGAGGATACGCGTTGGCATTGGAAGAGCCGGTAACACCAGTAACTCCGAACGAAGAAGTTCGAGGTTGAACGAATTTTGTAGGTCTTCTGGACCAATTTGAATACAAAGAATGAAATCATGGGTGGACTGACATTCCGGAAGCCGCGCGATGCGGAATCTCTGAAACAGCAAAACGGAACGTAGCACGGGCATTTATATAGAAGATAAAGGGTTATGATTGGGTAAGACCGATTGCTTGCGTCCTACGTCTCGTGATTGAACTTTCTTTTACACTCCCATTATATAAAAGAATCAGCAGAAAGAACATTTAGCAAGTCATTACGTTAACTGGCCTCAGGTGTGTAACCTGATTGGCTATAAAAGGGATGTCTTAGAGAGGCTGAGTCTCTCAGAAGTAAAGATGGCCACAGGCTCTTCAACCTGTAGGGGTTGCGTAAAAAAATTCTGGAATACTTTAAAAACAACGTTCTTCAAAGTCAAATTGCAAAGGCTTTGAAAGTTTCATCATCAACAATGCATAACATCATCAAAATATTCAGAGAAACTGGAAAAATCTCTGTGCGTAAGGGACAAGGCCAAAGACCTTTACTGGATGCCCGTGATCTTCTCAGACGCCACTGCATCCTCACCAGCATAATTCTGTCATTGACATTACTAAATGGGCCCAGGAATACTTCAAGAAACCACTGTCTGTAAACTCAGTCCACCGTGCCATCCTCAGATGCCACTTAAAACTCTATCATGCAAAAAGGAAGCCATTGTTGAGCATGATCCAGAAGCACCGCTGTGTTCTGTGGGCCAGGACTCATTTAAAATGGACTTTAGCAAAGTGGCAAAGTGTCCAGTGGTCAGAGTCAAATTTGACATTCTTTTTGGCAATCATGGGCGTTGTGTCCTCTGGGCTAAAGGGGAGAAAGACCACCCCTCCTGTTATCAGCATTCAGTTCAAAAGCCAGCATCTCTGATGGTATGGGGATGCATTATGCATATGTTGTGGGACACTTGCATATTTTAAAAAAGCACCATGAATGCTGAAAGGTATATAAAGGTTTTAGAGCAACATATGCTCCCCTCCAAATTATTCCAGGGAAGACTTTGTATCAGCAGAACAATGCAAAACCACATAGTACAGCTTTTACAACAGGATGGCGTCGTAGTAGAAGAGTACGTGCGCTGAACTGGCCTTCCTGCAGTCCTGATCTTGCACCGATTGAGAACATATGGCGCATAATTAAACGAAAAGTACGTCAAAGGAGACCCAAAACCCTCCTGCAGCTGGAGGCCTGTATTAAACAAGAGTGAGTTCAAATTCCAATGGCTAAACTCAAGAAAGGTGTCTCCTCAATGCCCAGACGCCTCCTCTCTGTGTTAAAAAGAAGAGGGGATGCTACACCATGGTAAACAGGCCCCTGTCCCAACTTTTTTGAGACCTGGAGCAGCCATCAAATTTGAGATGAGCTCATTTTGTGCATAAAATTGTAAAATTTCTCAGTTTCAACATTTGCTATGTTATCTCTGTTCTATTGTGAATAAAATACTGGCTGGTGTGATTTGAAAGTCACTGCATTTTGATATTATTCACAATTTACACTTTGTCCCATCTATTTCGGAATTGGGGTTGTAAAACAAAGTCTGCAGTTGATAGTTCGCAGGCATGCTACTTTTCGTCAGTGGGGACAGGCGCATTCCAACAAAAATTCTGATAGGACTTCGTCAAAGAAAAAATTTATTGAAAGCACGTAGATATACAAGCATACATTGGGTTTGGCAACATGACATGGCTCTGTCCAAGTGTAGCTGGGGCCGATAAGGGATGTTGAGCTAGCACGCTGAGGAACAGCTAGTCAGGATGGCGAGCTTAAATAAGCCCAACATATTAGAGGCCAAGCTATCTTGTGACAGCGAAGTTAGATGACAGTCAAATGCACTCAGGTGACTCTCCACCAGGTAGCTCCTCCTCTGTGTTAAGCAAGCTTGACTCAGTGACCTATCAGAATTTACATCAAAGCTCCATTTGACCAAACTGTCCACGGTCACATTAGTGGTGGATCGCGCTACTTGCTCTGTGTACCTGTCCCCACTGAGAATGAGTAGCACGGCTGGAATCCGTTGGGACCGTCCCAACATGTGCTCTAAAAGTAAAGATGCCTTCACCCTGGACCTATCTTCACACCATACAGGAGCTGACATGGTCACGGCATCTCCTGCGAAGCTCGGAAACAGTCATCGTTGCTGTACAAAAGCGGCCTCTGAAATGCATCACACGAAAGCTGCGGTCATGTGCACGCATCAGGGTAGGGTTCAATTACTTTTTTTTCAGTTACAATTGATTGTAATTGTAATTACAATTACAGTTATTTTCTGGACAGACTGTTCAATTACAATCACTTTTTCGATAAAAAAATTTCAATTAAATTAAATTACAATTACAAAAGTAATTGACTGCTATTACTGTAATTGTAATTGAAAAAAGTAATTGAACCCAACGCTGGCACACGTGCATAGTCTTACATGGCTGCTCAAGCCGCGGTTGATCTTGCATGTTTCCTGTCTGCCTATATTGCATTTGCAGACATAAAAAGTCTACTCTAGCTGCACTCATTCCGGCCATCAGCATTACAACTGCCTGATGCCTGCTTTGTTGTGTCAGTCGTGGCCTCATGACTTTTCACAAACATGAAGTTTTTATAACCAGGGTTACTGTGGAGCAATGCATACCTTTCTTTGCTCTCTCTCTTTCCTTCTTTTGGATCATTTGGGGAGTATTGGACCATTTTTGTCAGCATGTGGTCTGCGGAGTTACCCATTTGTTAGAATTCACCATTTGTGAGCTAGTTCAGTACTTTAAATATCCTTGTATTTATTTTTTCCTTATTACATTATTTGCACAAAATTCAGTATATTGTTGCTTGTTGCATTTAATGCCCCTTAGTCCATGTAACTGGAAATGGGCATCATATGACCCCTTTAATTCATTAATTAATTATAATTCCGCATTTTCGGTTACAATAGTAATTTCATGAGACTGAGGTTTTCTGCTAAACCGTATTGGTATTTTGAGGGAGCGTTATTAACTTAACTCATTCCCTACGGAATACTATTATATAAAATTGTCGCGTTAGTACGGAATACATTTCTCGAAAATTACACAATGTAAAGTATTGAAGTACAGGTGTCCCATCATTGCGATCGTCAACTGATTTCGTGTTTTCATCGGTCTGTGAATGGTCATCCACCCCGCTGGCACCGGCTAACCGTAGGGAATGGTAGAATTCGCTGCACCGTTGGCAGCGGCTTGCCGTAGGGAATGAGTTAAACTTGTCTTAGTTACCCATCCTTGCTACCCATGTCATATATCGGAAAGGTATATCCCGGACATAAACATTATCAACACATTTACCCTCAGTGCAATCCCAGTATTCTCTTCAATGATTTCACAATTATCAGTCGAAGCATGATCATGTAATGGTTGAATGTAGCAATATGTGATACCATTTGTCTTTTGAAAGGCAAGTTTCAAGTCTAAATTAGTCCATTTGTTTCCCCAGATTAACCAGAAGTCGCCATTTAAGGGCTTATTTTTCTAAATTTTCTTTCTGGGCAGTATTTCCCTGGATTCCCTACCTTTTATGGGTCAACAACTGTAAATCTTTTACTTTAGTTCAAACACTAGCCATCACAGAGGGAATATTATATGCTTTCATACACCATATTTTATACATCTTGTATAGTACACTACATAACATGAGCTACACTACCGCGCACACATTCCAATAATTACGAGTCAAAACTATAAATTTGCGTGATGAGCAGGGCCATCTTTCATTCATGAGTCATTTCATTTACTTTCATTCCCCACGCGTTTATCACCATCGTAATCCTGATGTTAATTAAAACAGAGCAATCAGGATGCTGCAGCAGCGTCACTTAGACACTACCAGTGATCGTAATCAGTAGAAAACTCATTAAAGTTACACTCTTTGGCAGGAAAAGTGTTCAATTTGTATTTCTTGATTCCCAGAGTGTACAACTGTGCTGCCTCGATGAAGAAATTAAATTTCACTCTGCATTGATTTGTAAGTACATTGGAAAAAGGCCTTTGAGGCTGAGTGTGTTGTTATGAGCCCAAACCTGCATGCAGCATGAACATGCCAACCATGCGGTCCAGCCATACCAGCAAAACCTACATTTTAAGCTAGAAAGGAATAGATATAAATTTGCATCCTACGGGCATATTCTGTGAGGTAAAAAATGTATCAGATCAACCAACGCAGTCCCCCACCTTCTTGCTAGCAGAGAGTATAATCAACAGATGGAAGTTGGACCAATGCTGCCTTCTGGGTTCATGGCTGGTGTTTCGTTGGTGTGTGCTGCCTCCATGTCAAACGTCCAAGTTATTGTCATTCATTCACCCAGCCAAAATCTCAAAAATGTTCAGGCCGTGGGCTCCCAGATAATAAATAATAAATAAATAATAAATCACTTTGTTGTCTTGCTAGGGAGTATGAAATCAAAATCTGATGCTGCCAAAGAAAAAAAATTTTTTTTCATTCAAAGCAAATATTATCAATAGTGATAACAATGCCAACACAAAAAGCAGGTCAGCTTGAGAGAGTAGTTGAAATTAATATTTTGGAAAAAAAGGCTTTAATGTTTTGAGAATATTTGCATCATTTCTCTGCAGTGGTTTGCAACCTTGGCTCTGCTGTGTTCACTTGTTTACATTCAACGTAACAAACAAATCACAAATCAAAGGACAGAATTATGACGTGCGTAAGACCTATCGGTAAAACGATTTCATTTGTAGGTGCGAAAGATGCAGATGTATTGACAAAAACGAAATGCATGCGCACACGAATCTGCACACCCATGGAAAGCAGGGCCGCCATGTGTTGTCAAAACACTGATCAAAGAATATATATGTGATTGCCAAAAAAAGGGTTTTGAGATTAAATATCAATCATTCCAAAGTAAATATTTTGCTCATGGAAAAGGATTTTTTAAATTGCTCTCTGACTCATTTTTATTACATGCGAAACAGGCTTTGATTGTGAGTCTGAACTTTTTGCAAATCAACTTAACATGCAAATTTTTGGGTGGAAGTAAAAAGCTTGCATCTCTATTAGCCAGTTTACCTCTGAGTAACTGCGAAAGTGTTTGCACCTGTCTTCCATTCTTCATAGGAGCTAAAAAGATCAGGTCTGATTTTTCCTTGTCATACGCAGTCAATAATAAACGCAACGCAGTGATACATCAGTGGGAGTAGTTCTTCTGTATTCATATTAATTGATGCGCTGGCAATTTGGTACCCCCATGTGGGCATGATGTACGGGATGGTTATCTCTCTCATGAGGCTGGGTAAACTTCACTACCAATATTGTCACCTTATGTGCACACCCTTTAGGTGTGAGAGCAAGGTGCCCACACACTCAAAAAAATGAAATGTTAGATTTTCTTAGAATTACTTAATAATGTTATGTCAACTGGTTCTACGCAATTGCTTTGTGTAACCTTTATTAGACTTCTAACATTTTTGGCCAGTTTAATTAGTTGCATTGAGTGGAATGTACTTAACTCGGTTTTGTGGAACCAGTTGACATAACATTATTGAGTAAATCTAAGGAAATCTAACATTTCATTTTTTTGAGTGCATAATTTACTTTGTTTTTGTTAAGGGGCTTACCTATATTTTGCTCACTTTAGTCCAATGAAGAATTTTATTTATTCGGTTATCCATTAGATTAAGGAAAGTTTTTGGGTGCATTTTCGGCATTAAGAAAAAGAGCGGAATCGCATTCTGCATAGTCCGTCACGTTATAGTCAGCGGTACACTACTGATTAAATTGCTTTCTGGAGCACAGTAAACCCAAAAGAAAGCTCGGCTGCATTAGCTGCTGTGTAATTAAGCCACTGTATTATGTTATCTGATTATCTTTAACGTACCAGAGAATTTCATGTTAGTCACATACTGTGAACTACTGCAGGCTATTGTGGCCTCAATCACTTGCTATCAAAACCATTCTCCGGAATTAAAGTATATTGATTAAGGGGAATATGAGAGCAGGGGATTTGATATTTTGACTGCAATGGGCAGGGACATTGAAATGTTTGGATCACAGAAGTTCATGACCTGCAGCATATGTCTTCGGCATATTTGAGCTCTTTGAGCTTGAACCTATATGCATCTCTGCCCTTAGGCAATTATGTATCCTCTTTCAATCTATGCAATCGCTCTGGAGGCTACAGAACACATTCTGTGTACCAGAAATGACTATTTCAAGTAGTGGGTAGAATCTAATGCAATCTAGTCTCACTTTATGTCATGGCTGACAGTTTTTCAATGTGCAATTGTGTGGAATTTTGGGATCTTACCATCTACAGTCCATAATATAACAAAAAGATTCCATATATCTAGAGAAACTGGGACAATCTCAGTGTGAAAAGGCCCAATATTGAATGAATGTGACATTTGAGCCCTCAGACAGTATTGCGATGCTTCTGTGATGAATATAATATCTTGGGCACATAAATACTTCAGAAGGCCTCTGTCAGCGAACACCGTTTTCATGGCATTATCAAATGCAAGTTAAGATTCGACTATGCAAAAAAGGAAGCCATGCATCAACACCAACACCACCCAGAGGTGCTGCTGACTTGTCTGGGGTCAAGCACTTAACAAATTGACTGATAGGTCCGTGGAAATGAAGGCATTGGTCTGACGAGTGCATCTTTGAATTGTTTTTGGAGGCAATGGATGTTGAGTCTTTGGGTTAAAGAGAAGAAGACTATTCCGCCTGTTGTTAGCAGTGTGTTCAAAAATCAGCATCTGACGTGGTCTGGGGCTTCATTACTGGACTCAGCATGAGCAGCTTGCACATCTTTGAAGGCAAAACTGATGCAGAAGGGTACGCGTACATTTCGTAAGAACATATATGTGCTCTCCAGGCCTTGTCTTTTTCTGGGAGGCCAGTACTTGCTTCAGCCGGACAACCGCAAGTCACACTTTCCATGCATTACAACAGCATGTCTCGTAATCACAGAGTACAGAAAATGCCAGCAGCCTGGTCCTGTCTCCCATTGAAAATTCATTGACTCATTGATAATGAATCGCGGAATACGATAATGGAGACCCAAGACTGTTAACCAACTGATATCCTTCATCGGGCAATGAGAGAAACAAAAACTATAAAACTATATATAAAGCTATATATAAAAACTATAAAACTCTAGTAATTAGTCTCAGTTCCAGAAGGACTATTGAGTGTAATTCAAAGGAGAGGTAATGTTACACAGTGGTTAACATGCACTTGCCCCAACTTCCTTGGAATGTGTTGCAGCCATCATGCTTTAAAATAGCTATTACTTTAAACAAAAAAAGTATTATGTTGTTTAGAGAAATATGTTTCCTATTTTGCCTTTGAACTTTTATCAGTTAAAGACAGGTTAAAATGATTTGCAAACTATGCCTTGCTGTTTTTATTCACATCATGCATTGTACCAATTCTTCAGGAACTGATGCTGTTGTTTAAAATATGAAAATACCCATTTTGACTAACAATGCAATAATGTAAAAGTTTTGGGTACATGGAACCCTTAAAAACCTGCCTTGAAGAGGACACATCCCTATTCTGAGTTCTCACACTGTGGTGAGGATGTTAGAAGTACTAAATAAAACACTAATGATCACAGATTGAAAATTGCCGATATCAATTAAATCTTGTGCTCATAAAATCTCCCAAACTACGATCAGGTGTCATCTACATACATATAGTTTGGGAGGATTTCCAGATAAAAGCATCTACTGTATCTGTCATCAAAAACACAGACTCATGCTGCAGCTCTTTGTCAGATTCCTTTGATATTACAACAGATTCGCTCAATCGGATTGAGGTCTGGAGTTTGAGCAGGCCAAGTCATAACTTTTATGTTACCAGATGTTTCTTTCAAACTGAGATTATTGAACAACGTAGAAGTGTGTTTAGGGTCATTATCTTGTTCAAAAATAAAATCCTTGATCAATCAGTCCAGTTTTTCCAGTTGGCAATGCATGTCTCAAAAGCATGCAGAGATACCTCTTTTGATCCATGATTCCGTTCATTTTTATGAGATCACAGGCTCCTTTCGAGCAGACTGGACCCCAAACCATAATATTACTACCTTCATGTTTTATTGAAGGGATTAAACAGTCATTTTTGAAATGTTTTACAACTCTACAGTGCACATAAGTTCTGCGTTTGGCTGAGGAAAAATTTGAATTTTGATTTGTCCGTCCAAAGGACTCGTTCAGACCATTTTCATTCGGTCGCCTGGAAATAGTAGATCTTGACACTTTCATCTCTTCACCTCTGGCACTATTAATATCATCATGGAGTTTTTGTGCTGCCTACCAGTGATTTTTAATTTTATTTTATTTTTTATATATCATACACTGATAACAAACATCAAAGGTACCAAACTTCCATTTATTTACCATTTATCCACCTTTATTAACACTAGTTTTCAGCGAACCGGTCTCTTTGAAAAACTGGATGGTGTTTCTAACCATGCCATGGCAGCATTTAACATCCTCGGCATCACGAAAAGCCACAGTATGGCTATGGACAATATCAGAGAGCTCATTCCGTGGTGCCTTCGCATTAAACACTATGATACAGCTCAAAGTTAGTCACCTTATTTACTGGAACGACTGACTATTTGTGATAATTTTGCAGAATAATGTTGCCTCAATCCAGTTTAAACAAACTTCTTTGTGTGAACTATCATGGAATAACCCTTCAAACATGCATTCAGGCTATGCAAGTGTCAAAATAATGAAATCTGCGACACCTTTCAATTGTTATTAAAAAATTGTTTTAAGTGTTTTAGTTTATTACCCTTATTTTTACCTCAATATATTTGTGGGGATTTTTTTGTTGTTGTTGTTCTCATTGCCTGCAGTATTGCTTTTCAATACATTTCACCAAAAAATTAGAGACCCCATTTAGACAAAAGTGGTGGTGTATAATCATCACAGCAAACTACTGTATTTGTTTTGATACATGAGTTAAATGTATTTCCATCCCTGTCAATGAAGAAACCAGGGCTCCAAACCCTGCATGGTTCTTTTCAGCATAGGTGACAAGGCAAAATAGGCCACCTCTGACAGAAAGATTTCAGAGGCTTCGGCTAATCACGGGCAAGCGGTAGCTATTCTGCTGTTCTGAACAATGGGGAAGACTTGTTTTTTTTTTGTTTTTTTTTCCTCCATATTATGTTGTACTATAATTCAACTCAAGTAAAGTGTTTGGAGTCTGTGTGAGCCAAAAATTATAAACCACATTAATCAGGAGAAAAGGCTGTGCATTTATAAAGATGCAATCAAAGAATGATGACAAAACAAAGAATTAATATGTAAAAAATAATATGTGCATTAGAGGAGAGAAACACGTATACTCAAAAGATGAATAGACCCATTAATAATGTGAATATTAATATTTATGATCTAACTTTAGGGAAATGACTGCCTCTTTAGAAGTGATGAATATTAATTCATGGTGCGTATAAAATTAAAATTTTATTTTCATTTATTTTCAAATGTTTCCTTTTTTTCTTCATTTTTTAAAGCTAGCTGCGTTGATTAAAACTTTCCCAAATTACCGTGGGATATTAGTCCAAATTCACTGTTCTTTTCTATTTGCCATCACTCTTTTCATGGCCTGATTCAAAGTTCAGTGGAGATCACATTTAACAATGATAGAACTGAATCTACTGTGTTCAAACTTCATTTTGGGTAGTGCTAGTGAACTTTATTGATATAGTCCTGTTTGTATCCAATGGTGTAAAATACTCAAGCCTCCAGGCAAAATGTAAACTTCTGAGTAAATAACTTTACATCCAGTAAAACGAGGTATCCCGTTGAGCACATCCAGCTGATGCAGGCCTCTGTTGTCTTCCACCTTAAGCACACCGGGTGAATTCGTTGTTCTTAAGGTGGAAACACAACAAATCGCTGGATCTGGCGAGCGTCCCCCAAGAAGAAGATTGGGAAATGCTGGATTTAAAATGAATTCAGTTATTTCTACAAAAGCCACTAGATGGTGGTAGAGGAATAAGAATATATCTGCATACAGTGTCCTCAGTTCCAGATACTTAATGTTTCTTCTTGTGATCCTCTGCCATGCCTGTACTGCAGCCATGTTCAGCTCCTGTGTGGTCTAGGGACTATTTGTATATTCTCTTTAGTGTACTGTGTGAAACATGCTCTTTTTAAACCCTATTTCTAGGGCTTTTTCCTGCTTTAATTGACAGCATTTTGTCGAGTAATCAACAAAAGACCCAGTGAATAATTTGTTAAGTTAGAATCAGATCAGGTGAGTGACTTTGCTCATCGATAATATCCCCGTTTTTGGCTTTGAAAACTTGGTGTTGCTTACATTTGGGATCATTGCCTGGCTACTGGATGCAGAACCCTTCAATGAGAATTTATGCTTCAGCAGATAAGATGCCTTTGTTCACTCAAGAATTCTTTTTGTAGCTGCTATATGCAGCTGCACCATCTGTAAAGACAGTACCTGAGGCAATTACACATGCTGAAATCATAAAACCCCCAGCGCCACGTTTCTCAGATAGAGGTCCTGAGTCGCTGTGATCGTCCTCGCTCTTTCAGTCTGCCTCTTAATTATTCCCTGATTTAATTGGCAATAAAACTGTCGTCTCTACCTGCCTCAGCTGAAACAAGGCATGTATTGTGGTGCAAAATTGTTGACTTGCCTCAGCCACATGGGTGCAACACATTTGTGGATGCTGAGGTGAATTTCCCCTTCATCATAGTTAAGCACTTTTGGTGTGTGATAAGAAATAGCGTATTATTGCAGCCATCTGTCTGCCTTGCAGTGAGGTCTCAGCAGTCCTATCTGAGTATTTTTTTTTGTAATCGCTGATGCATCCACTTCAGTTCATTTTTGTACATCCATGGTTTACTTTGTCACTGACTACACTCAGTGAGTAGCCTTCAGCATAAGGAACTTGATCCAAAGATTTGGCAGGGCCTACCTTTGCTCTCAGAATAGCATCAGTCTGGACCTGAGAGGTATACGTTCATGAAAATCAAAACACATTTCAGTACATTCAAATTATTTTGTTATCCTCTGTTAGCCTCAACACAGCAGTGCTGCTGGCAAAAGTTGGCGACCGTAATTTAGGCTTCAGACACTGCAGATTTGCATTGAACAGATTTGTGTGAAAGTCACCAACCATATTTTGTTTTTGTTTTCTGCATACATTATATTACATGTTACATTGTACTCAGTCTTTTTAATTTTGGAATCATCGTCAATGATTTCCAGTGAATTGTAATACGTAATATTTACATTAAAATATTTAGACTCTTCAGTCTGCCTGACATGGATGTCTATGAATAGTCGGAAGATCTAGCAGTACCCAGAGGTTAAGCATATAGTATGCAGTGGTAAACCGTACAGTACATTCAACCCCACAGCAAAAGGCCTTCTAACTGTAAGTCATTAGAACTATCCACTGAGCCACACTGTGTGAGTGCCACAGCAAAGGTTGTGTCCTGTTTAATTTCTTCTACTGCCAGGTAAAAACAATTCATGACATTAGCATTATTTCGCTTGTGCGTTTACCCAAAGTGACTGATAATTGGTTGAAGTATGCAGGAATCAATCCCACTTGGTGTAATGCAGGATTAAAGGCTTTGGTTAAGTGCTCTGTTCAATGGCCATGTGGTTGCACTGTGACTTGCCCTGAACCCAAGTGATCGCCATCACCACTGGGCCGCATGTTGTCACCCTTCAGCTGAAGTGCCATATAGAAGGAATGAAAAAATTAATGCAGAAATTGCAAAATCTTCATCAATTTAATAAATAAATATCATCTCAGCATACAAATTAAAATGTTTCCATCATGTAATTAGCAACATTGAAGCATTTTTTATATTTACATTTATACAAATAAAATTTATTCAGAAAATTGTGTAAATATTGTGCAAAAATCCAGGTATGAAGTCCATAAATACATATATATACATGTAAATATTTACAGATTTAAATTACATTCAGTGTCATACACATATTTTGCCATACATCAGTTTTTATGCATATACAGTATGATTGTATGATAAAGTATTGTAAAATATATTAACTTCTTTAATCCACGAGAAGGACAGCAGCTGTGTGGCATAGAGTGAATAAACAGTATAGAAATATTTGATCCCTTCACCACAGCATTGCCAATGTTCATTCATCCACAGTCTAACCCTTTTATTCCTCAATAGGGTTGCAGTGGGACTGGAGCCTATCCTATCATACAATGGCTGAGATGTAGGACATTTAAATACTACTCATTCTCACACTCATACATACAGCTCGTGTAATTTAGAGTCTCCAGTTATCCTGGCATGCATGACTTTGGAAATCCATGACAGGGAGGGGAAGAACATGCAAACGCCACACAAAAACGTCCAAGCCGGTAACTGCTGCACCACCTTGCCGCTCGACTTGCAAACTTCACTGAATAAAAATGAGTTTGCATTTCAAAGAAGCTTAAATGACCTCTGTAACAATACTGATGCTGTGCTGTGATTGGTCATCTGGACGGTCCCTTGTCTCATTTGTGTGTTGGTGATAGCTGGGAGATGGGATGGCTGTCCTGTGATTCCTCTGTGATCTGTAAGGGCCCATCGCTTTGTGAATAGCCGTGCCATGGCCATGTTCTGTCCAGGAAGCTGGATTAGCGAAGGTGCAGCTGTAGACGGGAGCATGGGAATACGCTATTGTGTACCGATTCCTAGAGGAGGTAGTGGTGGGATTCGGTACAACACAGTATCTTCCCTGCTGAGCAACATCAATGGTGTTGGAAGGTTGAAAAGGACCTGAAATGGAATTACAAATTCATTTAAATTCAGCATGAAGCAAGCAAACATACAAAGGATTTGTGGATCAATGAAACAGGAGTAAAGAATCCAAAAAATTTTGTAACTATCAAAGCTCCAAGCAAGATCACCATTTTCTGCAAACATCCTAGCTTGTTAAGACCGCATACAATGTAATTTTACATTATAAAGAATTGGAAACACTGCAATTCATGCCAACTTTAGGAAGCCCAGGACATGTGTTTTTCCTTGAGACAAGTTCAGATATGCATTGTTTAAATACTGTGCAAAATTTTAGAGATTTAGCTCTGTTAGCAGCCATCCCATTAAGTGCCGGTCCATATCAGAGCACTTTATCCTCAAGCCAAAGCACTTTATTTGCTATTGCTGGTTTTTTGTGTTTGGCACTGGTTGTTTGACACATCTCATCATGCCACCGTAAATAGCCTTATCATTTTTTAACCGAAGCGATCTAAAATTGGTTTGTCTAATTGGTTTCCCACCATCTATTTGGCCCCTTAGGAACTTTGTTAGCATTCTCATCTTACTTTGGAGACGTACCTTTCAAAGTGCTGCTCATTAGATTGGCTGAGAGCAGACATATACTTCCAATTAACATTGAGATTAATAGGAGTCACTTGAGAATTTTGGTTTAGAAACTTCAAATTCAAAATTCTTTATAAGGGTTAACTATGATATATATTTTTCTTCCACATCCTGTATATCCTCAACTAAATAAGGTAAGTACAGATTTCAGTGACTGCTGTCTACTGAAGACATCATGCAGATAAATATACAGGCTTTAAGATGCGTATGACTTTAGATAAAAGTACCAAAAATTGCTGACAGATTTTTGGGAGAAGGCAAGGTTCTGCGCTCAAATGAGATCATCTGTCAGTCATCTGTCCATTTTTTTTCAAGAGATCCGCAGAGTCTTTTATGTACTTCTAAGGAAGGTGTTACTCGGTCATTTTGTCTTCAAAGTGCCCTGATGATTTCCATGTGGCAGTGAAGTCTCTCTTTTGTGCCAAATATTATGGTCACCTAATATATGGGGGCTCGACAGGAGCTATAAATTAAAACATCGGTCATAGCTACTTGGCAAAAAAAAAAGTAAAAAATACCCTTAAAGAAAAGCTTATACCCCCTTTGCACAGAGGCTACGAATCCCACGAATCCTAACGAATGGGAAAACCTATTTGTGGTTGAATCGTAATCAGTCAGGGATGTTCTTTACTGAATCGTATTTAATTCTTATTGATTCTTGCAGTTCAGAACTGAGCAGTCAGGAATTCGTGGCAAAAGTTTTGAACTGTTCAAAACATTCTTCGAGAGGTTGATGAATTGAAAATTCGTGGTTGGTTCTTAACAAGTTCGTAGTCTATTCTTAATCTCCGTAACTGATTCGTAATCGATTCTTATGCATTCTTGCGTAATCTTAACTCATTCTGCAATTTGTGAGTTCTTGGCTTGACCATGAATCAGCTACGAATCAGTCACGAATCACACAAATGCAATGATCTTGACTGATTCCTAATATTTATGCAGTATTCGTAATGGATTGTTGTTATTCTTACTCAGTTCTTGACAATATTAGTGCAATTCGAGCCGGATCCCACGAATATCCGTAACTCTATCCTACCTGCATCGTAATTGCTTCGTACGGCATCACAAATTGAACCTTAAAATTTGCAAAATTTCACAAATCCTCACGAATCTGAAAATTGATCAATTTGTGACAATTCATGGGATTCGTGGTCGTAGTGGAAACAAGGTATTACTTTAAAAATGCAAAGAATTTTATTGCTAACCTAAAATGGTCAAGAAGATATTAATTTACCCCAACCATCATTGTAACAACTGTGCGAGGGTTTTAGATAACAACAATTAGCAATCAATACATAAAGTCTAACTCACCATTTTCCAAAGTATAAGAAGTTTTGGGATTTCTCCTGGATCCATCACTGATATCAGAGCCACTGTCGTTGAAGTCACTGTCTCCTTTTCCACTGTCCTCCACACTGAGCTCATCTGTGCTGCCAGGGCCTCTGTTAGTACAGGCACGTACATCAGAGGTATAGAACCTTTGCATCACAAACATTGTTTTCATTAGTTTTAATTCTGGCTCATTCAAGATTGTTACATGAAACCAGAGAGAATGAAATGAAAACCACATTTTAAGATATGCATTCAATATTGCAAAATGTTTCTTTTTTCTTTTAATTTTGGGCTGATTAACGAATATGCCAGTTTGTTTACACATTGAACCTCTGTATTCCACAGTAAAACTTTTCTGTATTAAATCTGATCAAATATAGTGGATTATCTACTGATTCTGCTCTCAAATAGCTTGTTTGAGTTGAATTAGCACTGAATATTTTGCAGTTTTATATTAGCACTCAATTCATTAAATCAATAATTATAGCTAGAATTTGTAAGGGTACTCATTATTGCACCACATGAAATGCCAAATGTTCCTTCCCTGTGGTGAAGCCTAAGTTAAAATGTCAGATTGACTCAGCTATTACAAATGCTTTAAATGTTATGCAAGGAGATGACATTTAATTAAAGTTACACAAAAGATTTCAAACAGAATGTGATCATTTTTTGACACATTAAATATTTACATAGTGATTGCAGGTCTCAGTCATAAGCCTCGTACTCAGTAGATATTGCTGACATGGGTGTGAAATTATTACTGATCTCCACATATATCAAGCATGAAATCTTATTTAAATTAAAATTGAACTTGTATTGGGAAGCAACAGGAAATTGGGTCATTTTCAGAGAATAGCAAAAGTTCAATGAGACAGTATGCCCACACGTCAAAATGCACAACTTTAATTGATATGCTTCAGTACTATGCCTTACCCCAGTTGAGCACGGTATTGCTCTCCATGCCACAGGGACACTTGCTCCAAACGTTTTGTACAAAGGCCGTCTGGACCGAAAGTCTTTGATGTAATGAAAACCTGAGGTCATAAGAAGAGGCACTTTAGGTTGGTGATACGTCTTCATAGTAATTGGTTTCTCATCGGTTTCTTAGCGACACATTATCTCAGATATATTGAAACTATCATTTACAAACAATATGGGCGATTGGTCTTACCTTAGTCTCAGAGTCGGTGCCACTCTCCTCAGAAAGGCAGGTTGACTCATCCACGGATGATGCAGTTTGGTCACTGACTAGACAACCAGCTTCAGTTAACACATGTGGATCCATAGGTTTGTGCATGTTTTGGGATTTTCTTTCCAAAAGGCCAGGGGAGACCCCTTCCTTGTCTTTGTAGTTTCTGCAGTTTCGGATGTGCTTGGAAGAGATGGCAACAGTCAAGATCGCTATGAGCAGTATGGCACAGACCCCGCCGAGGATGATAATAACAACAAGAGAAATGTCCAAGCTGAGATATTCATCGTCGTTTGATGGGAGCATGACAGTAATATGGTCTTCAGATAGCTGCATGTCTGTGACAAGGAAGTGCACAGTGGCACTCCTGGAGAGGGGTAATCTCCCCTTGTCACTGACGGCAATCTTGATTTCCAGAATATCTCCAGGCATGTAAGCGAGGCCATATTTTAAAACGATTTCTCCGCTGTCTTTGTTCATTGAAAAAAGCTTATTTTTATCCTCAAGAATTCTGAAAGTAAGGTCACTGTTTGGGCCTTCATCGGCATCTTGAGCTCTTACCTGAAGAGCAAGGTATCCATGAGGTGCGTTATATGGAATAGGGACTTCAGCCAAATCATTGTGCAAAACTGGATATGTAATATATGGCGAGTTATCATTTTGATCTACAACTTTGATTATAATTGCAGCTGTACTTGACAGTTGTGGAGAACCTCTGTCAGCGGCCTCAATGTTCACTTCGAAGACCTGGACTAGTTCGTAATTAAATGATCTAACACAAAATAAAGAGCCAGACTCAGGGTCCACAGAGATAAATGTAGACAAAGGTTGTCCTTCTAAGACATCTTTGTCTAATATTCTGTAAACGACTTTCCCATTATCCTCTATGTCAAGATCGCGTGCTACAACAGTGGTAATATAAGAGCCTGGTGGCTTGTTTTCGATAACGGAGACTTCATAAACTGATTTGCTGAAAACGGGAGCATTGTCATTTTCGTCATGCACTCTAATAGTGAATTGCTTTATTGTTTTGAAGGGGGGAGAACCTTGGTCTTCAGCTTCCACCGTCAAATTGTACTCCGAATTTTTTTCCCTGTCCAATGTTGTTGTTGTCACAATTGTGACAGCACCGCCATATGCCTGCTGGAGCTCAAAATGCTCGTGCCCATGTAAACGAACGCGCACGTTCCCATTGGAACCGGAATCCCTGTCCAGGGTTCTGATCAAAGCTACAAAACTCCCCGCAGCTGCTCCCTCGCTGATGTAGGCGACTCCGTCAGTCATTGATGTCATTGGTTTGATGACGATTTCTGGAGCGTTGTCGTTCACATCGGTTACCTCGACAGAGACTTTGCGGACCGATGGGACTGCGTTTATGCCTAAATCATAGGCTTGAATGTTCAGTTCATATGAACGCCTCGTCTCATAATCAACTGAGGCTTTTAAAGAGATTGCACCCGAAAACGTGTCTATGTGAAACACCCGCTCGGTCTCCAAAGGGGAATCTTTAACAAACCCGTATACCACCTCACCGTTAATACCGTCGTCCAGGTCGAACGCCTTCACTTTTATCAGAAGTAGACCAACGGGCGCGTCCTCGGCAAGCTCGACTTTGCGAGAGCCATGCTCGAACACGGGAGTGTTATCATTGGAATCAAGTACTTTAATAAGAATGTTCATTGACCCCGAACGAGGAGGACTGCCGCCGTCTATTGCGGACACTTGAACTGAATAAGAGTCCTTTGCTTCTCTGTCCACCGCCTGTAATAACACAAGCTCAGCATATTTAACTCCATCCTCCCTGGTTAGCACTTCAATTCCAAAGTGGTCGTTTGCAGAAACTTCATAAGTCTTTATGTAGTAATTACCGACATCCTGATCCACGGCAATGTCCAGGGGGAATCTTGAGCCCTCGGCCGTGCTCTCTGAAATTTCCAAATATGATTCATTGTGTTTAAAATGTGGCGAATGATCATTGATGTCTTTCACTTCAATTTCTACGTGAATGAATTGATACTTTTCCATGTAAAAGGCAACGACGTCGAAGTTGAAGACGCATCGAGGCAAAGTAGCACAAATCTGCTCCCGGTCAATGATCTCCTTGACAGTCAATAGCCCGTCGGTAGATCTTAAATGAATCGATGATGAGTTCACTTCTTCCATGAAGCGGAAGCTTGTTTGAGTTATGTTCCCTGGTTCAATGTTCAAATCATGACACAGGCTCCCAATCTTCGTTCCGGGAGCGTCCTCTTCGTACGTCGTGTAAATTAAAGTTGTACATTGCACTGCACGAAGTACAGCCAGGAGCATTAAGCATAAAGTACCTAATTTATTTTGTCGCCGACTCATTATTGTTAATCGCAACAGAAAATGATTAGCCTTAATAAATAAATAATTGCGCGCACACAAAGTTCTCAAATAGCCATCTCTTGTAAAGCCCACCACTTCAGACTTCTTTGTATCTCTGAAAGTGGCAGATCTCATTGGATTTAAGTCATGGTTTATGCAAATAAGTTATTCAACTGACCAATGACTTGCGCGTTGTCCACCAAACGGCTGCTGCCCCGTGCTGGGGCGAATGGTGCCTCGGTAAAGCGCATTTGTTCTGACTTTCAATTTGTTCTCTCCAAATGGGTCCGTGAAACATTTGCAATACAAAAATTGAAAAAAAACACCCATTTATCTCAGATACCAAGAAGAATGTGCAATCAAATGCGTGCCAGTCTCGGACAAAAATATTTAATATGGTGCAACAAGACGTCTGAAGACAGGGCTGCAGCGATGAAGGCTAACCAGAATGAATGAACAAGGCTTAGGCTATTTCATGAAACTAACCAAAGAATGGTTGATTCTATATACAAATGTAAATATTATAATGCTTACTTTTAAAATAGTATACTGCCAATCAAAAGTTCGGAATCATTAGTGTTTTTCATTTGGGCTTAGATTAAATGGAGGAAACTTTGAGCAACAATGAGGCAATTGCCGAAAGTATAAATGCAAACTCCGCAGGGACTGTCTGGAACAGGAATTTCAAAATTTTGAATGACCCTTCCAATCCCCTGGTTTAAACACCACAAAGCTGTTGTGGGGTCACCTGGTTCGTACAGTTCCCGAGGTATAGCCATCTTCAAAGATACCTCTATGGGAAATATTGCAGGTATCATTGGAAATCCATTGATAATAAAACAATGCAATAAAAAGCAGCCCTGTCAATTCAGGTGAAACTGTTCACTGTCTTCAACTTGACGTCTCGTGATACATTTTATCAATCAAACCCAACATGTCAGGTTTTCAAAATATAAACTTCAAAATATGTATTGTCATGACAATTACGTCAGATACAACATGTAGAGACAACTCAAACACATAAGCTAAGCCTAGCATTTTCAACTGGACCTGATTCATGTTTTTAAGGTAGCACTGAAACGTAAGTTTGTAGAACTGGCTTGATTTTTTTTTTATTTACAGTGTACCTCTGAAAAATTATGTCTTAAAGCCTGTAATTGGCAAAGCACTAATTAAATCTCACAGTGGGATACTTAAATCATAAAATCACCAAAATAGCTGTATTAACATATAATAATTGTTGCCTCCTCAAATACAAATTTGGAAAAAAAAATCGAATGGAATGTTTCATTACAATTTAAACTGAAATCAGCAATTTGTGAATTATCTTTTACTTGTTTTTCTCTGAAAACAATACAACAGCATATTTATGCTTCTCTACATGAAGTATAACAAAGGAAAAACACACCTCTGCAGAGGAACAGTAGCCAAATCGCTGCGTCTCAAAATAGGGGATAAGTAATCAAAGTCAAAAAAAGAAATACTGGAGCACACGATTACTTATAGGCAATTTATTATGGTGCGGTAACAAGACAAAATAAGCACAAGATGCAGCTTTAAAATGATCATTTCATCCATTGAAGGTAAAGAGTTATTCAAAACCTACATCGTCCGTGAGAAATTATATTTGGCCTCCTAAACCTGGTTGTGCTACCTGTGGCAGCAATGACTTCGATCAAATGTTTGCAATGACTGACAATGAGTGTTTTATATCACTGTGGAGGAATTTTTTGTCCTCTCTTCCTTGCAAAAGTGTTTTAATGCAACCACTGTGGAGGAGTATGAATGGACTGTTGAAGGCTACTCCACAGAATATCAGTCAGATTTAAATCAGGCCTTTGACTTGGCCACTCCAAAATATTCATTTTGTTTTTTCTGAGCCATTTAGCGGTGGACTTGCTTGTGTGCTTTGGATCATAGTCCAGCTGCATAACCCAACTGCTCTTGATCTTTTGGTCACAAACAAATGATTGGACATTCTCCCTCAGACTTTTCTGGTAGACAGCAGAATTTATGACTTCAACAATTATTGCAAATTGTACTGTTCCAGAGGCTGCAAAGCAGTTGCTTCCATCTGTATTTTTGACTGTTGGTATGATGTTCTTTATGTGGAGTGTTATGTACATTTTTAGCCAGATGTAACAGCAGCCATGTCTTTCAAAATGTTCCACATTGACCCATCTGTCCTCTGAATATTATCCCAAAAGTCTTTGGGGTTATTGTGTTGTTTTGCTCTTATATTGTGGAATTGTGAAAGTTGACCTAAACTGAGGCAAGTGAGGCCTGCAGTTCTTAAGATGTTAGTCTGGGTTGTTTTTTGACCTCCTGGATGAGTCGTCAGTGGACTCTTGGAAGAATTTTGGTGAGTAGGTCACTCTTGGGAAGGTTTACCACTGTTTCAAGTTTTCTTCATTTGACGATAATGGCTCTCCTCTTCTGAAAAATTAATATAATTCCAAGCCAATGGGTGTAAATGGATGGTATTTTTGCTACCATTCTGCAGTGTAACTATAGTGATACTATAGTTATTCAAACTACAGCAGTACAGTTGTGTGGACTGCAGAAATACCACGGTACTGTTGACAGTAGTAATACTATAGTTACAATGTGATGGTTATAGTACTACACTACCTATACTAAGGAAACTATAGAATACTATACTTATGCCGAAAATACGACAATATTACCAAGAAATAACAATGCGATATTTCATAAGGGTTGCCATGGTATGCTTTAACCCTGATGTCAAAGAGATGGCATTGTAACCCTTTCTTGACCAATTGATGTCATCAACATTTTTTTCCTCATCTATTCTTGAATTTCTTTGAATCTGGGCATCATGTGCTGCTTTTTGGCTTCTTGAGTACTTCACATTCCCAGATAGGTTTCATTGAAGTGATGTGGGGATTCAACAGGGTGATTAATCATGCCTGGGTGCATTTAGTAACTATGGGGAAATTACTTTATCATATCGAGCAGGATAGCTTTTGTCTGGCAGTAAATGCAGTCGTCATATAAACCTGCATTTTGTGCTTACTCGGGTAATCTTTAGGTTGATGATCAGAAACATTTAAGTGTGACAAATGTGCAAAAATTCAAAGAAGGGGGTGGTGCAAATACTTTCCTCACAGCACTGTAAAAAAAATGATTAAAAAATGTACTATTTAAATTGAAAAGCAAGTTTATTGAGTGCCTAAGTGAGTTTCCCACATTCTCTCATCAAATTTGGGATTTTTTTTTTTCAGTTTCAGAAATTACTGTCAGTTTTCACATTTCAGCCCACTATGTTAATCACTTTGAGTGCATGAATCACTTTTAAGTCATTTACCTCAAGTTTGAAATTGGCCCAAAAAATGGTCAACAATGCTCTTTCGAGAAACAACATGAAATGGGTTCAAACAATGGCAGTTATCCCCCTATGTTAATGTGACAGATCTCCCTACAGGCAGCCAATGACTTGAAAGATTCATCCAATGTTTTGGATTATCACTGGGACAAAGCCAAAGAATTTTTCCTGTTGGAAGCCATCACAGAAGGTCCTGCTGTGCTCCCTCATCTTCTGTTATCATACCTCCTGTGATTGGCTGTAGAGCTCAGCAACAGGCAATGCACAGTGAATGTCTCTAGGCTAAGGATTCTGGTGAGGCTGATTAACACAGAAGGGGCACCCGTCTCTGGAAATGCATATATACACTGCTAAAAATAAGTAAATTCAAGCAGAATACAAAATCACTCTGATAACAAACTCAGCCAATCAGTTTTCCAAGTCTGTCTCCAACCCTTATCACCTTTCTACTTCTTTAATCTAAATTGCTGCAATAAGAGGGGTGCTGCATCCCTTCCCCCCAGGGGCCAAAAAGGGACAGTCACAATATCTTGAGGTTACATTTAATGTAACCCATTTGGGATGTCTGGGGGCTAGATAAGGCTTAGGCACCACCAGATTGTGGGCTGCATTTGTAACAAATGGGTGGGTGTGGGGAACAGATGTTATTGTGTCAGAACTGACAGACTGGCTGTGTTCTTGGTGTCACTTCTGGTGATGGGAGGGGTTGGGGCCAAAAGCAAACACTTTTCACACAGCCAAACAGAATATAGTGACCCCAATGTCATGTTTACTATGTGAAAAGCTTCATGATGTGATAAAAATATGTGCCACAACCTAAGAAAATTAATTGAGTGGGAATATATTAATACATTAATTGAATACAGCAAACCATTCGCAGTAACAATTAACTGTTTGTGGCTCAGTAACAATTTCACAGCAACAATTTTGGGCTCCTATCAAAGTATTCTGAACTCTGAGATGATCTAACATTAGTGTTTTACATTTGAATGTAAAGACTGTGACATGAAAAGCCACTGCATAAAAGTGATGTCATAGAGTTGAGTAACTCAAGTTTGGCATTGTAGTTCAATGTACTTTACGGTAAAAATAGCATTTGATCATTAATATATGGGTCATTCACAAAAGATGCGGACTTTCTGAAGAGCAAAGTTTTTATACCTTGACCTTTGTTTTCATACATAAAGGCTTATAATGCCCCCGCCCTCCAATGAGGAAAGGGGGCATTATGTCCACACCATGTCCCTCCGTCCGTCCGTCCGTCCGTCGTCCGTTAACTTTTCGTTTCCGTGGGATAACTATAGAATCCCTCATCGGATTGATGCCATTTCTTAATGGCGTATTGGGAGTGGCTAGAGGGAGGTTCCTTTCGAAAACCAGCCTTATGCGATATCTAATATGGCCACCACAGCAGCCATCTCAATATGCCCTTGATCAACATACAGGCGGGGGCATATGCCACGCTCTGCGTTACTCTTGTGTTTAATATTTGTTTTGGCATCACTTCGGCATTGGCTGTATTGTTGTTCTTGTTTTTTATCTTACTTGAAGTTTCATCTGATCCAGATGTTTTTTCCAACCTTAAGTCATAAAGGTTTGGTCCTCATGCTTCTACCACAGTCATATATGCCTGTTCTAAGTTGAAATAGTCAGAACTAAACTCGGTTACCTGCTGTTGGTTTGATGTGTTTGAGTGTTCCTGCATCACTGCTGTAAATTGCTGTTTTAGGTCTGCTGCACAGAACACTGGCATATTTATGAGACATGATGCGTGACTGTCTGCAGTGATTATAAAAGTAATAAAAGTTTCAATGATCAATATTCTTGATCTCCCGTGAGGTTCCATTACTTTGAGTCACGCGTGGTAATACTGGTCATTGTTAATACAAGCACAGGCTCGAATACCTGTCACTATAACCCAGGTGATATATTTCCACAAAAGATGTATTTTTCAAGATGACATCCACAACATTACAAAATGCTAATCATTAATCACACCAGCGTCAATAAATTATGCCATTGAATACTTTTTTTCCAGCAAAAAGTCTTTTACATTAACGTACCAATGACACATTAATATTCAACTTCTTACAAGAATGAATAGACAAATAAATTAATAACTTATTGACTATGGAGGAAAACTTGTCATGTCCTGGTTGAAACAGCCACTCGTTCTACTGAAATTTAACCCTGGAAGCACTAATCCACAGTTTTTAAAATCGTTGATAAAAATTATATGAAAGGCTGGGTCAATTGTTGTTTTTAAATTGTTTTAATTACTTTAGGATCATTTCATTCTTTTCCTGTACGTAATTAATAGACCTAGTGCTTATGTTTAGCATATGACATTAAAATTAATGATATTTTTTAAATGGCTGTAAATGCCTCTAATGCATGACAGCTGGCTTGTAGGACAAACTTTTGTTTTAATCCAAATTTGTATATTGATGCTTGCTTTGTGTTGCATCTTGAAAATAACTTTAACCATGTAATGACTGGTAAGTTAAGGGACAGGTTCTCACTGTATTCTCAAAATGACCCATTAAGTGAATATTTTGGCAGCACTCCTCTATTCATCTCATGAGATGTTTGTCCCCCTTGCATCATGTACTCACATCAACATCCCTTGAGAGAATATCTCATTATGTAGCATAGCTACAAATATTTAGAAAACCTATAAATTCAGCATATACAGACGCCAATATACATAAATAAGAAATCTTAGTTTTATAAAAAATATAAATAAATGCGCTTATGTATTCTGTATTCTTAACAAATAGCTGTAAAAACAGTGTGATTCCAATTTAAAGTCCTTAATTAAGAGTACATGAAAGTCTTTGCAGATTACTTTATTTTTGTTTACTTGGTAAAAGGGAAATAAACTAAAAACAAAATGCAGAGTAGATCTCATCGCTGGTACTTCCAGCAGAATGCATGATTGCTTATGCGATGTCTTAGTATGTCAAGGAAAACTTGAAGTGGATTTGTACAACAAAGACCAATTACTATAATGAAATTCAAGAGACATTTCATAAATATCAATATTAATTCCTCATGGAAAATTAATTAGGCTTTTAGGTTGAACTTGAAAAGACATCCAGTATCTCTGTTACTGTTTCTCGGTGGATTCATAGCAGTTAAATTAAACAGAGTACAATAGACAGTGTGTGCCTACAGTATTCTTTTTTTTTATATGTGCCGCTTTTTTCTTTTTTGGTAGGCCTCAAAAGGCCTAACCTAATGAGAAATTGAGAGGGACAGAAAAAAAAAAATGAATTGGCGTATGATCATATTAAGTCTTTTGAAAACAGGCGGAAGATCAAAAGACACATTAGCATTCTGAACGATATTACACTTGGCTGCTTCTCTGTGCCCCTGCCTCCTTCTCGAACATCGTCCCCCTGCTGCAACCTCCTTCAAAGGCTGGCTCCGACAACCCAAATTTCACCCACTGCCGTCTGCTCTGGTTATTAATAAATGTTGAGTCTCCTTTCAGAGAGGACAAACAGAGCTCTGGTTATTTTGTTTGCAGCATCTGCAGAGCATTAAAGTCTGAGTTTTACAGTACATAGCTGCTATTCTATGGCCCCAGAAGCCTTGAAATGCTGCCTTTAGTTGCCACACTGGGCTGTACTGAGCATAATGCGGAGCAATTTGATTCCAAAATTTAAGCCAAGATAGAAGAGGTGTTAAAAACAAGGATAGGCTGAGAGAAATAAAGTATGGAATAAAAAGCCAACGTGGAGAAGGCTCAGAGCCATCCAAGGCATCCAGTCTCATCATTGCAATCATTTTTGTTTTTTGAATAATTAATTAGTGAAATATTTGCTCTATGAATCTTACATATCGTGCAATAAAATATAAACAGTTTGAATCCAGATGTTCTTGTCTGAGTTGTTTAGTGGTGTTTAGTTGTTGGTTATGATAGTGTCTGAATTTTCCACTTGATATGTGTGAGCCTACTTCTTCATGTCTCTTGGTTTTCTCAGGGCAGTCATTTTAGCTAAGTCACCAATATTTTCTGCCACTAACATCACATTTCTCCTTTATCAGTAAATTCTGCTGGCACCTGTTTTCTCTCAGCTCCAATCTGATAGTTGTGAAGCGGCACCACGGATCCAGGGGGCTGTTCACACCATGGCTTCACAGTGTCGGCCTGAATCTTTCCCCTCCCCCTCCCCCTATCTCAGCATGGTGTGTGGCCTGCCTCTACCTGGAGAGTACAGCACAAGTCTCCCAAACATTAGGCTTCACCACCAGCCAACTGGCAACTGTGAGGGTGTCAACAAATCTCTCCCATAAGGTGAAGAATTTGGCACTACTGTCGGGCACCTCAACCGGGCACGCAGAAACAAAGACATATGGAGAAAACACACCAAGCTTTTGGTACAACAGGGTGAATAACTTATGCAGTAAAATTGCATCATTGGAGCTGTACTATATTTTAAAAATTTGCCAGAATGACATCAAAGATTTGATGGAGTTTGAAAATGATACACTTGTGTATTAACAGTTGGCAAGGCATTATTAAGATTCTTGCCTCGGAAAACAAAACTTCAGCACTCATTGAAAAGCAAGACCGTGTTTATTGAGGGCAACACAAACTCATTTCAGCAATATACCATCATCAGCAACATTATTTTATATTGTCAGATTCTTGTCTGCCATTGGTTGTATTTTTCTAAACAAGGAAATTTCATCCAAAACTAACAGTATTTTGAATAACTCAACGGCGTTTTATGACAATGATAGTTCAGAGAGAGTCTTCCCAAGGAAAACGACCTCACAGATTGTAAATGCAAGTGACAACAATGACTTCTATTACATTTAGGTGGCTGCAGTAATTATGAGCAGAGCAAAGAGGAAAATGAGATGACATCAATATTTAGCACTTAGGTTTGTGGTAGGGTGGAGGTCGAGACAGTTGATTGGGCATATAAAACAACAAACTTTCCTCCAGCAAACTTGTTTGATTCTCACTTCCTCAAGTATAACTCTTCAAAGTGTGAACCGTGAGTTTTGAAAAAAAATAAATAAAACCATGATCGTCTTTTCCTAACCCTGATCCCTACTCTTAACCTAACCCTAATATTAAATTAACCGTAAGCTTCTGGATGTAGGAACTTTAATCAAGATTGCTATTTTTTTGTTTCATTTTTGAAGGCACAATGCTGCTGTTCTTCCAGTAATCAAAGAAGTAGTCCTCCCATGGAATCATTGCAGAAGGTAAGAACAAAGCCCCTGTGTCATCATTTTGGTCAAAGGATACATTGATAGATTGACGTGAAACAAATGTTCTGGAATTAAGCAAGGGATAATTCCCAACGAGGTGTCTAGTATCAAAAAAGAATGGATGACATGGAGGCAACCACCGTCCACGAAGTCCATTATTTTTTGATAATGGACACGTAAAAGGGCATTATCCCACTTATACCATAGTGTCTGGCCATACAGAGATTTAGATCATTAGTTTATGTTTTTATGCATTTTGATATCAAAATCAAAGTTTTTCTGAAGCCGTAACTGTTTTTTGGGAGGTAAACTAGTCAGCTCAGCTCATAGATGCCTTAGGTTCAGCAGTGAGAAAGTGAATGTTATCCAGTGAGATTAAAAGTCAATAACATTGCATATGTTGACAAATAGTAGATATAATTACCATAAACAAACATGATTTGTGTTTTTATTACAAAGAAACTTGTCAACAAAAAAAAAAAAACTAACTTAATCCTTTTCATACCTTCTGGCACATAAGACATCAACTAGAGTTCTTTCCTGTGTCCTGTTTTATTCAACTTTCTGGGACTGGCCCCGAGTCCTTCCTGCTGCGTTTATCTCCCTTTCAATTGATCTTCTCCAAGTCTCTCTATGGAGGCTTCTTGATCTTTGGTTGTCAGGGGTCCATCTCAGGGCAACACGTGAGATCAATGTGATTAGCATCCTCATGACATGTTCTTTGGAGGTCCTCTTGGCGGATTGTTCTTGGCCAGAAGATTTTAAGTATCTGGCAGAGGCATTTGTTTTGGAAAACATTAAGCTTGTTGCATATGGATTGGACAACATTCTAAGTTTTAGCACCCTAGAGTACTATGCTTGGCAAATTGGTCTTAAATAGTCTGATCTTGGTTTCTGTACTGAAGTTTCACACTGATTTCAAACCTGCAAAAGCGTATGTTGCCTTTCCTATCCAGGGCTCAAATTTAGCTTCATAGTCTCATTCTATGACCACTTTGACCCCGGATATGTAAAGACTTTGACTTCTTCAACTGTACAATCTTTTGCTGGCAATTGGGAGTTGGGGCGAGCCATTGATTTTTATGAGTTTGGTCTTGCCTTTCTGTACAAGTAGACTGATTTTTTGGTTGTTTCTGTGTAGAGTTTGACTCTTTTCATGCCTATCTTTGTAAAGGAAAGAGGCACAGGTCATCAGCAAAATCTCAATCCTCTAAGCGGCTGTTCTGGGTTCACTTTAACCCTCTCTGTCTTTCATTAACTGCTGTTTTCATACACGAGCCAATTTCCATAATGAAGAGAAGTGGTGTTAGAATGCAGCCATGCTTCACTCTTGTTTTTATGTTGAATGTGTCAGTTGGCCTGTGTCTGCATATGGCTGCTGGTTGAAAGTCAGTGTACAGGAGCTTTGTGATGTTACCGAGTTTCTGGGGAATACCACAGTCTGTTATATCTTCCAAGGAGGATCACAGTGAATGCTGTTGAATGCCTTTTGGAAATCAGTGAAGCTGGCATAGACCTGACTGTTCCATTCAACAGACTGTTCCAGGATTTGGTGAAGAGTCAAGACCTAGATGATACACGACCCACCTGAATCCTGCTTGTTCTTGCCTGAGGAGTTGGTCCACTGATTTCTGTGGATGACAGGAAAATATGACTGAAGTCTTTACATGTAATTAGTAAGGTTATGCCTCTCCAATTGCTGCAGTCGGTGAGGTCTCCCCACTCTGGTAAAGTCACACTACGTCCCAGTTTCCATTTTGGTGGTGTTGTTTCCTTTGTAAAAATTTCTTTGAATACTTTTATCAGGATATGTAGGATTACCTTCTTATCAGCTTTCAGCATTTCCACACTCACTCTGTCTATACCTGGAGCTTTTTTTTCCACCATTGAAACTTCATTTCCGAGAATGAAAGTTTAGTTGGTTTTAAAACTAAACAATTTATAAATTAAGAGCTTTGCCATTTACTGAAAGAAATAAAGTGGACTAAAATACATTCTTCAACATCATGAATGACAAGAAAGTACTAAACATGAGTATCTACCAACCTAGCTATAAGAAAGTACTAAACATGAGTATCTACCAACCTAGCTATGTTGTAATGCAAAATGTTTTGCGCATAAGGACGCAAAACCCTTGAAAAGTGACTGGGATAAAAGAATGGCATTACAAGCAATACCAACACTGACAAATGCAATATAAAACATTCCCTCCTAAAAATGTTCCCACTGCTACCCCCTTCACCAGAAGACACCTTTAATTGTACAGCAGCTACCAATCAATCAATCAATCAATCAAATCACCCAGCAATCTCTCATTTCATGTAGCAAACTGACTCTGTCTGTCTGTCTGTCTGTCTGTCCATCTCTTAACTGTCAGAAAAATAGTTACAACGAGTGCTCAAGCAGGAACAAATGTTAGCCACCAGACTGGCACACATTGGGGATGCTGCAACAACTGTACCCAAACCCTGCCAGACGACATTTGTACCACTTAAGCATGTAGAAGGCATGAAGTAGTTCTTTAAATGGCTCTTATCATAGACCAGGGATACTCATTCTTTTCCAGAATGAGCCACAGTGGGTGCTGGCTTTCGCTCTATCCAATCTGTCCCACACCTGATTCTACTAATGAACCCTTAAAGCTTTTGCCATAGACCCTTGATAAGTAGAATCAGGTGTGTAACTTCATGGTTAGAATGAAAGCCTGCTCCCACTGCGGCTCATTCTGGAAAAGAGTGAGTATCCCTGTCATAGACCCTGAGTACATTCAGTAAAATTTTTCACTCGAGAACAAAACTGTACCGCCATTTCAACTTCATTTCTGAGAATGGGTGCATTCGGACTTGCACATCTGTGAAGACACCATTTATACTGAATGATACAGTATATACAGGTTTTGGAGCAACAAACACTGCCATTCAGATGTCATTTTCAGGGAAGGCCTTGCTTGTTTCAGCAAGGCAATACCAAACCCCACACACTGTACATATTACAACAATATGACTTCATAATAAAAGTGTCTGGGTGCTGAACTGCGCCTGCCTGCAATCCAAATCTGTCTCCCACTGAAGATATTTGGGGCATCATCAAAGCAAAAAATATGACAAAGGAGGCTACAAAGCGCTGAAATCCTACATCAAGCAAGAATAGGAAAACACTTTTTTTTCATAACTACAGCAACCAATATCCAACACTTATCACTTGTTGAAAGAAGAGGAGATTCTACACAGTGGTAAAGATGCCCCCACCCCAACTTTTGCGGAAAGTGTTGATGAGATCAAATTCAAAATAAGCAAGTATTTTTCAAAATCCAGTAAGATTTCTCATTTTCAACATCTGAAATGTTTTCTTAAAACAATTTTCAATTAAATATAGTTTATCCACACACATATATATATATATATATTCATCTATATAGATATAGATGAATATAGAATTCAATGATTTGTGAACCATTGAATTCTGTTTTTATTTACCTTTTTTTGGAAACAGGATTGTAGTTTAACAAACAGAAACATCACAGAAAGTGCCATTTTGAACTGATTTATCTTTGGGTTTTTTTTTTGTTTTTGAATGGAAACATTGGGAATTATAAGTTGGTTACTCCAAGCTGATATTTTTTCTAAGAAACATTGGCAAATAGATTTCATAATATTTTCCATATAACCATAACATCATCTCTGATCATATCCAAATTCCTTCTATATCTGGTTTCCAACTCCAAGAGTATGATAGAAAGGTATGCAATAGCCTACATTTACTAGTGTGTGGAATTTTTATAAAGTCCTTGAATGAATTATTGAAGGAAATGCAACAGAATTACTTTTGGGATTCACAGATGCTCAGCCCTTTCAAATCCCTTCCCCAAAGAATTATCAAGGAGGGAGAGAGAGCACATATTTAAGAGACATAAGAATAGATGTTGTAATATTTGCATATTCAGGCATTGGGGGCAAATCACAACACAGCGGGCGCCTATTCTGTGCATAACAAACTCCAATTCTAAATATTACTCAAAATTCAACATGAGGAGCGATGCTGGAGTTGTCTCAATGTAGCCTTGAGAATCAAAGATTAGCTTTGAGGGGGAACTTATTTGGAAAGATTTTCCTTCTTTTTTGTGTTGTACTGAATACGGTTTAAGGATTACGACCCGCCTGGATCCGCAGCGCGAGGAATGATTGGCTTACGGGTGACAGCAGAGGCCTCAATTGTAGCAGCGAGAGTCAATGTATCCTGCTAGCAGGAGGAGGGTAATAAGAACCCAGCGCCATTTTGAAGAGCAGCTATTTAAGAAAGGGAGGTTCAGTGGAAATGGAATCTACTTGAAAATTAAACAAAAATCTCAATCTATTCTCAGGGAAAAGACAAGATAAAAAAAGGGCTCTTTGTGGGTTTCTTAATAGTGTGTTACTGTTCTTGAGTTCTCTTGGAAGGCATCTGTAGAGGCCACTTTGCTAAATTATCTAAGGCATGCTCAGTGCACATCTGTTGTGCACTTCCCCATGCATACGTTGTTTGTGATGTCGGACACCCAAGCTTGGCTGTTGAACCAGATTTAATCCACATTCAGGCAAAACAAATGACATAATGACATGCAATCTAATAAAATGGACACAGTGCTCATTTCGTGTGTATGCACACAGGTAAGCATAAGTTTGCTGACACAATAAAACTAGCAGTGATTTAATGTTCTTAATGCTCTCGAAAAGCAAAGCGATGAAGTAAGGTCAGATAAGCAGAGACAGTGAAGGGGACTCGGGAGAGTCATAGCAATCGGCTGCGATACTATATTGTAAATTAGGAGAATTAGAGAGGTCAAATTAATTGTATAATATATATTATATGAATATATTTACCTTTTACAGAAAGTGTTAGCATTGCATATGGCAGTTGAAAAAAAGATTTAATCCACTTTCCTTACTAAATAATAATGAGGATGGCTCGGGAGGGAATTTTGTTATAACAACATAGACAGCATGGCTGTATGCTTAGAGGTATTTAAGCAATGAAGATCTAGTGAGACGGAAAATTTCATTTACCCGCGAGGGAGGAGAACACAGTGGGGCAGAAGGTGTGGATGAGTCTAAGCTGTCGCTGCGACTGCAGAAGCCCTGTGATGTGAGGCTGGCAGGCTGCGCCAGCTTCCATTCCTCTCCATCTCCCAGGAACAGCCTTAGAATAAGGGCAGAGAGGGTTGGGAGACTGAGTGCATGTGTGTTTATGTGTGTGTGTGTGTGTGTGTGTGTGTGCACATGCATGTGCATGTACGTTGTACATGTGTATGTGTGTTTGTGTGTCTTCATGCACGTGTATGCTTGCGTGTGTGTATGTATGTGTGTGCGCATAAACGAATGCGTAAATTTTTGTCTGTATGAGTCACTGTGAGTGTGCATACGTGTGTTTGTGTGTTAATGTGAGTGCACTCGTTTATGTGTATGTTTAGAAGCGTGAATACGTGAGCTTGCATGCTTGGCATGATTCCATTTGTGCATGCATGCATACATTATGGAGTAAAGAAAGTGGGAGGATGAAAATTGGCCCAAGGTTTTCCTGGGAGTTCCACTGCCCATAATTGAAATGAATGCAAATAATTGCATTGACCCATCCTAACTCTCCATTCTGCATCTTAAGTCTACTTCAGGGGTCTATGCTGTTTGGAGGAACAAGCAGAGGCTAAGAGCAAAGCCTTCACACATCTGTATTGCCCCCCCCCCAAAAAAAAAGTCAAAACAAGCTGACAGTATTGACAGTAGAGAGAATTCAGGGAGAGGGGGGGATGACAAGCAACAATACCCCCCCCATTCTAGCTTTCAAATAGACCACTAATTATTGCAAAAGGAAAACTTTCATGAGGAATATTTGAGTGTTCTGGCTTGCTAAAAAAAGGAGCATGATCTTATGGAGTGTGTGATATAACAAAGCAATTAGCCAAAAGAGACTGGTTGATTTTAGACCAGTTAAAGGGCATTTTTTGGCATAAAGTGGAACAGAGTTCCTAAAATCTCCTCAGCTGCTCAAAAATCACAGTAAACCCATGGCCTCGCTGGGCTTATTGCCTTTATAGAATAGTTACAGCACATTAAAAATGTCAAAGGCATAAATTTTCATAAAGACTTTATAATACTATGCAAATTATTAAGCGCCATCCTTCCTGTAGAACATATCGTTCCTGACCTGAAAACAATGAAAATATGTTGCCATGCGACAAAAATAACAATCAGCTGGCAAACATATCAGCTGCTGTAGGCTTTTAAGGGTATGGAGTGATATAGTAAATGTGAACTGGTATGTTTATCAGGGCTCGAAATTAACTTTTTTGCTTGGTAGCGCTGCGGTCCCAAGTTCAAAATTTAGGAGCGCACACACCGAAATCTAAGAAGCACCTATATATATATATATCCAAAACCCAAAACCAATGAAGTTGGCACGTTATGTAAATCGTAGATAAAAACAGAATACAATGATTTGCAAATCCTTTTCAACTTGTATTCAATTGAATACACTGCAAAGACAAGATGTTTAATGTTCAAACTGAAAAACTTTATTTTTTTTTTTTGCAAATAATCATTAACTTAAAATTTAAAGGCAGCAACACATTGCAAAAAAATTGGCACAGGGGCCTTTTTGCCACTGTGTTACATCGCCTTTCCTTTTAACGACACTCAGTAAACGTTTGGGAGCTGAGGAGACAAATTTTTGACGCTTTTCAGGTGGAACTCTTTCACATTCTTGCTTGATGTACAGCTTAAGTTGTTCAACAGTCCGGGGTCTCCGTTGTCGTATTTTACGCTTTATAATGTGCCACACATTTTCAATGGGAGACAGGTCTGGACTACAGGCAGGCCAGTCTAGTACCCGCGCTCTTTTACTACGGAGCAATGCTGTTGTAACACATGCAGAATGTGGCTTGGCATTGTCTTGCTGAAATAAGCAGGGGCGTCCATGAAAAAGACGTTGCTTGGATGGCAATATATGTTGCTCCAAAACCTGTATGTACCTTTCAGCATTAATGGTGCCTTCACATATGTGTACGTTGCCCATGCCTTGGGCACTAATACACCCCCATACCATCACAGATGCTGGCTTTTGAACTTTGCGCCTATAACAGTCCGGATGGTTCTATTCCTCTTTGGTCCGGAGGACCCAACGTCCACAGTTTCCAAAAACAATTTGAAATGTGGACTCGTCAGACCACAGAACACTTTTCCACTTTGCATCAGTCCATCTTGGATGAGCTTGGGCCCAGCGAAGCCGGTGGCGTTTCTGGGTGCTGTTGATAAATGGCTTTCGCTTTGCATTGTAGAGTTTTAACTTGCACTTGCAGATGTAGCGACGAACTGTAGTTACTGACAGTGGTTTTCTGAAGTGTTCCTGAGCCCATGTGGTGATGTCATTTACACATTGATGTCGGTTTTTGATGCAGTACCGCCTGAGGGATCGAAGGTTACGGGCATTCAATGTTGGTTTTTGGCATTGTCACTAACGTGCAGTGATTTCTCCAGATTCTCTGAACCTTTTGACGATATTACGGACCGTAGATGATGAAATCCCTAAATTTCTTGCAATAGCTAGTTGAGGAATGTTGTTTTTAAACTGTTCGACAATCAGCTCACGCATTTGTTCACTAAGTGGTGACCCTCACACCATCCTTGTTTGTGAATGACTGAGCATTTCAGGGAAGCTGCTTTTATATCCAATCATGGCACCCACCTGTTCCCAATTCGCCCGTTCACCTGTGGGATGTTCCAAATAAGTGTTTGATGAGCATTCCTCAACTCTCTCAGTCTTTTTTGCCACTTGTGGCAGCTTTTTTGAAACATGTTGCAGGCATCAAATTCCAAATGAGCTAATTTTTGCAAAAAATTACCAAGTTTACCTGTTCGAACATTAAGTAACTTGTCTTTGCAGTGTATTCAATTGAATATAGGTTGAAAAGGATTTGCAAATCATTGTATTCAGTTTTTATTTACGATTTACACCAACGTGCCAACTTCACTGGTTTTGGGTTTTGTATATATATATATATATATATATATATATATATATATATAATTTTTTTTAACGTTTAAAAAACTACAATATAACACTCCACATAAACAATACAACTCTGCCTCCAACAAATGACAGTTATTAAACAATATGAGAGTCTTGAGTTTATTGATTTAACAAAGCTTTCCACAACATTGGCTTTATGGCATATCCAGAGGCCAGGATTAAAAATTGGGTCTCCTTGCTCTCTGCTCTTCCATCCATCTCCTCACTGCCTGTGAGGCATCAAATATGTCTAGAGGAGGACCCTCCACACTGATCCGAATCAAATCTTCAATTGTGGTAGGGTTAAATGCAGATCAGACATAAAGTCCTTGTTTTCGCCTAAATCTTACCCAGATTCGATAATCAATCATCTGATTGGCTATTGTGTAGCCCCTTTGTATTTTTCATTTTGTGTTTGTGTTTTTGTGTGAGTTTACATCAGAACCAAAGCCTTTGCAAGTTTACCTTTAGCTACAGTGGTCCCAGGTAATATTTCAAGAAATTTTCCATGCAAGATTTGTACTCTAGGTGTATGTATGTACTTTCAAATAGGCCTCAAAAAACCATAAATTGCCAGAGTACCCAGGGGGCTTCAACCTCCGGCCCCCCTCGAGGGCTCCCCCAAATCCCCAGTCAGTTTGGGTGATGTCCCACCGCACTACGCTGTCAAAAATTTCTGGTGAGAACCCTGCACTGAACCCTGTGCCATGGACAATCGTGGTTGAACTAGCTTTGGTTTTTAAAGTGACAGTCAACAGAGTAGCTAGCTAACAAATTAATGATACGTAATGGATATGGAAAGATACTCCGTGCATGCTGGCTAGCTAGCTCGGTAACGATAACTTAGTTATGAGAGTGGTACTTAGCTGGTTTGCTACAGTGCTAAGCCATTCTGATTTCACCAACGTTGCACTTGGTACTCAGTTTGGCCAGACACAGCAATTTTTTACCCATGCTCTGAGCCAATTAAATTTTCGCAGAAGTGATATTACCTGAGCACCTAGGGTAATATCAAAAATAAGTCTTGTTGAGCTATGGGAAAGTACCGCAGTTTTGTGATAAAATGCACTGGCCTAAGTCCATGCATCGTATTGGAAGCGAACATCTGTTCTGGGAGATGAACACCATACCGGATGTTGACATTCTGCTTTGAATAGTGGGATTGAAAAAACCAAGTTTCAATTCTCAATTTTGTTCACACACAGGGTGTGTGGCAAATTTTCACAATAATTCCTGAAAAAGCGCAAGACTTACTGCGAATTAGATTGCAATGCAAATCACAAAAAATAAGTGAAATGTTTATGTCCCCACACGCAAAAAAAAAGTCGAAATTTGCATCGTGATCCAGAAATCGATTTAAAAATCTCATTTTTTCATTTTGGTGTGAACGCCCCTATTATAAGCATCTTCACGGGTAATATGCTGATCATTTGACTGACCTGTGCGGAGCAGGCAGAGCTCGAAAACATGCAGGAGAAGTAGCACTCCAGGAGAGGTTTGAAAAGCATTGATGTAGATGATAAGATTACGATCGTTCAATCTTGGTATGCAAATTCAATAGACCTAAGCACTAGCAAGCTGCCCACCGGAGGTTTGGTAGTCTTGGAAGCATGAAAAATTTCAGTGAAAAAGCAAGATCTGGAATTTTTTTTTTGTACTGATGATTGCTCGAATTGGCCCTTGTCAAAATTGTTCGATTCCCATTTATACCACATCCAACACGTTAAATACGAGAAAAAACTGATTGCTTACCATCTAAGATCTGTCAATAAACCTTGACATGTGCCATTGTTATAAGATAATGAACATTATTTGCTGCATCTGTGAATAGTTTTAATGTTTTGGCTCATCCGTGTACATTCTCAATTGAAAATCGGCACTGCTGTCTGGCATGCACTACTTCAGCAGCCATGCACTTGTAGGCCATGCAGAATGCGGTTTGGCGTTGTCTTTCTGGAAACTGCAGGGACGTCCCTGGAACAGATGATGCCTAGATGGCAGCATATGTTGCTCCCAAATTCATACGTTTCTGTCAGCATTAATGTTGCCTTTGCAAACGTGCAAGTCACCCGGGCCTTGTGCACTGACACCCCCATACTGTGACAGATGCTGGCTTTTGGAACTAACAGCCTTGGATGTCCTTCTTATCTTTAGTCCAGAGAATACAGCAGCAGTTTATCCAAAAACTACATGAAATGTTGACTTGTCGGACCACAAAACACACTTCCACTGTGCCACTGTTCATCTCAGATGACAACAAGTCCAGAGAAGCTGGCAACGATTTTGGACACTTTTTTATACGCTGAGACTTTACTCATAGCTCAAGAAACTGAAATGTCTGTCTGAAAAGAAGATGAAATGTTGTACTACACTGATTTTACAATCCATGATTTGTATAATGGCATTCCTTCGAGGATCGAAGGGTGAAAATAGGGAAAGGATAGCTCTACCTTATTAGCTTCTTGACATTCAATCATACAATGAGCAGCATAATTCAGTGACAAATTCTTTGTCATTTGGTTCCGTTGGTCCAGTTAATCACCGGCTCTTAATCCAGTATGTATCCTACATGCTGAAGAGGAGATAAAAGAGATAAAATTCCCCAAAATAAACAGGAACTGATGATGGCTGCTGTGCAGGACTGGCATTGCATCACCAGGGTATACAGACATCTGGTGATATCCATGCATCGCAGACTTCTGGCAGTCATTGTATGCAAGGCATATCCAACCAAATATTAAAAATGATAACTCCTTTCTACAATATGTAAAACCCCTGTTCTTCAAGTCATGATCCTTGAGGAGCAGAACACTTGTGGTTTTTGACCCTTTCTTTACTTGGGAGTCAGATTTGCTAAACTGCCAAACATTTTTTGCAAAAAAGGGCTGTGGCTAGAAGTCAAAGCTCTCTGACAGGGAGTTGATTCAAGTCATATCTGAACCAGTTTCATGAAAAAGAGTGCAGTGAGCTTCACAAAGATCATATCTATGACAGTGTCTCTTATGTTCAGGCCACCGTCTGTATGAAAGTCAAACATTCCTGCTTCTGCCACGTTTGTGCTATTAAAGAATGTCTGGTTCCATGTTTTAGATCCAGTTATACTATCAGTCTGTTTAAGGGTGAATTGCCTCTTGCTTTCCCAGTGTGAGCAGTTTAACAATGAAATGAAATAAGCCTCCCTCCAAATGCACTGAATGTTTCAATATAGTATCCCTATATTAAATGTCCTTGACTCCATCCTTACCGTTTTTATTTGAAACGGAAAGTGCTGGTCCATTACCTTGCCAATTTCCATACAATTTTCAACAAGGATGCTGTTGACATCGTCATGGAAATCTACAATGTGGAAACTGAGATCCTTTTCACCAAACCCCTATCATCAAATTCCTTATCAGCGGTGACAAAGAAATATATTCAACAGCTCTCCAAGATAGTGAGCTGTAAGACTTGTTTTAAGTAGTCTGTGCTGGAGGGAATTTATTTGAATATTTAAACAGTGTCTGCGGTTTTGAGCACCTGAGATTCTCATCCTTTGTAAAAATCAAATACTTCAGTTCCTTTCACATTCTACCCATAGTGCAGTGCATTCCTTCAAGGAGAGTTCCCTGCTGAAAATTTATATGTATGTATATATATATATATATATATATATATATATATATAAAGCACCATCGGAAGGTCATTTGGCAGGTATTGATTGACTGCTCCATCTTTAGTTAATAACTTATGATAACACTTTACCTGAACCCCCAACATAAGGCTGACAATATATTTTAAGTCATTATATGACAGTGTTATATGGGGGGGAATTCAAGTACTGTATTACCAAAATTATGTTTCAGCCATAAAAAAAAAAAAATATATATATATATATATACAGTATAAGAGACTTTGCACAAAGAACAGACACGTATGGACTAAAAAGCAAGATCAAGGCACTGATATGTACATGTTGAATTTTTCCTGTAATGCAAGAGATGTATGTACAGGGGCGCCAAGTTCAGACATTCTGGGCCACTGTAAATAGTACCCCTCTCCATTTTCAATGCACTTGTTTTTCCATCACTGAAGCAAGGATGTCAGTGTGCTCACAGCCTGCTAATTCAGAGCACTGCTGGTGCACTCTTATGCTCCTGGAGCAGTTTTCGAGTGGTTGCACACAGCCTCCCCAGCTGCCGCCCTGCGCCTTGCGGTTCGACGCACCTTTATGTCATTTCTTGCATCATCGCTGGGAGCTGGTGTCACGGCGGACGGAGCCGTCGACCGTGAACCAAAGGAGGGACATTCTGTCACTCTCCATCACTCGTCTCCTTCCTCTCCTGCGCCTCCAGCTTAGTCGTTTCACCCTCCATTTTACCTCCAGCCGCGTGCTGCTCTTCACAGACAATTATATTTTCAAGCCTCTGAAGTCGAAGCCTCTTCAAGTGAGAGAAAAGTCAAAGATCATTTTTTTAAAAAGGGCCAACTGGAGCTGGAGCAGTAGCCGGTTTTCATCTCTCTTTCTTTTAAATCTTCTATGCTGAGAGGAGCGCTGCTTGCGCACCATCTTCTGCTGATCGCCTCCATAGAAACGGCGGACTGAGGTGTTGTTCTTCCTCATTATCACTGTAAGGCTGCATTCATTGTGAAAGGGCAGTCAGGTTTTCTCTGTGGGGAAAACAACCCTGGTAAAAGGAGTTTGACTTGCTCTCATTCACAGATCTACTCTCTAAATGCCACTAAGCTGTTATTATGCGCTTGGTGCACAACCTCTGTGTCCACATGCTTTATTTTCAAATAAACACTGAAGTTAATTTTGCTGGTGTTTCCTTAAAAAGCAAATGTAAATACAGTATGTGATTCCATTGATAGTAAAAATGCAACGCAACCTGATTTCTGCATGTAACTGTTGCTCCTTGATTGACAAAATAATGCTTGTCCAGGAGTAACATTATAGTCCACCAATGAATAGCAGCTCTGATACGTATCTCTATGGTGCGCTTACCATAGCAGATCCACTAATCATTGGTGGGCTATAATGTTACTCCTGGGTGAACATTATTTTGTTGATCCTGAAACAACATGTGCACGCAGATATCACGTTGCGTAAAAAATGTGTGCATTATAACAATTTTTTTTTTTTTAAAAGACTTACAGAAAATGCCAAAAACAGCCATTATACCCTCACACTTCGAAATATTTTCTGTTGGAAAAAGGAGACCTGTTTGCTCAGGCTATCAGTAGCCTGTAATGGAATGCAATACAGACCCCCTCAGAGAGAGTGCGATCTTGTTTCCTATCTTAGCATCACAAGTAGCTCTCCTCATCTTGACCTTCCAGAGAAATGTGAAATAAATTATTCCTTGACCAGTCTAGCCCTCATCCCGTCCCTGCCAACTAAATTTGGTGCTCTCCCCTGAAATGGCCCCTGTGAACACGGCACCTCGCATATCAGGGCTTTCCATCACGAGCAGACATATTCACTCGGAACGCAGAAGCTCCTGATGGAGACAGCCAGGGATCAGTGCTGACAGACTGCGAGCATCACTGATGCGCTCCTTCGCTCTCCGCATTTCAAATGAAGACCAGCTGCCCTGACACTTGTTTTCCCAGGCAACTTCCATAGGGATCATCATTGCTTCATCTTGTATAGTGCTTAAGCACAAATCCAAGGTGCTCAGCCACTTCATTGCAAGGATGTTTATATATCTCTAACAACTGTGAGCGCATCAGTCACACATAATAGAAAGCATGTAAAATAAATACAGAAATAACAACACCTGCTCTGCTTTTGCGAACCGTTTCCAGCCACTGCATTGCTTTTTACAAAAAAGGCCATGAACCTCCCTATTTTCCAAAGAGGGGACAATATGGAAAATGCAAATAAAGGAGAAAACACTGATTTGTCGGTCATCATCATCAACCTGCATTACATAAAACTCAGTGCAAAGACAGATACTCTGTTTTCCTTCCCTATTTTAATGGCTTCGTTGGAAGTAAACACTCAATCTGAATTTTATGCCTGAAACGCATTCCGTAAAAGTTGGAAAAGGAATTCAATTACCTGAATCTTTTAATATTATTGCGAACTGTAGAGGATTCAATCCTCAAATCCTTACAACAACGCATTGATATACACTATATAATCCAACTGTTGAAGCACAATCAGTTTTTCTCAAAGTGGTGGGCTTTGACCACCAGTTGCTTGTTAACAACCAATTATATTAGAAATGCTTTGTACCCAAATAAGATGTTGTGACCTGTTTAGCCCCTTTGCAGCTGTTTTTTTGGCATTCCTACACTTTCTGAGTCATGTGTTGCCCTTGTGTTTACATTCCGCAGGCATAAAATTTTGAATGAGCATGGAAAAAAACAGGGTTCATGCGATGATGCATCATCTTGCGCTATTTTCAGTTAAGGTCTAATTTAACACATTACAGTTCACTGCTTTCTTTATTTACTTGGATATTCCACACCATCCCAACTTTTTTTTTCCAGAAATGGGTCTGTATGTGTGGTTAATAAAAGCTCGGAGCTAAATTATCATTATGTAAAGTCATACAAATTCTTGTAAAAACCTGTACAAGCTCTGCCAGGTTTTAAAATGAGATTGAGATGTTATGATAAACTTATGGAAATGCAACATTTAAGTCCTGCGGCTTTCAAAATATGGGGTTTTCAAAACACCTAGTGGATGGTGAAGAAACGTTTAATAGGTGTGGGTAACAGCTGAAACCAGTCTGGCCTGTCGTCTCGTACACATTAGCAGTCAGGTCCCAGATGCTGTTTCCCAGGCTCAAGCCGACATATGGCTGGGGTCGAGGTCAGACGGATAAAATGTTGCCATGTGCCGACAATAGTTAACAACATGTGAATAAAATCCTGTAACACATCTTTACGCAGTCAGGAAGGACCACAGAGGGTGGGAAGGTGGGAGCTGCAGAGGGTGCAGCAGGAAACGTGGTCGACTGGCATCCCACCCCTTCCTTTCCACTTCATTACTGACATTGTGTGGGGGGCGCAAAAGGGCATTTTGTGTCAACTCTGCAATCTGTGCCTTAGCCTGTTCCCTGCTTTCTAATTACTTTTGAATGGTGATTTAGAGACACCCCCCCAACACATCCCAGCATTCTTTCCTCTGGAGAATGTGGTCCCTTTCACAGTCCCTTACCCTTTGTGTCTGTGTGAAACCCCCACCTCACCGCCGCTGGCCCCCGTGGGTCTTGGGGTCACCCTGGCAGAACAGCAGAATAGATGAGACTCTGCTTAACACTCGTACTGCAAAACGTTCACAAGCGATTTGTAGCAGCAATGGCGGGAGACCATAATTCCCGGGCGGCGCCTCTGATTCTTTTTTTTTTGGGGCAACCAGAAGCAAACTCTGCCGGCTGGCACAATCCCCTCTTTGTGTTTCAAACAACAAGTAAAGCGCATCCCATTACTGACTGAGATTTAGTGTTAAAATGTCTTTGCACAAAAGTGATTTTTGTATTCTATCCAAGAGCGTTTCATCACTCTCTTCATGTGTATAATGTTTTTAACTGTGTCTTATATATACTACTAAGTGGCACTGAAAGGCCTTAATTCCTATCTATATCTTCAAATGCATTTGTTCGCATATTAATAGTGTATTAAGCAGTCAAAATATGAATGGTTTGTACACAACAAGTATCAAAGATGAAAAATCTAGACTGTAAAAAAGGATCTGGTTTGTCCTACTTCTGACCTGCATTGACGCAAAGCTACTTGCTGTTCATTTCTCCAAAATTCTCATCAAAACTGTTATGGACAAACCAGAAATCAAGTGCAGAGGCAGAGTACAGTCCAACAGGTAGTTTTTTGACAATTTATATAGTAATGAGGGGATGGAACCCCTGAGGGCGAGGTGGGGATGGAGCCCTGGATTAAGATAGCGCAGGTCAGTATAAATGTTGTTGATGATGCTGAGCTGTCAATCTCTGGTTAGTGGCTTCAGGGGTAGCAGCCAGGTGGAATGCAGACTTAGCCAGCACTAAACTATCCCACAGGGTAATGGTGTAGCTTGAGGGGAACTCTGTTCCAATCCTGATGGTCGTAGCTGGATTGGGAGCATATTCTTCATAAACTGGACAGTGGAACAGACTTGGAAGCATTAACAAGAATGCAGTCCCGATCCTGGACCCTGATTAGGCGTGGGAGCTTGTTCCTTTCAAGCAGGACTGATAAATTGACTTCAGCTGGCTTAAATTGAGTGCGACGCAGTCCCAATCCTGGACTCTGATTAGGATTGTAAGCTTGTTCGAATAAACTAAGCACAGAGAAAGACTTTAAGGAACAGCTGTCATTGAAGTGCACGTTGCACATGACAAAGACAAAGAGTTTTCACTACTGGCTGGTTCTAAGCACCAATGGCATTTTACAACCAGTGACTTGCAATGCACAGCAGAGGGTTTTAATACCCTAACATGCCAATTAGAGAACAACGATGTAAGGAGAGGCAGCCCACGGTTGGCAGACACACAAGATATAAACCAATCACAATTGACATCGGGCTCAAGGACTCTTTGTCCCTGAACTTTGTGGCCCGACTTTTTCATCCCAAGAATTTTGGTGCCCCAGGGATTTTGTATTCGGACTCTTCCTTCCCATGGACTTTTTCATTCCCCGGCTTTTCGTATCCATGTACTTTTCGTCTTCGGACTCTTCATCCCGTGGTTGTTTGTCAACAATCATGCTTCGCTGTCTTTCTGCATTATAACCCTAACCCTAACTCTAACCCTAACCCTATTATGATGGTGATCCATCCGTTATTCGTTTAGTTCAACAATAGTGGGACGTTTCGTTATCATTGGGGGATGAAAAATCTGGGGACGAAAAGTCCAGGATAAAAAGTCCTCGGGGACAAAGAGTCTGGGGACAAAAAGACCGTCAGGATGATAAGTCTGGGGATAAAAAGCCTAGGGGCGAAAAATTCATGAACAAAAAATCCGGGGACGCAAGTTGCTGAATGGGAGGAGACATGAAAGGAATTAATTTGAGAATCGTGACAACTGGCCCCACAGTATGACAAGTTACAACAATTTTTGAACTGTGAACTGTGGCAGCCAAGAATGTGCTAGAACTCCGCACTGATGCTCTATGATTATTACAAAGACATTCATCTTTCTGGTACTGTGAGTGATACGAAGTGTAAATGAGCAAAAATGTGTTTTAATCAGGAAATTGCTGAAAGGGTCATGCTGTCGAAGTGCTTTCAATAATTTTATTTATTAAATTTGGCTCTGTTCTCCGCATGCGATAAATTAGGTTCCAGGAAGGTGATTTTAATGATTTTCAGATAAGACCAATGTAGCTTCTTTTCTTTTGTCGTAGCTTTATAACGGGAATTGTTTTTTTAATCGTCTGGTCCTCATATTGACATAGACCAATAATGGACTCCAAAGGCAAACAGAAGCCGAGAATCAAGACTAGCTACAACAGTTACACAGTAAAACAATTGCGTGCTAATGGAGATAATGGCCTTGCTCGTGCCAAAATGGTGGCTTATTCAAATTTGGGAAAACATGCCCATGGTCTAAGATGGGCAAAGATACAAGGATAAGTCCTCTTGGTAAAAAAAAATAAAAAATCCTCCATTATTTTGATTGGACTGCATGAAAGTCACCCTGTATGAAAGGCCTGGGGGCGCTGAATCACTAATTGTCATCTTTTAATGGCACTGATAACCCACGTTGTCACACAGAGGATATTGAAGTAAGAAGATCAAACAATATTTGATTTTAAGTCAAAGTCTTTTGTACCAACCCAGACATCATGAAAATGGCCCACATGAACAGACACATTAACTTCAAACAATATATGAATAAATGTATAATTGTTCCGTACATTACTGACAAAAGCCTTGCTCTGATTTCATCCCCAAACCACACTTGGCACTGAGTCATAAGATAAGTGTGCCAACATCACTGTGACAGTGCATTAAAATATGGATGAATGAACAGCACAGGTAGAGAGGGCTCAAAGGCACATTAGTGGTGTCCCTTGCGGTATATTGTGTATTAAAATCATTGAGCAGCAGCTACATATGGGCCATATTTTTTTCAGGAGAACCGGGAATGCTAATCTCGCCATAGTTAATCTTTAAAGCAATGCCTTTTAGGCAGAGTAGTGCTCGTCAAAAACATCTCCAGCTTCCTTCACAGACTGTAGCACTACAATTCTTTACTTTGGTTCGGACATAAATTATTTTTCCACTGTTGAACACAACAATGTACATTCAAATATAACACAGCCCTCATGAAAATAAAATAGTCCTGACACAGTTGTTTAATGGATAAAATATTGTGCCATTGTATCCGAGAATACGTCATGGCTCTTCCGATATAAAAGATTCATGTTTCAATATTTCAAAAAGATACAGTCAGAGGCAAAGTCTGTTGATCATAACTGGGACAAGCTATGTGCAGAAGACAACAGATTTTTTACACATGCTTAATTATTCTGAATATAATGCAATTAAATTTTCATGATAGGACTGTCAAAGAAAACTGAGATATGTTCAATTCCTTGAAGGCGTTGATGGGATTTCAGTGCGGAGGCATTTAATTTTTGCCTCCCTGGACAACATGGAAGTGACGGTGTGCACCACAGTAGGTGTGCATGCAGAAACATTAAAAATGTAGGTGATACAGTGCTTGTACCTCTTAAATGCTACACATATCTCCCAATGTTTATTTCCTTTTTTCCTGTGTCTTATTGACCTGGTATGCTTCAAGCTGAAGTAAACAGATGTTTAACCTACATTTTTGTATTTAACAATTTCTGATTGGTATTACTCTGATGCAAACTTTCTAATCATTGCTCATCTCTTTTTATGATTTTGTTTTTCTTCTGTCTTGAATTTTCTGAAACTACCACAGATTTTTTTCCACTCCGGGGCTTTTGAGAGAGAACTATTTAACATTTAGGGCTCTAAATTTGTAGACCAGGCGCAGGCGCGGCCAATGGGGGAGCGACACGCCAACACGGTGTATCCAGGTGTATTTTGAAATTTCGTACCCGGTGCAGCCCTGCGCAAGTACTCCTCTGTCCCGCCTCTGTCCCTCTTGCCGGCGCATGTGGCAAAGAGGGAGGAGAGAAGACCTGAGTAGGGTTAATACAGCCGAGTCAAACCTTCACCAATCAAATGAGCTCCTCTCCTCACCTTTAAAATTGGAATAAAGAAGCCTCTGTCCAATATCTGCATGATGCGTGAATGTTGTATTTTACTTTGCTTCTTCAGGCATTTTTTCTGCTTCGCTTACGTCTATATTAAGCATTACGAATATGATTATTACCATTAGTGAACTTGAAAGGAATTTCAAAATGAAACTACGTCAGATCATTCAAACTTATGACGTTGGAATGAAATGCAACGGTTGCTCATTTATTACTTCTGCCTGCATCATTGGGAAGAGAAATGATGGATAGCATGTTCCTGTTATTACACCCTGTTGCTGCTTAGCAATGCAAGATACGTTACACATCTATTTTCAATATGTGATCTTAACTCAGTACAAGATCATAGCAATTAGGCTGTATTCCTTTCCCCCACTAAAAACGAGAAAACCTAAGTGACAATAATAGTATTAAGCCGCTTGCACACTGGACGCAAAACAAATTTTTCGCACGACCGATTACATTCAAAGTCAATGCAAAGACGCGAATACAAGCGTGTTTTCACGTCTTGGCATTGACTTTGAATGTATTCAGTCGTACGAAAAATTTGTTTCGAACAGGTGTGAAAGCAGCTGATGAACACATACCCACATGGCCTACACACGCACTCACGTGCCCACATGCACACATCTGTCTCTCTCTCCCTCTCTCTCTCTCTCTGTCTTTGGTCTGACATCAGGACAAGCAATATAAATATAATTTATGTGCTGATTTTAGATAGTTACATTAAATAGTGGTTGCTGTAATTATTTATTGCATTGAAATGTACCTGACATTCTGGAAAACTGCCTGTGAGGTTTTGGTGACGTGTGCGCACTGTGCGCCGGTCAGCCAAATTACCACTGCACAGGAAGTAAACCAGGTTGGAGCTGGCGCGCTTTCTGCGCACTTTCGGCGGGGCCTTTATCCACGAAATTGTCACTGCGTCATAATGAATATGTGACACCTCCCTCTACTACGCTGCCACGTCCATCTTGCCGCCACATCCATCTCTACCAAAATTGCCAAAGTGGCTGCGCAGGGCGTTACACCACACAAAATTACCACTGCATGGGCTGCACTGGACAAAATCACCACTGCGTGGGCTGCACTGGACGAAATTACCACTGCATGGGCTGCACCACACGAAATTACCACTGCGTGGGCTACGCCACGCTGCGCCACCCTGTGCTGCGCCAAGAAATTAGAGCCCTTAGTCTGAAGAAACTGATCAAGATCTCCTGTCAATGTTAAAGTCAGTTTTCATTTCTTGCCTAAAAACACCTTCTTTTGAACAGTAAAGTAAAGGGCACATTGAGTGCACAATAAAAGAGATGCTCAAGCATTTCTCAAAGAATTTCTAAAACAGCCCTTACAGTGACAAAACAGACTCCAACAGCAGTTCAAAGGCTTTGCAGGGAAAAAAGAACGAGGATTGATGTTTGTGCAGTGCACCCAGAATGCAACTGGCCCAGGGTCTAATCAGACATCCCCCCCCCCAACCCCACCTCCTCCACTGCCAAGCGCCCTCCCCCACCCCACCCCTCACTCTCTACACAGCCTGAGGATTTTCTCCCGCTATTCAGCCCTGAGAGATGAGCCTCGCTTTGTATTTCATCCCTGTGCTTTCTCTGCTCTGCAAAGTCCATTCATCCTGGGAAAACGTGGAGAAGAGTAAAAAAATTTGGACTTTTTTCCCTCTGTTGGGGTGTCACACTAGAGCACTCCAAGCCCCCTTCTGTCAGTTCTCGATAAATTGTGTCCTCTTTGTCTCTTCTCTTGCCTCTTTCACGTGCTTTGACTGTTACTGAGCAAAGGCAAAGGGAAACATTGATTTTGTTCTGTAGTTCTCTCTCTAGAATCAAAAAGTGTGCTGGATTCAATGAAGGAGATTTGCACACAGTGGTTGGTGTACCCTGTGGGACTACTGGGGAAAGAGTCTCCAGGGACTAGTTTTTAAAATGAAAGGATTTTCTTTCAGAATAACACAGAATCAGAGAATGGTCCATTGACCAAGCAGATTGCCGTACAGTCTCCTCGTATGGGGAGAGTCATGAATGTGTCCAGCAGCTTTCCTGTGTGCATTAGATGTCGTTGTCCATTGATAGGACACCCATTCACTACCGCAAAAATATCACATTTCTGCCACCCAAAAAAGATATTTAACCCCTACGATGGACTGCTTCCTCAGCCTGATGATTGGCTGGAATTTTGTTATCAATATCATCGCAGTGAAAGCTCCCTCCTACATTCACTAACAAACTGTACAAAATTCTTGCATGCCATAAGCCAAGCAAACATTTGGCTTTGAGCTGAAAAAAAGCAAAAGTTAAAATCAGCACTATAGACCTATCAGGTGCTCTGTTACATCTGAAAAAAGGGCTTTGCTCCCCCAAAAATGAGCCATGTACATGAAGCACCATATACTTGTAATTTAACTTGCAAACAGAGACCTACTAAGCATAAAAATCTTGGAGGCCCTGTCAAAGGATGAAGGAGCTCTCCAATCGGTAATTGGCTGTTGACCAATGATCCGACAGGATTCCACCATCCTCCGGTTAATGTACTGAATATAGCTGAGAGAGACTGTAGTGGTGAGGATGTTTTTTAAATAATTATTCAGATGGTATTTATTATAACTCCACCAGTCGTTTCTTCATTTTACTGCATATTAACTATTGAATTAGGTTGACAGTGTTGAAAATAGAACACACTATAGGCTATTGTCAATTGAACATTGACTAATGTGCTTTTTTGACCCAATCTATCAAGTTGACAGTGATTAACTGATGTGTGTTGGAAGCATAGCATCTCAATTTGAATTCCGCAAGATCATTTTGCCTTCCCTCTGAGACAATAGGAATGACGGGATTTGTAATTGTTGACTGTGAAATGTGCTATTTAAAAAATAGCCAACAGCATTCCCTTAACTACACTAGTTTCAAAGACACAATGAGCAGTATATATAGAATGAACTATGAAAGTCACACTCAACACTAGAATTTTGGGAGTAACAAGTGATAGCATATGATGAAAAATATGCAGAGATCTCATGGATAATATGTCATATCACATGGTGTGTGTTTCTAACATTCTGTCTGAGCAACACACCATTATATATGTTAGTAATCATATTTCATATATTTCTGTAGAACACTGCCAGTCTTACCATGTGAAATTCTTCCTGAAACCAGTCAGCTCATTTCAGCACTTCAAACCAACATAATAATAGAACTGCTCCCAGTGTTTCAGGATAAAATACAAGCCTATTTTTTTCTCCCAGCAAAACAATGGAACATTATTAAACCACTGGAACAGCGCATGCTACTTGATGTGCATTGAAATTACTGAACATGACAGGTTTAGTTCTCTTAGCTATATGGCACACCTCCTGTTCACCATTCAGAGGAGTCACAGTATTTATGTTCGGTGATTAAACATTGTTTCCATGTGCCTGGGTCTAAGAGATAAATAATGGTTTCCCATTTGATGAACAGATTGCACTTTTGTGGTCAGGAGCATCCCTGTGGCAAATGCGCCCAGCAGGAGGAACTACAGGGATGTATTTCAGGACTAATTTACATAATCATCTGTCTCTTTGTAAAATGCATGCCACCCTTTCAACAGCACAGTCTTGGCACTTACCCTGTGAGCCTGGGCTGCCATGTTGCTTTTAGCAGAAGAATGCAAGCAATTATCACATTTTTAATCTCAGAAGAAATACATGTGATAAAAGTGTATATGGGTCCCACCTGTGAAATTGAAAAGGGGCAATGACATCATTAGCACAGAGCCCCATTCCTTCTTTTTATAAATCAAGAGAACAATAGAGCTGGAATATAACAGCGCAAATTGTGTTTTCACCACCTTAAATAAGATGGATCAAGGATAGGATTTGTCTGGAAGATTGCATGGAACAACCAGTTTTTATTTTTCATTTTCGTGTATTTGTAGAATTTCTCAACCCTGTATTAGAATGCACTACTTATCATTCTGTTCCTGATACTGCATCATTAGTGCAAATTAAGTTGAATTTCTGTATCATCTTAGGCTCTTCACTGCCACTCAAAATGCACTTACTCCAGAATATATTAAAATACTAATATGTGATGTAGCACTTATCTAGTGCACTGGCCTATTTTGACTTCACATAGCACCAGAACCAAAGCACTGAAGCGTGAGGACAATAATCTTCCCATTTCCAGATTCACTGCCAGATGGGCCAGCAGTGCACATGGAGAAAATAGTCCATGTCATGAGTTTATGTTACAAGGTCATGGTAGTAATTTGGATTATACAACTTTGACAATTTCCTGCCACCCAAGATCCGGCAAAGGCTAAAAAGCCGCTGCACTGGAAAGCTCATGGCAGAGCAGCTTCTTATAGGTAAGCAAGAAGTTATGAAACACACAGGTTCACTTGAGTAAATAATACGTTCTCATGCTGTAAGACTAGACTTTTCAGACTAAACATAAAATCAGTGTGAACTTCTCAACTGCAAAGTCATGGACAACTTCTGAACTGTAGGATAAACCATCTTCTGCGTGCTCACAACTGTGCAAACTATAGCAAATAATTCTATTAAGGTAAACTGGGGTAAGACGACCTCCTTGTGAACAATGACTATTTTCTTTTAACTCAAACCCTACGGAATACTTTTATATAAAATTGTCACATTTGTATGGAATACTTTTCCCAAAAATTACACAATATAAAGTATTAGGTGGCACATGACCACGATCGTCAGCTGATTTCGTGTTTTCATCAGACTGCGAATGGTCATCGACGCCCCTGGCACCGTAGGGAATGGTCGAATTTGCCACGCTGTTGGCAGCGGCTTGCCGTAGGGAAGGAGTTAAAATATATACAGTGCAGGCCAAAAGTTTGGACACACCTTCTCATTCAATGCGTTTCCTTTATTTTCATGACTGTTTACATTGTATATTCTCACTGAAGACATCAAAACTATTAATGAACACATGTGGAATTATGTATGTATCTCACAGTTGTCCAATAGGGCTGTCGGCTGTGTATTAACCTGACTTCTGCACAACACAACTGATGGTCCCAACCCCATTGATAAGGTAAAAAATCCCACTAATTAACCCTGACAAGAGACACCTCTGAAGTGAAAACCATTTCAGGTGACTACCTCTTGAATCTCATCAAGAGAATGCCAAAAGTGTCTAAAGCAGTAATCAGAGCAAAGGGTGGCTACTTTGAAGAAACTAGAATATAAGACATCTTTTCAGTTCCAGGTATTTCACACTTTGTTGTTAAGTACATAATTCCACGTGTTCATTCATAGTTTTGATACTTTCAGTGAGAATCTATAATGTGAATAGTAATGAAAATAAAGGAAACGCATTGAATGAGAAGGTGTGTTCAAACTTTTGGCCTGTACTGTATAATCTGAACAGCAAAATAATATCTCCCTAAGAAGTTCACTATGCTTAAATAAATACATTCAGAGAATAGTAAAATCATAGCAGACTACAAGCTTGTAAATATAAAACTAAATGTGAAATCATGCAAAGGGAAATCCCTCAGGACCCGAGGAAGATGCCCCCTCTACAGCATCTTGCTTCACAAGTTGTTTTTATCTATAGAATCTTTGTATTTATTTCTAAGATTTACTTTATGTTATTTTTTGACATTATTCTTACTTTAACATAAAGCAAATGTGACAAAACATACAAAATTATTTTTGATTACTTTTAGATATGTTTGATGATTGAATTGCAAATTGATGGGCCATGGAACTCACAACTTGGGTATTTTATACCTGTTGACCATGGTACCAAATAAATAAATAAGTAAACAACTGGAGAGATTTCATTTTTTTTTTAAATGTAACTTTATTATCATTGATATTTAAATTACTGATATAAAAATGCCATTCCATAAAAAAGCAGGCGAGTGTGAACGACTTAATTAATTGGATTGTTTCCAATATCTTTAAATAAATAAAAAATCCACCCATCTACCAACACACACACAAACACACACGCGCGCGCGCACTCTGGATACTTACACCGGAGTTAGCCGACAATAGTGAAGAACTTAATCTGGCTGGGTAGTGCAACAGCAAGCTAACATTGCTAGCTATAACATAATTTTTTTTACATAAAAGCAGCTAGTAACCCTTTAAGACTTGTAATAATATATATATATATATATATATATATATACACGCCACACACACACACACACACACACACACACATATATATATATATATATATATATAAAACCTACAGATGTATTGGTTTTATATTATTGTAGTGTACATACTTTGGCAGAAATCTAACATCAACACAACCAGACCATTCAAAATTCAAAATCATTCCTGCCCAGGAAGGGCTTCTTATTCCTTCTCATTCTTCTTACCCAAAAATAATAATTCTTTTACATTTTCACATATTTAAAAAAAAACATTTGTTTTTTTCCAAACTAATGGATTACCCTCCATATCACTTTCATATTAACAGGGAAAAGGTATGTGCTTTATATATAACCTTGCATAAAAACACAGAGGTTTTTGTACTGGCAATATATGACTTACATCAAATTACCTCAAAATAACGTCTTTTGACTTCCTCCCACCAATAAAATGATTTTGATGTATTGAAGGACTCGTAAGGCCAATACCATCCAAGAAAAAAAGCTGGAATGAAAATTGGCCACATCTAGTGGTCAGGGGAGAAATTAAAGGGTGGGGGAATCTTATTCCAGTTTACCCTGTCCCCCAATTTAGCTGTCCACCAATGGCCTTCAAATGGCTCATTTTGTAAAGGGGAATAAACAATGCTTATGGAAGAATAAGATAGGTTTGCACGCAGAGTAATTAGCAAATACCATAGTACTTAACATACCTGTCCAATTTTAGTTCAGGCATCACATTGTTTGTCAAAACTTGTATTTAAGAATAGGCCTACTCTTGTATGATTGTTTGGTGAAAGCATGCTACCTATCACACATAGGTGAAGACTTCCATTCAAAAAATGGTCCAGACTTTGTCTAATCATGTCTTTTTGAGGAACAGAGGATGTCTCGCTGCAGTTGTCAATTATACAGCATTTAACAAGGAAGACAATTTCATATCCTTCATCTTACAAAAATACTTTCGCTTTAGTCCTTGCTCATAATCCAATCTACGGTCACTTTCTTTGAAAAGGGTAGTTTTAATCCGCTAGTTCAACTTTTTTTTTTTTTTGACTGGCCTGGACTGCTTAAACATTCATCGTTCATCCCAGTTCATGTTTTAAAATGTAGATCATAGTACAATGCCTGGCCAAAAAAAGTCACAACCTGGTTTTATATAGGAAAATAGGGAAATGCCTCCCATTGGACAATTTACTGCAGTGATTAATATGTCTCAGTTGGCAACTAGTCATTTAACCCTAACTGTTGCAGTGAGTAGCTTCTCAATTCTTGAACAAAGTTGGATGACATATCTTGTAGTCCTGGAAAAGATGTTACTCTGTTTTAGAGGAGTGAAATTATTTGCCTGCCTCAAGCAGAGAAAAAAAACAAGGAGGATTGCTGAAACTACTAAAATTAGGTTTAGAGCTGTTCAACACATTATTAAAACCTGGAAGGATAGAGGTGAACCATCATCTTCCAGGAAGAAATGTGGTTGGAAAAATCTTCAATGATCGTGATCAGAGATCACTTAAACATTTAGTGAAATGAGATCATAAAAATAGTGCCACAGGCACTATAGCTCACCTTGACACCTGTAACCTTCAACAAACAAGCAAATATTAGTTTTCACACATTTAATTGTCTAAAGTGACAATGACGTACTTACATAGCCCTCCCCCTACATACACATTACACGTGTAATTAAGTTATAACATATATTTTACACAGTGCTGAAGACTGCACTCTGTATATGCTGTATATGCACTCATATACTCATACATAAACAAAGATAGTGAGCAATTGAAACAATTACATTTGTAAGATATAACAAGTTGGTGGTTGTTACATAAAATTGGTAAATATCAATTTTTCCAGTTAAAAATATTTAGTAGCAAATGTAGCAAAATATTTTTGTAGCAAAATATTTTGCTCTATGTAGCAAATTCAATATGGCGGCCATGGCAGCCATATTGGCATCGGATTAAAAGTCTTTTATAAAGTTTGTTGTACACATTGACAAGAATATGTCAGCCAATTTTGGCTTCATTGGTGCAGTGGTTTCAGATAAAATGGTTACATCCAACACCAGAAATGTGGGTGCGGCTTAGTCCAGAAGTCAAATCACGGTCAAATATGAAATTTTTGCAAAACCCTTCACATGTGTTTTAGGGGCTTGCAGAAAGCGTATGCCAGATCTCAGCTCAATAGCAGCTAAAATGACTGAGATATGGGTTTACTGCCAGCACTTTTGAAATCAGATCAGAAAGTCTTATTTGAAGTTTGGTGTCCTCATTAGAAGGAACATGCTATGCCAAGTTGTACCCTCATAGGTGCAGTGGTTTCAGAGAGGAAGATGTTTACTGACATTGAAGGACGGACAGCCAAGCCATGGCATGAGCACACCGCACCCTTGGTCCAGGTGAGCTAAAAATCAACAGTAAAGACCCACGCCTGTGTTTAATATAGAAAGTAAGAGCATTTCAACATGTACAATGCAAGGGATTGGGACCAAACAACTGTATAGCCTGAAAACCACTGATCAGTGAGGCTAATTGGTGTAAAAAAAAAAGGCTTCGATCTGCTCATGAACATAAATATTGGACTCAGGTACAATGGAAAAAGGTCATGTGGTCTGATGAGTCCAGAATCACCGTGTGCCAGAGTGATGGGTGCATTAGGGTTAGAAGAGTGGAGGAGGAAGTGATGCACCCATTGTGCCTAGTGCCTACCGTACGAGCCTGTGAGAGCAGTGTTATGATCTAGGGTTGCTTTACTTGGTCAGGTCTGGGTCAGCAATGATATGTACCCAAAAAATGAGGTCAGCCGGCCATCTTAATATACTTAATGAGCAGGTTTGTCCATCAATGGATTTTTTCTTCCCTGATGGCACAGGCATATTCCAAAATGTTAATGCCAGGATTCAAGGGGTTCAAATTCTGAAAGAGTTGTTCAGGGAGCATGAGACATCATTCTCACACATGGATTGGCCACCACAGAGTCCAGACCTTAACCCTGAGAATCTTTGGGATGTGCTGGAGAAGGCTTTACACAGTGGTCCGACTCTACCATCATCAACACAAGATTTTTGCAAAAAATGAATGCAACTCTGGACAGAAATAAATGTTATGACATGGCCTAAGCTTATCAAAACGGGGCCATGGCAAATGCACACCGTAATCAAAGCTAAAGGAGGCCAAACAGGAGGTGCAACGTTTTAGGCAGAGCTGTGTATATTCACATTCAACTTCTTTTTTTTAGATTATTTTTTGGGAAATTTTCCTTTATTTGATGGTTATACAGTATAGAGAGACAGGGAGGTTGGGGAGAAGAATGGGGGTTGACACGCAGTGAATGACCTGAGCCGGAATCGATCCCAGGTCGCTACAGGAAGGACACAGCCTTTGTGGTAAGCGCACTTAGACTGATGAGCCATCGGGGCGCCCCTGCATTCAACAATTTAATGACTTCAGTAAAGACTAAATCACCTTAGCTGAGTACACTGCATTGGTAAAAGTCCACACATGCCAAATGCTGAAAAAAAATGTTGGGATTTGAAAAGTAAATAAGGACTGAAGTTACGCAAAATTTATGTTAAAGTAATAACAGTTGGCCAACTTGCCATTTTACAGTCTAGCCAACCTCCACAGATTGGATGTTGTAACAATTTCAACTCAGTACAATTGTGTTCCAAAATCCAGCTAGCTTGCTGTTTTATCAGCGCAACTACTTGAATCTATGCATTGTCTAATGTGATTAATTAGGCTCATACAGGGTTGCCAGGTCAATGAGGAAATCCATTTAAAAAGGCTATGAAACTGGTAAATGTACCCCAAATTGAATGGATTACTATGATGCAAGTTTCATTATCTATAACTACTATCCCTCTTAGGCCACGGTGATGTGTGGCAGATTATTTCATATTACTCTTGTGTTTTCTCAAATATTTTTAACACCTTTGCTATATGTGTCCTGTACTCGTGTCTGAATAAATTCCAGCATAAAGCACTACCTCTGCCCGGTTCTATCAGGGCTCATCAATGATATCAATGACAGAGATGAAAAACGGTTACAGTCGTTTCTTCAATAACTCATTGGCTACTCTTAAACTGTAAGCCAATGATGTTATAAGGCCCCAAAAGTTACATGCCTATATATTTTGTAAAAAAAACTCCATGAAACATACAATACGGAAGCTAGTTAGCTGTTATTACAGTAGAAGCGAGCCAGCAGTAGCCTTATTAGCAAGCAAGCTAGCTAGTTATTTCAGTATTAGCGAACGATTGCATAACGTTCACTAACTGACTTCTGTACTAATCACTGAGTTAATATGCTCTGAACTGGATTATTTATTTCCGAGAATACTTTGTTACTACGGAAATCACTTCAATGACTCAAATGTTGTGATTTGATGCAAACTGATGTGCAATATGCTATGAAAGTCATGTGGGGCGACTAGATTTTATGGAGGTACGAGATTTTACATGACATCGGAACCCTGACGTGTAAGCTGTACATTGGGCCCAAAGACTATTGCAACCTATGCCGTGATCTGTCAATAGTGGTTTTTCTGCTTAGGCCAATTTTTAAATACATTCAACAGCAATGCAACAGCCATGGGTCTGTGTGTTTGAGGCAAGGGCAATGGTTTGGGTAGGCAAACCCACAATACAAATATCGTTACCAAATGTCGGGCTTTTGGTGTTCACGCAAGAGAATTGTGAAATTTAGGGTGAAGTCAGGTCATTTGGGCCATTAGGTAAGATAAGAGGAATGAGGTTTCATACATTTGGCTCTTTAAATATCAGCAGTAAATGACCAAATGTGATTTTCTATTGTTGCTGCAAATGTCCTTCATGTAAAAGAATCAGTTCTATTAGTCTGAGATGACTAGGAGGAGCAGAGCTAAGATTGCAAAAGTCAACGATGCCTGAACTTGCAAGGCTAGCCATGTTGTATGTTGATTTTCTCTTTTTGGAAACAAGAGTACTGCAGCTAAATAAACTAGGGTATAACATTTCACTAAAATGGGACATTTTTCTGAAGGGTAACTTGCACGTTTCAGGGCTACCAGGTCCTATAAAATTATAAGTTAGTATGCTATTGTATGTCACCTTGTCATACTACAGATATTTTTAGTGTTTGTTTTTTATCACATAGAAAATATTTAAGATCATGCAGTGAGTCCATGTCAACCACTAGAGTCCAGAATTAGCCATCATTGTTATACGCATGCGAGCACACACACTCAAACACAAACACACACACACACACCTAGCTGTGGATATCACTCAAACATGCATACACAAAGCAATTGTTTATGCATGTATGCGCACTAGTATGTCTCTCGTCCGCTCTCTTACACTTGCACACACACTCACGCACACGCATCTGGTGCGGGAGGAAGCTATAGTTAGAGAGGGAATACTAACACCTTTAGAAACTATGGCAGCAAGGAAACAGGCAACAAAAGAACAGGAAAAGCTGGCAGAAAATTTGGAAGAAAGTATAATCAGTAGAGGGAGAAAAGAATGAACGGTGCTGTGAATGAATAAACAAAGATGCTGTAGACGTTTTGTTTACTCACGTTAATACGCAAAAATAGAATAAATCGGGGTGGAGACAAACGATTTTTCACAGCACACTACAGGTAGCTTGATGTGATGCAAAGATTGTGCAGTATGTTGTTTACGATTTAAATCACCTTTCATTGTTAATGAGACCTTCACAATTCAGTTTCAATATCGCCACTAAAAATGGCTTCAAACTTCAGTTTTCTAAAAGAATGTTTTAATTGTAGTCTACCATGGGCATTCAGTAAAAATAAGAGCATGTGTGGAAATTAAAACAAAGGGTGTTTACAATTAAGTGAGGTTTGAATGCTTCATCTTAATTTTGCCAAGTTGTTTATACAAACACGTAAATTGGCAAAAGAAAAAGGCAATTATGAAAGCGGGTGCATTAGTTCATTCAAAGGTCAGCAGGGTTGCAGAAGATTCTGGACACAAGCAATTTCACCAAATCATCACACCTATTAATGGATCAGATGTTCAAACCCTATTGGTCCAGCAGTCAATTGAGTGAAAAATGGAAGGATCCGCTTGTTATAACACCTAAAGGCCAAGCCTCCGGAAAAAAAAAAAAAAAACTTGTGATTGCCAGGTGGTGGCATCTAGAGACACGTTGCAACAATAGCCTGTTTTCTTCCTGTTTTTAAGAGAAGTGCAAATGTGCTCAAAGAATAAAAAAATGCATTTTTGCGGCTCTCTATAAGTTTGCTCTTGTCCAACTCGCATGCTGATGACATGACTACTAGATTGTCACGATGATTACGAGTGGGAATAGCTGTATGATTAAATTCTGATGTTCACAACTCAATCCGATTAGGTCAACTGGGCATTCGAAACAGCAAAAAAAAAAAAACAGAGCTACAAGGTAGCTCACTTGGTTAAGGCACCTCTTTGGGGAGTGTAATGTGAATATAGGCCACTAGATGGCAGTATTTACCTTTTTTTTGTTAAGCTCAGACTGGAGTCATGTTTAGACATGTCCTGAACATGTCTGGGGCAAGTCTCAGAAAGTTAAAAAAAAGAGTTCTAAATGTGGGTGGGGTCTGAAAGAGAGTATATAAGGAAAAGAATTGAGACAGTAAAGTAGTAGGAGAAATTGCAAGAAGATGACCAGACCTGCCATTCTGTTCAAGACCTGTGACGTTTCTTTTGTGGATTTCTTTGCCTGTGTTTGAGCATTTTCTTCATCCAGGACATCACCAAGCCACCCCACTAAAAAGGGACTGTAATTATTTCTGTTTTTTCTTATTTATCAATCTTGGTCTTTAGTTGTAGGTTGTTATTAGTCTTTGTCTTTGTTAAAAATTAAATGTGTTTTAGTTGTTAAAACTGTGTTTGTCATCCCTTGCTGTTGCTGTTGTGTTATAAATGTAATAAGAAATTGGGGCCATTACAAATTGGGGGCTCAAGGTCCGGGATAGACCATTGTGTGAGTAATTTATTGAAAATCTAACATTCCAAATTGTGAAATTGTTTTTGTGAATTTTCCTAGATATATATTGACAACAGCAATGGATGATTTCTTGGCATCACCAACCGTAGGGGTTTTGAAGTCTTTTAAAAAGACAGAACTGCTAGAAATTTGCAGACAGTTGGAGCTGACAGAGGTAAAACCAGCCATGCGAAAAGCAAGACTGGCTAGAGAGATAGTTGAATATTACATTGATGAAAATGTGTTTGCACCAGGAGATCTGGAACAGTTTCCAGTGGAAAATCCAAATATAGAAATGGAACTTAAATTAAAAATGCTAGAGATTGAAAGGGAGGAAAGAGAAAAAGAAAGGGAGGAAAAAGAGAAAGAAAGGGAAGAAAGAGAAAAAGAAAGGGAGGAAAAAGAGAAACAAACAGAATTTGAGAGGGAAGAAAAAGCAAACCAAAGGCAGTTTGAGTTAGAAAAATTAGCAAGAGAAGAAAAACAAAGAGAATTTGAGAGAGAGAAAGAGGAAAGAGCAGAAAGAGAGAGACAGAGACAGAGAGATTTTGAATTAGAGAAATTCGATAGAGAAGAAAGACTCCAAATGGAGCAACTAAAAATTAAAATTCAAACTAAAAATAAATTTTGTGCCAGTCAGGAGGTAAAACTGGTGCCTCCATTTTCAGAAAAGGATGTTGACAACTATTTCCAGTGTTTTGAAAAGGTAGCAAAGAGTTGCCAGTGGCCAAAGGAACACTGGCCTCTGATGTTGCAAACTGTCCTCAAGGGTAAAGCTCAACAAGCCTATTCGGCTTTGTCTGCAGATGATTCCTCTGATTATGAGGTTGTCAAAAAGGTTATTTTGAGAGCTTATGAGTTGGTTCCAGAGGCTTACCGACAGAAATTCAGAGGTCTGAAGAAATCTGAAAATCAGACTTATGTTGAATTTGCTAATGAGAAGCAGGTTTGCTTTGAGCGCTGGTGTACTTCTATGGAGGTCAAGGATGATTTCAACTCACTAAAAGAGATGGTGTTAGTTGAAGAATTCAAGAACTGTGTTAAGGATGATGTTAAGACCTACCTTAATGAGAAGCAAGCACTGAACTTGCAATCAGCTGCCAAATTTGCAGATGAATATGTTCTCACTCATAAGTCCAAATTTCAGTCTAGCAGTAACAATAAATGGTCCCAATTTCAGAAAAAGGGTTACGGTGATACCCAAGATTCCTCACCCAAAGACAAAGACAAATCTGGTGATGGTGCTCAGAAATCCAGTAACAGGTCTGATCAAAGTGTGAAAGCTGACAGTGACAAAAGTGGTCTAGTTTGCAGTTATTGCAAGAAATCTGGTCGTGTTACAACTAACTGTTGGTTCCTTAAAGCGAAGAAAGAAAAAGAAAAGGATACCAAACCAAATGCCTTTGTGAAAACAAAGTTAGAAACCCCTGTAGTAGATAACCAATCTGCTAAATTGCCTGCTTCTTGTGGGGCTAAAAAGCCTAATACAGCTGACTTTGTGAGGGAGGAATTTCTTCCATTTGTGTCAGAGGGATTTGTGGCTCTGAATGAGCATACTACTCCTGTCCCCATTTATATCCTAAGGGATACCGGAGCTTCTCAGTCACTTTTGTTGATGGACTCCTTGGAGTTACGTGATGAGACCGCTTCAGGGGATTTCATACTTGTACAAGGTATTGAAGGGAGGACTGTATCTGTACCCCTGCGCTCTATATTCTTGAAGTCAGATTTAGTTACAGGACAGGTAAAGGTGGGACTTATGTCAAGTCTACCTATAAAGGGTGTTTCTCTGTTGCTAGGCAATGACCTGGCTGGGGGCAAAGTAGTTCCCCCTGTACATCTTACTTCACAGCCGAGCACTGAAGATGGGGATGAGGACCCATCTCTGTATCCTTCTTGCGCAGTGACTCGTGCTATGGCCAAGAAGGCTAAAGAAGAAGATGATGTGGTGCCGTCCAGTACATTGAATAGTCAGGACTCAGGTGGTTCGCCTCATGACTCTGATTGGCCTACTATGGTTTCTCCGTTTGAGGACTTATCAGATACTTTTATCAGTTCTCTATTCAGCCAGCCGGATGGGTCTGGTGATTCTGATGTGTCTGGAGACTTGTCTCTGTCCAGAAAGCGGTTGATTGAGGAGCAAACTAATGATCCTGAAATTTGTGTACTAAAGAGGAGAGCCCTTCCTGAAAAAGAAATAGATGCAGTTCCAGTTAGGTATTATCTCAAGGATGGTGTGTTGATGCGGAAGTGGCGCCCTCCTGATATCCCTGCCAATGCAGATTGGGCAGTGGTCAGGCAAATTGTTGTTCCGAAGGTCTATAGGAATGAGATCTTAACAATGGCTCATAGTTTACCTTTAGGAGGTCATCTTGGTGTTAACAAGACTGTTGATAAGATCATGAAACACTTCTTTTGGCCTGGGCTTCGGAAAGACGTTTCCAACTTTTGCAAAACCTGTCACACTTGTCAGGTAGTTGGAAAACACCAGTTAGACTCACCTGTAGCTCCATTGCAGCCTATCCCAGCATTTGGGGAGCCATTCTCTAGGGTCATTGTTGATTGCGTTGGTCCATTACCCAAGACTAGATCTGGAAATCAGTATTTGTTGACAATCATGTGTGCATCTACCAGATTCCCCGAAGCCATACCTCTACGTAACATCAAGGCAACTGCAATCTCGAAGGCTTTGATAAAGTTCTTCACGTTGTTTGGTCTTCCCAGGGAAATTCAGTCAGACCAAGGTAGCAATTTCACTTCAGGATTGTTTCAGCAGGTTGTGTATGAACTAGGTGCAAAACAGATTCTTTCTAGTGCCTATCATCCAGAAAGTCAGGGTGCCTTAGAGCGGTTTCATTCCACTCTCAAGACAATGATGAGGACTTATTGTTATGACCATGAGAAAGACTGGGATGAAGGGGTTCATTTGCTGTTGTTTGCAGCTAGAGAAGCAGTGCAGGAGTCTACTGGATTCAGTCCATTTGAGCTAGTGTTTGGTCATGAAGTGAGAGGACCTTTGCTATTATTGAGTGAACAATGGCAAGAGGAAGAGCCGCAAATCAGTCTGTTAGACTATGTTAGCAAGTTCAAGGAAAGATTGCGTGCAGCTTGTGACCTTGCCAAAGAGAACTTGAAATCAAGTCAGGGAAAAATGAAAACTTGGTATGATCATAAGGCTAGAAGCCGTGAGTTTAAACCAGGAGACAAGGTCCTTGTGTTGTTTCCCTTGCAGTCCAATCCATTGCAGGCTAGATTTCATGGTCCTTATGAAATTCTGACAAAACTCAATGATCTCAATTACATTGTGAAGACTCCAGATAGGAGAAAACCAAAACAATTGTGTCATATTAACATGCTAAAGCCTTATCATGACAGAAATGCTAGGGTTGCAGCTGTCACTTCAGATTCTCCAATGGTCGAAACGTGTGAAGATGAGGGGGAGTTTCAAGATGATGAACCAAGAATTAAAGCTGAAGTTCTTTCATGTAAATTGTCAAACACTGAAGTGTTGCAAAATCTTGATGTAAAACTCCAGCACTTAGAACCCTCACAGAGAGATCAGTTTGAAAGGTTGATCAAGAAATATGAGGATTTGTTTCCTGATGTTCCAAAGAGAGTTACTATAGCCTCTCATGATGTAGATGTTGGTGATGCCAAACCAATAAAACAGCATCCATACCGGATGAATCCTGAAAAGAAAAAGATTGCTGAGAAAGAGGTTGAGTACATGTTAAAACATGATATTATCAGACCCTCCAACTCAGATTGGAGTTCACCCTGTGTGCTAGTTCCAAAACCTGATGGAAGTACTAGATTCTGTACAGATTATCGCAAAGTCAATGCTGTAACTAGAACGGATGTGTTTCCAATACCTAGGATTGATGATTGTATTGATAGAGTAGGGCAAGCAAAGTTTCTGACCAAGATTGATTTATTGAAGGGTTATTGGTGTGTGCCTTTAACTGAGAGGGCCAAGAGCATCTCTGCTTTTGCCACACCATCTGGATTGTACCAGTATGAAGTCCTACCCTTTGGCATGAAAAATGCCCCAGCCACGTTCCAAAGGATGATACAGTCTACAATCGCCGGATTGCCACACACGGGTGCATACATCGATGACCTGATCACATGAAGTGACTCCTGGGAAGAACATCTAAAAGATGTAGAGACGTTGTTCCAGCGCCTGACCCAGGCTAACCTGACTGTTAACCTGAACAAGAGTGACTTTGGTTGTGCTACTGTCACCTATCTTGGCTACGTCATAGGCCAGGGTAAGGTGGCACCCATAAATGCTAAAGTCCAAGCCATCATGGACTTTCCAGTTCCTGACAACAAAAAAGCTTTGCGCCGCTTCCTTGGAATGATCGGGTACTACCGCAAGTTCTGCAAGAACTTTGCTGAGATTGCTCTCAGTCTAACTAACCAACTGAAGAAAGGCATAAAGTTCACCTGGGATGATGCATGCCAGAGAGCCTTCAATCACCTGAAGTCTCTGCTGTGTCACTTCCCTGTGCTCAAATCTCCTGACTTCAACAAACCGTTCTCCATCGCGGTCGATGCTAGCGACCAAGCTTGTGGATCTGTGCTCCTACAGAGAAGTGACTCTGATGACATTGAGCATCCCGTGGCATACTTCTCCAGGAAGTTCAATCGCCACCAAAGGAACTATTCCACAATAGAGAAGGAACTGTTGGCTCTGGTCCTTTCTTTACAACACTTTGAGGTTTATGTTTGTTCAGGACAAAAGCCAATGATTGTGTACACTGACCACAATCCGTTAATGTTTTTGAGTAAGATGAAAAACAAGAATCGGAGATTGTTGAATTGGAGTTTGATTTTACAGGAGTTTGACTTGGAAATTAAGCATGTGAAGGGTACAGACAATGTAATTGCTGATTGCTTATCCCGTGTTTGAATGTGTATATCATGTGTTTGAATATTGTATGATATGTATATATAGACAAGTGTTCACTTAACCATTTTGTATTGAAAAGAAAAATTTTGCCTTTATGAGTCAAAATTTTTCCCTTTTGGAATGGAGGTGTAATGTGAATATAGGCCACTAGATGGCAGTATTTACCTTTTTTTTGTTAAGCTCAGACTGGAGTCATGTTTAGACATGTCCTGAACATGTCTGGGGCAAGTCTCAGAAAGTTAAAAAAAAGAGTTCTAAATGTGGGTGGGGTCTGAAAGAGAGTATATAAGGAAAAGAATTGAGACAGTAAAGTAGTAGGAGAAATTGCAAGAAGATGACCAGACCTGCCATTCTGTTCAAGACCTGTGACGTTTCTTTTGTGGATTTCTTTGCCTGTGTTTGAGCATTTTCTTCATCCAGGACATCACCAAGCCACCCCACTAAAAAGGGACTGTAATTATTTCTGTTTTTTCTTATTTATCAATCTTGGTCTTTAGTTGTAGGTTGTTATTAGTCTTTGTCTTTGTTAAAAATTAAATGTGTTTTAGTTGTTAAAACTGTGTTTGTCATCCCTTGCTGTTGCTGTTGTGTTATAAATGTAATAAGAAATTGGGGCCATTACAGGAGCACTACCCAGATAGCAAGCTCCTACGCTCCGGATCTGCTGCGGATCTTCCCCGGCTCCAGCTGGTCCGGGGCAGATCACCGGCAGATCCAGAGCGGAGGAACTTGCTATCTGGGTAGTGATTACCACCGCCTGGGTTTGAGCCCCAGTCGTGCCAGTGCTGGTAATGGCTGGTAGTCCTTGCGGGGCAACGCACAATTGGCTTTGGGCTGCAGGGAAAATAAAATGAGAGGGACTGCCGGGTTGAGATCATAGCATCATAGCCAGTGTTTGTTGCTCAAATGCCCCCTGTTGGCCATCCGGGCGCTTGTCAGTAAAATTCTAAGTTTGATAATTCTAAGCATGTTTGGGCATCCTCCGCCCTCCTCAGCTTGCAAAGTTTCGAGCTATGAGTGTAAAAGAGGCAGCAGCTTAAGTGCCTGCTTCGGAGTTGGGCCGCGAGCTCTTTTGCCCTGCTGACATGGGGTTGCGTATGAGCATGCTTGTGAACATAGTTCGCTAGTAGGGTATTTCAGATTTGGATGGGATTGGAGGTGCTTCATTAAAAAAAACAAAAAAAAAAAAAACAAAGAAAAAGTGCATAACCTCTTTTGTCTGGAGGAGAGTATTTCCCTCATTGATATAAATCTGCGCTATGAAATTGATCCAAATGCAATGAATACAATACTACTTTTCTTCAGAAAAGGTTGAAGGAAAAAAATTCGAAGGTGGAATCTGAACGTTTCTTATATTTCTTGAATTCGCATTGACCTATGCTATTTCCTCCCTTCCTTCATTGTAGACTGCATGTGCAATACCTATGAATTGGCATTTAAGTCCATAAGCAGTAAATAAACAAACAAACAATTAAATACGGCTGTTCCGATTTGCATTGTTTTGTGAACTAGAAATGTAAAAAAAAAAAAAAACAGCTCTTTGCTCAGTCACAGAAATACGTTGTGGATCAGAGCTGAATGAAGTGCCTCTAGCTATGCGGCGCTCCATCATTATTCAGGCTGAGCGCCAGAGGATTTAGACGACAGTTCACAGATTACATTAGTCTTATGATCCCCAAGTTAAATGTAACGGCCTAATTGCATGGTGGGGTGTCCCACTGGAGGCATCGACGTCTGTGTTATAAAATAATGGCTACCTATGGAGAATTAAAAATTTTGTTGTCTTGACGTTTCTCTCCCTGTTGGTTGCCATGCTTAAAAAATACACGCGTCGATGCCTCCAAAAGGACACCCCAACAAGCTATCAGACCGTCACTGCAAACTTGGGGTTCGTGAGACTTTGATGCAGTTTTCTAACAGAAAACTCGGGGCGCTCCAGCTAAATTCCGACACCGGGTTTCTTCCCCTGCCAGCGGGAAAGCTAAGAGACAGATACATTCGCGGTGGCATGCATGTTAAAACCGCCTATAAACTTCAACCATGCTGCAAATATCAACCCCGTTCACAAGTCCTATTTTAAAGAAATCACTGTTGTAAACGACATGTCCATAATGAGGAATAAATTGCATTATAATAGCCTATTAGATAGCGTTATTGTCTGAGAATTAGAAAGACGACCCATTATTTCACCCTGTCTTTCAAATGAGGTGCAATGACGCTAAATTTGATGTATCATTAATAATAATAATAATAATAATGATAATGATAATAATACTGGCCTGGCTGTCGCTTAAAATACATGACTGAGGCATTAAATAAGGCGCAAAAAATAAATAAAAAGAAAATAAGAGATAGGGCGGATGGAAACTCGGCTTGCATAAAATGTGAAAACAAGCATTTTCTTCCATTTTCCATATTCCCTCTTCGTTCGTGGAATTCAGAAACAGGCTTAGAAGTTAGAACTCTTGAAAGTCCCGTTTCTTAATTTCAAAGCGGGGGATTGGTCACGCTTCATCTCATTTGCATACGGCTCACTATAAACCACCCCGCCCCCGCAAGTTTCGGACTTGTGTGAAAGGCTTCGGAGAACGGAGACAGAAAGGAGCGCGTTTCAAGCTGGGAGTTTCTTTCCTGATTAGAGACCTGCCTGTGCTCAAATTAATGTCTACAAAGGCTTTGTTCCAATTAACGGTTAAGCTAAGAGCAACAAAAGTAACAAAATGCGTCCGACGAGAAGATGGACGGTTGAATTTATTTTAGTCTATGCTTTTTTTGCCTGGCTTTGTGATGGAAAAACGATTAAATACCACACATATGAGGAAGATGCTCCCGACACGGTCATCGGAAACCTCGCCAATGATATCTCCATAAATCCTTCTTTGGGTAACACCATCAGTTTCAGGATGATGAAACAATTCAACGCTTCTTTTATCAAATTGAGAGGAAGCGATGGGAAGCTGACAGTGGGGGAACGAATTGACAGAGAGAAAATCTGCAAGCGCACACTTCAGTGTCTCATTACCTTTGACGTTGTCAGTTTTTCCAAGGAACAGTTCCAATTAATACACGTCGAAGTGGAAATCAAGGACATAAATGACCACTCTCCCGAGTTCCCGAACAGGGAATCTACCTTGGAAATTTCCGAAATATCAGCAGTGGGCTCAAGAATGCCATTAGATGTTGCTGTTGACGAGGATGTGGGCTCAAACTATATCCAAAAATACCAGATTTCTGCAAACAGTCATTTTACCATTGACGTCCTGATCAGAGCGGACGGGGTTAAATATGCGGAGCTTGTGTTAATGAAAGAGCTTGACAGAGAGACCCAGTCTGTCTATACTGTCGAGCTTGTGGCAACAGACGGCGGGAACCCTCCGAAATCTGGTTCCACGACAATAAATATTAGAGTTCAAGATTTCAATGACAACAAACCAATTTTTGATCAGAACAATTTCTCAGTCAATTTGCTTGAGGACTCGCCGCCTGGGTTCCTATTGTTGAACTTACACGCCGTTGACCCAGACGAGGGATTAAATGGGGAAGTTGTCTATGCATTTGGAAATCAGGTATCTCCTGAAATCAAACAACTTTTTAAAGTGGATCGTAGATCCGGAAGATTGACTCTTGAAAACACAATTGATTTTGAAAGCAAGATAACATATGAATTCGACGTACAGGCATTGGATTTAGGTCACAATCCCATCCCTTCCATTTGTAAAATAATAATTCACGTACAAGACGTGAATGACAATGCCCCAGAAATCAGCATTACCCCCATGACCTCCTCCACGGCTGATTTCGCGTACATCAGTGAGGCGGCCTCTAAAGACAGCTTAGTGGCACTAATCAGCACCTCGGACAGAGACTCTGGCGCAAACGGGAAAGTTCATTGCACGCTATACGGACACGACCATTTCAAACTTCAGCAGGCTTATGAGGACAGCTATATGATCGTTACCGCGGCACCGCTGGACAGAGAGAGGATAGCGGAATATAATTTAACCGTTGTAGCAGAGGATTTTGGATCCCCGCCGTTCAGAACTATAACCCAGTATACGATTAAATTAAGTGACGAGAACGACAACGCTCCTCTGTTTAGCAAGCCAGTTTATGACGTTTCGGTGATAGAAAATAATGCTCCTGGCGCATACATTACTACGGTTGTGGCAAGGGACTTTGATTTGGGGAACAATGGCAAAGTGGTTTACAAGCTTGCGGATACTGATATCATGGGATCTCCAGCCTCATCATTTGTATCTCTTGATCCAGCAACAGGTTCAGTCTTTGCACTAAGAAGTTTCAATTATGAGGTCATGAAGCATATGGACATCACAATCCAAGCAGTCGATGGCGGTGTACCCTCTCTGCATAGTAGCGCTGTCATCAGTTTAAAAATAGTTGATCAAAATGACAATGCACCCTCTATCACGCAGCCCGTCCTGAATAATGGATCTGCGGAAATCCCTCTTCGAAAAAACGCACCGTCAGGTAATATTATTACCCAAGTGATGGCTAGCGATGCAGACGAAGGTGAAAACGCACAGTTGTCCTATAGTATTGCCAAAGGCGAAGATTTATTTTCTATTGACAAATTCACGGGACAAATCCGGTTAAATCGCGCCATCCATTCTAATGTTAACGAATCCCTTACAATTTCAGTCACAGTGAGTGATAATGGGATACCCTCATTAGCTTCCACGGTTACGATTCGCTTCATTGTCACAGACGGGGGCCCAATCAACACCATGGTCAAAAAGAATGCGGAGGAAGACCACTCACAGTGGGACACGTCAATCATAATCATTGTTGTTCTAGCTGGGAGCTGCTCTCTCCTTTTGCTAGCCATAATCTTAATTGCTACCACTTGCAATCGTCACATAAGGCGGAAAGACAATGGTGGTTTCCCCGACGAAGTGAACATCACCAATGTGGAGGGAGCGAAAAACAATAGTGAATCACTAATCTCAAATCACAACCCCAACGTGTATGAAGCTCGACCATATTCGCCATTCGCACGTTCCAACACGGCAACAAGTCACTTATGCGAAGAGGACAGTCAAACAACGCAGGTGTTTACGTCCGAAAATAGGACAAGGGTCTCAAAGCCTGAGGTGTGTTGCTGCTTATTAATAGCATGTTGACGTGTGCAATGAGCTTTGTCTTTCATTATGGTGTGTTGCACAACAAAATCTATAGTACTTTGGTAAATTAGTTTTTCTCTTGTGGATTATATTTCATTCCTTCATGACATATATAGCATAGAGAAATAACACAGATATTTTCTATATTGACGTGATGCTGGGCCATAAAATAATACCCTGTTTAACCTGTTTATCTGTTATATCTTCTCACAGGGTTATTCAACACTTCCTGGTTACGGAAAGGAAGTCATCAGACCAATAACAATATGGAAAGGGAATTCATATACAACCATCTCAGCTAGGGATCCACAGTTCAGTGGAAAAGATAGTGGTAAAGGTGACAGCGACTTCAATGACAGTGACTCTGACATAAGCGGAGACGGCATCAAAAAACATGTTCATCCAGCTGATCTTCAAACTAATAGTAAGGGTTACTATTGAAAATGTGTCTTTGTTTAAATGTATGGAATGTTTTTGAGAGACTGCAATTGGCAGAGCGGCTGATGGGGAGTGGAACTGGGCCATTTTTACTGTACCCTGCCATTGGCCAAGACCAAAGAACATTGCAGGATTGGGCATTTCACTGCCAAACATAATCAGCGGTGGAAGGACGGACATTTTGCAATTGAGACTCGTGCAAATGGGAAAATATATTGTATAAGTTCATCAATAACTTGGCTGGAAACAAGAACATTAGCATTTCGTACTAATTGTGGAGAAGTCAAAATCATAATGGATCTAGTCTTGATGACTGATAATACCCACTGTTTTAGTAAGCCCCAGCAAAATACCATACACAATAGGTCTTATTGCCAATATTTTATTTATTCGTTTACTTATTTTGCTCAATTGATTGATTATGTGTTTACTTTTCTTTTGCTTGTCAGGTCTATGGGCGTGCACAAGTGAGTGCAGGGTCCTGGGCCATTCTGACCGATGCTGGAACCCAGTGCCTCCCAACACCTCTCATCCTTCATGTGGACAGCAGCATCTCTTATTTGACATGACAGCATCACTGCCAAGAGACAGTCTGAGGCGAGAAAACTATTACCAGGCACACATACCCAAGACAGTGGGCTTACAGAGCGTCTACGAAAAGGTTCTCCACAGGGAACGTGATTATGTCCTAGTCTCTTCACCAAGACCCGACAAGGTACAAGAAATGAATGAGATTTCAATCCCAGTTTACGAGACTACAACAGAGTGTTCCAGCAATGATGTTTAATATAATCCATAATCAAAAGATTATAAAGTAGCAGGGCTTTAACTAATATATTTGTCTTTATTAGAAAATATATGTCACTATTTCCTTATTTACTTTTGTAAATGTCCGTGTAAGTCATTATTTGATTGTATACAGTCTGACTTTGTTAAAAATACTACGCATATTATATTGATTTTGTAAATACAGATAATATTTATACAATATTGAAAGGCAAAAGATTTGTTAACTAATGTATTATTGTCACTTTTCAATTGCATGCTTACTACTTAAATGAAGCGGGAGCCCTTCTCTTGCTTATGGGCCTTAAAGGCTACAAATATTGTTATCAATTTGATGACGCATCCAGTAAAAGGTCCAGTGGGTCTATTCAAGTTTATATTCAAGTTTATACGACTCCCCTGGAGCTCATTATTTGGCCCTGAACATGTTACTGTGTGGTGTATGGAATATTTGGAATGCACTTTGTGACTGTGTTTGTTTTATATTTGCACAAATAAAGATTGGAATATCCTTTTACTGCCAGCTCCTATGAGTACATTTCACTTTAGAGGTACGGATTAATCGGATTTTCCCTTGCTATCAGCTCATGACAGCAACTGCTCCCTTTATACATGCGCACTAACATGTTGGTACACAGACAGTGGGGGGCGCTGTTGATTTGAGGGATGCATAGGACATTTTCACATTAAAATGAGATGTTGGTCTGTTAGTTGCCGGCATAATGCCTCCAATTGAAAGAAAATTACATAATTGAGGTATCTTAAGTCACAAAAGATGAAACATGAAGATGAAAAAATCAAATTGTAATTTGGGCTGACAATTCACGCGGGAAATCATGAAATTAAAATGTTACTTGTTTGATACCAATATGAAATTGAATTCGGAACCTCGGGGGGGGGGGGTCATTTGTTTCAGTTGGTTTTCGTTGGGATTACACCAAAATTTCAATTCGCCTCAACATCACCTTTTTATGCACTGTATGAATGAAAATAAACATGCCTGGGCTGATAGAGGCAGTACGATATCAGAACACAATTGACACTGAATCGAAATATACATTTCATTCCTGGGCAGTCCCTCATCATTGCTGATCCAGATAATAAGTAATCGGAAAAATGAAATAACGCATTCATTTATCCCCTTATGAAAAATTTGCATTGTCTCAAGCTTTAGTTATCCTATAGTAAATGGATGGTATTTTCGCCACCATAGAGAAGTATTACTATAGTGATACCATAGATATTCAAACTAGAGTAATCCACTTGTGTGGACTATAGTTATATGGCTGATATGTAATACTGTAATACTGTTGGCTGATGTGGTAATACTAGTTATAATGTGATGGCTATAGTACTACTCTAGTTATAGCCTACAATGCAAACTAAAGGTATCCGATAGTTGTACCATAAATGCTATAGTATTACAAAGAAATAACTATAGGAAATTCTCATAAGGGTCCCGTGATCAACCAAGTTGAAAAAGGCTTTGGACGGAGGGTACGCGGATCAAATGGGGCGACATTTCCTGCTTGCGGATCATGCACGTGTCAAAATACCTTTCTTTCGAACGAATAGCGATTGTATGCCTTTATACTGCATATACTTATACTACTTATACCGAGGCGAAGTCAGACTTCTATACAAATGCTTAAAAAAGGTTTTAACGCCCCATTTTTTGACTATATTGAACTTTTGCAAAAGATATGCTATTACAATCATGGAAGGGGCTCTACTTAGGCTATGACTTTTTTTTTCTTTTTGCAAATCTGATCACCTGTGATATGATATGCAAACCGCATTTGTCCGCCTAAACATTGGCTCCTGGAAGTGAAGAACAAATTCCTCATGGGCGAATGAACTTCGCTTTTTGTTTCTGAGGGATATATTCTCACCAGCAGGCAGTATAACACATTCAAAGTTGACTACGCACTTTCCTCACGATCTTGGGGAGGGTCAAGTGAACAAGTGGACAGCTGTGGTCAGAAATCTTTCCGGAGCTATGGCAGAAACCTCGGAGAAAGTCCCCATAGCGAGGGCTGGACCCGAGGATGTGGAGCAGAGTATGCCACCTGTAAGTATGGCCGTTTGAAAGCTATTCAAAAGCAACGAATTCATTATAAATTAGAAGCAACTGAGAAATAAAAATGCAATGTAAAGCAAAATTAATTAAATAAATGAATTTTAATAATGTGTGATCGTGAAACAGACATCACAAATTACCAACATAGAGAAACTGATGCACACGTACTATGTCATTTTGCTTGCGTAAGTATTGGTTGATTCCAAAAACAAAGGACTAAAATAAATGGACACTGATGTGTTAGTTTTGTGTTTACCCAAGAGCGACTCATTTTCAAACTATGAGCCAGTAGACTGAGGTCGCACAACGCATCAGCATTACCTACATCTGCGCGCAGTAATTGGACTACTGTGTCTGTTTTATATCTGTCCTTGTTGCAATGTATTTGACTAACCTACTGACTGCCTTTTCTTGTTTTCAAAGGCGTACACGGCTGTAACGGTTAAGTCTTCTCGCAGTGGGCGTCTTCTCAAGATTGGAGCAGCGCTTCTTGTTGCGGGAGCAGCTCTTGTGCTTTTCGGAGCTGTTGGCGCCTCATATTTCTGGAAGATGAACGACAAACATGTAAGAGTTTGGTCAATGAAAAATGTATCTACCGTGGTTATATAAGAAGCTGTGGCTTAAACCAGTGGTGTGAAAGTTTGCTCGTGACATTTGCCTCTCATCAACCTTAGTCTAATGACCGTCTACTACCCCATGTACCCATTCCCAAAAGAAATGAACGTATCTTTTCTAATATTTCCCAATTTCCACGCATTGTTCCTGAGTCAACTGTGGCTTCGTATGAGGTAGCAATCAACGATTGATTAGTCCAACTTGGATTGGGGTCCATGCAGCGACGTTTAAAATCACTGGAGTTGCTTATACTTAGCCTCAGATAATTGCGCGAGTCATAGCCTATTTCTTACCGAACTGAGATCTCGGTTGCCTGTTATTTCTCGCTGGAAAAAATGTTTTTTTTTTTTTTTTACTTTTTAACCTATAAAAATAAAAACCTATAAAAAATAAAAATCTGTTCTCTTAAATTTAAACAATTAATTAATTAATTAATTAAATGCTATGAGGCTGAGATTATATCGGACTACACTGTTTTATTACTGTAGCGGTTCTCTCGCCAGGTTTACAACGTCAGCTACAGCATGAGCATCAACGGAAAAGTTGAGAAAGGATCCATGGAGATTGATGGTAGCAATAATTTGGAGAGATTCCGTACTGGAAGTGGGGATGATGAAACCGTTGAAGTTCATGATTTCCACATTGTGAGTTTCCTCAATTATAATTTCTTTATTTAGAGCAAAAAGTTTGTGAGGCAACACTGCTCAGGCTTGTCGGTTGCCGATAGGTATACTTAATGTTTTCATACATTGAAGTAAGTAGACTGGCTCTGTCTAGCTCCTATAAGGGCACAAATAAACTAATATGAATCTATGAATACTAGTGAACTATAGTGAACTCATTGCATTTCATGCATCGAAGCATTGCCATGGGAAAGAAAGATTTAATTGGGATGAGTTGTCCTTCTCTCCCCATGTCCAAGAGACTCCAGGGATTAGGAGGGTACAAATATGCATTGACTCCAGAGAGCACTACTCAATTACAATAATAGTGTGCCAATATGTTGTTGTTGTTTTATTGAGCAAATACAGGGATAAGTCATAATTTTGGGATAAATGTTTATCCTGATCTCTCTGATAGTTTTCAATGATGACACGTTTGGAAGTTTCAGAGCTCAATTTTGCTAATTATTCTTTTTTCTTTTTTTAGGGAATCACTGGAATTCGGTTTTCTGGAGGTGCTAAATGCTATATAAAAACACAACCCAAAGCACATCTTCCAGCAGTGGAGACACTGAACAAGGAGTCCATGGTGTTTGACTTGGTTGTGTAAAATTCTTATAAATTTCTCTCCTGTAATATAAAGCATGCCAATCCCATATGATTCAGAAGCGCACTTACATAGGTCACATTCATTTTAGTTCATCTATCTATACTGATAGATCCCAGTGCAACTGTTGCTGTTGAAACGATGTGCCCATTAAGAGCTTTGTCATCAAAGTGTGGCAGCAAAAAGGCCCAGTGGAAACTAAAATTTTCCTACTATGCTCAATAGGCAGAAGCTTCAAATTCTGTTCATTAGATCTTGTTTCATGAACTTCATATTGAGATAATAAAGTGCATTCTTCTCCCTGCAGGAAGACCAGATCATGCCTGTCAAGTTCGATGAGGAGTCTCTTATTTGGGTGGCGGAGGACCGTCCTCTGACGGACAGCAGTTTCTTGAGCACCAGAATCCTGGAGCTCTGTGGAGATCTGCCAATCTTCTGGCTCCGCCCCTCATACCAAAAAGGTAGTAACAAGCTACCCATTTTTGTTGAGCTGGGTATGTCAATGAGAACGCTGTAATTCTTCCATAATGGCCTGACAAGACGCTCAAGGAACACTGGAAAATGTGTTAACTAAAATAATTGTTTGTAACTGAGTAGGTAAGTTTAAGAAATAAAATGCAATACAGGGAATTTAACTGAGTATCGTGATGACTTCTGATATCCTAAAATGTGATGTGATTTATGAAAGATGAAATGTTTATCTACCCTGGAGAATGCATCCAACAACATATCAGTTACACCAGTCCCATCATGAACAAGTGAACCAATTTCCGTGAGTAGCTGTAATTGCTCAGGCTTTTGATCTTGGGCAGTTGAGCAGCTCCCATCTTTCTCAACCCGTTCCTCTTTCCATCACGAGGGTAGAGGTCAGGACTTATACCACCAAGCCAGAAGACAGTTTGCAATATACTTTATAGTAAGCAAAACCTGTTTTACAAATCTGCTTGGCTGACTAGTGGTTTACACCTTGCAATGAAAATCTGTGGTTATTGGCAGAAAGATTTGGTTTTTTGTCTTTTGTTACAGTTATTTTCAAATGCTTATCTGGTTGTTTTACATTGCTGAATGATTTTGAAATTAGTTAAAGAAGATTGATATTTTATTTATTTATTCAAATTTAGACCAACATTAAAGGAGCTATATGTTAGTTTGTGACCAAAACTGGTAGTGCAGTCACAGTCAAAATAGTGCAGAGCGCAGTATCCCCTCCCCCTCTCCCCCAGACAAGAGGTTGCCAGCTAGGTTGGCGGATCCAGCCAGAATGTCTACTACACGGAGCTGCCATGGCTACGTTTCAAAATCACCAATGATTTGCTCTCACAGGGTTGTGTTCAGTTCAGTTCAGTTCAGAAAAAAATTGAGACTAATAACTAACTTAAGCAATGATCATATCGGTCAACTTGCTCGTCCCTCTTCTGTGTGGATAGCCCACTAAAGTTGATACTGTAATATGCGTAAAGAATGAATGAGGACTCATTTGACCGATGTACTGTCTTAATTACATTTCATTTTGCCATGACTGTATTAATGTTTTAACGGTTTCCACAGCGTCTCAGCATTATGCCAGAGATACGGACTAATAATGCATTGCTAATGTTAGCAACGAAAAGCCACGGTTTTTATTTCTCAAACAATTTGTTACCCAGTCAATTCGATGACCCACCTGCATACGCACTAACGTACAATGAACGAACATACATAACGTTATTTGACTATACAGAATAGTTGAAATGTCTGATTAAATATAATTAAGCCAAACTTAGCTGAATCTTACCTGCTCAGGAGCAAATTAGCAACTTTGGCGTCGGTCTTCAAATTCTTCTCTGCTTTTGGCCATCTCCATCTTTCAAAGGCATGTCCTATACAGATCCTTGTTTTGTTTCTGACTTAGTCACATATTTTGGAATCATAACGAAGCCTTGTAGGTTTAGTAACATCAGACATTTATGCTCCGAAACGCTGGTAGCTGCAGCTCAGTGGTAACTGGCAACCTGGATGTCGAAATACTACTGACTTCATGATTGGGAGATAGGTGGAGGGAGGCACAACAGGCCAAAACACTAAATGAAAACATAAACATTACTTGTGGGCTGAAACTTCGTTTTTGTAGTGAGATTATTCTGGCTGGACTACTGTTGTTAGTGGTATAAGTATTTGAAATTAACAGCATTCCTTAATGTCTGGTGATATATCAGGGCCATTTCATGATTAATCAACATAAAATTCTTACGTATTGCTCCTTTAAGAGAGCTGAATCACGATTACTGTGCATGCTCAGAATGTACATTCCAAGAAAATCTGCTTGACTGTAAGTCATAATCTGATTCCATCCTTGCCAATCCATCTTTGTTTTGCATTGTATTTATATGTTTTAGTTGCCCTGGCATGATGCTTTTTATATCAAGGAGCTTTCATTACTTTAAGCTGTTGCCGAGGGATATGAAGAATGTAAGCTGGTTTTCCATCGCCAATAATTATAAAAGAAGAAAAATGTCCTTTAGATTTTGACTCACAGTTGAACAGATTTACTTTGTTCAAAGTTGCGAGCACGTGCAGTAATCATGACGTAGCTCCTTTAATAAGTTCACACATTGAAATAAAAATCGTTAATTTTTAGAATGTATATGATGTCATATCATTGGTCCATAGTTTCATATCGGCTCTGTAAGCTTATTAGATTCATTTGTAAGAAGGTTTTGTAATGACCATCACTGTGTTTAAACCTAAGTAAGCCTTTGAATTGAGTTTTATTCACATTGTTGATTGAAGTTTGTGTGGAAAAAAAGATAAAATAATATGGGGAATTCAGAAGCTTTATTGTGTCATATTGCATCAGAAACATTGGTCAAAGGTGCATGTGATCATTTTAATCAGATTCTTCAGCTTCAGGATGGCATTGATGTTTAAATGGCCCTCATGTTGAGAGACAGTGGAAACAGACTCAAAATGAAAATTTGACTCATAGCTTTCTTCTGCTGGAGATAATGATGGACCAACTCACAGGGCGCTATTTTGAATACCTAATGTTATGCAATCTGCAAATGCAAGTGCTAACAGTATAGCAGGTCAAAAATGGGCACATCTAACTTTATGTCGGTAACTTTGTGACAGGAGGTGACAGTTTTTGACAAATATCTATGGATGTGGTGGGGGTGGGGTTCCATTAACTCTTTTCTGATGGGACTGCCAAATCCTGGTCAGATAATGACTGGTGAGAAAGTTTTATCATGTTTTTTACCATAAATCCAGTGCATTCATGCCATTTTGAACCAGTAATATTGTCAAGTGAAGATCAAGCACCTAATATGCATTATGCTCCATCCTTCAGTCATCTGAGAACCACGCTCTGATGTAGAAGGCTAATGCATGTGGGCCTTTGGGAGGATTGAGGTCAATTCTCCAGGTAATGTGTTTTCTACGAAAAGATGTGGGGAATTTAAATCATGTACAAAACAGTGCTTGGGATATTAAAGCAAGGGCGAGGCTGAAGTCAATTATTTGTACTGTATTTCCCCCACAAAAAGAAAATACTGTATTTGCATGTATAAAAATACCCCTAACCCTCCCCGTCCCATTAGACAGCACCACCATTTTGTTGGCATTATTGATAAGGTACTGTCATATCCCGCCTGCACTCCATGTTGTACTCATCCTCACTGGAATACTGATCCCTGGCCTGCTCCTGTGTGTGGTTGTTTATTAAAATCACTTGTAACCCATCATTCAATTAGCTCAGTTCCTGTGTATAAATACCCACCTCTCCCAGTTCTCCTTTGCAAAGTCTAGGTAATCTCTAGCTATGTTGAGAGAAATGTGCTGCTAACTCTGTAATTACAGCTGGATATCCCTGTTTAACTTGTGAGACTGTAGTTCAGTCTTTACACCCTCTTGTATCCTTGTCTTGTTATTTTTCTTGTTAATTGTTACCCCCATATTTGCTGGAGCTTTGCTTCAGTTAATTAAATATTACTTGTGTATTACTTCGCACTTGGATCCTCACCTGTCATCCTCACACCCATCACCCAGTGCACTGGTGGCTGTACAGGTACATAACGATGATAATGAGTAGGCTGCAATTCAGTAGCACAAAACTGCTGTTGAGTGACAGCTTAAGCGTTGTAAGGTGGTTCAGATGAGCCAAAATGCAAATGACACGAAAATTGCACAGACTCAGCATCATGCGTTCACTCATCTCTGATTGTGCAGTCCAAACCTTTGAGATGCAAAAACTTTTACTTCAGAGCAGAACAGTACCAAATTGGGTGAAGGTAATAAATATGCTGTTTGTGACGGACAAATTATGCTTAAAGTTATCACTACACGTGTTTCTGTTTGTTCCAGTGGTACTGTGCAAAAGGAGGTGTGTCAATGCAGTGTGCAATTTTCATGTTACAGACCTGTTACAACAGACATGTTGCATTTTGACTTGTTCAAACCACCTTTTAACGCAAAGCCTGTTGCTCTGTGGTTGTTTCACTGGATTGAATCACAGCCAGTGAAGCTGTTAGCAAATCAACACTCACTGTTTCCTTCCCATTTTCATTTTCGTTTCATACCTCATAAAAAATACCAAAATGGTCCGGTATAATGGGAGAGGGAGGATTAAGGGCATTTTTATACAAATGAATATTTGAAGAGTTTGGTTCCAAAACGCAAAAAGAGCCAAAATGACAAAATATGACATAATACAATAAAGCAATAGCCCTGTGCTTCTTACACGTGGTGCAAGTTTTCATTTTTTGAAATTCATACTATAAGGTGTATTTTTTCATGGTCCAAGTTTGTGTTTCTCTATAAAATGCAATGGGTGCCAACACAGAAAAAGTTGATTTACTCAAAATGAGTAAAATGGATATATTGCATTTTGGAAACAAACTCTTCATTTGTCCTTGTTTTAATGCCATGACTGCCATTTTGTAGAGGCTATGGATCACATCACCCACATCTTTCTTCACAAAATGCATTACCTCAAACTCTTTAATCAAACTCTTTCCTCCAAATTCCTCCAAACATTACTAGATTGGAGCATGTTTTTCAGAGGACTGAAGGAGGTGACAATAATGCAAGTTAGGTGCTTGTTCCTCATCTGCTGAAATTGCCAGTTTGCTATAGCTTTACCACACTGGTTTTCAAAGGAATGACAGTTACTAATATGATTGGCCTTAATGCAACGAAACCCCCAACTACACACAGGTAAATTGTCTTTGTCCAACCTTTCTGACAACGGCACCACAGCTAAGCTGTCCCCCTGTCACAAAATTACCAGAATGAAGTTAAACATTCCCAGTTTTGATCGGTTATACGTTTAGCCCTTATGTTTGCAGATTGCATTTAAGCTGTCAAAATTGGGCCCTTAAAGTTTCGCCACATCAACTGTATAGATTTTTGAAATTATTAGCAAATTCTGAATTTGATGCCTGCAAAGTATTACAAAATATCTCAAAAAAGGGGAATGCAAAGAATGAAAGGTCTGTGGAATCTTTAGAAAAAAAAACAACTACTCTAAACATTTCATGGATTGACTTGTGAATAGGTAACAGGCGATTCAGTTCATTGCATATTAAATGGCACGTTTGTTTGCTAGCAAGTTGGTTTGAAGTTCACTATGCTGCTCTAGCTAATAAACAGTTTAAGAAAAATATTCTATCCTGTGTGATTGGATGGAATTTGGGGATCTTTTCATCAACAGGTGATTATGCTGTGAAAAGATTTAGAGAATCCAAAAATTTCAGAGCCATTTCTGTGCATAAAAAACGAGGCTGGATGTGTTGGGCAGGTAATTAGGTTTCTTTCATCACTCACTGTGCTTTCAGATGGACAGAGGAAGAGGAGGGACCTCTTACGGGTAAAGCGCCAGGCAGCTTCCCCCAGCTTTGACATGCAGGCCTTTGAGGAGGCAGGGGAGGAGCCGAGCGCCGTTGGCCGTGGTCAAGATGCCACTGCCAAGAGAGCTACCGAGGAGGATGATGATGACAATGATTACGACGACGACAATGATGATGATGATAATGATGATGATGATGATGATGATGAGAAGGAGGAAGATAGGGCCTACAACCCTGAGAATCCTTACCACGTGAGTGTTGGATGGCTATTCTAACAACGTGCAAAACTTCCAATCAGATGAGCATCTGTATCATGTGCATTCTGCATAAGTAATGTCCTAAAAACAGCGCATTTGTCATGTTTAATTTTCCTCCATGTCTTTTTAAGAACAGCACATTTTGTGATACCTCTGATACATTCTGTCTCAAAAAAAAAATCCCCATTGTTCAAGCAGTAGCTTAATGGATGGGCAGATCGTAACACAAATGTAGTCAGGTAAGTGTGTGAACATTAACACATTTTCTGAGAGAGTGTGCATGAGAAACATCACCGAGACAACCACAGCTGATTAATGTTTTACGTTCCCTGAGTTTATGCTTACCCCTATCTAACAAAAAACAATGGCATATTGCATTATTTGTACATTGTTTATTATTTAACATCCTGTATTTAACACAGCTTTTGCTCTGTTCTGACGTGTAGTTCTAGAAGCACCATTATCGCCCTGAAGTCCACTCATGTAAAGTTTTAAGAGACACGGAAAGTCTTCTGGGGTCAATTTTAGAAGCTGTATCCCCAGACTGTCCATTTGAATCAGGCAGAAAGTCACCAGCCCCAAGCAATGATGACAATGTAAGTTCAGTGGTTTACAATGCCATGCAGCGTTGCAGGCAGTAGTCTCCACTCCACCCCGGCTCCATTAGATCAGGCCTGCTGTGGGGAGCAGCTGTTTGCGGAGGCCCAGCTGCTAAGGTCACCCCTTAGAGGTAATGGCTGTCACCCCTAGTCATTTCTATGGCCTCTTCTTTCACTTGAAGAGACAACCCCCATTGTCCTCTTTGTCATTGCTTGTGATAACTCTAAGACATCACTATGAAACGTTAAGGAGGAACAGTGCATAGATGCATGAGATTTTGGGACTGTTGTTCTTCAGTGCTTGTTTTGTGTTGGTGCATATTTTGTGTTCTTTTTCTTACTGCTGGCATTTGGAATACCGCGTTAGGCCTATATGAAAATAACATTTCAAGGTTTTTTTTAAGCGCAACCTTCTCAGCTGAGCAACACAAAAACACAAGCGCACACACACAAACAAATGCAAAGTATGATTCAGCACTGAACAAGGCCTTCTATTGCTTTACTCCCCAGCGCAATACGGAGGGCGAGGAGGGGACGATGGTATTTGACCCCATGCTAGACCATCGGGGAATATGCTGCACAGAGTGCCGTCGAAGCCACACCCACTGCCAGAGGATCTGCGAGCCATTGGGTGGCTACTGGCCTTGGCCTTACAACTACCGGGGCTGCAGGGTGGCCTGTAGAGTTATCATGCCATGTCGCTGGTGGGTGGGTCGAATACTGGGCATAGTGTGAGACTAGTAGTCTCTCTCTATTAGATGTGGGTCAATTTCACTATGGTTTTGGATTCAAATACTTTTCTATGCTTCACTACGCTTTGCTCCTTTGAAGTTCCCTCAAAATAGTTCCAACTCTGCCTCCTAGTCCTCTTTGTCAGCTAAGTTGCACCAGACGAAATCAATCAAGCAAAGAAAAGTATTTGACCTGTTCTTTTATTACCTTATAAATGCTGATTTATTATATTTATCCAGGATTTGAATGTAAAAAGAAAAGAGAAAATAAAAACAAAGTATGGTTACTAATTTTATTACTTTTATCTTAAAAAGACTGTGTAGTATGGATTAGCTTGGGCAATAATTAAATCTGTGCAATTGTCTTATATATCACCATAAGTGCTGAATTAAAAGTATTCTAAATGCCATTACTTCGCCCCCAAATGTTGCTTTTAATGTACTAACAAAGCCCATCTTTATTCATGGTCATTCTTTAAAATCGGTTCTTAACTGGTTATTTAATTTGAATTGTGCTTGTTTAAGTAGAGGACCCACATGTGTGCTGTAACTCTGAGTTCACAGATTATGTGTATTATTCTAAAAATCCTGCATGAGAGTGTATCTTGTTTCATCCAGTTTTTTGTATGTTTGTATGAATGCTTCATGCGCTTTTGTGAAGATTGCGTTGGTAGAAGGTGTCACTAAGGTATGTACAGTTTTCAAAGCACAAAAAATGCTAAATAAATTCTAAATATGGTTTTGTTAATGATGACTTCATGGTCTGACACTGTTGCTGCCCATACAGTTAATTACAGTTCTTCCTTTGATGTCAGGTAAAGGCTTAAAGTGGGTGGAAAAAGCAGTTTGGATTCTAAATGAAGCCACAAAATCTCTTTTTGATCAGCAGGAGACATGAACATCAGATATGAATTAAACATTTAACAGACTGTCACAAGATTTCATCCTTCGCAGGCAAATTCAAATTTATGCACTGGTGACACTTCACTTAAAATCACCTCGCTCAGTCTTATCACAGCAGTAGATTTGTACAGATGAAGGTAATTATTTTGTACTTCAGCCTACTCGCTGAAGTGGACTAATGCACAGTGACTGCCAGATCCCCTGAGAAATCACTTGGCGAATGGAATTAAGGTTTGTTCATGTCCATGGGATTCTGATTAGCACAATTTTGTTTAGTTATCATTTCTCTCATTTAGAAAAACTACCACTGTGACACATTGTAATTATACAAGCTTTATACATCCCTTGGCAAAAAATATTAGCATCTACGCTCTTATTGGGCAGATCCACTATGCTGCAAAGTTCTGCGAGAGGAGTTTAGCTTGTGTAAATTTATGTAGACCTACTTATGGTGGTCAAAGTTGTAGCGCTCTGCAAGTGACTGTTAACTCCTTTATGCGGAATACAAATAATGCCAGGTTTTTTTTCCTGTTATGCACGAGGCTTTTCAGGCTTTCTAAGTCAGTATTTGTGCCACAGAGACTCTGGAAAAATTACTCTTGTGAAGCAAGACATTTTGAAATTCAATCACAGAATTATATAGGAATTCACGGACGCCCGCATCCATATTTGCGCAATGGGGTTAAGATCTGCAAACTTGCATAGAAGTGGATCTGTGGTCACTTTAACCCTCATCAGGATAACCAAAAAGCTTACGTTACTGGATAAACAGGGTCTGAATGGACCCTGTTGTTAAAAAAATCACCAAAAATTTATTTGAAGTCCAATTTTTATGATCAATAGGTCAACTGAAAGCATAGATTGTCTAGTTTTAGGTAAGCGGCAGATAATTTGGATTTAAATTGTTTGTAAGGGTCACATATCTCCACTTCAGTAGAGCAGTGTGACACTAAAGACATATTTTCTTTCAAAACACAAAAACGTCAAATACAACTTTGACAACACTCAATATAATCTTTGGTATGCTAGTCCTGAGCTTATAAACCAAATATGAAAGAAAAATACCAAGTAGTTTTTTTAAATGAATTTTTTAATACTGAAAAGTAACGATTTTCTGTGATTTGGGCATTTGAAAGAACATACAATATGTGCCCCATTATCTAAGGAATTACTTCTGATTTAATATAGGGCTGTAATTGATTTGCATATCATTGCATTTTTTTTTTGTACATTTATCACAGTGTCCCAACTTTTTTTTGTGGGGGGGGGAGATGGGGCTGTAGGTTTGTCTTGCATTTAAGTTGGACAGACAATTTTTTTTCTTTCTTACTGCAACAAAATATGCATTTGAACAATCAGAAAATGAAAAGGACAAGAACAAACTGTTCATTTTGTTATCTTTTAATATGAAGGGATTGGGTTTCTAATGATAAAATGGAGGAGAACTGGCGATACAAAATGGTAGATCATCTTCCATTGAAAATCTTAGCTATCCAGTTAGCCCCACCCTAGTGGCTCTTATTGATATAACCCGAGTAACATCAGTTCAGATGTGTGCATATGGGAGTTGCAGAAGCACAGCAGTAAATCAGGTCCATTCCAAAGTCTGTCTTTCTGGCTTCTTTGATGTTTTCATTAGACTTACAAATCCACTAAGGTTGCCAAAGAAGGGTAGACTTACCTGAGTTGTCACTGTAACTGCTTGATTGTAACATGACCCGCAATAATGATGAAGAGTAAAAGCTAACTGTGGCAGACATCTGATACTGGAGTACTGACACCAAAAGTAAACAAAAAGTATTTTTGCAATTTTTTAATACCACATTATTTCCAATAATAAAGGAGAGGCATACACAATGTTCTTTGCTCTGGTCAATATTTACCTTTAACATGACTGACTGATGACTCCAAGTGCTGATGTTTTCTTCATAAACACAGTTTAAAAGTTTAGTTTGGTGTTCGTTGAACCTGTGAGTTCATATCGGCTTATGCTGAAAACATTAAACCCGCTGGAAAAAATTAGAACACTTGCATTTGGCTGTGACACAAAGGTTAGCATAATGTTTACTGATTCCGGGCCAATTTGAATTTACTTGCTAATTTTTATGCCATGGCACTAGTGAGCATTAGCAAGCTGTAGCTTAATTCATGTCAAATTATTTTCAGTTATGGCATATGTGTTTTTGGCTGACACAAGCTGGGCACGCTTTATGATTTTGAATAGAATTACTGCCGAAACATGCTCACTGATGTCAAAAGTCTCAATATTTTCACTTTTGATCACACAAGCCCAAACTAAGAAAATGCATCCTAATTGCCAGGTGAATTCCCTTCTAGCCAATGAGATAAGTTAGTGACAGTTCCAAGTGCACTGAATGCAAGACATGGACAAAAGTGTGTTTGAAGTAACTGCAATCAAAGACATGGTCAGAAGTGCAGTTCACTAATATTGGACCTACTTTAGCTCTGGTCCGAATAAATTTGACTCAAGTGCAACAAGTTGAATAAGCCTCTGTGAAGGAAGTCTTATCCTAAATCAGAGACACAACAAACCAGATGGAAATGAAGCAGGGACCTTTCCCCCGTGAACAGTTTTTTTATTTTTTGGATAGTTTTAAAGCCTTCTAATTCTTCACCCAATATTTCCACCCAAATGCATTATTTTACATATAGAATGAAGGTGACGAGTCTCACAAGGTGAAAAATCAACATATCTGTACATTTGTGATTTTGTAAGTCTGGCTAATTGTCATTAAATTTGGAAATGGTTATGGTTGAGGACTTCCAAAAGTTTGTCTTTGTCTAAAATGCACAGTAAAATGATCAGAGTTAATTTGACTCTTCTGGAGTGGAATTTACTCTTAAAGAGTCTAGTTGAGTCCAGTATTGCCAAAGTGGGACAAAATAGACTCTTTAAGAGTTGCTTTTACTCTGAACATTTTGCTGTGTGTGATACATTGAACATTTCTTATGCCCTCTCTCTTATGTTATTTTCTTTTGAAACAAGAAAAGAAGAACTTATATCTTCCCACATATCATGACCTAAATGTGTCACATGTGAATGTCATCGGTGTCTCCTCCCATTAAAACACTTGCAATACCTTCCTTATTTAGTTAGTAAGAACAAGTTCCTGGGCCTTTGAGGCTGGGGACGGCATTCTTGCCAACCCTATCCAAGTTCCTCAATCCAGTTTATTAGGAACAAGCTCCTAATCCTTCCACAGTCATCAGGATTGGAACTGCATTCTTCCTAAGCTACTCCTTCCTGCTGTGGAACAGCTTGGCTCTGGCAAAGTGCACACTCCATCTGGCAGTCATCCCTGGAAGCCACTGGCCAGAGATTGGCAATGCCTACTCTGCTTCGCTTACAACCTTTGAATTGAGCCTTCCTCTTCTGGGCTCTGTCCCAGTGTTCCAGTATTACTTTCAATAATCATTGTTTCCTGGTCACAAAATGTGAACTTTAGGTGAGCCTTCTAGACGAATTCTTGCAAGAGATAATACTGAAATTATGAAGGAAAACCAAGCAATACCCATTCTTTCTCAAGTTTGAGTAACACCTTGTAGATTATTTATGAGATACATTGCTTCGCAAGCTATTTCCAAATAAAGGAAATTAAAGCTTAAGTGAAAGCCCTAAAATATTTGTTGGCTATATAATATTTTGAATTTTTCGAGGCCTGTTCTGAAGGATTGTGACGGGCATGTCATTAGCAGGACCTCCTGATGGCCCATCCCCTAGAGCTTTGCAGAACTTTTGAAGGACGGATGTAGGCTATTCAGGCCCGGCGCTAGAACAGGGAACTGGGGGGGGGGGGGGGGTGGGGCACAGACACATCCCTTTATTAGCCCTGGCTAGTTCACAATCATTTTCCTTTATTGATGCGTTTTACCAATTATCGTAATTGGCATTTGAAGCCACGGTTTCTCTCCATATACAGTCTAACAGCGATTAAATCATGGGCAAAATTCAGTACACTGGCGGTACCAGAACTGATAATTAGGGTGCACAAAACAACCATTTAAAACAATTATTAGTCCTGACCTGTTCTCAGTCACTTTCATGATTAACATAAGGTTCACTCCAAGAGCACTCCACACTTAACAGGTGTTGCTTGTTCTCCCCGATTAGGTAAGACCACAATCATTCATCTGGACGCCTATTTGCCATATTTAAATCAACATTATTCAAAATTGCATACCTGTGCAAATATCTTGAGCTGCATGCTTTTTATAGCCCATTAAACTGCCGAGTGCCATTTTTTTTTCAACCCACACAATACTGATAGTGAAAGTCGATATTTCATTGGAATGCGGACCAGTTCAATCAATGCAAAGCATTGGGCTATTAATAAGTAAATTATTTTTTTGTACTGAATTTAGCCCATAATTTAATCACTATTAGATCGCAAATGGAGGGAAATCTTGTCTTCAGTTGCCAATTATGATAATTTGAAAACACGTCAATAAAGGAAAATTTTTGAGAACTAGCCAGGACCAATAAAGGGACGTGTCTGTGCCCCTCCCAATTCCCTGTTCTAGCGCCTGAGGCTATTTGTAATTTCCCAGTGATGCCACAGAACAATTGCACAGTGTCTTTTCTACTCTTCTCAACAAACTAGAGGAGAAGCACATTGACACCTTCCAAGCATTATGAGGCTATGTTTAATCAATATATAAATGACCCTCATGCTAAAATGTCTAATATTTTTTAAATGTTCAGCAATAGGACAAATTCCATATTCAATTAACCAACTAGTTCCACTGACCTCAAGCTCCCTGCCAGTGAAAGACTTTGCTAGCTTTCTTTGTATTTTTTATTTTTTTAATATTTTGCATAATTAGTACAAACAATTCCACCAGACACACGAAAAGGGAGAGGATATAAGAGATAAACCTTCAAAGGGAAATTCCTGTGTCCAAGCAGTGAAGCGCTTTTGTGTTTGCTTTCTCTCTCAGAGCCGAAGGCACCCAGGGAGCCCTTCAGCCCGGGAAACAAACAGCGCTTTGTGAGCACTGACCCGCAGGTCCTGGCAGCCGTATGGTGAACCCGCACCTCTGTGCTAATGGAAAAACACAGAACGCCAACTACGCAGTGGCTTCGGTGGGGGAGTTTCCACCTTTAATACGTGGGTCGCTAAACTTGCGCATTCTCGCTTGGCTGTACTGCCTTCAGTCCACTGTAAAAACCGAAAGAGAGCGGAGGAATTTCACGAGGTTGCTAAGGTGAGCAAAGACCAGCTAGCTTAATTTGCTTAGGCTAGCAGGCGATGCCAGTCTTGCAGCATCTTTAGATGATGCAATCAAACACAGGATTTAAAAAAATAATGCTGGCTCATTGAAATGTTGAGCCAAATGCTGACTCTGTGGGAGAAAAACTCATCAGGTCATTAACTGGACCATAAAGAGTGTTAAATGGTTATAGAGCCCACTCTCATTTTATTCACTTGGACACCATCTGCTGCACCAGTTTTATATTTTTTAGTGGTACAATAATTGGTCGTCTTGTGCTATTACTGACATGAAGATCCCATTAAGGAAAATGTTTACTGTTCGTAATTGACTGAAAACTTGTTTCTTCTCAGACAACCTGCTCAATTCCTTCTGCAGAAAGACAGAAATTTACACGTAAAGTCTGAGCTTTCATTGTTTGTCCACAATTTTTTTTTTTTTTTTGTTTGTTTGCTATATTCTCCTGGCTTTATATTGCTCTCCTTCCATATTGGTTATATGGCTGACATATACGACACTCCGTCCTATTTTAATGGTGCAGTGGCCTGTCATTATAGCTGTTTTAAATAACATTTCTAATATGTTTATCCAGCATGTGTGTTTATTCTCCATTCATTGCCATAGGGCCTGAAGTTATAGTCTGTTCCCAGGAGTAGGATGAAAGTTTCACTCAACTGAACAAACAAGGTCAGGCATTCTCTGAGGGAAAGTCTGAAAAGAGCATTGTGGGAGACAGTCATGTGCATTATCCACCCTCTGTGGGTACTGTGGCATACAGTCATTTTGAAATTGTTCTGGCATGACATTGACAAGCTATGCATCTGCAGTTTTCAAGGGCCTGGCATGTCGGGCAGCACTGCTTTGCATTACTCATGCCAAAATAGATTCACTGCTGTCATTTAATGCTGTCAGTTAAACTGTCTTTACATGACCTCAAACTTACTCAGACAAGTGGAACATGTATAATGCACAAAAAAGCTATATGTGAGAATGGGTTAAACCTGCTGAGACCGTGACTGTGGTGCAGAGGGGATTGTAAGACATTTTGGACTCGGAACATGAAAGGAGCAGTTGTCCAAATTCACAGTGGATGAGCAGACAAAGTTTGTGGAGAGGAAAGAAAATGAATTTAATCACTGGCAGTGAATGAAACAAGGAAGGCCTCGCTGCTAAGATATGCTACCCCTGGGGCGGGCTGTGCTCTTAAGCCCTAACAGTCTCATTATCCTCTCTCCCCTTCTATCAGATCCTGGCAGCAGTATGTCACAGGAAGGCTCCTTTCTGCCACTAGGCATGAGCCCAATCCTCTCATAGCACTGTGGTTCATAATTGCCATATGGACTGCGTTTTAAGCCAGACTGAAGACGATGAAGCCCTCCAGGCAGATTCCCCGGATAGCTAAATTAATATTTTATCTCATTTCCATCTAATTTGCACCAAATTATTATACAGCACTGAAAATTGTAATTAATTTATAGAACAGATCAAACACAGGTTCATACTTTGATACGGGGAGCTCTTATTTTCATAATTTGTAAGATTCCTTCTTCCATGCCTTTTAATCTTTTCAGCTTTCATGACATATATAAAATCATCCGCTATCATCAAATGTTAGACAAATTAATCACAGAAGAAATGCTTGTCAGGCTTGTATGTGAAGTTTTGGTGGAGAATCTCTTACCTGTCATCCCACTGTTTAATTAATTTCATGCTGGTTAATTAAATTGGCACTGTCTGGGGAACTGTGGGGGCAATCAAGACAAACGATTTCTGGGTCTGGTTTGATCGGGGATTAATGCAAGGGATGCTTTCATGATGCCACCTTTATCAAAGATGACGTTGGTAATCTTCCTTTCACAGTCATATTATAACCATTTTTGGACTGGATTGTAATCATAATCCATATTACTTATACATCTGACATTTAGCCTTATTTTGGCTTCTTAGAATTTGGTATTGTATAAAAGCTGAAAGTGATGATGATGTTTCAGCCAAATTGAAATGGATAGACTCTAGACCTGTTGATTTTCATTGTTTAGTTGAGTGTATTTGACAGAAGATAGTGTTTTGCTTCAAGGCCAAAGAAAAAAACTTGGCCTGAGTTCAACAACAGAATGAGTACAGTCTTATCAAACCATAGAATCATATCAGAGGCTACATTAGGCTTCAGCCAGGCAAAGCTTCCCATGTGAAAACAAAATAACATGTTCACAAACCTTCATATTCATAAAACAGCCTGTGAGCACCCAACCGGTGAACTTGTGGACTATAAAATCATCCCGTGAAGAGGATCTTAGCAGGCGAAGGTAATTTGAGCAATTTTGCAGTCAAATTTTTTGTTTTTACACGAATAGCAAGCCCTTTTAACCCTTTCAGCGCCGTAGGCAACTATAGATGCCCAATGATGTAAGATATCAAAATCAGACGCTGTTGAAAACTATCATATGGCAACTTGTTTAAAAGAGCTCCTGCAAGGGAGCTCTTTTAAACAAGTTGGCACATGATAGGTTTTCAACAGCTCAGGATAACAGCATTTTTAATTTCTTGAAAATGTATTAAGAGCTCAAAGGGTTAACAGTTTAATTAGTAGCTATAATATTAATCGTAGATATAAACAGTTGCTTTTTTTTTACTACTGGTTTGAATTCAAAGTGAACATATTCAGGGGTGTCAAACTGACCCGTAAAAGGGCCAAGAGGCTGCAGGTTTTCACTCCAACAATGCAGAAGCACAACTAATCAGTTGTGTAGGCCTAGATCAGTTGATTAAATCAGGGGTTTTCAGGTGTGCTTCTGCTTGGAAAGATTGAAAACCTGCAGCCTCTTGGCCCTTTCATGGGTAAGTTTGACACCCCTGGTTTAGATGAATGGTGTGGTCTTCATATCATCTTGGTTGTACCACATTTTCCAATTTGTTACATATAGATGTGTTGAAGTTAAAAGCATTTTTTAATCTTCCATAACCACCTTTGCCACCCATTAACTTAATGATTCATTTTCTCAAACAGTTTAGTCTTCGTAAAAACATGACTGATCTTAATCTATTGTTTCACCAAACTTTTGCACTTCTGATATTAATTTTGCAATCATGCAACCAAACACAGGTGGATTCATAATATTAGTTCTTAAAAGTGATTTAAGCAAATGCAGTATGTAACATACAAACCATTTATATATTTACAATGATTTTACAGTTCATGCAGCGATTATTAACTATGTTTGTAAAAGTGATTTGAATATAATATACAAGTAGTTCTTTTAGATTTAGACATAACATTTTCAAATGTTCAGTCAGGCATCGGCAGTGGTTTAAAGGTGGAGCAATCCTAAAACTCAAAGGTTGAGTTTCTGGGATTACTTTTCCCATAACAAGGTGAGTAAACTGTTATGTTCTCCTTACTGCAGGGTGCAAAGTGGATTATGAAAATTGATGGATTGCAGAGCCTGCTGACCTTTGCTTGCAGAGAACAGCAGCTCATTTGGCAACTGTCAAAAGGGGAAATGTGTAAGTGTATGATTGATGTCAGCCATAGCTTTGTGGAGATGAAACCCTTGAGAAACACAGGGGTTGAATTAAAAGTAGAAGAGCGCCCCTCTGTGGTGAAAAATAAAAAAGGCACAAAAGAAACTAGAATCAATGCCGCCAAGTTCCAGGCTGTTTCTATGTACTCCTATAAAATAAGGAACTTCAGTCTTCCAGTCTGAATCCATTTTTTCACCTCAATCGGTTGGCCAGTCAGTCTCAAACTGCACATGGGCATTGACCATTGGCATAGGCGGGGACTGACGAATCTGATGTTTCCATTTTCCCTCAGAGTTTATGGGCAAAATAAAGTATTTTTAGCAAGGCTGTGCAGAGCTGTCATGGGCGCATGCCCAGAAGTCTGAACATTGTTGTGGCACTCCAGATAAGAACTAAATTTACAGAATTTCCTAAATTAGCACATTACCTCATTTTCTGGTTGAGATTAATATGCATCGAAATGCCACCCTGACGCTTACACGACTTTTTGCCCCACAATGCCAAGCAATGCGTCGTGGCAAGGCGTGCCATTTTGGCGGTACGCAGCAGAGCCTAGTTTGCACCCTGTTCGCACATTATACACGCATAAGTTAGGCACTGTCTACGCAATGCCTAAAATTTGGGCTATTCGCGAACAATGCGTGAACACTTTGCGAAAACTTCCTGCCATGCGCAAATGGTTCGTGACGTGCGCGAACAATGCATTAGCTGCGTGTGCCATGATCACGTGAACAACTCGTGAGAACACCCTGACACGGCATGCATTGTCACAGACTGGCGGCAGTGTTCGCGCCAAGTTACCGTAGTGTTCACGCAGCGGATGAGCATGGATGGAATATTACAAAGTTTTTGCGTAGTTTTATGGACCTTTTCTTTTCGATAACCATAGACGCTCGTTATATGGATTTCCGGTGTAGGAGGAACCCCCCCCAGTCACTGGTTGCACTTTGAGGAATCAAAAACTACACCGGACATCTCATCAGCATGAGGGTAAGTCGATAATGACTAAATTTCATTTTTGGGTGAACTATTCCTTTAATTGGTTTGGTGTCTTGTGTGCCTCCGTTCCTTTGTGTTCATGTGGTGTATATAAGCCTTAGTTTTGTGTAGCGAAGTTGCTCGATTGTCATGCTTTATATCTTTAAGCAACCAGTCGGTTTATGCCTTTTAGTTTGGAATTGAATCACCATCTTCGGAAATTATTCTTACTTATATGATAGTGAAATATTCAATTACTTTTCTGAACTTTACAAATAGGAACAAGCTCTCCAGCCTTATTGTTGGTCTCCAGGTTTAAGACCGCATTCCTGTTATCCTGTATTTCAATTTTATTCCTCTGCCCAGTTTATTAGGAATATGTCCTCAGCCTTCAGGGGTCTCGAAGATTGGGCTTGCTTTCCTGTTAAGCCCTTCAGACCTGCTGTCTGACAGTCCCGCGTCGGCAAGGGTGAACATCACCAGGCTTCATCCCCGTGACGCCACTGGCTGGGTGCAGACATGCCCGTTACCCCCACAACTCTATATCACCAAAGCTGGACTGCCATCTTTCTGTTCTGGGCTTCAGTCTTTCTCCTGTTGATACAGTATTCTCATCAAAAGATAACCTAATTGGCTTGCACCCTGAATTTGCACCTGGTTCTCATAACAAAAAATAATTGCTAGACCACAGATAGGCACTGTCCATGCTGGTTTTGGCTCCAACAGCCATCACCATCCTGGAGTTCTTACAAGTTGTTAATTTTTCCTTTCATTTGTTTCAGTTAACCGCTATGGTAAATGAATTTTTAAGTCTCCTAGACTCCTTCAACCTAAGTCAAGCAGTCTCAGGCCCAACCCATCACAAGGGCCACACACTTGATTTAGTCTTATCCTCTGGCCTTTATATTGCCAATCCGAAGATCCAACATCACTGTGTCTGATCACCTGTTGATTGAGCTTGAGTCTTCTTGGATTAGCCCTCTCTCCACCCCCCTACAACCACACTCCCTCACAAGATCCATAAACTCTACCACAGCCACTAATTTCTCCAATACATTTAGGAGCTCTCACCTTTCTCATATTTCTGATGCTTTATCCTCCTGCTCTGACACAGAGGAGCTAGTTTCGCTTTTCTCTTCATCTTGCATAGACACTCTAAACTAGCCCCTTTAAGAATAAAGCGGGTTAAGGCCACCACTGCATCCTCTTGGCTAAATGACTCCACCCGTGCTCTTCGAGGTGCCTGCAGAGGGGCTTAGCGTAAATGGAAAACCGATAAACTTCATATCTCCTATGACGCCTTCCTTGACTAACTTAAGCTCTGCCAAACCTCTGTGAAAAGGTCAAAGCGGACTTCTATGCTGATTTAATTAATCAACAAACAGGCCCACAGACCTAGAGTTCTGTTCAAAACTATCAACTTCATCCTAAACCCAACTGCTGTATCTACCACCTTCTCCCCAGAAATTTGTGAGGATTTTCTAAACGACTTCATTAATGAGATTCAAACAATCAGAGCGAACATCACACCTTCTAACTGTGCCCTTCCTGAGTCTCACACTTCGACATGCTTTCTTCATCAGTTCTCACCTGAGTCTCCTTCCCAGTTGTCCGAGGTGGTGTCTCACCTGAAGCCTTCCCAATGTTCCTCTGATGTTATTCCTTCCCGCCTTTTCAAAGAAGTTTTTACCCTCATTTGCTCTCTTATTCTTGCTATAGTGAATGGCTCCTTATTTACTGGTGTTGTCCCCTCTGGCTTTAAGCACGCTATTGTTCAACCTCTGTTAAAGAAGCCTAACCTGGATCCCTTTGATCTGAAAAATTACAGGCCAATCTCTAAATTGCCTGTCATATCCAAAGTTTTAGAAAAAGTGGTTTTTCAACAGCTCTCATCCGACTTGAATAGATTTAACATTTTAGATAAATTCATGTCAGGTTTTAGAGCCTTGAACAGTACAGAATCGACATGCTACCTCTAAGCTCTATCCTTAACGAGTACAATATTCAATATCACTGCTATGCGGATGACACACAGCTGTATCTCCCTGTCACACCTAGCAGCTCCTGTGCCCTGACTGAGCTACTTAGCTGCATAGACAAAATTAAATCCTGGATGGCTAGCAATTTCCTCCAGCTCAATGACAGCAAGACCAAAGTTATTTTATTTGGTTCTCCAAATGCTGTTGCTAACCTAAGTAATGGTCTTGGTCCCCTGTCTGCTAATCTACACAGTGTGGTCAGAAACCTTGGTATCATACTGGATAGCTCTCTGAATTTTAATAAACAAATCAGTAGTCTGGTCAAAGGCAGTTTTTATCAACTGCGCTCAATAGCTAAACTTAAGCCCCTCCTCTCTCAGAATAATCTGGAAACACTGATCCATGCTTTTATTTCCTCCCAACTTGACTACTGTAATTCACTTTATGCTGGTATTAGTCAGTCCAACATAGCCAGACTACAACTAGTTCAAAATGCAGCTGCAAGATTCTTAACAGGCACCAGGAAAAAAGATCACATAACTCCAGTTTTAGCCCTACTGCACCGGCTCCCTGTACAGTACAGAATTGATTTTAAAATCTTACTGTTTGTTTTTAAAGCTCTTAATGGATTTGCTCCATCTTACATTACTGAGCTTTTATCTCCGCATTCTGCTCCTACATCTCTTCGGTCATCCTCACAAAACCTTCTTGCAGTCCCTCGCACCCGCCTCAAGACCAGAGGGGACCGGGCTTTCTCAGTAGTTGCTCCCAAACTCTGGAATTCTCTCCTCCCTCATATCAAGTCATGTCCCACCATTTCTAGTTTTAAATCTTGTCTTTTTTCCTGTGCTTTTAACTCAGTCTGATGCCTCCTCCTTGATTATTTTATTAATTTATTATTACTCTTGTTTGGTTTTTAGTGCTTGTCCTTTTATGACTTGCCATTTCTAAATTTTGTACCTGCTTTTATTGTTATTTGCTCTTGTATGTTTTATTTCTTGTTTTAGACCTCTGTATTGCCTTAGCTCTGAGCTATATTAAGCTAAGCTAAGCTATGTTTCATGTTAATGTTTTTCTCTCCCTGCCTTATTTTGTAAAGCACTTTGGGTCAACTTCTGTTGTTTTTTAAATGTGCTATATAAATACATTGATTTGACTTGACTTGACCATTCTTCTTTAAAGGGATTATTAGGGCCGGGCAGTGGTCCCAATTTTTATCCTGCATGTTCTTCTTTCTTCTTCTTTTTCTTCATCCAAGGAAATCCTCCTTCCCATGCGTGAAAAAAATCACCAAACTTTGCCCAAAGGTCCAGTCTCATGCCAGATTACTTCAGATTGCCTCTGCAAAAAAAGGCCAACAGTCCTGATGGTGGTGCTACAGCAAGCCTCTAAAGTTCAAAATTTTGAGAATTCACAAGAAATCAACCATATGGGCTGCAGATTTGCGACTTTCACAAAAATGTAGCCCCAATGCTGAAAAAACATTTGTATATTTAAACCTATTGCAAATTATGAAGTCCATCACTATTCTTTTTTTTTTTTCAAAAAATGTAAAACTTATTAAACCTATCTCCTCTCACAATTTTTACTCAATTGCCACCAAACTTGCTACAGAGCATCTTCAGACTGTCCTACACAAACAAGCCACACAGATTTTTGATTTATTGAAAATTGAGCCTACAGTACATCAAAATGTTTGACTGTAAAAGGTATTGTAAAAATATACTTGCAAATTCTTGCTAAATTTTCAGTGTTCATTTTAAAAAATCACAAAATTTGGGAGTCATGGCAGATGATGCTTGGAAAATATCAGAATTTTATCTCAAAAACGGAATTTTTTACATTTTGAATTTCGCTTTCATGCCAACAATTGGAGTCAATACAAAAATGGCATTTTTAAACATCATTTTTTCACTTATGGAGCCAATAAATCATTGTTGAAAACAAATAATTTACATCTCCATTCTGTCTAGATGCAAATTTGTGTATTTTCAGATTTTTATCTTAATAACTATTTTTGACAGCCGTTTGAAATCTGCCTTTACACGCTAACAGCTGCTGTCTTGCACACAGATGACAGGCTTGGTCAATTGAAGCTACATGCGACATTTCCATTTGCCAATTAGCTCAGTGAGATAGAGCATAGTCTCATGTGCCAGAAATTGTGAGCTCAAGCCTCAACTGATGTAAAATGCACATTAGAATGCCACCTTTTTTCATCTTCCTACACTCTGCTTGTTGCTCAGAATTGCCTAACTTTGCCTGAAATTGCCCATCAAAAATAACCATGCTTACACCATAGTCTGAATAATACTCAATTCTGATTGGCTGCAAGGCATTATATGCATGGGCATCATGAAGGATTAAAGTTCCTTGTTCATAATGTAATTTATTGGTAATTGTTTTTTTACTTCATAAATAGAAAATCATAACTGATGACATGAAAGAATTCATTGACTTCTGACTTTCTAAATTGTGGGCATGTAATCATTATTATGATAATTGTGTAAGGGTAAGTGTTTATCATTATTCAAACATTTATAATGAAGAAATTCAAAGACAAGCAAATTATAATTAGGTACATCCGTTTTGCATTATTTCTGTGTCAAGTTCAAGGAAAAGAATTGTGAGGGAACTTAAACACTTAGGTTAGAAACATAAGCATCTTATTGATTCACCCCAGTTTCAAAAGTAATCAGTGGAGGAATTTAATCACTTTATTGAACCTATTGAAATATATTAACCTCTTGAAGTTCCTTGGAAGAAAGCAAATAAGCAATATGGCCTTTATCTTACACCCAACTGTTATGACTTGAAAAATCACAAAAAACAAAGAAAACCAGAAAGTACAACTAAAACAAATTTATTCTTCACAAAAAAAGTTGTACAAAAAAAAATATATATCCAGCATTCAATTCTCTAATAACACACTGATGCCACTATTTAACTGTTGCCAAAACAAAACTCTGTTCTGCTGTCTGCTCTCTGCTCAAAATCACAGCATTTATATAGACTAGCAGCCTTCTAGAAAGATCCACAGGATTCTAGGGAAATCCCGCCCCCTCCAAGCAGGAAAGTGCCAGAAGCTTCTAGAAATCACTAGTCTTTTCCTAATGATTTTACAGACACGCCACCAGAGGGTACCAAATGAACAAAATAAATATAGCTGACCAGCAAGGCAGCAAAACAGCATGTAACAAATCTTCATTTACAAATGAAATATAATGCAGTAAAAAAAATGATCATACATAACACAACGCATGGTGGCAGAAAGCATTACGCTAGTGTCTTTGCTTGTTCAAGTATTGGCAAAGTTGACTTTATCCCATCCAGCACCCAGTCTGCATTTATAGCAATTTTAATTGTGCCCAACTCTGCGTTTATGGCGTGTTGCTCTTAAAATGAGTTGTGGTCAGGCGCATTGATGGCACTTTGCTATCCTGAGACATAAGAAATGCACAACTAACTAACAAAAACTTGGTCTATAGTCAGTAGTCAGTTTTTCACTGCTATTTTAAGCCTGCATTATTAAGATAATATAATGTGCTTTTTTATGTGCATAACACGTGTACCCACTACGGGTTACAGAGTTCATAGGGTGTTTGGGCAGCACTACCCAAACAAGCAAACAATTAAAAATAAAAAGGTTTCGATGTGAAAGATTTTTGTCAAGATATTTTAAAAAAATACTTCTTAGAATGGTTAGCGCAATCTTTGTCCCTACATCAGAGCATGCTGTAATGGTAGCTATTTAAATCATAAGGGATCCTATTTCCATCTAGTAATTTGTAATTCAGCACCTGAGATTATGCACGTAGGTAGTCAGAAATTATAATGGATAATGCCACAACTCCTTAAAACTCTGTCATTCATGCTGTTTTCCAGTAGACCCCCCTGGAGGGGTGGCTGTTCAATGACAATAATGACCAAATAGAAAACTCCACATTTAAGTTTAAGTGGCTTCATTATTATTTCCAGTTTCGCAGGCAAAAGAAGTAGCCCTAAAAAGCTGCATGTTTACATAGCAGCGAAAGCAAAGTGGTCAAATGTCTACAATTAATTTGAATTTCTCCCATATTACGGACTTGACCTCCAATCATCAGTCAAGCGGAAGCAAGTTCTTTTCACTTCAGTTGGATATTTTTCAAGGGGTAACGGTAATGCCATCAAAATAACATTAGTTTCATCTCTTGCTAGCTGTTTTTCTCACTCATTTTTATTTCTCTTGGTTGTTCCCCACCTGCACATTATTACTATTTTTTCAGCAGAGATCCTGAATTAAAACTAAAATTAAAAAAATAATTATTATTATAAAAAAAATAATTTGTTGGGTGAACATTATAAAATTATGGAAAGTATTTCCACCCAATCATAATACGCTCATTTAGTAAGAGACAGTTTTGTTGAGTGAAATTAATGTAAACATGCCGAATAAACATAATGTGTCTGGGGCAGACTGACGGAAGCATGGCTGCCAGTATGCGCCTATGGCCCCTCCGATCACCAAGCATTCACACACAGCCAAACAGAGGTGTTTCTCTATTGCATGTTTTATGGGTGGGGGAAACTGGAGGAAACCCACACGAACACGGGGAAAACATGCAAACTCCACACAGAAAGGCCCCTGGCGGGATTCGAACCCACAACCTTCAATAATTCAATGAAAGTCAATTCTGACATCAATATTTGTTTTAAACAATGTAAACATTTGTTATCCTAGTTTATGACAGTTGATATCAAGTTAGGAAAAAAAAAACACCTAAAAGCAAACAGGATTTCTTGAGATTGAACTTTATTCAACTTGCCTTCCCCAACTTGTCCGCCCACCCGTCTCTTTCGTGCGTTGCTCTGCCTTCTTCTGCAACTTCCGGAAGTAAAGTAAGTAAATGCACTCCCTGCTCGCACACTACTGCCACCTTCTGTTCTGGAGTTGCACACGCCATTTGATATCTTACTGAAAAAGCATTAGGTTCTGTCAGCATAACTGAATTTAGTAAATGTTAAGTTATTACACATCATGCTAAAATAACACTACTTAATGATGTTCAACCACAAAACATGACTATATATGGTAGAAGCAACATGTTACACTTAGATTAATTTAGCAGCCACCCAATCTGGTTTTTTTTGAGTGCTTTTTTGCATTAGTTGTAATGTGAAGTTCAATTGCTGCCCTGGAGATTCATTGTTATGATTTTTGCATCAGGATATGATTAAAATCATTTTGAGCAATATTTCAAAAATATTTTAGTTTTTTTACTGGAGATCACTGTGATCAGGTTTCACCTAATGCATCAGCCGAATTCATTGTTCTGCAAATGAAAGTTTTTTTTCCTGCTGCTCTGAAAATCTGCCCTTATAATAGCTATTCACCAAGGTACAAGCCCACCTGGCTTTGAAAGGACTTGTTTCTCCCTGAACACGCCAATGATTAATTGAGAAATTGATGGGCCACCCATTTCAGACCATGTGCTGAGATCATTAAAATAGAGCCCAATATGATCTTTTAATTTTATTTTTCATGGAAATGCATAGGAATATTGATCATAGCATGTTTTAAAAAAGTAAATATTTGCTCTAACATGAAAAGCAATTAAACAAGTTGGCAATAAACAACAACATACTGTTCGTTATATGGAAATAATTGCCCATATTAGTGGTGTATTACAGCCTGTCATAAAATGGAGGGTTGTTAACCACTTGTCTGTGCAATTATTGTTGTATAGCGATTGACATCAAGTTTTTGCTCTATGTCACAATTACCAAAAAGACATATTTATTGTGTTTTCATCCATTGTGTTTATATTCCAGCAATTTGGTTCTGTTTTACCCATTAACTTGGGTTGCTTCAAAAAAGTCAAATAAAAATTGCAAAAATTTGCTAAAAATATTTATGGAACGAGAGGAACATGCTTTTATTGGGAAAGAGCTAAAACAAATGTTCTCCTTGCCTTTAAGCTGACTGATCTTGGGAAAATAAGCTGGGTTGTGCACTAAAATGGTGTTTAAACTTGCTGACTATAATAGAATTAGGAACATTATGTGGGTGGAAATATGTGAAAAACTGTAATATAGCTGAATGAGCAGACAGAATGTGCTCAAGGGTGAATTAATTTATTGCATTATGAAGTTAAACGGCCTGTGACATACCTGTGGCCTAAGCACAGAGCCCCCACATTTGAAATGTGAACCTTTGCCATTTTCTTTCTAACCAAGGTTTGAGAGGAAAGGGGAAAAGATTGCAGGAGTTAGTGAAAACAAGAAATGTAGCAAAAACCCATGACTGTTGGCTGGAGGGAAGGGGTTAAACAATCTGTTCATGACTCCATCCCAGTTAGTTATGTGCAGAAATTTGGGTTTAATCCTTTATGTCTGAGTCTGCATGAATGGATTTTTTAACGCACTACAAAGGCATCGAAAAGGATTTCTGCATGTGAAAATCACAAAAATATATCTTTTCATTTTTTTTCCTCTCAAAGCATTTTAAGTATGAATCACCTGCATGAGGTAGAAGAGTGGTGAAATTTATCCTGAGTAAAATTATGAATCTAGCTATTCTGTAAGATCGCTAATTTTTCCATATGCTGTGTGAGGAATATTGTATTGACTCTTTCCTGGTCAAAATGAGGATTTAAGATGCCAGGGCTTTTATCATTTATATGTTACAAGCAATGAATAATGTATTGCTTGGAAAAGAAGAAGCACTGCAATCCACTGCGCAGCGGCAGATTGTAATGAGGTCATGTATTCAGAAGCAGAAAAATCAATGTGCACATGCCGTTTTGATCTATTTATGTTTTTTATCAGTTGTTGCATTACCCACAGCAAACACAATAGCACCATATCCATGTGTGGAGAATATGTAAGGGAGAGTTTGTTGACTGTAATAACAGATATTTGTTGTTCTTAAGTGAAGAAGTGAAGGTGCACTGAAGTTCTGTTTTCTCATCTGTTTTGATAGTGCATTTACCCATATCAGGTTCACTTTCTCAATACAATTTTCAAGCCTGTTTTTATAATGGATGAATTCTACTTCTGTAATATATTATTACTGCAAAACGTTCAATGAAATTTCACCTCAAGATAAAAAAAAAATCCATTTAGCCTCAACAGGAATTTATGCAGTAATAAAATTTTCTGGGAAAAAATTGACTGTGATACATATATATGCAGACAGAATACAATTTGAATTTGAGTTGAAAATGCAGCTCCCAATGCTGCGGAACTGGGCCAATATGATGCAAACTATTTATTTTGGATGTAACTATTTATGACAGCTATTTCTAAAACACAGTAAACAAGCAAATTATAGAGACACTCTGCAGTGCTGTGACTGACTTGGCTTTTTTATTCCCCTCCTTTGTGTTCCTTGTGCAATGATTTCTGGTCTCCTGTCATCGATACTCGGCATGGGAGTTCAGTTTAAATTTTGGCTACTTTTGAATGAAAGTCTTCAAGCCAGGTAGGACATAGTTAGGCTACATCCAGGAAATAATTGATTTATATCAGGGTGCACTTAAAGTGTATTATGTTAAAGGATCTCTCAACTTAGAATTCCATCCCTCCAAATGACCAGATCCTGGCTTTTTTAAGTAGGTCGATTGAGTTGTCTTTTTATTGCACAAATTTCTTTGCCAATTTCACAAATTTGCACAAATTTCTTTGCCCCACACTTTTGGCTGTTTCTGTTTTTTTTTTAACGACCACCTTGTGACTGGGTATAACATACTGTTCAGAATTCATATGTTTGATAGTATGTTATATTTGTATTATGTCCCTGCTGTTCGACATGCCTGTCTCTTGGTGCGCGTTCATCGTTTTTTCTTTAAAAGGAGCTCAGTGAATGTGGCAAAGAGAAGCCAGATTTGTTAAATGGAGCAATGTCGGACATTTAATCCGGTTAACTCAATCTTGGTTTATCGCAGGTGGAGCTGGGATATTCCATTTTAAGTTCGATTCCCTCCTGTGCTGAGAGCAGCCAAGTTAAACTGCCTTCTCCCATTTTACTGGGATGTGGCTTGCTAGTATACATTTTTTTTCTGTCTCCCTTCCTCTGCTCATGTCTCTTTAATGGTTTTATTAAATAAAAATAAACTTCTTTCTGTAGCAGAATTTCCTTATGTAGTCTCCCATCTTAGTTAGAAACTTCCTCAGGTTATTACAGTGTTTACAATGGAATTTGAGCTTGTTCATGAACAAATATTTAGAAAGAAGACCCCAAAGCAGAAAAGGTTGGGATGTGATGTTAAATTAAAATCAAAACTGAATGCATTGATGTATAAATTATTATTTACCTTCGTTACATTGAAAATAAAACAACAGCAAATAACTTTTCATTTTTACCACATTTTTTTATTGGCTTCTTGAAATAAACACATTTCAAGTTTGATTGTTGATTCTGTCAACAAATTTCAAAAAACACATTAAAGTATTTACCACTTTGTAACCTTGCCATTCCTTTTACCAACAATGAAAAAATGCATAGAATCTCAAGACACCAAGTGATTAAGCATTTTGGGCGTAATTTTTGCACATTCTTCCTGGAAACAAGTTTTAAGGTGTGCAAAAGTAGAGGCTCTTTGTTGCATTTTACATTTAAAAATGTACCACTCTTTCTCTATTGGGGACAGGTCAAGACAACAGGCATGTCAGTCAACACTTGTTCATGATTATTACGCAGCCATATTTTTGTAATGCCTGCAGAATGTGGGTTTGCATTGTTTTTTTTTAAACTGCATTGGTGTCCCCAGAAAAAAATGTTGTCTTTAAGGCATTACATTGTTCTAAAATCTCAGAGCACTTTTCCGTCTGGATGCACAGAAAATCCAACAGTTGACTACAGAACAGAACCTGAATTGGAGTATTTTACTATAGGTTATGGTGCAGAATCAAAATCAAAATTCCAAAATTCCTTCCGGGGCCATGGTCAAGCGCGCAGAGCTCGAAACCAGGCAGGCATTTAAGAGTGCATAATCGATTTCAGTGGATGTAGTGAGACTCAAAGGTAGATGCAGGGTCTGATCAGAGAGATCAGGAACATATGAGGAAACAGATTGTTTCTACAGAAACAGAAATAAACACAAAAAAAACTGCAAAACAGAAGTAAAAGATGGCAAAGAAACAAGTGATAACAGAGCGCAGACTTAATGAAACAGGGAACATATGAGCATGCAAACCAAATGTATTGACAGAAAACAGGAGGGGGAAAAAAACCGAAGTGGAGGGGAGATGAGAAATGAGACAAGGAGAGAAACTCTAACACAATAAAAAGAGCGGCCTGTAGTTCGAGAGACATAGTGAGAAAGTAAAAAAAATATATGTGGGGACTGAAAATTGGAAACTGCACTCTCATGGAAACTTGGAAAACAAGACATGGAATAGGACACAGGGTACGGAATCGTAACATTTCCAAGCTTAATGTTACCTTCACAGTGGTGCAGTAACCCTTCCCTAGGGCATTAACTCAACCCCATACCATGACAAAGCATGGTTTTCGGGCTTGTTGATAGTCGGGGTGGTCCTTTTGTTCTTTGGTGCACAACATAAAGCATCCGAAAAAGACCAGACACTATGATTTGTATGACCAAAATGCATGTTTCCATTGTGTGATGGCCGATCACAGGTATCTTTGAGCCCAGAGAAGTCCACAGCGCTTCTGGACACTGTTAGCTGAAGGTTTCCTTTTTGAACAGTAAAGTTATAAATGGCATTTGTGGATGTAGCAATGTATGGCAGTACCTCACAAAGGTTTTTAGAAGTAATCTTGAGCCCATGTGGTAATATCACCTATAAATAAATGGCAGATGTTGATGCAGAGCCATCAAAGTGATCAGAGATAATGGGTATTCAGGTTAGGGTTACGCCCTTGTCGTTGATTTACAGATATTCCTCCAAATTCCATGAATCTTCATTATGATATGCACCACAGAAATATCCAAATTCCACCATATTGTGATGGTTCTGCCCTGCAGGCCCTCCCCCCTCCTGCTGTTTGCACCTCCACTTCAACGAGCCACATCTGCTGCTCGTTGAGGTGGAGGTGCTATTAAGAGTATAAAACAGCTGCACTCCCAAACAGGAATTCTGGAGTGGATTCAAATCTGGTTACTGGACAGAACAAAAAGAGTGGTGGTCAGTGGTACCTCATCTGAGCTAGGTATGGTGGGGAGTGGCACCCCCCAGGGATCGGTGTTGGGACCCCTGCTGTTCCTCATCTACATTAATGATCTTGACAGGAATATTGAGAGCAGATTAGTTAAATTTGCAGATGATACTAAATTGGGGGGTTTGGCAAATAGTTTAGGGTCCACTAAAGTGATTCAGGATGATTTGGATAGAATCCAGAATTGGGCAGAAATGTGGCAAATGAAATTTAATGTAGCAAAATGTAAAGTTGTACGTGTAGGTAATAAAAACATTACGCAGGATTTCATGGGGGTTTAAAACTGGAATGTGCTCCACACGAGAAAGATCTGGGAGTGATTGTTGGCCGAACCCTCACAGGCTCTAGCCATTGTGTCTTAGCAGTTAAAAAAGCCAATCGGACGCTAGGATACATTGCCAAAAGTATTGAATGCAAATCTAAGGAGGTGATGCTGCTTTTGTATAACACATTCGTCAGACCACATCTAGTATTGAGTATTGTGTACAGGAGTATTGTGTACAGTTCTGGGGACCATACTTTAAGAAAGATATAGAGGCTCTAGAGAAAGTTCAGAGAAGAGCCACTAAGCTAATTCCAGGTATAAAAGATGAAAGCTATGAGAAGAGGCTGAAGATCCTTAATCTCTTTAGCCTTGGGAAAAAGAGACTCAGGGGTGATTTGATTGAGGTCTTTGAATATATTAAAGGGATTAACAAAGTGAATTATGAAGGATTCCTTTGACCAAGTGTTGAGAGTTGAACTCGAGGTCACAAATGGAAGTTGACCAGAGGTAAATTTAGCACTGATATTCGGAAATATTTCTTCACCCAAAGAGTAATTTCAATGTGGAATAGCTTGCCTGACCATATTGTTGAGGCAGAGACCTTGGGGGTTTTCAAGAGCAAGGTTGACTTAAAGTTAGATACCATTGAGTCATTGAGTACCTGAAGGGATATATTCACAGTAGTATAAAGAAACTGGCGAGTGTAGTTGGGCTGAACAGCCTGTTCTCGCCATTCATGTTATGTTTTGTTGAGACAACATTTCATGTGTGTTCCCAGACCAAAGATGGTAAGGAAACCAAAACTGTTATAAGTGTCAGGTCCAAAATCTAGCATCTGCCATCAGGGGATGTGTCAGTGCACATAGCGTGCATGGGTGACTTACACATTTGTGAGTGGACCAATAAAATGACATTTTTTGGAGCAACATATACCACCATTTTAACGTCATCTGTTCAAAGGACATTCCTGCTTCTTCCAGCAAGGCAACACCAAGCCACATTTTGCATGTATTAGAACTATATGGCTTCATAAGCAAAGAGCACAGGTGCTAGTTTGGCTAGTTTGCGGTCCTGATTTGTCTCCACTTGAGAATGTATGGCACATAATAATAATAAATAAAAAAAATAATAAAAAAGAAATAATAATAATAATAATAATTATTATTATTATCATTATTATTAATAATCAAAATATACTGCAACACAGGCCCCATCCTCTGCAGCAGAAGACCTAGATGATGGAGGACTGGGGAAAATTCTACTTGCTTGACTAGACCAACTGATATTCAGTGCCCAAACCATTAATGAGTGTGAGATATGGAGATGATATACAAAGACAAACAGTCAACTGTGTTATGCTTTTTGGACTCTTTTTGAACTCTTGTCACATAGTATATTTTCAATGGGCAATTAAATTGGCACATTAAACCATCAAATAATATTTTATTGTTATGCTTTCAATATACTAGAGGGATAATGGACTTTTCAGATCAGTCCTTTTTGATTTTATTTGCATTTGTAATGATGTGAAAACCTCTTCAGAAGTAGGATTGTATTATTTGGTTGCATGAACTCTTTTATCAAACTTAATGGAAATGTTATTCATTTTATACTCGGTAACAGCAAACCTCAAGTATAGAATACAGTGGTTGAAGACAGTCAAAGGATATTTGATGCAGTCAAAACCATGGCGCCCGTCCAAACGTTTTGACGTTAGGACAGAAGGCAGAGTTGTACCCAGTATCACTAGTCCTTTGTGTGCAATTACTGAAAATTTTTAACATGATCTAGAAACGGGGGGATTCCAACTCTGTTGCATAAAGCAGTTTTATGGACTAAGTGGACATGCGTGCAGAATGTTTAGCTAAAAAAAACACACAAGTCACAAGTAACCTTGGCATTCCTGTCATCGTTCACATGGTCCAAAGAGTCATGCTTTCAAGTCACATGATTTCTTTGGACATTTCTAGAGAGAAAAAAAATTAGAGAGGGTTGTGTAGTTTCTCTTATTCTCATGTTCTTAATTTTCGCCCCCCTGGAAGCTGGCTTTACTCTGATATGAGAGCTGGGGTCACACTTCAAAATGTGATCCAGTCTTGTGCTTGTTTGTATTGCAAAGAAACAATAGACAATGAACGTTATCCAAACACTGACACAATAGTCATGATATAAAAATAATAATTTTGTATAATGACTGGCATGGAGATGTTTATTGTACTTATATCAGTTACAATACACAAACACACACACACACACACACACACACACACGTTCAGCTATATTGTGTTCATACGCTGACCTTTTGCATCTGCCACTTGTGCCTCTAAACAGCCAAAACTTTCATTGTCATGTGCAAGAGTGCAGCCTTCAGTTCTATTTTGTTTTGTTGCTACTGTGCTAACTGATTACATGTTAACTAGCTCATAGTTCCATTCAGACAGTTGATCTGTGCTTTCTTCAATTTGTCATAAATCACCATACTAATATTAATATTTTTCTCAGAAAATTCAAATATGTAGTCTTTGTGTATTTAAGCCATCATTTCTGATGTTTGCAAATCCATAACACAGTGTTCGTAAAATATAGCCTTGAATTCAAATGTAGTGAATTCATACTAAGTGTTAAAAGGTTATCCATGTTTGGAACTACTTCATAGGTGTGCAGTTATCAGAAAATAATACACACCCTCAGAACATCCTTGATCCAATCACAATTGAGTACTGAATCAACCCAAGGTTTTAATGAACTTATTGCCAGGGTTAGAGATGTCTTTCATGGAATGAGCAACCTGTTACTCCAGAGCAGCGCCTAAATTATAGCAGGGAAATAGCATTTTGTCATGGCAGTGACTTCCGTGCTGACTTCATAGAAACTATTCCTTTTCAAAAACAGAAATACATTGGTCTTTGCATTCATTTTCCTTTTTTCTTTTGCTTACATCATAAATACACAATCCTAGGTTTAAGGAGAGAACTTGGGACAATGCATTGTCGTGATCTCTGCAAAAACAGAGCTTCAGAGTAACTCAGCAGAGCTTCTCAAAAGCTCTGTCTGATCTGCTTTTTCAAAAGATTTGCAAATGTCACCATAATGTTACGTAGAGGTCATTTTGGCATATGTGATTTGTTTTAGCCACAGCTTTAGCATGGGCAAACAGGTGCTGAGGGCTATTTTCCTGCCTATCAGCCTCTTCTAAACCAGTTCTATCACCCTCTTTATTTGCTTCACACAACAACAGACAAAACCATTCAAAGGCATGAGGAATGCATCAATCTGTGCAACATACACATGGATCAAGCTGCCTGCAAAATTTAGGTACAAACTGCCTTGGTTTCACACACACTACGCTTCATCTCCGCATAAGTTCTTAAGAAATATTCTTCATACTTACTTAACTTTTGCTGCAAATACTTTTATCAATTGTGACTTCCAGCTCAATACACAATGGAGAAAACTGGTGTGTGGGTGAATACATTAAGTTATTTTTTACATGAGCTAAAATGAAAAAGGCATTGGAATCCATTGAATAAAAGCCTAGATGAAACAAGCTTTTAGTTCATGTTGGATGATTCAGATCCAATTCAGACTGGACATCTACCAAAGTGCATCCAGTGGGTAGTTATTTTGTGAACAAGAGGCTTGATTTTCTCATATAGTGTATTGTTTAACCCGCATGCAATATTGAAAGAAAACACACATTCCATGTAAGGCGCCCTGTAAATATGTGGGGGCGTAAGCTGTCAATCAAACTGCAGGAGATTTATGTGTCATGCCAGACCAGGAATCAAGGGTGAAGGTTGAGTACAATCAAATAGTAGGGTTTATTGATAGTCATATGGTAACAGTGGGACAGCACCCAGAAGAGGAAAGCATGGGTCAGTTCAGATGCTGCAGGCAAAGTTGAGTAGGCATTGCCAATATCTGGCCGGTGGATTTCTGGGATGACTGCCAGATGGAGTGCACACTTCACCAGAGCCAAACTGTTCCAGGACAGCACCAAGTTGCTGAGGAGGAACGCGGTACCAATCTCGATGACCACAGACGGATTGGGAGCGTGTGCCTAATAAAGTAGACAGAGGAACAGACTAGGATAGGATTAACAAGAACACAGGTCCAAACCTGGACCCTGAGGAAGGCTTGGGAGCTTGTTCCTATTCATTTAGCAAAAAGAGACAGTTCCTGTACACTACTATCGTAATAGGTTACGTTTTACTTTCAAAAGATAAGAGTTTTACTCGTAAATACTGTCTGGCTTTAACCTCTTCCACTTGGGACTTTCCATCGGAGGACCTTGCTCTCACCTCGCCTTAAAGCGCATTACTTCTCAAAAGTTGTTCCCATAATTATATTTCCTAATTGGCAATTAAGCGTTAATTTGTAAATTTGGAAGGTACGCTTTCAATTAATAACTTCAGAAATCAGATTACAGTTACAAACAAATAAATGATCAAGTTACTTGCATTACTTTAAATTCTTTAACTATTGGCAGGACAGGAGGCCAGAAAAACCTGTGCTGTTTGGGCTGATTTTTTTCAACTTTGCTGCTCACTTTGCTGTATTCAACAACATGAAAGAGAGATCAAGTTAAGTGTTTTCTGAGAAAGGTACATGCAGCTGATGTAACTTACAAGCCCGGATAGACAGGGAAGTTAACGTTAGCATCGAGATCATAGGACCAAAGTAACATAAATAGTTGAATTGACGAAAAAATTCGTGAAAACAACAAATCCACCGCCAAAAACAAAGTAACATCTTAACTATCCAACAGAAAAACGGCTACTGTAGCACCACTTTTCAGGCCTTTTAACTCCCTAGTCGCCGCAAACGCTGAAAAGCTACACCAATATTGACTCACGTCCTTCGTCCTCTTGCCGTATCTGCAGCTTTTTTAATGGAAGCTCTCTCTGCTTCCAACTACCTTTTCTAGGCCTTTTTGGCAGGGCGAGCAATCGCACTGTGGCAGTGGTAGTTTTTGTACAGTTTGCTCTTCAATTCCCAGGTAGGCTTCCAACAACAACTTCTTCCTTTGATTTTATAGTTAAACAATCAACCTCCTGCATTGATTACGTGCTTTGAGTTCAAGCTCATACACAGCAAGGCTAGAGTACATGCAGGGAGGTGAGGAGGCTTGTCACTGGTTCTTTCCATTTGGACCATCAGAGACTGATTGGTCGGCATTTATACAGAATTACAGCAGCTACAGATGACAGATCTTTTTCGGTCCTTTATCAGATTTCCTTACTTTTTTACTGCTGTCAAGGTGCAAAGACGATTTCAAAAGCTATTACCAAAACTGTTTCAGTGATTATTTTATCTACTGTGCCTTTAAATCTAATACCACATAGTAAAACTACATTACAAACGTAATGCTTATTACCTGTTAATAGGACTTCAATTAGCCCATTTTTATTCTGAATGTGAGGTGAGTCAGAGGAATAATCACAATTTCATGACAAGCATTTCACTTCTCGTCCCATTTCACCATTCCTTTGTATTATTCTTCTTTGTGAGTGGAAAATTCATTTTCCATGCATCGCAATCAGAATGAATGGCCTGGAATATTTTGTGCTGAATTTTATTACAAGGTCCAAATGAATATTTCATTCAGATGTAAATTCATTTTGTGCTTAATCCATCTTATTACAGCATAATGACCCAAAGAAGCAGAAATTGATAATCAGAGAAAAATACGAAACAATATTACTCCAGGTACTTGTCATAGACTCTGTCAGAACAGATCAAATTATTTTCTTTATTTCCCCCAAAAAATAAAAAATAAAAAGAAGCCAGATCGGGTCTTTTCCTTTTTATTTCAGGTAAAATGTTTGCACTACAGATCAGCAGAAGCGAGTGCTCAGCCCTCATACTTAAAAAATAATGCAGAAATAAACGGCGATAATTCATGGAAACAGTGGGTAATACCAAAATATCTGAAAATTCAATGACGGTGGACACTTCATGAACATACGTACAAACTCACACGGCTTAAACATGATAGAAATAAGCATACATCCCATAAACGTTTAATGAGGATAATGAGGATAACTTTGGAGTCTCGCTTAAAGTTGGCAAAGGTCATGTTTTTTGTACAGTTCAACCACACCCCTATAAAAATCTGTGGTAGGGAGGTAATGGCTGGGAGAAACAGCACACAGCCTCCACAGGTAAGTTACACAACAACCAATGCCAAACATATGCCTGGATGTAATAGGGCTAAATTTACACTAATGATGATGCACTGGACCAGTCACGGAGCTTTATTAATATAAATACCTTTAATTATGTGACACATTATTCTCTTTCAATGGATATTCACACCAGCTTTACATTTTGGGCACATGTTTGTTGGTACCTACTTGTGTAATCATAAAAAAGATTATATGTTTTTCTCACAAATCATGGCAGAGAGCAGTATCTTTCAGGAAAATACCAAATATTGCCATGCTTGACCTCATTGAAATTACACTCTCACTGGTGCCATCTAATTTACGCGGAAACATCCACTACATAAAACTATGCCCTCGAGACCCTAATTTTCACCCAGTTGCGCATTGCCTTGGCAGGAAATTACCAATTAGCAATTAGTCCTTGTAGCTGATAGAAAATAGGAATAAAGGAATTGATTTGTCGTTGTGCGTATCATCAGACTTCCTGCATACAGGAAAATCTGGTCTGTAATCTTGGCTTTTACTTTAATTACAATTAATATACGGATGATACCAGTACATTTTTGGTAAGTGCTAGCTAACAATTTACGTATTCCTCAATAAACAGCTCTGAGGCCTTTTCCTAAAATCTCTACTTCAAAGCCTCCTTCACAAAACATCATACTTTAATATGCCTCTGTCAATGATTATACAGTATACACAATGCCAAGTGGATAAGACCTTCACACTATTGTAATACATCTTCAACCGTCTCTTGCAATACATTTTCCATAAACCCCATTTGGTTCTGCCTCTACAAAACCAAATCATTTTGGCCTGCCTGAAGTTTATGACCGCAGCTACTAAACACACACTGGAGGAATCGCTTGCATTTCATATATATGAGTTTCATAAGCAGTGCCTGCAACAAGCTACAGGTCACCACTTTAAATTAAGTTTGTGGATATACTTGCCTTGACAATATTTTATAAGTAATCCATTTCAGAGTATGCTTCCCCAGTACTGCTCATAAACATATTCTTCATTTAGTTTGTGTGAAACCAGAGTTTATCCATTTGCTTCTCATTTTACATTGAATATTTTTCATTTGGCTGAGTTAACTGGATAGAAGTTAAAAAAGAATAAAAAGGGGTCAAAAACAACCATGTGTGGATGGCTGTTGCATCTATCACCCAGAACTGTACAACAATAACCTTGGCGCTGACTTACTCAAAATAACTTTGATCAAACAATACACAAGGCATCAAAGAATGTTGACTGTTTTGATTAAAAAAATATGGAAATAGAGTGTCGTCATCATGGCAAAGAAATGCTCTCCACATGTCAATTATTGTAGATAGGACATCACCGCACAGTACGTGCCTGTGAAACAATTCAAATCAAGGACAAAATAACAAAAAGATTCAACTGAAAACCTCCAGACGTACTTTCTAAATAATGGTGATAGATATTGGAAACTATCCCGTGTATGTACGGCCTTCACTGCTCTGTAGACCTTTTTCTTCACTTGTTCGTCCACAAAATACAGACGGGGAAATGCGCAGAATAATGAACATTTTTTTTTCCATTACCTCCTCTTACCCTGTGGCATTCTTAGCAAATGTGAAAGGCAGTAAGGATCATTAGTGCATCGCTGCAAGTCCTTTTGGGCAGATAGGTGTGCATTTGGCTCAGAAAGTCAGAGAGCAACAGTGCTCCCTTCAGGCAGATACGTATCTACTGCTGCCTCTGCAGTTGCTTTGCTCTGAGCCACGCTCATTTATCCTCGACTTCATGCAGGACTGTTTCTCATCCAGCATCTCAGGAGAGGTGCACCAACAACACAGGCATGACTGTTGAAAAAAACAATAAATTTTGTCACATTTTGACAGAAACACCATACTTACAACAAGATGCACAGAAATAGGACACAGATAAGTCCCTGATCCATTGTGAGTCAAATAATTGAGCTGAACCTGGGTTAAAACTCCTACTCTAGTACACTAATATGGACTACAAGTGTCTCAAAACATGAAAAACACCACTTAAGATCAAAGTATATAAATGCTGTACATGGACAATACCACATCACTGACATCTGACGATAAACACTAATATCATCATTATCATCATCATCATCATCATTATCAACATAATCATTACGATCTCAATCATCACCATTAATATTAGCACCATCATCTCATTTGCTGAGAGAATGACTACTTTTTAACCCAGCTGCAAATGGAAGAGCTTGATAACTCAAATGGAAACACATCACTTATATCTAAGGGCTTTGAAGTTCAAAAGATAACAGTACAACTACTCACCCTGAAACAGCTCTTAAATTTTTTACTGACCATGTACAGTGCAATGGGATTGATGCAGGAATTCATAGAGGCCATGTTGATGCCAATGTAGTCAAGAACCAGGAAGAAACTATACAGTTAATAAATGATAGAAAAAAAATCATTTCATAAAACTTCACAAGCCAAACATCTTTGAAATCTAAATGAGTGTTAAACAAATATCCTCACCTCAGCAATTCACATCTATTTGGATCCTTTTCATCATAAATGGTCAGTTTCAAGATTCTGCTGAGATGCAGGGGCAGCCAACAGAGAGCAAACACAAGCACCAGACAAAAAACAGTCTTTGCCACTTCGCGTCTCTGGGGGCAGTAACAAAAGGGCAGATTTCCTAGGGTTATCCACGGCTGTGCATTGCCAGAGAATGAACAGTAGAACGACAGCAATATGAATACTTTGGGAATGGAGGTCATTCTGAAATCATAAATTTCTGCATGTTTGAAAATGAAGTGATATTACTCATTGTTTGACCAAGAGCAACTATTCATTCCATTGAATTGCAAATACACTAAAGCCTCAGTTAAAGCTCCATTCGCCAATTTTAGCTGTTCTCGCTAATTCCTGTTTAGACGGTTGCGCCCCGTTGCATCTCCCTCCCTACTTCATACCCTCCCATTAAGCTCCTAGAATCATGAATGAGCATTGACACAGCACTGAGCAGGTTACAGAGAGTTCAGACTCTATGTCACCCTCTCAGGACTAGTGAAATATGAAATATTTTTAGGCATGGCCAGACAAAGTCTTGTAAAGATTTTGTGCTTTTTTCCTGTTTTTGCCAGAAAGAAGGTAAAGCGCTGCGGTATTGAGAACTGAAACATACATTGGATCTTAGAAATAACTGCAGCCATTTAAACTCAAGATGGTTTAAAAAGCAATCAATGTTCAAAGTTCAATGCCTTTTTACCAGCCACGATAGGTACAAGCCGTGATACTGAAGCTGATATTGTTTTCAGTTGATCAGTGGGTCAAAGGCTGTCTTGAGCATTTTTGCTAGTGTTTATATTACTGTCTGTCCGTCTGTGGACAACTCTTGGGAACACGGTAACATCCAAACCTTTTGAGATGCAGCGTTCAACCTTCATTGGTAAACAATTCCGACAAAAAGGAAGGCTGAGTTTGAAGATGGACGTGTTCTAAGCTTGAGTGTTAGCAATGCCCACTTCCTTATCACAGCTGGTGCAATCCCAGATGGTCTCTTGTTGATTTCATAGTTTCAACTGGATATGTGTGCAATAAAAGCCTGTATGAAGGCTGCGCTTCATCATTTAGATTTTATGTAATTCCTGTTCACATATGTAAGTAATGCAATAAATGTATATATTGTTGTCGATATGCTACAATGAAACACCACTTTAATGTGTTGTCCAACTCTAGCCTGCATGTTTACATTGTTATTTGTTTCCATGATAGCAAACAGTATGAAGGCAGTATAAGCCATAATTGACGGCCGATAATGAAAGTGACATATTACCACATTCATTTTTCTGCTAATCTTTCAATTTTTCTGATAACACCTCTCTAGTTTTCTGATAATTTCACTCTAGTTGTCTAGTAATACATACTGTATGTCTCAGTACTTCTGACTTGATCTCTTAAAATCACATGTTGTGGTGGTTTCATTTCCTGTTACAGAGCAGTCGCCAAAGCGCTATCATTTTCAAAGCTACTACACTCTTACAGTGTCAGTGACTGTCATATACTGAATGTATGCACTACAAATCCCACAACCACCTTTATGTTGAATGTGCAACTGGGGGGGTACAGGAAATGAGGTGAGGAGGACGTAAGAGAAAAGTTCAGTAAAAGGCTGCACGAAGTTGTAACGCGGTGTCTGTGTCGTGATTTAATTCAGTGGGGTTAAACCCGTATGTCAAGCCGGAATACAACAGTGACGATCAAAGTTTCCAGTGACTGGCCAATTGTATTCTGGACGTTCTTAATGTAAGCACTGTTCATTCTCTGTATTTGTTCTGTATTAAACCAATTTAGGCTGAGTATGAGAATAAGCATGCTTTAAGCAACAGAAAATGTGCCATTCAAGTTCAACCCTCATCTTCTGTGCAATATAGACCATAATATTGATAAGGTCAGATATACTATATGTCCTTCCGACCAGGTCATATTAGGTTGATCGACTACTATTATGGTAACAGAGATTGAAGAGGAGCTGAGGCAAAAGTGAAAGTAAGCGTTATGTTTATGATTTACTGGCAGTGTCAGTTAGATGCAGCATTTAAAAGTGCTAAAATACTCTTAATCAAGAGGCCCATGGGGCCTGTATCTCTCACCTAGTTTGACATCATAGCAGTAATTTTCAGTAATGCAGCACTATAAAGTAAACATCAGCGTACTGTATGACATGCTGACAGAGTCCTGTTTTCATTGACAGCAAGTACTGAAATCATATTAAACCATGAATAATTAGTTGTAGCACCAGATGCACTATTCTATTAACTTGGTGTAGAGTCACTCCTATATTCGAATATCTGGGTTAGCTAGTAAGTCTTGAGAGCGCATGCTAAATGGATTTTTAATCCGAGCGCTCAAAAAGTAATAACATTTTAAATTAACATGGGCCAACTCAGCAATTTTAGAAAGTTTGATCCAAATCTACCCATTGCGACTTCAGAAGTAAGACATGTGCTATCTAATCAGTTACCAGGACAACAGCACTGGATCTGAAATCAAACCTAATATATAACAACACTGGGTCAGGGCTTGGAGGTGACATTTGTAGCAAATTTAATCCAATTGTACCAAGTGGGAAGAAGTCCAAAATTTGTCAGCCAATCAGAGGCTAGGGTAGCCATATTGGATCCTACATCAATCAGAGAATATGAACACTTGGTCAGGGCCATGAGACAGAAATGAGCACCAAGTTCTGCTTCTTACCAACCACACCATGAACAGACTGAGTAATTCTATGCAGTTTGACTAATGCAATACATTCTCACCTGCTTCAGATGGTCGGTCAAAGCAATCTGCATCCCGTTCTTCTTTCTCAGCATCTCACAGGTCATGAGAGTGTAGAAGATTGCCGTGCAGGCCAAGGGCATGCAGAAATAGAAGCCGAAGAGCCACCAATCCTTTGCAGCCTTATAAAACTGCCAAAACATGAGCATTAAGATAGATTTCACCAAACATAGCAAATTTGGAAATCCCATAAATAAAAAAATCCCACAGCATAAATCTTTAGGTACAGCAACTGTAGTTTGACGGATAAATATGAACTAAGGAAAATAGTGATGAGGGGATATAGTTGAGTGAAAGTTTTGGCACAAGTGAAACCCATTTACTGTTTGCAAACAAGACAGGTTGAGCGCGCAGCTTGGCAACAGAAGTATGGCGGACCATAATAGCTTGTCAAGCTAAGCGAGGGCATTAGCCATCAAAGATCGCAAATTCTACCTAAACAAATTTACTTTGACAAATGGCAACCACTTTCCAGATCCGTATGCTATCAGTGAGTGGGTATACCGTGTACACTAGGGACACTAGGGAGGAACTACGAGCATACAATTCACTGGATGCTTATGACTATGTTATCTGCGGACATAATCAGCATGTTAAATACCACGACAGACTTGGGAGTTTTGCGTTTCGAAATCAGAGGTCCTTCCTAGTCAAACACAAGGGCATAAAACCGCCGTGTATGACGCGTGGGTTATAATAATTAAAAAAAAAAAAAAAAACTGAAAACTACGTCCAGGCAGCTAATTGTACTTGCATGGCAGGCTAAGTATTATTTTGTATTGTTGGCTAGCTAGCTAGCGAGTTTGACTGCATAGTTGTCATGCACACATGAAATCTGCTTCGGATTACCATTATCCTCACATATTTAATTTAATGTCTGTAACCGTGAGACGCACGTCAATCAATTGGTAACATTAATTTCAATGGAGCAAAGCCCACTGGCAGCGTGTGACGCGCGTCAGATTTTTACTTTTCGCCACTGCTCAATTTCTTGAGCGTCAACTCAATAGAAACGCATTTGTCTTTTAGGTTATTTAACCATTTCGCCTTGTCATGGTTGGTGGCAGACATTTAGCAGAAACCTCACATGCAGTTGTCGAAACCGATATACCTTTCTTTTAACAAAGTCGCAGTTATGAGAGGAAATCTGTTATTTTGTGCGCATTTAAGTTATCAAGCGATCTACAGTTAGACAGAACCTGACTCAAGGTGCACTCGTAACAATTTAAGACTGCTACGTAAGCTAGCTAACTAATTCGCTGCTGGGTGAAGTAAAGTAAATCATAATCCTAATTTACCAGACAGCCAAATTTAGGAGGAAAATTATGCCTGTTATGTCGCTTTCTTTCATTACTTAAATAAGCTTTATCAGAAGGTGTTTTCAAAATTAAACGTTATCTTGTTGAATATTTTGAGAGTGACACCCAAGGCTTCTTGGTCGTGTTGACAGCTGTCAATGTTGATGCGGCTGACGCTTTCAGTGGGAGTTTAAAAGCATCAAGGCACCGTTCGGAGTTTGACTTGAGGCGTCACTTGCGACCAGTGGGCGTTATACAGATGTGATCCTCCCGGAATCCTGTAAAACTTTAGTACTCCAATGGAATATCAATTCTGACAGCCGTACACGTAACAACCAGACATTACAGTGCTGGTAAAATATCTAGTTCAATGTTTGCAGATACTTAACTTGTGAGACTGAATTGGGGAGACCGCTACTTCCGTTGCCGAGATGCGCACGCATCTTTTTGATGACATCCGCTGTAAATGGGTCTATTAAAGCAGCAGTATGCCCAAAAATGCAAATTCTGCCATAATCTTCAGGCCAGTTGAACGAATGAAGTTTGTTAGATTATACTACATACTTGGAGGATGCAAGCACAACTCTGTACCATCCTTCTCCAAAACAACAGAATTCCATGTAAATTTGTTCATTAAAGTTCCTTAAAGGCAAAAAAAATTTTTTTTTAATTAATCCAAAAATTACTATAAAATTACTTCATACAGTTCCTTAATTTGTTTTGGAGAGGGCAGCTACAGAACAGTTTATGGATTAGCAAACTTCCCCCATGTTTCAAATGCCATAGGGGTGAGTAGATTATGACAAAAAATTCATTCTTGGGCGAAGTACATTTCAAGTCCTGTGCTCCTTCAAGTCCTCACCTCCTACAGTGATTGGTTGCGTTGCCCACTTCACCAACATTCTAAGCTACAGCAACCAATCAGAATTTGTAAGCAGAACAACATAATCCTCCACCATCATGGAGTATCTTCATGCCATTTCACAGAACAACATGCATCATCATGGGGTACCTTAATGACATAAAGTCAATAAGGCGTTTCCTTTTGTGACACTGCTTCTTTAAAGCAGATGAAAGCTACTTAATTTAGTTTTGAATCAAAACAGGTCACTAAATAAACGCTGTGTACTTGTTCCAATGTTTTTAGCTGCTAATTTTCTGCTACAGTTATCAAGCCTTAATTTTTCTCTTCTATGCATGTTAAATTGCATAGCCAGGGGATACTGTATCCTGTATCAAGTAACCTGCCCCTCTCCCATCCCTTGCGTCAAATCATTCTGGATGGATTCAACCTGTACACATGCAGCCAAATGAACATCTTCACGTACTATTCAACTTAAACCATCCAAGGGTCTTACAGTTGTCAAATTTACACGATTAAATTAGAAAGGGCACATGACTCTTCCCGCATGTTCAAAATGCTGATGAAGCAGTAACTGATTCTAGCTCTTGAAAGTTCTATGGAAATTAAATTTAGAAAGGTCCATTGATGTCAGGGCAACATATGGTAGCCTTTAACAGCACTGCCTCTCTAGCTATATTCGCCAATGACATCATAAGCTTTTGTACAGCAGCATGACATCAAAACCTACCTTGAGGTTAAAGGTACTCAATTTTCCAATAAAATACATTGATGTCTCTTCACAATAGGAACAATAGCGATGATGTGTACAAATTGAAAGTTAAAGCTGCAGCCCATAACTTCGGAGAAAAGAGCAAGGGAGAGATTTGATCATAAACACCACTGCACCTCCCTCTTTGCTCCTTCTCTCTCCTTTACTTCCTCCCTCAAAGCGCGTGCATGGGTTCAGTTCAAAATAGCCAATAGAAACACACGAAGAGCTCTAGTACGTCTTATTGCAAAGTAAGAAACACTGATGATAACAGCACGCAAACATTAATAATTTTGCAATATGTAGCTCACAGATACATACCACGCCATCAAAAAGTCATAGTAAATGTGCTTGCTCATCAAAAGATGAGAAACAAAACAAAGCTGTGTATCAGCCAAGCAAGCAAGCGAGCAGAAGTTAACTACCTACAGGACGTTAGCAATAGCAGCCCAACCAAGAGAAACAAAGCTGTTCATCAGCCAACTAAGTGAGCAAAGCAACATTACCTACATGATGTAGGCAATAGCTACCAAACTGAGAGAAACAAAAAACATGCAAAAAATGTGAAACTTGTAAAAACACGTCCCATACCTGCATAAACTTGGATGTCTGCAGTGGGTGAAGCAGGCATATCCTCAGATGCTCCCCTTTGTACTCCATTGAAATCATGTCAAAAGCAACAGCTTCTGGCACAGCTAAGAGGATTGACAAGACCCATATCAATGTGATCTCAATTGCTGTCCACTTTGGAACACCAATTCCTTTGATGCGATTCCACGATACAACAGCCCGATACCTACAAAAATGATTGGATGAATTACCTCCAGTATGGACTAAAAAGCAAATCTGTTAACAGAACTGGAAAGCATTCAAACTTAATAAATAAAAAATGATACGTTTTAGGATACCTGTCAATGCTCAATGCACATAAACTCAAGACTGTAATTCCAACCGATGCTTTCTGAATAAACGGCACCAGTTTGCAGAGTCCAACACCGAATGGCCAATCTACTGCCAGCAGCTGAAAAAAAAAATAGTTTAAGTTAAAAAACCTAGACTCTTCTCATTGGTTATTAACAGATGCCAGAGAGGACCGGGCAAAACTGTGTTTTTATACTGCCTAGTACCTGGACAGCACATAAGTGGACATTAGATTATTCCATAAATAATTTGAAATTTAGGGACTGATCATCATTAGAGCCCGTTTATATCCGGATCCAGTCATATGTGCTTTGTGCGTGAAATACACTCATTTTCAGTTTTTAAGAATTTTAGTTTCTTAAAAAACATTATGAAATTTGCTGAAAAAAGGAAACCCTCAGCATGTTGCTCGCAGCTCATACAAATGAAAATAGCCTGGGTCAAAATATACACCAATCAGCCATAACATTATTACCACTGACAGATGAAGTGAATAACATTGATTATCTTGTTACAATGGCACCTATCAGTGGGAGGAATATATTAGGCAGCAAGTTAATATTTTTTCTTCAAAATTGATGTATTGGAGGGTGGAAAAATGGCCAAGTGTAAGGATGTGAATAACTTTTGCAATGGCAAAAATGTTATGGCATGACAACTGGGTCATGAGTAAAATAAGTACACATTCCGCATTAATGAATGTCTTGCTGTAAATGCGAGGGTTTTAAGCCTATTGAGCCTATCTGTAACAGTCCGACCGTGCGTCATCTTCAATCAGCTGCAAAGATTTTTTCAATCCACTTAAAATGACACTTCTTGGAGTTTCATTTGGTTCAAATGGTTTTACTTCCAACAGCAGTTTTGCATTAGCTTATCAACAACTCCACCATTTATTCCCCAATGCATGACCAACTCACCTTGTAAACATTGATGGGTATGTCTATTATTATATGTATGAGGTCTCCTAAACCAAGGCTGCCGATTAGAAAATTGGGTCCGTTCCTCATGCCTTTGTTACGATAAATGATTCTCAACAATGTTGAGTTGCCGATGATTCCAACAACGAATACAAGACAAGAAGCCACTGTGTTTATATATTTGAAAGTGTCTCTGATTTCTGTTTGTCCAGAACACATCGGTGGCTGCGGCTTGGATCGACTGGAGGCCATTGACAAAGTGTTAGAATCATTTGAGCTCAAGCTGTCCTCGTGGCCTCCACAGTCCATTGTTGGGGCCGCTGGTCCTTGGATGGCGTCATGAAGAATTGGCCTTGAGTAGTCAGCCTCCTTCTGGGCGCAGACTGCGATTAGTGTTTCCAGGAGCATAAATAATACTAAAAAAGTACGAGGCATTTTGTCTTTCTTGGTTACCTGGAAAAATACGGGAAAAAAATTATGAACTGTGCATGAAAAATATCCCATGACATCAGTGGTGGTGGTAACGTTCGCCTACATAGAGCGCAATTAAAGGCACCGTGTCACGATTATTGAGCATGCTCACAACTTTGAACAAAGTAAATCCGTTCAACTGCAAGTCAACATCTTAAAGGTATTGTTCTTCTTCTATGATTAATGGTAATGGCCACCAGCTTATACTGTATTTGTTGTATCCCTTGGCTAAAGATGAAACTAGTGCTTTAAAGGTTCCCTGACATTAAATAGGCCAAAATTGACATTTAGAACTTGCTATTGTATTTTTTCAGGATGAAAACGAAGATGCAAACACTTTTCCATGAAAATTTGTTGTTTTTAAACTATTTCGGATTATTTAAACTGATCGGGAACGCCCCCCTTTCACATGTCCGGAACTGCCTAATATGGCAACTGATGTCACGCAAGGAAACCAGCTGAAGTAGGTTGTTCTGCGGCAGTCGACAGCGGGGAGTGAAATGAAACTGTCCACTTAGGAAGCAACACTGATTGACAATCAATTTCACATGCTGTTCTGCAAATGGAATAGACAACAGGTGGAAATTATAGGCAATTAGCAAGACATCCCCAATGAAGGAGTGGTTCTCCAGGTGGTGACCACTGACCACTTCTCAGTTCCTATGCTTTCTATCTAATATTTTGATCACTTTTGAATGCTGGTGGTGCTCTAGTGGTAGCATGAAACGGACTCTACAACTCACTCAAGTGGCTCAGGTAGTGCAGCACATCCAGGATGGCACATCAATGCGAGCTGTGGCAAGAAGGTTTGCTGTGTTTGTCAGCGTAGTGTCCAGACCATGGAGGCACAACCAGGAGACAGGCTAGCACATCAGGAGACATGGAGGAGGCCATAGGAGGGCAACAACCCAACAGCAGGACCGCTACCTCCACCTTCGTGCAAGGAGGAACAGGAGGAGCACTGCCAGAGCCCAGCAAAATGACCTCCAGCAGGCCACAAATGTGAATGTGTCTGCTCAAATGGTCAGAAACTGACTCCATGAGGATGGTATGAGGGCCCGATGTCCACAAGTGGGGGTTGTGCTAACAGCCCAACACCGTGCAGGATGTTTGGCATTTGCCAGAGAACACCAAGATTGGCAAATTCACCACTGATGCCCTGTGCTCTTCACAGATGAAAGCAGGTTCACAATGAGCATGTGACAGAGTCTGGAGACGCCGTGGAGAACATTCTGCTGCCTGCAACATCCTCCAGCATGACCGGTTTGGCAGTAGGTCAGTAATGGTGTGGGGTGGCATTTCTTTGGGGGGCCGCTCAGCCTTCCATGTGCTCGCCAGACGTGGCCTGACTGCCATCAGGTACCGAGATGAGATCCACAGACCCTTTGTGAGACCATATGCTGGTGCAGTTGGCCCTGGGTTCCTCCGATTGCAAGACAATGCTAGACCTCATATGGCTGGAGTGTGTCAGCAGTTCCTGCAAGATGAAGGCATTGATGCTATGGACTGGCCTGCCCGTTCCCCAGACCTGAATGCAATTGAGCACATCTGGGACATCATGTCTCGCTCCATCCACCAACGCCACGTTGCACCACAGACTGTCCAGGAGTTGGCGGATGCTTTAGTCCCGGTCTGGGTGGAGATCCCTCAGGAGACCATCTGCCATCTCATCAGGAGCATGCCCATGCGTTGTAGGGAGGTCATACAGGCACGTGGAGGCCACACACACTACTGAGCCTCATTCTGACTTGTTTTAAGGACATTAAATCAAAGTTGGATCAGCCTGTATTGTTTTTCCACTTTAATTTTGAGTGTGACTCCAAATCCAGACCTCCATGGGTTAATACATTTGATTTCCATTAATAATTTTTGTTTTATTTTGTTGTCAGCACATTCAACTATGTAAAGAAAAAAGTAATATTTCATTCATTGAGATCTAGGCTGTGTTATTTCAGTGTTCCCTTTATTTTTGTTGAGCAGTGTATCTTGTTCTATTACCTACGGAGCATACGTCCAAACAACGTCATTTCTAAACGACGTCTTCTGAGGAGCCAGAATGAAAGTTTTAATGACGTCTTGACATCCTCTGGACGTCCCACGTCCACCAGACCTCTGCACAAGGTTAAAAATTTGTTCAAATGAGGTAGTTCTGGGCGTCTTTTCAACGTCAACAGCACACTCATTTTGGAGATTCTTGACGAAAAGAATACTTTCTTCCATGATTATTGCGGCTGGCGAGAAGTTCACATTTTTCATAATCGGCTGGAGCGCTGAACTGGCGATGGAATCCTATAATTTAGATACAAATGTCTTTAATGCAAAAAGAAAAATGCCATAGTTACTACTAAATATAAATACCATGCAAAACGATGACGGAGTTGCAAGAATGGAAGTAGATTTTGACTTGAAGTTGAGTGGATTCGCTTTATTCAAAGTTGTAATCGTGGCACAACTCCTTTGAATTCGGAAAACATGAGTTCAGGCAATGGATTTGCAATATCCCATTGGACCAAACGCTGTTCAATACACAAATTACACATTTTTTTCCTTCACTTTTTTCAAGAAATAGAGCTAATCAGAGACTAGTACAGATATTAACAAGACAACAGAACAAATTACAATCACAAGGTTTACCTTAAGTGTCCGACGACTCGGAAAAAATGACTACTTAATTGGCAAAAACTTTTGACTGCTGTATTCTAATTTCTTATTCGCGCTCCATCGAAGCTGAATCTACTTCAAATGCCCCATTTAAAATGGCAATTCTGTTTCTCTCCGGGGACGAACATTGCATTGGGTACCATTTGAAAGGCTAAATGTGCGCTTGACAACGTCACACCCTCATCTGCAAGTACAATATTGCGCAGCCCGTGCGTTTATCCCTGGAGTTTCGTCAACAGCCATCCTGCGGTGCGTTGACTGCACCCGACTGAACCCTCCAACAATTCAGTGTCCGGTTAAATCCCGGTTAACATCAGGGCAAGGAATGCTCGCGCGCCACTGGGGTCAAGTGGTTGGCTCTGAACACACTCTCAGTTGTAAATAAGAGTAGCTTAATATACTTATTTCTGTTGGAACGAGCGCTTAAGTGCACATGGTAATTATTAGGCCAACGTTTATATCAAGGAACAATTTAAGCATGACTGAGCACATGATAATGGCCCCTGATAAAACATTTTTTTTGCCTGCTTCTCATACACACACCCTTTGATCTACCTCAAAAACTTAACAGATCGCAACGATGATAAATTATGACAAGTTCATGGCACTGCGTAGTTTCCCCATGCATTTTGGGCAATGTATTACAGAAAAAGAATGTGCTTAGAATGCTGTCTGAAGGAGTAGATAATAATTTGATTGCTTACCTCAATTAAGCGATTGTTCCGTGTCGTATTCTCTTAATAGGAGGTGCTTCTTCCTTTTCTGTTTTGGAGTGAATCCCTACCGCCATATAGTAGACAATAAAGCAAATGTTTACCATGAGCCTCCCTGCCCTGTAACACACTGCAGTTGACACGCGAAGCTTCAGATTAATGTAACAGAAATGGCCGTTCAACCGGCGATGTGGACTTCTACTCTGAGTTTTTTTTTTTTTTTTTTACGGAGCCTGTTCGCAACTGGGAGAGTCAGCCTACTGTGAGGAGCGTTTGTCGCCGTCACTAGTCAATGCCCAATTCGCCCCACTGGCACTCGGCTGTGGTTGATGTCAAAGTAAGTTAACAGGAAAAAAAAGATAAATAATTAATTTAAAAAAAAAACAAAGAGAGGGACAAAGAGACAGTATTGTGGTAATGATCATATGATCATCCTCTAGTCTAGTGTAAGCGTAACATATGTTGCTCCAAATTGCGCGTTCTCACATGACCACTGTTTTATTCCGCGTTTTATAAAATGTTGATTGATTTCCTTACAGTTGTTCTTGAGCAGGAAACACAACATTATATTCAGCTTTGTCTCTCTAACAATACAAAGCATTCTGTGGAACAAAATCATCAGACTTGTAAGTACGGGTCAAATGCTGCAGGAGAGCAAAGTAATAAATGAATGCAATCATCTAAGTAGTTTCATATAATTAAAAGAGAAGTGATTATCTAAGTATTTTCATATAATTACCTCCACCAACAAAGTGTGAAGTGGTTGGTCAACCAAAATTCTTCCCCAGTTGTGGACTTTCAACTCATCGGGGAAGAAGAGAACTGAGGTCAACATCTATGAAACTTCACGTTCCACTTATCTCAGATTCATGATTAGGCGAGACCGGGTCTAGTTGTTACATGTCAATGTTGTTACATTCGAAATAGTTCCGTTAGTAAAACACAGATGGCTCCCTAATTTTTCCTGCCGCTCTGCGAAGGTGACCCACGTCTTTACGTGACAGAAGGACACACGTTGAAAGTCTCGGGTTAGTGTTTCGGAAAAATGCTTGAAAAAGTAACTTTCTTGGTGTTTGCGAGATTTCAATTCACATCAAGTGTAACTGATACATACCCGAGATTTTCTGTATTATGAGAGAGGAAGACATTATCCACTGTGTCATGACACACCCATATAAACATTGCACTGGAACATTTCAAAATGTTGGGACAATGGCGAAGGGCTGCTGATGGACTAGTTGATACACCCAAGTTGTTATAGTAAGAACCTGCCCCAAAACCTGTAACAACTTGGGCAAGATCAAATTACCTCACTGAATGACTTTCGACTTTTATGTATTTCAAAAAGATGCCTTGAACTTACAAACGAATAACGAAACCTGGCAATGCCATTAGAGAATGACTCAAGAGGTTCCTTACTGTGGCTTTGTGGGATAATAATAGTAAGGCATTCCCCTTAACTTGCCTACTTAAGTGGGAAACACATCTCACTTAAGCAAATTCCTAGTTTAACAAAATGCCCCACAACCTGCAACAAACTACCCCTCCTGTCACAAACGACCCCATATATGGGGTCGTTTGTTACAGATGACAGGGATCTATTTTTCATCACCAGCATTAGGCATGCGCAGAATATAGGGGTTGCTGCATATCAGTCATGCAGTCTAATAAACTTTTTATCTGTACAGTGCATATTGGTATCAAAAACCTGATAATGTTAATTCTACAGCCGTTAAAAGATAAACATCGCTGGGTTATGAAACGAGAGAACAGTCTGAGGCACAACAGCAAATCCAACATCGAAAGACTTTAAAGAAACCAAATTAGATTTGAGCGGCCAAGTCAAGTCAATACTTGAACCCATTGAGATAATGTGGCAGGACCTTAAGCAGGAAGTTCGTTTGTGACCCTCAAATCAATTCTGCAAAGAAGGAAGAGCCAAAATTATTCTGCAGCGATAAGAGAGATTGGTCACCAGTAATGGGAAGTATTAATTTGCTCTTCTCGCAGCTAAAATTGGTGAAACCTGTCATTTAGTTTCAGCAGGAAATTACTTTTTCACATGGGGGTCATTCCATGTCAATTCAACAAATTTCAGAAAATTTCCCCACCTGACCATCTCAGATTTATTAAAAAAAATCTCACACCAAGGCCCTGTACTTAATAGTATATGTGCAACGTTTCAATTAAATATCTTTTTTTATTTTTGAACAAAAAAAAAAATTAATACAGATGGCAACGTTTTGCTGATTTTAGCACTCCTTTAGTGGATTTTTAGGAAGCAATATCTCTAGTTATATTAATGCCATGGGCTCAAAGATTTCCACAGTGTTGCATGTACAAGTGTATGCCCAGTACACTTGTGAAACACATTTTCAATGGCAATTATGTTTTAATTAGGGAGCTGTGGCTGTTTGAAATTGCTAATTTATTTGACGAAGTTGTCTGTTACACCAACTTTGAAGGCGAATTATGACCAAAGTTATGCACGTAGGGAGCTGATTTTTCTGGGCAAGCTTTTCTCACATTGTGCAATTGGTACAATAAACAGCAAGCATGTCAATTTTATAGTTGTCCAGAAAATACACAGCAAAATCCTAAAAAAGCCAAAATTTCCTGAAATTTGACATCAAATTGCCGAGGTGTGACAGGCTGTAAATTCTTGAAATCGTCACCATCTTAAAGATTATATTCTTAGCTGTCTTTATTTCAAAGGTGGTTGTGGTGCCACTCTTCATTAAATAGTAATGAATTTTTTTGTAACACCTTATAAATGCTTGTTACCTTCGCCAGCGACTTCGCTGACGAAGGTAATGTTTTGATCCCCGTGTATTTATTTGTTTGTGTGTCTGTCTGTATGTGTATCGAATAACTCAAAAAGTACCAAACAGAATTTCATAAAATTTGGTGGGTTGATTTGGCATGACCTGAGTATCAATCGATTAGATTTTGGGAGTGATCGGGTCAAAGGTCAGGGTCAAGGCCACGAAAAGGTCAAAACCGACTTTCGGCCATATCTCGGTCAATTTTTATCCGATCGGCATGAAACCAACGCCAGTGGCGAGGGATTCAGTGGCGTCGGCGAAGGTATGCGCTCTACCGAGTGCCCGTTCTAGTTTTTCAACTGTTTTTTAATGTTAATACAAATTTGAGATCTGATCCTAACAATTATTGTTGTCTGAAAGTCCACACCAAGGTGCTCCCTGTTCCTTTGGGGTTTCTCTGTCTTTTTCCAGTGTGGAACACTGGATACAATGTGCCTCAATTCATGTCCCATGGGATAACAAAAACCGCAGAGGGGGTTACCATCTACCAACACTACCATCTTTATTATTTTTTTCTGCCAAAAACTAATTGACATATTTAACTGAAATTTGGCACACATCCTATTAAGTATATTCTGTGATATTTTTTTTAGACAAATCTAAGATGGTCAGGTGGGAGGCATTTGTTGAATTGACATGGAATGACCCAAGGGCTATATACTGCAGGTGTTGGATGGTGTTTAATTTGAAAACTGTTTCCTCATATTTCCCTTGTCTTATATTGTGTACGAAGATCTTGAAATGATAAATATACAAAAATTAGATGAATTCGGGAAGGGGGAAAATACTTTTTCGGGACACTGTTGATATTTCAATACATATTCTAATTAAGAATAATTTTTTCCATGAAGATACAAGCTGTAATCAAGTTCTCTTGCGCATTTATGCCTATAAATATGTTTTTTACTGCTTTGTAAAACACACTCTCATCCTGACTCATTATATAGTGACGCTGCCTGACCGAGCATTGGTATACAAAGAAAAAGGAGGCTTCTGGCATCCTTATTTGTTTAGGGTTAGGGTTCTGGTTAGGGGTTCGCGGTCAGGGGAAAGGGTTTGTTTTAAACTAGCATCAAATTAAAATGTCAAAAGCCTCTTTTTTCTTGGAATAGGCCTATTAGCGCTTGATCAGGTAGCGTCGCTATGTAACGAATCGCGATGAGACTGGGCTCTTTTGTATTGCTCAAAAGAATGCAGGTTGAGAAAGAAGGTTGAAAATTCTTTTTGTGTGCCTCTTGTGTCTTTCACCCTACTTCTGTTGCGGACTCTCTAACTTTTAAGAGATGCTTTTGCACAGCATTACCAGGCTTCTTGTTGGAGGAATAGATGACAGTAGTGCATGAATGGCCAGCAGTGTGCTCGATGTTGGCAAACTTTCTCCAAGCAATTCCTCGTGACCCTGTGCCTGCATATTGATGAAAAGAACTCACTGTTTGTTCTGAGAAAGATGCAACCATATGATGCCTTGGAGATCTGGAGAAGCTTATTCTCGTCATTTGTGTGAAGAGGTTGGGATAAATGAGAGCTAGCTTTCAGAGGAAGTTGAGCCATGTGGTCAACTTGTTTCTTTAAACAGAGATTTCTGGCAACTGCCAGATTGCTCTACCTAAAGGGTGTAAGTTTAGGATTTAGGCAGTCATTTTGTATTGATCATACCCACACTTAGCTTACTGTAATGCACTCATTATGATAGTGGTCAATCGAAGACCTGCGAGCAAGAAGTATTTAAGTCACAAAATGTCAGTTTTCAGATATTCAAGTTTTCAGAACATCCTGCTGATACTTTTTTCTTTCAAGGTAGTTAATTATGGACTTGTGTGCTGGTTCTAGGGGCTAAACATGGTTATTCCCCATTTTTTTTTTTTTTTGTGGAATGATTCTCCTTTATTACAGAGAAGTCGAGAAAAGTACACTTACACTGCCCTCAATAATTATTGGCACCCCTGGATAAGATGTGTTAAAAGCCTTAAAATTATTTTTTTTCATTGCAGAAGCATACTTTCACAATGAAAATTGTAGAAAAATGTAACCTTCAACTCAAGTGAATTTTTAGGGAAAAAAATCCCTGGCAAAGAAATAATTATTTTTCATAAAATCACCTGTTCCACAATTATTGGCACCCCTTACAATTCCTAGGAATTAAATGTAATTGAAGTATTTCTGTCATTTCTACAGTAGTTTACAGAGTTGATCAGAGTATCTAGGAACAATTAATTAGTAATTCATCACTTCCTGTTTCCCTGGGGTATAAATATGACGTGACACAGAGGCCATTTCTCTTATCCACGCTTCAACATGGGAAAGACAAAGGAGCACACCATTCAAGTAAGGCTGATGTGTGTCAACCTACAAGTCAGGCAATGGCTACAAAAAAATAGCCACTCGCCTGCACCTGCCCATATCTACTGTCAGAGGAATTATTTAGAAGTTTAAAACAACTGGAACAGTGGTAAACAAGCCTGGACGAGGACGCAAGGTTATTTTGCCACCACCCACAGTGAGGAGGATAGTAAGAGAAATAAAAAGTTCTCCAAAGCTCACTGTTAAACAATTCCAACAAATGGTAGCATCTTGGAGTCACAAAGTCTCCAAAACAACCATCAGGCGCTATCTACATGCCAACAAGCTGTTTGGGAGGCATGCACGGAAGAAACCTTTTCTCACTCATGATCATATGATGGGTCGTCGTTGGGTCTATCAGGAAGATAAAGACCCAAAACATGTGGCCAAATCTACACAGAAATGGTTCACCAGACACAGAATAAAGCTCCTCCCCTGGCCATCTCAGTCCCCAGACCTCAACCCCATTGAAAACCTGTGGGGTGAGCTGAAGAGGAGAGTGCAGAGGAGAGGACCCAGGTCGCTGGATGATTTAGTGAGATTGTACAAAGAGGAATGGTCGAAGATCCCTCTTTCTGTGTTCTCCCATCTTGTAAAACATTACAGGAGAAGATTAGGTGCTGTTTTGTTGGCAAAAGGGGGTTGTACAAAGTATTAACATCAGAGGTGCTAATAATTGTGCCACACATGATTTGATGTAAAAGAATTGTTTCTTAATGCGAGATTTTTTCCCCACTGAATAAATGCACTTGAATTAAAGGTTGGATTTTCCTCATTTTTTTATTGCTGTCCTACATTATTTCGAAAAAAAAAAAAAAAAAACAAAAACTGAATTTATTATTTGAATTGGTTAAGAACACATCTTAATCAGGGATGCCAATTATTATGGAGGGCACTGTATTACCACCTTGCAAATCATCTTCAGTCTACACCATTTTGGATACTGAAGACACAAAAATCACAGCACCCCTGGCTGGATGTGGAACAACATGACCGTCAGGATTAATCAATTTCAGTTTCTCCATTTCTCACTCAGTCAATTAAAAACCATATCTGCTTCAAAATCCCATTCATAGCAGCAACTCTGACAGCTTGGTGGAAATGCTTCCATATCACCGGTTATTCAGTGTCTTTCAATAAATCTACCCCAATTTGGCATAACCCTGACCTTCAAATTAATAATAAACCACCAGCATTCAACTCATGGAAAAAAGCAGGAATTACACATTTGGATGATGTATTTGATAATGGCACACTCATATCCTTTGAAACATCGATGCTAGAGTATAATATTAGCAGAAACACCTTTTTTCAATATTCAAAACTGAAAAACTGTTTAAAAGCAAAAATTAACGTATCAAATAACAGCCTGGAAAAACCCCCACTATAGACTGAAATCATGTGTATAGCCTCACAGAAAAAAAAAAACACTTTCAAACATGTACTGTATAAACCTTGAATAAAAATGGAAAATAACCTCCCACGACCAGTCCATGACTGGGAAACAGATCTCACAGTTACCACAGATACCAACTCCAGGACATACATCTGCAATAACATCTTCTCAATGTCAAAATAACCCAAATTGCTTCTTATTCAATATAAAATTTTCAGAGTGCTCTACACCCAATTCAGACTGCACAAAATGGGACTTACAGACAGGGACATCTGCACACACCTGTACATTAAACACCAATGACGATTACCTTCATGGCACATGGCTCTGTCCACCCATGCAGACATTCTGGACAAACATCATACACACATTATCTTCAATTTTTGGTCTCAGCATTCCAGTCTCCCCATCCGTCTGTCTGCTGGGTGATCTCTCATCACTTGAATCACCACTGAAATATGAACAACCCATACTGGCCGCCTTAACAATCGTCAAGAAGACAATACTCCTCGACTGGAATGACAGAAACAAATGATCTATATCCCGATGGCACCAACTACTGTCTGATTACATCTCTACAGACAGACTATTAACATCGAAGAACAACCAAATAGACAAATTCACAGACACTGGACTCCATTTATCAATATAACACAATCCACTATACCAGTGGTGGTTCTAGGACCGGGAATTGGGGGGGCGGAGACACGTCCCTTTATGACAATTAGTCCTGGCTAGTTTTCCTTTATTCCTATTATTAATCATTTTCCTTTACTGACGCGTTTTCCAATTATCGTAATTGGCAACTGAAGACACGGTTTCTCTCCATATGCGATCGTGCAGCGATGAAATCATGGGCGAAATTCAGTACAGAAAAATAATTTACTTATTAATAGGCTAGTGCTTTGCGTTGATTGATCAGGTCCTGAAATATAGCCTTTCACTGTCGGTATTGCGTGGGTTGTTAAAAAAAAGGTGGCAGTGGGTAGTTAAATAGACAGCATACTGCACAAGCTATTTGAGAGTGACAGGTATGCAAATTTGAATAACGTTGATTTAAATGCAGCAAATACACGTCCAGTTAAATGATTGTCTACATACCGAATCGGGTAGAAGAAGCAGCATCTGTTAAGTGAGGAGAGCTCTCGGAGTGAACGTTTTATTAATCATCAAAATGACTGAGAACAGGTCGGGACTAATAACTGTTTTAAACGGATGTTTTGTCACAATTCTCACTTCTGGTTCCGCCACTGTACTGAATTTAGCCCATGATTTCATTGCTGTTCCATCGCATATGGAGAGAAACCGTGTCTTCAGTTGTCAATTAAGATAATTGGAAAATGCGTCAATGAAGGAAAATTATTGAGAACTAGCCAGGACTTCCCCTGTTTGCCCTATAATATTTATTTATTCTTTGCTCTTTATTTATTAACAAAAACTTAGCCAAAACTTAGACTCGTGGCCTACCGGCACAAGTACAAAAGTAATAACAGCGTATACCTCTGGGCGGAGGTAGACGTCAGAAGGGATCCAGTAGAGGTACGTTCTTCTTCTTCTTCTTCTATTGGCGTGTATTTGCCCAGTCCTATCTTACATTACTGCCGTCAACTGGAATAGAGTGAGGGACAGTTGTACTGTAGTACAAGACCAAGGATCCCTGGCGGAAACATTACTTCAGTATATCACAGTGGTGGTCCGTCGGCAGAAACAGGGCCAGCAATAACATCACCTTTCACTGCTGAATGACCTCATTTCTCCTGCAGTTTACCTCTCCCGATCCGCAACAGTAGCTCAGATTAATTGGTAGAACCAATGAGAGTCTAATTTATTTTTGAAAGCCTTGTTATACATTGCACTACAAAATTATGCGGCGTTTTCTTCCGCACATCAATGACTATGTAAAATATCTATACGTCTTTATAATTTCTGCGCTCGTGTAGCTAGTGAAACAGGATAGATTTACGTAAATGAGTAAATTAGCCAGACAAATTGCAATTTATTAGCCTCTTATGACACAACCCTCCGCAGATGGAGGAACCTTGCCCAGAATAAGGACATCAAGGTCCCCTCCTGGAGCCAGATCTGGGACGGGAGCTCTTCGACGAGCTCCTGGTGGCTGAATTTTTCCCAGGACCTGGCTGGGCTGAGCCCAAAAAGACTATGGGTGCAATCTCTTCAATGACTTACTCACCACGAGGAGACGAGAAAGGGTCACGTGCATTGTGGATCGGGTGGCAAACTGGGATGAAGACTTTAGTGTTCTGAGCCCCAGTTCTGAAAACTGGCTATTGGGACAAGGAATATCACCACACAGGCGGGGAAGGAGCCGACGCTTGTTCGGTAGGTTGAGCGGTACTGGCTAGATATGGTCAGACTCACTTCAATGCACAGCTCTAGCACTGGAACCAAGCTCCTTGATAGGAGTTGAACTCTCTACTTTTCTAGAGGTGAGAGGGATTAGACGTGGGTGCATTTTTGTCCCCATGAGGGGAGTGCTCTTACTGTTGTTCGCGCTTACGCACCTGACAGCAGATAGGAGCATCCAGCCTTCTTCTAGTCCTTGCTTGGGGTCCTGGAAAAGGTTCCATGGGAATTGCGAATTCCATTGTTCTACTGGAGTACTTCAATGCTCGCATGGGTAATAACCGAGACACTTGGAGGGGAGTGATTGGTTGATTGGCCTTCTATTGTGGCCTACAGAAAGACCTAGACAAAACAGGTAGGTTTTGGGGTGAGGGTAAGGGGAGGGCCTATTACAGGAATGGATGGAGACCTGCAGTGGATGCCCAATGTCCACCTTGGGACAAAAACAAAGTAAGTAAGAAATTATCATTCAGAAACCGCATTTTGTGTTTACTTGAGTTATCTTTGTACATTGTTAAAATTTGTTTGATGATCTGAAACATTTAAGTTTGTCAAATCTCCAAAAATCAGGAAGGGGCAAGTACTTTTCACAGCACTGGGGTGTAGATGGGGGTCCAGATTCCATGGGGTCCTGATGGACTGGGGATATATTAGGGAAACTCAAGCTGCCTCTCCTTCATTTCACTGTCTGAGCTCTGTGTCTTCAAAAAACTCTTCCTCTGTTCAATGCCTTCAACCTCTTCATCTCATTCATCCACCTCCTCCTCTGTGTTTGTATCCATTGCTTTGTCTCTGGCGTACCTCCTCCTCTTAGTTGAAACCTCTTCCACCCAGTATTTTCAGCAAAATTCTTTCAGAAATCAAAAAAGCCCTTCAGTAACCTCGCCTTAAAATGCATAACTCACTTCCAATGGACTTTTCTTTATTATGAAAGAGAACGCCCTCCAGTGTTGGAGCAGGGCAGTAGCACACTCACAACCACAATGCAATAATAATTCATTTAATCAATGACTGACAATTTCCATTGAGATCTACAGGGTACTGAATCATCCCTCAATGCCCTGAAGAAGATGTATGTGAAAACGTTGATAATTTTATAAATTCATTCATTGTAATCAAATCATGGCTACGGGCATGCAAGTGCCTTTCTTAACATCTAATTAGCAACGAAACTTCAATTTGATCATTTGTGAGGTCTAATCAGTAGAATAATCGGCTAATTTGTTTCTGGCTGGCATTGTTATTCATTGCATCACAGTTCTCAGGCATTTTCCTTTCCTCATTGATGATGACCTAGTATGTTGATGTCTTTCGAACATTCTGAATTCCTGTTGCTCATTAAATGGTAGGAATTGGTTCATAAGGGATGTTGTTTTGTTCCATTGTTCCAATATGCTTAAAGTGGTCATGCCACAAGTTTTAAAATTTCCAGAAGCAGTTGTTTCAGCATATTTAAAAAAAAATGTTAAAAAAACAGATCATTATTTGATGTTTTCAGTTTGTTTGTGAGCCACAATTATGTATTAAACAAGCTGAACAATTTTGAATAAAAAAAATTGCTGATGGCAATGCAGCTTATCGGTAGCCTTTTTGTTCAATTAAGTCAATTAATTTTCTGATACTTAATCGGATACAGTTTGAGAGTAAACCAGCAAAATGACGGTTTTAATTTTACGCTAGCAAACTTAACACATGGACCTGAGTCGGCAGTGTACTTTTATTGGGTAAGAGCTTTAAATCTTTTTAATGGAGCATGTTTACAAATAATTTGAGCAAAACCATCATGAAAAAAACGCCAAGTTATATCGACAACTCCAAAGAGTGAAATTTTATACTAGTCTAAATTAAACAAATCATACAAAAATGTTTCATATTTCATCCAAAAATAACTAGAGGTGTTGGCACCTCTAAGATTTGATTGAGTCGGACAATCAATAATCTCTACTAGATTTATGCAGATATACTGACCTGTCACAATGTATAAATTATGGTTTTTTCAAAATTTCTGAATACTGACTATTTTGTAATTTTTTGACATTGCTTTGCCTGTAAACACCTATTGGAAGGACCTGTAACCTCTTGCAGTCACAAATATTGAATAAATTTGATGAAACTGCATGAAACATTTTTAGATTTATAGTTTGGCATTTTATTTCAGCCTTGTACCCCACTACCAAATGGGTGTGGCTGGGTTGCAGACCAGTTCAGCTTCAGGTTCGATGGAAGGCCAAATTTTGGAACATTTCACAAGCATCAAAATTTAAATTCATGAGTATTTACAACCAGAGATTGTTTTCACTTAGGAGGCCTATCGTGGTCTTCACTGACACATTCATTTAGTGACTTATTTTTGTTAACAATTTCAATTACTTTTCAGGAGGATAAACCATAAAACATTAATTAATTTTTCGTAAATTAAACAATTAAAAAAAAAAAAAAGCAAAAAAGCGTAAGCCACAAAGGGCCAAAATTCAAACTTCATGCAAAAAAAAACAAATTTCATTTGTACTCATTAAATCCCCATGAGTCGGTGTCTTTCTTCCTCTGCCTGAGAAAACTGGGGCAATTCTATAGCAGTCCTGAGACAATGCAGCACATAAAGATCTAACGGTTTCTGCTACAGTATGTTACGTTTCATCATGGAGCGATTGTCCCACGGCTATTGCTCCCCTGGGATATGGAGTCCAGGTGGTGACTGTCACTGGCAGCCCTTGTAATAGCTGCACTGTTGCCATTCCAACCTGCCAAGCCAGCATTCCTGATAATGATGTGTGGGGTTTTCAATGAGTGCTGGCTGCGGGCGAGAAAGGCCTATTGCGATAAGCCTTGAAAGATGTTCTCTGGAGGAACAACAGAGAAAATCACATTAAGGCATGGAGAGAGAGAGAGAGAGAGAGAGAGAGAGAGAGAGAGACCGAGTGCAGAGTAAGGAGGAAATGACTCAAATGATCTGAATATGTACTGCGCTCTTCACGATGATTGGATGTAAACCGTGTCATACAGCAAAAATAAAGTCAACAAACATTTGTTTTTAAAAGGGGTATTGAATGGAATTTGAAATTTAGTACACCATCCTCTTCATTGTCATCATGCCATGGGTGCCTTTGCTTATGACTAGAACTAAAAAAATATATACACTCAGTGTTATATAACTGCCAGAGTCCAAACGTGCTTTCTCTTAGACTTGCACAAATGCATGATTTATATCGTTAGAGAAGCATATTCCAGAAGAATACCACAATATTTAGATGATAAATATCAGACAATGATGCGGTGTCTTAAAATTTCATGTGATATACATGAAATACAGCATGAATACAGCATGAGGCAGCATCAACATTAATCAAAAGGCCAAATCCCCATGTCAGCTGTAACGGACATGCAAACTTTGGCCCAAGTTCTTGGAAAGTTCCTGACGGTTTAAGACTGGTCCATTGAAAAATTAGAGGGGTCCCAATTTCCCTGAAGTAGCTTTGCACCTGTTGACATAGTGGGGACCTTGAAACTTACACAGAAGAACAACTCCCATTAATGGATTGCAGATGAGGCTGCAGTAGTCCTTGCATGCTATAAACACAAGGACAATTGAAACCTGCTCCGCAATTTGTCAATGGGAATCGCTCCTCAGCATAAATTTCAAGGTCCGCTTTATATCACCAGGTGCCCAGCTAATTTGCTATTTCAAAATCCGGTCCGTCTCAACGTCACATGGAGGAGTGACTGCTATGAGATATGAAGGCCTCATCAACTTCAGCCAACCAGTTCCTTCATTACAAGCTTTATTACAAGCTCCATTGTTCAATTCCCAATTGTCTTGCTCCGATCAGCTCAGATTAGCCCATCTTGGTGGTTCATATTCATAAGAACATATGACCTGTATGCAGCAGTAACGTGAATGCATCTGTCCTTCCAAACGGCGTGGAGGTGCTAATTGATAGCCAAAATTTTTAAATGAGTCATTTCCATCAATGACGGCAAAAAAACCATATTTCTGAGAGCACCCATGGTATTTAAACAAACTGAGAGAATGGATGCGCTTATAGCGATAGTTTGGATGGGATTTTGTCCTGGAAACAGCAAACAGTTTGTCAGCTGTACTTAATAAACTAGAGAAGAAAAAAAAAAGCCACATGGCTAGTTTCTGCGGTTTTAAATGAAGTTAATAAGTTAACTTAGGTTCGGGAGCAGGGCCACGCCTCAACTCCACCTTCAATCACTGGGCAAGCCTATTTATGCCTGTTCAGCCCCTTCCTCTCCGTTTGACTCAGATCTATCGACCCTCTTCTCCTTACCTTCATCCATCTCCTTCCTATCTCATCCCTTCATCCTCATCCAATCATCCTCATCCCTTCCCACCCACATTCCTCACCACATCCCTGCATCCTCTCCCTTTCATCCTCATCCCTTCCTACCTCATTTCATCCACATTCCTGCCCTCGTCCCTTTATCCTCTTCCCACATATCTCCTCAAGTTCAACCCGATGCAAACCTCTCTCATGTCTCTTCCAGGTACCGTTTGGGGGGCTTGACGTCAACTAGGGTGGATACTAACGAGAAAGAACCCCCACACAGACTCTCCTCCACCCAGTCATCAACACGTCCTCCAGACAACCTCAACAAACATCCCTCTTTCACTTCCACACCCATACTCAATTCATTAAACCTTTAACTTCACCTCATTGTGGCGTGGTCCTTGCTTGTGAACAACGGTTGCTGGCACTGCAGCCATGGAGCTCAGTACATGCGTACATACAGGCAAAAAGCCGCGTGTATTCCGATCAACCATTCTGATTCATATCACATGGCCATGCACCAGAATAGTATCCGATCGAGGACCATATATGAAGGGGACTCCACTCTGATTTAAAGATGAGATTTAAAGATCGGATTTCTAAGTCCACACAGTCCTGAAAACATCAGATATGCAACATATGAAGGAAAAAAGTCAGATTTGAGTCACTTCAGCTTGGTAATGAGAGCAAACTGGTTGTGATGTCAGGGAGGATAAATTTTAAAATAGAAATTTCATTGGTTTCATTTTTAAAAAGACACATATATGCGGGTTGTTCCGTAAGGGAACAATGGCATGTTTGAAATGGCATACTTGTTCACTAAATACTAAATACTGCACCAGAATACACTGGACTCCATATGCTACTCTGCATCGCGTGTTATACGTACAGCAGCGGCGGCTCGTGAACTGGCAATAGGGGAAGCTCAAACAATCCCTTAAAATGAATGACTGGTTTTGACCTGTTTTCAATCATTCGTTTAAATTACCATTACAGAAACTCCGAAAACTCTCTACATTATCAGATGTGGCCAGTTTTCATTTATAACGCATACTGATTACGACTCCAGACTTCTCACGCTTTTATTTACTCAGGGGTTGGGGTTTGGAAGCAATGAATTTGTTTCATGATCGTTTGAGATAATTTGATATGTCTTTACGCAATTCCATTGCTTCAAACTCCTCCATGCACAAGTACTTAAATTCCACGCGAAAATCTCTTACATACGCGGTGATAGAATAATTGCTGTCTACAGCAGAGGAACGTAAAAATGCCACTTAAACTCATGCCGAATACGTGAGAGTTGAAAGGTATGTGTTATTAATGAAAACTGGCCGCATCAGATAATGTTGAGTTTTCGGAGTTTCTGTTATTGAAATTTAAATGGATGATTGAAAATAAGTCATGAACAATCATTAACTTTAAGGGATTGTTTGAGCTTCCCCTGTTGCCAATGCACGAGCCGCCACTGAAATAAAGTTCAGTTTCTTGTTGATTTGCTAATTTTAGAATAAACTGTGGAATTTTCTGCAAAAAGATTTGAAAAATCAGATTTGAAACATTTAAATGAACCGGTATTCAAGAATATACATTTTTAATTAAAGAATGAATTTTTTAAATTTATTCAAGTTTGGCAGGTAAGTGGACTTTGGAATGACCCCATGGTACTGTATATAAGGCCAGAAACACTATTTTGACTGCAAAAGGGAGAGTATTTGAATTTCTAAGATCACAGATGTGCTACCACTTATGGAGAAAGATGTCTCAGGCTTTCTTTGTCAGGTTAGAAATGATTGTCCCTGAAGGAAACTCTTTGACTGTAAATGCATCTCTGCCTCCTGGCAATAAGAATCTAATGCTGCATCTCACAACACAAATGTTACTACTCTGAATACCAAAAATTTAATTCTAAATTTGAGATGGAGAATCAAATAAAGTCCAAAAACCAATAACTCTCGAGTCTCACCTCATGCCACAAGAGCCCAGTCTCATCCTGACTCATCATATAGTGACGCTATCTGACAAAGCGTCAATATACCACTCAGAAGGAGGCTTTTGTCGTCTTCATTTGATGCCAGTTTAAAATGAACCCTACCCCGTAAGTCCAAACCCTTAACTCAACCCCTTCCAGGATGCATCAAATAAGGACACCGAAAGCCTCCTTTTATGTCATTTATTGACATTTGTTCAGGTAGCGTCAGTATATAATGAGTCGGGATGAAAATGGGTTGGCCACAGACTGACATTATCTACACTGACAGTTGGGTACAGCTTGCTATGGGAAATAGTAAGGGAGTGCCGGTGCGAAAGTAACTCTGGACGAAAGTAATACGGCGATTTACTCACAGCCATTCGCACTTTGATGCGTCATACTGGGTCAGCAGGAGCAGCTCACACCTCTCTCCAGACCTATGAAAAATCTTGAGGCGTCGTCGCTTCCTCGTGGCACGAGAGCGGGAAGACTGTTTTCCACAGCAGTGAGTAAATTCAGACAAATGGTAAACTTTTTTGATTTAAAGATTGTCTTTATTGCTCCATGTGTCATATTTATGATGAAATGATAGGTCATTTAGTTTTGTAACATATCCTGAAGTTTGAAATGTCAGTCTTTTTCCACTTTCGAAGCAATCCTCGTTCAAACGTCAGGAGTCACTTTCGGGACTGAAGTAGCATCGGTTACGTTCGTCCCTCTCTGCTAATGCGGCCGCATTTTGTGTTTAAAAGCTCATTAAAAATGTGTGTTATATTTTACAGACAAAGAATGCCAAGAGTGAGGGTCAGAACTACTCAGAGAGGAACGGTTGACCCGGAGGTTTACGCAAGAGCCTTTTTGATGTCCGAAGAAGTGAGAGTATAAGGAGGGCAGCAAAGGTGCATGCGTTTGTCATGTCACCCTGTTCAGGTACTGCAAGAGGAGGGCAGAGGCAGGACGGCAGCAGACCTGGGCCCCGGGGTACAGGGCTCACAACAAAGAAGAGCAGAAGAAGAGACTACAGGCATGTATAAAGAGAGCAGCTGATGTATATTTTGGCCTGAGTCCTAAAGAGGTGGGATTTACACCGCAGACAGAGCTACACCACTACCGCCATATAGCAAGCACCTCCGCTCCGGATCTGCCCCAGCTCTGAGCCGGATCAGCTGGAGCTGGGGCAGATCCGGAGCAGAGGTGCTTGCTATCTGGGTTAACCTCTTTTTCATGCTGTTTTAGCTGCAAAAGTTTGCATATTAGCTGGCGGAAAATATTGGCCTCAAAACTCCATGTTCATGGAAGAAAAACCAGATGGCAGGGTACTGAATTTAGCCCATGATTTAATCACTGTTAGATCGCATATGGAGAGAAACTGTGTCTTCGGTTGCCAATTACGATACGCCACAGTTGGCTACGCCACTGAATATAGATACTATAATTTATGTGCTGATTCAGATAGTTGCATTAAATAGTGGTTGCTGTCATTATTTATTGCATTGAAATGAGCCTGACATTCTGGAAACCTGCCTGTGAGGTTTCGGTGTCACGTGCGCACTGTGCGCCAGTCAGCCAATTTACCGCTGCACAGAAAGTAAACCAGGTTGGAGCTGGCAATCTTTCTGCGCACTTTCGGCGAGGCCTTTATCCATAAAATTGTCACTGCGTCATGATGAATATGTGACACCTCCCTCGACTAAGCCGCCACACCTATGTCAGCGCACATCCATCTACCAAAATTGCCAAAGTGGCGGTGTGAGGTGTTGCACTGCACAAAATTACCACTGCGCGGGCTGCACTGGACAAAATTACCACTGCGCGGGCCACGCCACGCTGCGCCACACTGCGCAATTAGAGCCCCATGGAGTGAACTTAGTAAGCTAAATTTACATCAAATTCATTTGGAATGCAAATTTGATGCACATATGATATTTGCAGATAGAGTGAATTTGGTGAAAACTGTCATGAATTATGAAATTCACTATTCATTTTCTATGGATTTACTTTGTACAAAAGTAGGGAAATATTGTATTATTTATAGTTTCGATTGGAATTTATACAATGTGTCAATTTGACTTATTTGCACTAAAATTTTAAACTCACTGGTGCTATAACATCTCTGAGTCTCCAATTCATCTTTTAGTGCATTTCATGCTGAGGAGCAGGCTTGGTTCGGTGGTGAAATGAAGTGGCAAAATCAAGTTTGTGCATATTTGTTTGCTTTTAAATTGGTATTTGTTTTAAGCAAATTACTTAGACTATACTTTCAAAGCGTTTTTCATAAAAAGAATTCTAATGTGCTATCCACATAAAGGCATTCAAGACGCAGCTCTTTACTTTGAACTGTAAGTTGGATTGAAGTTTGTGTGGATGAAGGTAGAGACTGTGGGTCAGTGCAATGGGTCAGCAATTCTGTTTTCAACTCAGTTCTAATCAGTCCAAAGAGGTATATTATATTCCTCTTCTTCAAAGCCTTTCCATCTTCTCTTCCCAAAAATCCTTCAGTAAGTGTGAAGGCCAAGTCAGATTGCTTTTAAAAACTAAATTTAAGATTCCAAATGCTTTCAAAGCTGTGATAGGTTCCTTAAGTTTTACATGTAGGGTACTAACCATTTGAATTTGATAATCACTTAATATTTATCACTCGATAATTTGACTCCAACACCATGATTGCAATATATTTACTTCATATGAAAATATGAAGCAAATGTGGTAACAACACCTTCACTAACTTTGCAGATTTGATGTGAACATCATGTTTGCACTTAAATATCGAGGGCTGACGGCAATTAACAGTTATATCCAATATATAACATCTGAACATAACTTTGTTGCGGTCAGCCCTCGTTATGATCAAATGTGAAATAATGTGGCATTTATACGACATTCACATAAATTCTATTTATCATGCAGTGAGTTACAGTTTCTCACAATTGCTAAAACACTAAACCCCATACTCTAAACCAAATTCTCAGTGGCCTAAACTCATTTTTTGAATCAAACACTCTTTTGGCCAAAACTCAAACACTGTTCAGGTACAAAGGCCCGTATTCAGAAACGACACTCTCACTCATTGAGTGCGAGTGAGTACTAAATCTTAGTTAGTGTCAGGTTAAACTAAATGAGTCAGAGGTTGTCCTAACCCTCATTTGCGCAAGTTAGTGCGGCTCAAGGGAGGTGTTCCCTGCACTCAACCTTCACTCAAACAGAGTCGGTATTTTCAGTGTGAGTGAGGTCTCTGAAAGCAAATGAGGGTTAGGACAACCTCTGACTCATTTAGTATAACCTGACACTTAGTAAGTTTGAGTACTCACTCGGACTCAATTATTGTGAGTGTTGTTTCTGAATACGGGCCTAAGATGTAAGTGTAACCTACATACACTTTCAGCGCTGATGCTTTCAGTACAATGCTATGCTCATAGGCTGACTGTTACTGTAGGCTAGTAGTTTCACCTGCTATTTTTACAGTATTGTAAACTGTATTGTAATGTATGTAAATCTGGAGTGCATACTGTAAAGACACTATTTCAGAAGTCTGTATTCCCTACTACACTAAACTACTTTATCTATTTTTATAGTGTTTGAACTGGATTCCATGGAAAGGCTCCATGAATACATTCATAGATGAAGCAGGGTTCAATCTGGCAAAAAGGAGGCAGAGAGGCAGGAACATAATTGGTCAACGTGCCATTGTGGAAGTCCCTGGCCAGCGTGGTGGCAATGTCACCTCCTTGTGCAGCCATAAGTGACTGGGAGGGGGGGGTTTCCTCAGAGTATTTACAGTATATACGGTATGTTAAATTACAGTGAGAACAAAGCGGAGAATAATAAATTAGATTTGATCTGTATGATTTTGAAAACAATATAGCGGCACATCTTTATAGGATGTACATAAAGGATCACAATGAGAACACTAAGGCTGAATACTGTAAAATGCGGGCTGTGGTCAAAAAAGAGCTGAGGAATGCTAGAAGACTGTATGAAAGATAAATTGCAGAGGGGGCAAAAACTAATCCTAAGCGCTTCTTTCAGTACTGTAGCAGAAAAAGGACAGATAAAGAGCAGGTTAAGTGCAGAAAGAATAAAAACAGATTGCTGCTATATGATAACAAGGATATTGCGGATGCCTTAAACAGTTACTTTGTTGAATGTTACCTGAACTGTTTGGTCAGATGAATATCAGATTAGTTTTTATTTGAGAAAATTCACACTATATTTGCACTATAATTTGCACTATAATTGTTTCCGCCTTATAGTGGCCACTACACTACTCTGTATATGAATATTGGGTGAATATAGTAGTATTCAATATGGTGCAGTAAGTAATGAATAAGTCAGTGTGCGATTCTGAGCATGGCCACAGTTACCTTTAGTAATTGTTACAAATGCTCCTAATGTTCCCTACTGCTGAATATTTACATTTTCAGACAGCCAATCTTTATTTTTAATAACTATTAATGCTCAGTGCTTCCAAAGGACATATAATGGTCCAAAACACAGAAGCAAAGCGAGATAGAAAGAAGGGAGAAGAAACTCCAATAATCAGAAGATATAAAGTCACACAAAACCCGACTACAGATATCTTCGGCAGTAGTGCGAAGCTAAAAACAGATACTCTAGCGAAGGAGGCGTGTCGGACATTCAAAGGTTGTTGATTTGATCTTGAAATGACCTGCTATAAAGCAAAACGAAGAACAGCTAAAACAAATAGAATTGTATAAAACCAGAAGGGCACTCGAACAGCTCAGACCTTTGACAAAGACCCATAGTCCACTCATCTAAATAGGCTGTTTAGTAACGCTTGAGCTCAACTACAGTGTGTTTGATTTTAAAATGGATGAAATCTATTCTGCTGGGACCCAAATGCCGAATTCTGCAATGCTGATAAAAATAAATAATGTGTGTACCCGGCTCATCTGCTCCACAATGTCATGGGTTCTTGCTTAGCTCATGCAATACTCGTCCATTTAGTTTCATGAAAATCAATTGTAGTTGGTCAAAAAAATAGTTTTTTTGACCAAGAACAATTGACAAACAAAGAAACCGAACTGAGAACAAAACCTTGGCAGGGGAAATAAAAATATGCAGGCCATGAGCTTGAAAGTTCATTGACAAGTAAATAGTGACCTCCAGTGGTAGAAAGTAAAAATTGCAACAGATAATCTCACACTGACTTGCTCCATGATAATTGGTCTTTTAGACTATATTGCGCTGATGGAGAGCTCCCACTAACTGATGTGTAAACCGCGTAAGATCTCTGTGTTTACCAAACGTAAGATTGTGTAGTAGATCAACAACTGTATTAAGTCCCTACCTTTCAGGAATGGAAATGTTGGACTTTAATCACGAGAAAAAGTACTGCTTGGACCTTGAAATACATTTTTTTTTACAGCCCCCCTTCTTGATCTGAAGCAGTATGACAGTAAACAGAATATGCTTGAGACTAGAATTTTTTATAAGCCCGTGGAACATATTGTTAATGGCTAATAGTAATAATCCTAAGTATTTGTTCAATATTTTCCCAGTTAGGCATTTTTTTAAGAATGTGCAGAAACTTCAGCACCTATGAGGATTTCCAGCATAAATCTCTGAAGTGAGTGGGACATTGCAAGAATAGGAGATAGTTTTCCTCAGCCCAGAAACCAACAAGGACAGATAGGCAATCCCTGTTAGCCATAAAGTCCAAAGTCAAAACCCAATCACGCATTAGCTTCACGCACGCACACACACACACACACACACACACACACACACACATATACTGTGTATATATATATATATTTATATATACACAGCATCCTCCATAATTATTGGCACCTCTGGTTAAGATGTGTTAAAAGCCTTAAAAAAAAATAAATTCAATTTTTATTGCAGAAGCATACTCTCACACTGAGAATTGTAGAAAAATGTAAGCTTCAACTCAAGTGAATTTTAAGGGAAAAAAATCCCTGACTAAGAAATAATTATTTTCCATAAAATCACCTGTTCCACAATTATTGGCACCCCTAACAATTCCTAGGAATTAAATGTAATTGAAGTACATATTTCTGTCATTTCTACAGTAGTTTACAAAGTTGATCAGAGTATCTAGGAACATTTAATTAGTGGATCATCACTTCCTGTTTCCCTGGGGTATAAATATGATGTGACACAGAGGCCATTTCTCTTATCCACTCTTCAACATGGGAAAGACAAAGGAACACACTATTCAAGTAAGGCAGATGTGTGTCGACCTTCACATGTCAGGCATCGGCTACAAGAAAATAGCCACTCGCCTGTACCTGCCCATATCTACTGTCAAAGGAATCATTAAGATGTTTAAAACAACTGGAACAGTGGTAAACAAGCCTGGACGAGGACGCAAGGTTATTTTGCCACCACGCACAGTGAGGAGGATGGTAAGAGAAATAAAAAGTTTTCCAAAGCTCACTGTTAAAGAATTGCAACAAATGGTAGCATCTTGGGGTCAAAAAGTCTCCAAAACAACCATCAGGCGCTATCTACATGCCAACAAGCTGTTTGGGAGGCATGCACGGAAAAAAACTTTTCTCACTCACAGTCATAAACGCAAACGTCTGGAGTTCGCTAAGCGATACTGGGGCTTCAACTGGGACCATGTGCTTTGGTCAGATGAGACCTAGATAGAGCTTTCTGGCGACAAACAGTCTAAGTGGGTCTGGTGGAACAATAAAGATGAGTATGCAGAAAAGCACCTCGTGCCCACTGTGAAGTATGGGGGAGGATCGATGATGCTGTTTCTCTTCCAGGGGCCCTGGGAACCTTGTTAGGGTGCATGGCATCATGAACGTTTTGAAATACCAGGACATTTTAAATCAAAATCTGGTGGCCTCTGCCCAAAAGCTGAAGATGGGTCATCACTGGGTCTTTCAGCAAGATAATGACCCTAAACATGTGGCCAAATCTACACAGAAATGGTTCAGACACAGAATCAAGCTCCTCCCATGGCCATCTCAGTCCCCAGACCTCATCACCATTGAAAACCTGTGGAGTGAGCTGAAGAGGAGAGTGCAGAGGAGAGGACCCAGGTCGCTGGATGATTTAGAGAGATTGTGCAAAGAGGAATGGTCGAAGATCCCTCTTTCTGTATTCTACCATCTTGTGAAACATTATAGGAGAAGATTAGGTGCTGTTTTGTTGGCAAAAGGGGGTTGTATAAAGTATTAACATCAGGGGTGAATTACAGGTTGGATTTTCCTCTTTTTTTCTTGTGGTCCTGTATTATTTAGAAAAAAAATTGAATTTATTAGAAGCTATATATATATATATATATATACCCCAAACATTTGGTATATATCATACAGATGGACTCAGTAGTCTTACAAGAAATTATATTTATTGGCTTATTGTGTAAGCATTGGTATTCAGTGTAACACAATGTTTAATTAGTTTGTTTTTATGACTGGTGACTGTCATTTTATGGGTATTTAATGGTGTTTTCCTTGTTTGTGTTGATTTATGTATTTTTTGCAGGGGCTGTAACATTTTGTGTACTGTACTGTCCTGTAACACGGACCACTGAAATCACTGTCCTGCTCTACTAGGGAGCTGGACCGGATCACTGGATTTTGGAGCATGGACCACTGCAGTAACTGTCCTGCTCCACTAGGGGACTAGTCTGGACTTCTGGTCGGGTGTCTCGAGACAGTGAAATTTTGCCTTCAGTGGCCTTGCAGAGGCATGATCTCGGAACCACTGACTGTACAATCCATGCTAGGAATAAATGGCTGCTTTACCCTCAGCATTACTGTCGGCCAAATCATTTATTTAGCCGCTATTTGGATAATTAAATTGATAGGACTGTAGGTCTAATTGTTCAGAATATTTGAAGCCTGTAAAATAAGCCAGTAACAATCAATGTGACCTGACAATATGCAAATCACCATTTTTACTGCGCTGTCAGCTGTCCGATTGGAACAGCTGTCTGATTAGAAAACATAAATGTAGGACACCGCACTTGTCACTGAAATTACCTTCATTGGCAGAAGAATTCTGAAATGTCGCTCTCACTGTAGGTAAAAATTGTCCTTGAATGACAGTGCATAGATGTGATTATAATTGTACTGAATGTAGCCCATTATATTGTCACTGTTAGATAGCACAGGTGTGAGGCAATTCTGGTGCCGGTCGGTGAAGAGGAAATTTCAACTGTACAATTATTAGGCTTGAATACATTTTTGTATTACATTTGTATTACATTGTATTAGAAGGCTGGTCTGGACCACTGGTCTTTGGAGCAGAGACCACTGCAGTAACTGTACTGCTCCACTAGAGGACTGGTCCAGACTCCTGGTCTTTGAAGCACGGACAGCTGCTGTAATTACTGTCTTGCTCCACTAGGGGACTGCTCTAGACCACTGGTCTTTGGAGCACGGACCACTGCAGTGACTGTCCTGCTCTACGAGGGGACTGGTCCGGACCACTGGTCCGGAGTTTCTCAAGACTGTGAAATTTGCAGTCTTTGCTGTCCTGGGGCTTTGTGACTGCTGGTTCAAGCCATCTGATCCTTCTGCTACTCATGCTGAAGTTGTGTCTGCATTTTGGACACTAAGTTGGACTTGCTTCCAGTTGGTGCTGGACTCTGCCTAGGGTGTGCCTTGCCACTTATTTTGTTCCCAATTTTCATGGACAGGATATGAAGGCACAGCCGAGGCTTGGAGGGTGTCCAGTTTGGTTGCCTGAAGTTTGTGACTCTGCTGTTTGCAGATGTGTTCCTCTTGGCTTCTTTGGGCTGTGACCTCCAGCATGCACTGGAGCAGTTCACAGCTGAGTGTGAGGGGGCTTTAGAAAGTGCCTCCAAAACTATGGCTGTTGTTCTCGGCTGAAAAAAGGTAGACTGTCCCCTCCATGAGAGGGGTGATTGTTACCCCCAAGCAGTGGAGTATTCAGTTCAGCTAGTTTATTGTAATTCAAGCATGTTATAAACATGAAAGAACAAAATTTGTTTCTCAGGTCCAGCACAGAATAGTGTACAGAATAAATAACATTACGCAGTGTACTAGCCAAGATAGACTTATGATAAATAATTAATTAACCTTAAAGCCTGTTATAATTAAAACTCAAAATAATATATAAATAACATACTAATAAATGGAATACATAGTTAAATACCAAGCAGCATGTTAATACATAAATAGGGTATCAGTGACTGTACGCAGTCACAGCAGTATAGAGTGCAGAAGACAATCTTCAGGCCAGGGAGTTCATAAGCCTCACAGTCTCTGGGAAGAAGCCGAACTTCAACCTGATTGTTTTGGATTTGAGGCTGCAGCCTTCTGCCTGAGGGGAGCAGGTTGAACATTTCATGTGTTGGGTGGGTGGGGTCCTTCATGATACATGAGACTCTGCTTCTGCGCCTGCTGACATAGATGTCCTCTAAGGAAGGAAGGCCAAATTCATGTAAGTATGTTTGGTAGGTTAACTGTAAAAGACATCCTTTATTTTAGCCCTGTTCGAGCGAAAACAGTAGAGAATATACATAGCTCCCAAGTGACCCGTATCTGGTGGGTCCAACCCGCATTTGAATGGCAAAGCCTGCGGACCCGCAGGCAAATTGAAAAACCCGCAATTTGCACATTGCGGGATTTCCGTGTTATCTCTCCAACCACGCGCTATAATGTGTTATGAATCAACAGAATGAAATGCAAATTCCACCACCCGGTCAATAACCCCCCTGCCCCCCCAGCCAAAAAAAATGAAATGGAATCTGTCTCACCAACCCCCCCCCCCCCCAACCCCCCACACCAAGTGAAATTGGGCTGTTTTACGGAAATTTGGTCTTATTCCCCAAAAGTTTTGTTTTCAGAATCAGTGTGCACATATGAAACACTTTCACCAGGAAAATGAGCAACAATATCTAAAACCTTTGCATATGACCTTTAAGCCATGGTCATTCTAGGTCACTGTCACGTGACTGCCAGTGCTCTTCTGCGTCTCATTGGCTAAACAACAAAGCATTCCTCAGGGTCTGATGCTTCGTTGTCAATGTTATTCAGTTGGGATATTAGTCAGGCGGGAGGATCCGGTGAAGCATCACTAGTTTCTGATTTTTTTTATCACATTTGCTCAATCTCATAACATACATCAGTGATTCATGACTCTAGACCTCTGAAGCAATGATAAAATTTGTGATTTTCTTGAGGACTATAAATTTGCACAGCTCGGGGGTTAAGGGGAAATTGATTTTAGATCCATTTTAATGTGACTCAACACCCACTTGTGTGTCAGAAATGTTTTTTTATTGTTGTTGTTGGTTTTTTTGTAGGGTCTCAGGCAGTAGCGGTAATAATAAAGGGTTTGTGATCTTAATAAGAGGATTTGACAAATTTGGGTTATCCCAAGCTATGTGTATAATTAATTTAGACCAGCATAATTTGCAAATAAAAAAAAAAAAACAGATATTTAGTATTCACCAGTTTGTGACTTTTTTTTTCAATTCTCAATTCTCTGAACCTACTTTATTTGTTAGAAAAGCAAATGTATGAACTCTTCTCCTGTTGAGTTCACCGGGAAAGAAAACAAAGTCTATGTTTGCAGCTCAAAGTGCACTGGCATCACAATTTTACCTCAGACATGTACAGATGAATTTGGTTTTCATGTAGCGTTTCCTGATACCACATGCCCAAATCATCATTTAATCATCAAAAAATTCGACTAGGAACAGTAATCTTCACACATCCAACAGGTAAATTTGCTGATAAAAAAAATAATAACTATATTTGCAAATGGGGCTACGTTTCATTTAAAGGCAAAGAGTCCAGTTAAATATTCACTATCTTTTTTGGAGCAATGAACCGGCTCCAATGTAAGCATAGGCTGAATTAAGCAGTTGTGAGTTTTTAAGTCTTCTCAAAATGAGTATGACTGGAGCATAATACAAACGATCGCTACATGTGTTGGGCTATTTTCATATTTTCTGCCCTCATCCAGTAGCAGATTTTAGGAATTTCATCGACAGTGTTTCGTTCCTCTATGTATATTCATCAAAGAGTTTCTCTGATAATATATATATTATAAATTTATATATATATATATTGGATTGTGTGGATGATGGGATCATAATGGGGTTATTAATGGAATTATAAAATTTATGTTTTTAAAAAAGAACAGACTACATTAATTAGGGACTGTTGTAATTAAGGCAGTTGTTTTGCTAAGTTCCAGGTTGGTTTCCATATATTGAAATATCGAGGTTGAAGATATACGCATATTTTGTTATTGCCCTAGTTTGTGAAAATCAATTGCAGCATATTGTATCTACTACATGAATGGTGATGACTTGTTTTTCTTCAGTGGAATCCCCTGGAATAACTTTATTTCAAAACAGGAAGCCATATCGGTTAAACTGAGACGTGAGAAACTTTTTTTGCTGAATATTGAAAATGAAGAAAACAATTGCACTATTTTTGTCAGAATTATAGTTTCATGTGCAAAAAAACATATGTATTCCAGTGATAGTCTGATCTTGCATTTTCTGGAGAAAAGACAAAAAAAAAAACTGGTGAAATCATATTTTATTTTCACAGCTGTCGTGATATTTTTGTGTAAACACACTGATCTAGGACATCAAGACATTTTCCTATATTTTTGAAACAGGAATGATGGGACACTTATTTCATCAATAGTTATGGCCTGTGATTGTTTCGCTCTCAGGTGGGGTGGAGAAGTTCATGATCAGAAACAGAAATTAATTCCATTCCAATGTGTCTATATCTTCTCTTGCTTTTATCTCTGATGACTCTTGGGTTGATAAAGATAAATATGACATGTCATGACATCGCACAGTGTACCCTTTTGGCAAGTCCTTGGAGTTACCAGTTTGTTCTAGCTTGTTACAATCCCATGAAATGATAGAATGAATGTGTCCCTGAATGAATTGAAATGTGCATTTTTTTCCAGTATGAATATGTACTCCGGAAATATATTGTATAAAGGCACTTACTGATGACTTGAGAGGAAGTGCTTTCTGAGTTTGGGGGGGAAGTATAAAGGGGTGGACAGAAAGGGAAATTCAACAGCCGGGGGTTTCATTTTCTTTTCTTTAGCGCTCGAGTCTTCCCATTGAACTTCTCTCCAGCAGATATTGGCGGCATCACAATGGATGGAGCAGGGAAACCAGTAAGCAGAACGATTCTCAAAGAATATCAAGATGATATTGAGAGTGAGGAGGTGCATGACGACAGGGCCTTCTGGAGAAAAGATGGTTAGTGACAAAGCTGTGAAAACCTGTGCGGGAAAATGGGGTAAAAAGACAGCAAGGTTTGAAAGTGGGGCTGAAGATCTGCTAATACAGGCTTAAAGTGCTAAAATGGTCATTCATGTATTCTGTGGCAGTTGCTTTTCAGGTGATATATATTATGTAAGTCAGCAAACACGTATGAAAATTGCGAATAATATATGCCTAATGCATTTCTGTTTTCAGACCGCATTTTATTGCATTTAAAAATATTACATTATATCTCATTAATGAAATATAGTAATCTAAATTTTTTTTCCATTTGACTTTCTCAAATTAATTTGCCTGGCACTGGCCATTTTTCTCAGTTATGCTCTGCTAGGCCTGTCCTGCGGCCATTTCCAGTTCCTGCTAGTTTTTGGACCTTGGTCGTTTCTCAATACCAAGAATGCTAAGAACGAATTTGCATTCTTGAGAGGAATGTTCTCGCTAGTCCTGCACTTCCAAGGGTACGAGCACTCAGAACGCTGTCGACGGTTTGAGATGATGCGTTCTCGTTGGTATTACGCAATACACCAGTCAGTCAGCCGCAACTTCCTCCGCCATCATCCTTTTTTCCCCGAGTAATGTTATCTGTGGGGGAAGAGGGGTCTGTGAGTGTGAGCTAGCTTAGCTACCTTCCGCCGGCTGTTAAGGAGTTTCTCTACGACGAAAACATTGGAGCATATTTGACATAATACCTTGATTAGCAGCCAATATTCCAAATGTACTCAGATTACATTCAAAGTCAATGCAAAGACGCGAATGCACGCAAAACACGCGTATTGGCGTCTTTGCAATTTGTTTCGCGTCCGGTGTGAAACCAGCTTTACCGATCCTGGGGTGCATTTCCCGAAATCACAGATGCTAACTTACATAGTTGGACCCATTGACTGTGAATGGACGAACTATGTAAGTTGCTAATTCAGTTAGCAACTACACTTTTGGGAAATGTAACCCTGGCCTTCTCTCTCTCAGGGGCGTTCCGCTCCAGCTTATATGCCAAAAAGAATTCTGGGATGTGCGTGCTGTCAAGTTCACACAAGTTACCATCCTATGCATCCTAAGAAAAATGGGCGCGTCAAGAACACTTCCGGGACTGGTAACCGTTCTCGTGGAGATGCGAACTTTGAATTGAGACAGTACATTGTCTCAGAGGGATGACGTTTCTCAAGTTCACAAGAACAGAAGTACAGAGAAGAACGTATATTGAGAAACAGCCCTTTTCTTCAGCATGTAAAATGCGTTTTCAATTTGGTTCTGGTCTGTGAATTGGCTCAGCTACCAAAACTAAGCCTACAAAAAATGTCATTGTCAAATGAATTATGGTGCTCAGCAGTGTGTGTGTTTATGAGCATACAGTGCAGGGAAAGAAAAGTATTTGCCCCCTTCCTCATTTTATTTATTTATTTATTTATTTATTGCATATTTGTCACACTTTAATGTTTCAGATCATCAAACAAACTTTAATATTAGACAAAGATAACCCAAGTAAATACAAAATGCAGTTTTTATGTGATGATTTCATATCATAAAGATTTCATAAAGAATATTTTGAGGACTAAAAAATTTCACCCACACTTCCATCAGCATAATAGTGAGTAGACGATAGGTGAATTTTAATTTAAATCCCTTTAACCAGAAGTTGAGAGGGATGTTAGAGCCACCTTGTGGCCAGTTGTCATAAATTGTCATTGTCTCTCAAGGATGGCCGAATGGCATATATGACTGGACCAGTGGTAGAGCCAGAACTGGGAATTGGAGGGCACAGAACATTTGTTTAAAACAATTATTAGTCCTCACCTGATCTCAGTCATTTTCATAATTACCAAAATATTCGCTCCGAGAACACGCCTCACTGTCAGGTGCTGCTAATTCTCCCTGTTTAGGTAAGACGACAATCATTCATCTGGACGTGCATTTGCCGCATTTAAATCAGCGTTATCCAAAATTGCATATCTGTCAAATCTTGCACATATGGCTTGAGTCTCATGCTTTTTATATTTAATTGCCGAGTGCCACTTTTTTATGAACCCAAGCTGTGCCGTGAGTGAAAGGCGATATTTCATTGGAACACGGATCAGTCATTATTCAATCAACGCATATATAAGAGATTTTCACATGGAATTGAAGTCTCCATGCATTGCAGTTTTTCAGTTCTTAAACGTTAAATTTAAACGATCATGATGCGTAAGTTAAATTGCCTGATATGCGGAAAAGGGAGCGCGGAAGTTAGTTATTTTTCTATACTGAATTAAGCCCATTATTTAATCACTGTTAGATTGCATATGGAGAGAAGCTGTGCCTTCAATTGCCAGTGGATTATTACAATAACTGGAAAACGAGTCAATAAAGGAAAATGATAAAGAACTAGCCAGGACTAATTATTGCCATAAAGTCTGTGTCTGTGCCCCCCAATTCCCAGTGCTGTCTCCACCACTGCACTGGACCAAAGGCGTTCATGAATGGAAGGAGATGTGGCCTGAAAGAAAAAAAAATGGCTGAATGTCTAGAAATGGATTGACTGCATGGCTCTTAATTTGGGCATTACTTTGTTTGGATACTGCACTTAAATGAGAGGTTATGAGAAATTACAGAGAAGAAATCTTCATATTGTTATTTTGGTCAGGCATATACTTGCTCATGTGCCTCCCTTAAACCTCCAGTCTTTTTCTTGATTACCCAGCCAAAATGTGTATTGAACATGATGAATCCCAGGTTGTATTATCTCATGTTTAGGGTGTTTTCCAAATTATCTATCATGATGTTTTAGCCTTGATGCCTCAATCTCATTCAGTGCTCAGGCCCACATTATTTTTCTGCCCTCTAATACTTAAAACTAAATTTATTAATTCCGGCAAAACATTGTTTCGTTGATAGCATGGAATCATCACCGCCATGTCCATGGAAGATCTTTCATGTTAACGCAATAACTATTTTGTAGATCCTGTAGATCTTATCAAGCTGGAGAACTAGATGTATTTTGGACTTTGTTTTATAATAATAATAATAATAATAATAATAATAAATTAGCTAATTCATTTCCTGGAACCCCTGAGCTAAAATCATAATGCCTGACATGGAAGAAATGTCATCTTGAAATTTTGCTTATGATTCTTTCACTCTTGATCTTGTATTGCTGAATACTACAGTAACAAGAAGGGCACTGGATAGAGTGCATACCTCTGCCACGCTGTATGTCAGCACTAGAATCTGGTATATGTTCTGGATCACTTCCAAAATGGAATCAAATCATCTAAAAGTTCATAACTTAGTTATCCTGTTAACAGGAAGACAAACAGACAAACAAACACAGATGAAAACATAACCTTCGAGGCAGAGGTAAAAAAAAATCTATACATTAAGTAATTACTTTAGTAATTACTTTATGATTTATGACATAATGTATTTTTTATTTTAATGGGTAGGCAGTCTGAGCATATATAAGATAAAAGTCTGTTCAGATTGAAATAATTTCACGGTTTACTGCGATGTTTTGACAAAACACTCATTTTCTGCTGGTATTACTCTTGTCATATATGCTGTCCGGATCAATACTGTAGCCAGGCTTCCTTTCTCAGGAAGCTTTCGCTTGTTATAGATTATATAGCAACCATTTCCACTCCAGAGTTGCCATCAGAGGGTACCTGGCATGGCTCTCACCTTGCAATAAAATGCAATACATCTCCAAATGTGTTCCCATCTATGTTTCCTAATTACCGACTAAGCGTTGATTTGTTCAGTTGCGGGAATCAATCCATATCCATTTCCCCTTACTGCATTATTGTTCATTGCGACAATTATCAAGCATTTTGTTATCCATATTAATGGTAGGGTTAACATAAAATGTCAATGGCCACGTTTACATGGACAGTTTAATTCCACTTTCATTCGCCATTCCGATTAAAATTGGTCATGTAAACACCTCAATCGGAATGAAAATGGCCATTCCGATTGAAAATTGAATCCAATTAACAGGGGTTGTGTTTTCCGTTTGTCATTCCGATTGAAAGAATCTTTCGTACGTGTAAACACTCATTCCTCTTTTAGTTCATTCTGTTCTTTCTGCACATGCTCGCTACCTTTCCCTTCCGGTATTCTACCTCCCTTCGGCTCCTTAACAGACGAATGATAATAATTAAAATTATGTGGTCAGACTGCTGCTTCAAAAATAGAAGCAGAATCAGTCCAAAAAAGGCACTGCTAACCTCATTCATTTTGTCGCTACCAGACAAGCCTTTTATTTTTCTTCCGGTTGGCTAAACACCCCCTCTCTAATCAGAAGCCTTCCCAGCATTGAACCTTACGGGAATGCGATTAAATGCGTCTTCCACATAAACCCCTATTTGGAATGACTATATCCCATGTAAACTCACAGGAAAAAAAATTAATTCTAAATGGATTCATTCGGATGAATTCATTCCGAATGAAAAGACATAATGTAACCGCAGCCAATGTCTTATCTGTAACAGTTTGCTCCAGCCGGATGCTGAAGGCTATCCGGCGGGCTCTAGGACCGTGAAATAGAGGTGGTTTTAATAAACAAAAGTAATCACAAGCTGCAGGTGAGGGTAATTAAGTGTAAGGTGAAGAATGTGAAAGGAGAAGGGCTGCAAGGGCTAAGCCTTCCTCCTCTGAATTCCTGCAGCTCACAAAACGGTTTTTAACCCGGACAGGTATTGTCGTCACCGGCATGTCTGTCTGTCGTCCGTCGTCCGTCCATGATTTTGTTTGGGCCAGTGCTCGGCACCTAATGATCACAGCTTCACCACATTTGGTATTGTAACTCAGTATGACTCATAGATGTGCAACGTCAGGTTTTTTGCTGGATTTCACCATTGACCTTAGCGCTGTGACCTTGACCCTGGAAATCTTGTCCGGGTGACATTTTCCGGGCCAGTACTCAGCAACTAATGATCTAAGCTTCACAAAATTTGGTATGGTAACTCACTATGACTCATAGATGTGCAGCGTCACATTTTTTGCTGGATTTGACCTTTGACCTTAACGCTGTGACCTTGAGCCTGGAAATCTTGCCCGGGTCAGTACTCAGCAACTAATCATTGCAGCTATACCAAATTTGGTATGGTAACTCAGTATGACTCGTAGATGTGCAACGTCACCTTTTTTGCTGGATTTGACCTTTGACCTTAACGCTGTGACATTGAAAATCGTGTCCGGGCCGAGGGGTATTCAGCAATGCGTGATGTTTTTTTCTGCGTTCAAGTCCTATTGGCTTGATATGCCCAAGAAAACCTTATATAGGCTTATAAATTGGTCTTGATTATTTACAGTAGTAAATAAATCGAGTGATTATTAATCAAGTGATCTTGAACTGGAACACCTTGACTGCAATTGTGCATTCAAGAGTCAGAGGCTCACGGCAAGTCATTTGAATATCCCGTAACACCAGCATTACCATTAGGGGGATGTTAGGCTTTAAGAAGTTAGTGGAAAATGCAAAAGAAAACATGCATAATGATACTACGCAACAATATTTAAAGGAATTTGTCATTTGTGCTGCTTAATACTTGATATACGGGCCATCCATTACTCAGCACACATCCTCAGCAGCCTTTGAGTAATTTAATTGAGTTAGTGTCTGTACACAAATGAGGTAAAGTGGAGAAAACAGTTGGGAAAGATTCAGTCACAAATGATTTGATACTCTGGAAGAATCAGTAGGGTAGAGGAATTTGGCTGCCGCATGGTTCAAATCATTCTGCTGGAGGCATAAAGGTACTATAAGGTAAAATTTGAGTCAAGGGTTTATTCAAAAGGTCACTGGCTTTTGCTAATCATTGAAATGGCATGAAGTTAGTTTGTACTTGATCTTGTCCATGGTTATGATTCTCCCTCATTGAACCTTCTTTGGTCACACTTTAGACAAAGTGTTGCACATGAAATAATACATCCATTTTCAGCATGTGATGCCAGATGCAATATAACCAACAATGTGACTTAGCTAGTGGCATCTGGGAAAACAAAGACTTCTCTATTCAATCAACAGTTGATTGTTGGCTGACCTCAATAGAGCTTGACCCTTATGAAAGTGAGGTAGAAGTTTGCGCTGCTGTTATGATAGATCACAAAGTAGTAAAAATAAGACTGAATTTTTGTCAAAAATTGGACCAATAGAAGGAATGTGGGTTATTGGAAGTTCAATAGCTCACCTAAAGAAGTGAACAGCTGGTATCAGACAGCAATTACCTCACTGAAAATTTTTGGAATATGGCTATAGTAAGAAATGGATATGAAAAGTCTGAGTTTTTAAAATATGCAATTACAAATATGACCATTTAATATGGCATGCATATGCAAAAAGAGATCCAGAATAGAAAAAATATAGATATCTTTCATTTATCTTTGGTTCCCTCCATAAACAATAAAAACCATACTTACAAATTGAAAAATGATGGCAGGAACTGGATTCAATTTATGCCAGCCAGGAAAGAGGGGCATTTTTGCACTCTCAATGAAAATGATAGGAGGAGAGTAACAAAAATAGCAGGTTTTTTTTACAAAGAGACAGGAGAAATGCAAAAAAAAAAAACGTAATAATCCAACTAAATATTGTTGGTGCAATCTGTGAAGATAGTAATCTTTTCTCAAAATATACAGTTGACTAACCTCTATCACGCCATTGATTCCCACAAAAGCTGTAATATCCTGAATTCAATTAGTGATATAAAAACAGCGAGTATCACTTTTAGTGAAAAACGTTCTCAAAAGGTTTCTTTAGAGGAATTTCTTTCAGCCATGAAAGATTTAAAAACAATAACTCATTGGATGATGATGGGCTTACCTCTGAATTTTAAGAAGTATTTGATTACCAAATTGAAAAAATTTTACACTCTGTTTTGGAGAAGGCCTTCTGTAATGGGGAATTACCCCCATCAGTGAGGCGAGGTCTCTTCATCCAAATTCCCAAAACAAAGGAAGATCTCTTAATCTTTGATAATTGGAGACCAATTATGCTCCGTAATAATGATTAAAAAATTATTGCCGCCATTATAGCAAAGCATCTAAAGACTTCCCTAAATGAAATAATTCACAAATTTCAATGTGGATTCATGAGTGCCCATCATGTTTCCAGTAATATTTGTCAAGTTATTGACTCGATCAATTAGAGATTTACTATATGGCACCCGTTTTATTTTGTTTTTAGGTTTTTTTTTTATATCGTTTGATGTGGTATCCTACAATTTTATTTTGATATGTTAATTTTTTTCAAATGTGATATATAATATATATATAAAGGCAATGAAACCATCTACGATGGTAGCAATAGTATTGTCAAACTCCCCTTTGGTATATCACCCAGATTAGACGTAAAGAGAGAAATTCGCCAGGCCGTCTCTCATTACTTCTTTTTATTGATAGGCCAAGATCTCAATTAATTAATAACCTAACATCCATTTAAAGGAAATATTTTCATGGTGGTAAATAAAAACAACACCAGGATCTGATGATGCTACTCTCTTGTAGAAAATAAAACTGTCATCAGTTTTTCATCTGCCATCAAAATATTTTCTGAAATTTCTTCTTGAGAAGAACTCACCTTAAATGAGTGTGAAGTTTTTGCTTCAAAAGACACTGTAGACACAGAGATATCCAGTATCTCAGTAAAAGATACAGTACAGAATTAGGGAATTATAATCACAATGGATGATTAAAAAATTGATGAATGATGATTTGGACCGTGTAATTGCTTCTGTGAAAATGAAATTAAGCTCTTGGTGAGCTAGATATCTATCTCTCTGTGGTGGTGTACTTTTAAGTAAGGTGGCAGGCCTGTTAAGAGCCTCCTGTGTCTTTTCCTCCCTTTATGTCTCGTGATTTTATAAAAACATTAAAATGGTGAACGTACTTGGAAATGTAGTGATCTGTATCATCGCCGTTGCCGATTTTCCAAACTCACAGAAAAAGCAGAGGGATATAGTGTCAAATCGTATGACTTATCTAATATTTAAATAGCAGATCATTGCCATCTGGTCTACCAATACAAACATTTTTGTGCTGCTAAACCTAGTCCCACTTGCAAAATGAATCATACTGGTGGGATGTCTGAGTTTGAACCTGATCCAAATTTTACCTTATCCTCAGTGATTAGTCAACTGTATTTTGCACCATTAGCAGATTAACATTGTCAGCTCCCCAAAAATGTAATTTTTCTCCCTAAAATTCCCTGTGTTCTGGCCATTCCAAACCCTCCCTCCAGTTTTTGGGCCATGCCCCCAAATTTACATACAGCTTGAAAAGCCAAATACCAAATGGAAAACAGAAAAGACGAAACTTAAAATGCCAAACAGCAAATACCAAATGGAAAATGGCAAACATACTATTTCATATTTGATTTTTCCCTTTTCCTACTACCAATGCCATTTTCAATTACATCTTTGCAGTAGCTTTCAGTTTAATAATTTCCATTTAAGTTTATGCATTTTGAATTTTATATTTTAAATTTGCCTTTTCAATTTACTTTTTCTTTTTAAGTTTAATTATGTCCTTATTATTCCCAGTGGTCAAGAAAAATAATAATCTTTTACATTTTTTTTTCTATCTTAATTTTCTATTTGGACTTTGATTTTCAATTTAGATCCAAACATTTACTCCAACAATTATATTCATGAATAATAGAAGGAACCAAAAGTAATTGGACATGTCAATGCGTAGCAGTTCCATGACCAGGCACTTATCATTCTCTCATTATCTCATTTACAAGTAAGCAGATCAAAAATTTTGAGTTGATTTAAAGTTTGGCTTTTGTACTTGGAATCTGTAGTTTTCAACAGTCAAACTAAATTCCTAGGATCTATTACTACCAGTGAAGCAAGCCATCATAAGGCTAAAAAATCAAAACAAAAGTTTCTGAGAAGTGACAAAAACTCCATGTGTGGCCAAATTAACGACATACATTAATAAATTAAGATGAAGAGCTCCTGTGAGCTCCCATAAATGACAACTGTGGTGGATGACAGAAGAATTATTTCTCTGTTGAAGAAATATCTCCACTTAACAAATCCCCTCACTTCACCGGAGTAAATACAGGGGCTTTATCACAAGATGTAATTTTCTGGTAAATCTCAAAATTATAGTAATCAAAATAAAAAACATCTAAAACAGCCTGTACCACTCTAGAGCAACTTCCCATCGGCAGATGAGACAAAGATAAACTAGTACCAGAACGAAAGGAAGAGTTTGGAATGGGGAAGCAACTGTGCATGATTCAAAGCATCCCACCTCAACTGTGAAACATGGTCATCTGCGGGCATGTATGGCTACAAATGGAAATAGCATTTATTGAGTTTTCTGCTTACAAAAGCAGTAAGATGAATTTTTAATTCTATTGGGCAGTATTTTTTTCACCCAGACTCAGCGAAATGCTTGAAGACTCATTCCAAGGTGCTTCACAGTGCAGATGGAGAATGAGTCAAAGTACTCAGAAAAACCAACTCCATTGTCATGGCCTGATTTTCTGACTGTCTGCGTCAATTTCAGTTTTGTCAATTGGCGCAATTATTGTCTCGTCGTCTCATCCCTCTCTTTGTGCATTGCACTTCCACTTTCCCTGCACATGATCCTCATTGTTGATCGTAGTCTCCAAATATTTCAGTTCTGGTCTTTGTCTTCTCCTTTGCCAGATTGTTTGTCTAGTCCTGATGTTTCAATCTACTTTCCAGCGGTTTTCTCAGTCTTCTCCTTCCCAGTTCCAGCACCCTCTTCTCCCCAGTGTTCATGTCGGCTGTTTCCTGCATCATTTGTCTCTCTTGTTCCACTCATCACTCCGCCGCTGCCCAACCTCTGCCTGTCCTTCAACTGCAATCTGCCAGTCCACTATTGCCCAGTCTAAAAAATTTAATTTCTTTTATATCAGACAAGATTTCTTGTCTGATATAAAAGAAGTGAATTTTTTTAGTTGTAAAATTGGAGGCATAATGAATCTCATCCAACTATTGTGCAGTCTGCCCGTTCTCTGATCTAGACTGTTGTTCCCAATAATAAAACTCCATCTCATTGTTCACTTGATCCAGCTCTTGGCTGCCCCAGTTCATCTAGCTCTGACCCCCAAAATGTTTTTTAGCAAGGAAGTGGAATGTCCTACGATGGCTAAGTCAATTACTTGCCCTGAATCCAAAGGAGCGTGGTTTTCTCTTGCTGAAGGGAAAACTGAAGGGAAGGTGCCCTTAGAACAAGCACTAACTGAAAACATCTGCAGCGAAGGCCAAGCAGAGCATTTCAGGTTAGAAATCAAGCAACTGGAAATGCTGATGGGTTCCAGACTCCAGGCAGTCATTAGCTGCATTTGCTTCTGAGTATTTAAAATGAAAATTGAATTAATGACTTTGTTAGTTGGTCCACAAACCTTTTAGCTCCTAAATCTAAGTGGTCAGTGTATAAAAATGATTGTAATTCCAACACATTTCTTTGAAAAACCCTTAAGTTAAATCTAGACTACTATCCCTTAAGCACATCTTGAATGATTCATTTCACATCCATTGTGGTGGCACACCGAGCCAAAATAATGAAAATTGTGTCACTGTCTAAATTCTTACAGAACTATTTATTGTTACACGAAGACACGCGCACACACGCACACACACTCATGATTGTGTGCATGATGTGTGTTTCAGAATCCTTTCCACGACTTGGATTTGGTCATCCTGCTGGTAGATCCTTGTGGCACCTATTCATCGTTCTGTCAGTGTCGGCAATTCTGTTGCTGGCTCTCATTATCACTGTGGCTGTTAACAGTAAGTACAAAGTAGATGAGGTGCAGATAAAAAGCCTGGTAAGTGGTGATCCTTGGGTGGAAAATCCAGATTTAAAAAGTCGAAGTCCTCCGCAATATTCAGTTCCAGTCACCTGGATTAGCTACTTGAAATGAAACATCTAGTGTAGCTTGTCCAGTCTTGCTGAAACCCTAGTAACCTTGACTGTTGTCGAAATTGAAAGTGGAATGATGTATAAAGTGAGCAATATATGTATGCCATGAATGGTATGGTGTTTACAGGCCTTTTCCGGAGGAAGTTGACTATGGCATTGGGAAGAGATATAGGCATTTCAAGGAACAGTTTAGGGATGGTCATAATTTTTCAAAAGGTCTGTAAGCCTGAAGACAAGCACAAAGTGGTGATTTTCTTTTTTATTGAGGAAACAATTTCAACGTGGTCTGACTTGATTAATGAAATAATAAAATTATTTTCAAAATGTGCGAAGGCAGCTGACTGGATATCAAGAGCAAGAAAAACTGAACCCACTATCACCTAAAATTGCAAACATACCTGCTGGGTTATTCTGAAAAGAAATAATAAAAGCTGCAGCCAGCTGGCTTCCTATGAATGAAAAAAAAAAAACAAAAAAACAAAACGAACTGTGTTCACAGTGTCTAGGGTAAAGACAAACACAAAACAAATTTCTCTCGATGTGCAAACTTAGTTTCAGTAATGGAATTGAAATACCTGATAATGTATTTGAAATAATTCAAGAAGAAGTGTACTCCATAAATTTAGATAGTAGAACTAGATGAAAATAAAAACATAAGTAAACAAGGGTTGGCAACAACACATGGCCCCAAAATGAACAATTGTGCTTGAAAAAAGAAAAATAAAATGTTGAGCCAAAATTTATTATGACATCATAATTACGTCACACAGGGTAATTTTCAAAAACGGATTAAGGATTTGTGAAGTAGTCATCAGTACTTTCATTTTGATATAACACTTGATATTGTAGCTCACAAAAACTTCCCAACGGAGGAAGACAGTCTTGCAAAAAACATTTTTGGCAAAACGAACTTGCAACTGATTCACTGTTGCTATGAGGCCATGCTCATTAAAAGACTTTTTCAGTTTTTTCTGTTTCTGTTTCGGTTTTTCTGACTGGCCTATCGCTGAAAGTCGAGTGCAGTAACATGGCTTGTGTTTGTGTTTTTGTGGGATTTACTTTATGTGCTAGCGTATGAAACTCACACACAGTACCTACAACCAAGAGAATCAGGTTGAAAATTAACGTTACGCCATGTGTAAATTATATTTATCTTCAAATAATAATGTAACACTTCGCCAGTAGATGGATGGTCAGAATCAGAATTGTAGACGTGATAAGTGATAATGTTGCTATGTCTACATGTAAGTTTTGAGAATCGGATTGACTGGCTATATTTAAACCCAATATAGGCCTACCGGCACCAAGGTTTACTATTAACATGTGACCAGGGTACATCCTAGTCATCCGGAAAATCTTTCATGTTTCACTGCGGCTAAGTTCTCATCTGACCTTTAAAACCACATCGAATTTCCACACCAAAAATGTTTCCTGGGTTGAGTTGCACATTACCAGAGCCATGATAATGTTAATTTAGCTAGAGCCATTCATGATGAATATGCCAAGTCTCTCCTTACATTGACAGATGAAATGCCTGACTTTCCTGTTATTTACACACTTTATAGCGAGTCAGTGTGACACGTATTGTACAGAATAACGACAGAGCGGTGGCCATGAAAAAGGCATGCAAGTGAGGCCCAGAGGAACATCCTGTCATAATTTCTGTCAATTTATTTGCGTGATGAAAAACAATATCCACAGGTAATGTGTTATTTCCTGTAACAGCTAGCTCATTGAAAGCCTGTGGGGGGGCGCCATCTTAAAGGTACGTTAAGATCCAGGTTGATTGTGTGGGCGGGGCTTATAATTATCGGTCAGTTCGAAGACTTGTATCCTCTCTGGCGTTTGAAGCGCACACATGCACGCGTCGCTCTTTCGAAAACTAACGGTGCTTTCCATTGCTCTCAGAAAACAGAGTTGCATTTTCCTTTGGACATTGGACTTTTGGTCATGTAAATTTCCAATCAGCATCAACAGTAAGTGCCAGATAAACTGGGGTGACATCAAATCACGGGAAGGGTGCTTGGTGCCCGCTTGGTGCCCCCTTGTGCAACCACAGTAGATCTGCCTCTGCCTGTACACAAGGTAGCAGACTTCATATTGATCTTAGCCTCTTTTGACAGATCGCTGCACCTCATATCAGGCCTACCTGGGGCTATCGCATCAAAGAACCACTCCCATTGACTGCTCACAGATGAGGTTGCAACGCTGCTGGTGTATATGATAGGAATATTGTGCATATGACATGAAAAATTGGGCCCTCAGTTGTATAGAAATACTTAACAAACAACACAACAATATGTTAGAATCATTACTAAATAAATATTGAGGGAAAAAATAAAACTAAAAGAAAATTGCACCTGTGGCTGTTTATATGATATTTACTGACTAAACTTGACAGAACCTGAAATCATGATTATCTTCTCTAGATGCGAAGGTGGACCAGAGGTTTACTACGCTGGAAAAGACTGTGGCCAACCTTTCTCTTTCAGTGAAGTCCATCCATTACAAGATCCGGTCTGGCGAGGAAACTGGTGAGTCATCAGAACTAGCATAGGTTGTGGCACTGTTGACCTGCATATCCACACACAAGCATGCATTCAAAAATACATTTGGAATCCTAATTAATATAGTGGGCTACTGAGCAAATTTATCCTCTCAGAAGCCTAAAACAAATTCGGCATCTTGATGAAAATGGCCATGCATTTTCCACACACCTCATCAAACAAATAAAAAACGTCAACTGATATGTCATCCTGTTATTGTCACATTAATGTTTCATCAACTGTATTCTTTTAACTTTTTTTATTTTGCTTGTTGAGGATATGTCTTGTGGATAATTTTTTAATTATCGGTCTTAGAGCAACAAAAAATGTGCACTGCTTTCACCTGCAGTACACTTGTGTTTTACCAAATGTATTTGGCAAATTGGGAAAACGGCTTTGGCAATTCAAGCAATCGTCAATACAAAAAAAACATAATCTAGCTTTTTCGCGGAAATTTTTCCAGCGTATTCAGTCTTCCGAGACTGCCACACTTCCCGTGCGCAGCTTGCAAGTGCATAGGTCGATTGCATGCACACAATAATATTGAATGATAGCAATCATGTAATCGACATCAGTGCTCTTCTAACCTCTGCTGGTGAACCACTTCTCCTTCATGTTTTAGAGCATTTCCAGCTCTAGCATTGGAGAGTCAAATCATGAGCTTGTTACCCTTGGAAATACTTGATAATGAGCGAATCATGCGTGCTTGCGGGGAGATATGTAAAACATGCGGGAGATGTGGCACTCCAGAAGAGGTTTGAGAAGCACCGATCTACATTATCTGTGATTGTTGACGGCATCGCCAAAAATAATTACAAAAATTATTTCAATCACCTGAACATCGCCATGGAAAGCTTTTCTCGAAACTTCGAGAAAATGACCGTGGCCCGGCCGAAAGCTTCTTAATACGACTTCTACGCTTGGTATCATTCAGCTAACTATCCATAACCAAGCATGCTAAAGTAACTTTCAACAGATCCATGAGACCAGAGGCAAGTCGACCATTACTACCTTGCTGTGGTGGGATCCATTTGTCTGGATATTTGCATCAAAAGAATTAATTTATTTATTTATTTATTTATATATTTATTTATATTATTTTCTTTGCTAGCTCAATCAGCCTTCTCTCTTAGGTGTGATGCAACTGCTTGAGTTATATAATCTAAAGGTATGCAGCAATTAACAAAAACATTTTCCAGCAGGTTTTAATTGTAACGTTTCTTAACATTATTGTTTTGCATTCAACTTAGCAAATACTTCAATTAAGACTGTATTTTGTTCTGAGAGTGTTTGTCTGCCAATGAAACCCGTGAAGGACATACTATGTCAACTGGTCTTTTCATCAGGTGAAAATGTCCACTCAGAGATCAACGCGCTCAAAGAATCATTGAAAGTTGCCGAGCATCAGCTTACTACTCGTATGTTCCATTTTGAATTACTTCTGCTCTCAGATCCCCTCTCATGATGCTAATGATTCTTCAGTGAGGTACAGCTTTTTTCCTCACATTGGTGTTAATAAATTTGAATGACTCTGCTGTCAAACTGCAGTCAACAGGGAAATGAAGAGAATGGATGCGCTGGCAATTCTCACAACTGAAATGTCTCAGATGAAGTGCACCCTGGAAAAAATTCAAAAAAATGGCAAGTTTCTGAATTCTGCAATAACCTGCATGACATTGTACATATAATGATGAATTTCCTTGCTGCTGGCGTTGAGAACGTGAACGCATGGCTGAAATAATCTTTGCCTATCATCACAGATATCGGTGCAAAAGATGGATATGTGATAGCCAGCATCATTCATTCCTTTCTTCAGATTTACTTGATTTTTAATTTTAACCATTGAAACATTTGAACTTTTGTTTTCAGCATTGGTTAGGCTCTATTTTAGAGCACTGAGAAAGTTGTGTTTAAAGTCAAGTATGCCCAATATGAAATACTGCACAGAAAAACTAGTTATTGTTGAGAAGAGTGCTGACATGGCCATGCAATCATTGTAAAGTAATTACAAACCGGTCTGGCGCTCCTAACATGGGGCTCATTCAACAGACAAATCGAATCGTTGAATTCAATAAGGGCCCGACTCCATGTTGAAAATGTGTGTAGTTGGGCCTTTATTGACTTCACTAATTCCATTGTATGCCATTTTTAGCGGTTTACTCCACTCCATCATTCCTCTCAACCTGCAATATGACTGCTTCTACCCTCCAGTCACTGGTGCAGGTTGCTGTCTCTCGAAATGGCAGTTCTATGAGTCCAGTTGCTTCTTCTTCTCTGAAGAAGGAAAGTCCTGGGACTCTGCCCGTGCCGACTGTGCCAGCATGGGTTCCTCGCTGGTCATCTTGAAGGATGATGGAAAGTGGGTATGTGAGAGAATTGGACTTGGGGAGAAGTAGAGGAGAAATAGTGGTTTGTATTACTGAGGTTGTATGAAGTCAAATCAAGTACTTAAACCATCACAACTAGGGTACTTTTGGCTATTATTTTGCTCTGCCCTTGAGTACAATAAGGTGGACATGAAGCAATGAATTTGAGATTATAGCACAGCCTGTCAGATTTCTGTGTATTTACAACCGTGTAGTGTCAATGGCTATGGAAAATGCATATAAAATCAAAAGAGTGATTTGACCCTCAGTTATATTGAAAACAGCATAACAACGCATTGTTTGATGCTCTAACTTCTGAATTACACGGTTTATTAGAAATATACAATTTTTTCCAATTTGATGATTGCAACAGATTCTCAAAAAGTTGGAGCTGGGGCAATTTGGGATTAATAATGATGTGTCAATTTGCAATAATATGGTGATCTAATACAAGTGATGTTACCAGGGAGGCTAATCCTGTTATTGTATAAAAGGAGTCTCCAAAAAAGGCCAATTCCCTCTAGGGCAAAAATGGATCAAGGGCCACCAACTTGCCAAAAGGATGCTTAAGCTTTTAATCCATCATTGATGACATTCCCAAAATACAAATTGTTAGAATTTTTGGCATTTTGGCATTTGGCATAAAAGATGGAAGAAATCTGGCCAAATCTCAGTTAATAATCGCAAAGCTGAAAACCAGTCCTGTTCTTCAATCCTCTGATGTCACTGTCTTTACAGTGGCTCCAATAAGTATTTGTACACTACTTGAAAATTCGACTACATAACAGCTTTTGTATATTCGGCTAAATGCTTGCTATTGTGTGTAAAAGTGATTAAAATATTTGATAATCAAATTAAACAAATATTCAATGTCAAAATGGCATATTTGGTCAGAAAGGCGATTATCTGACCCAATAAGTATCTGTACAGTTCCATTAGTGAGCCACAAAACTTATAATACTCACCTAAAATTGACTCAAGATGTTTACAGGACATGGTTGACTCACTTGGTCTGATTTGGTCAAGCGTGACCATACTGGACACTCCCTCTGTACACAGACTGGCCTATGTAAATGGCCTGACCATGCCCATAATGTATTCCTGTGATATATGGCTAAGACAGGCGAGATACCCCGTCGAATGCGGGAGCAAATCATTCAGCTACATAAAGAAGGCCAAAGCACCAGAAAAATTGGAACTCTGCTATCGTTACGCCACATGACCATGCAGTACATCATCAAGAAGTACAAACAGTCTGAACGCATAGCCAATGCAGCCAGGAAAGGACGTCCCAGGAAGACCAGCCAGCGCACTGACCGGTACATCTCCCTGCTGGTACAGAGGGAGAGACAGTCCTCGGCCTCCAGTCTTGCCACCAAAGTGGAGGAAGCAACTGGAAGCCATGTTTGTGCCCAGGCCATCTGTAACCGGCTCCATGAAGTACCGTAGTGTAATAAATTAATGGTAGTGGAAAAACATAATTACTCTAAGAAATTTTATTAAGGGGAACTAGCCCCTAAGCCTTTATGTCAGTTTCCAGGATTGAGACTGTGTTCTTGTTAATCCTGTTCCAGTTTGTGGCTCTCAGTCAGTTTAGGAACGCCTCCGAAACCATCATCGATCTCCAGGACTGGGACTGTGTTCCTGCGAAACCCTTCGGTTCAAATGTCAAGCAGTCCTATTTCTGCAAAGGGGATAAACCATCTGGCTTTTGCCCTGGAACGGCCACTGGCCTGGGTATGGACATGCTCAAACCCTCTCCAGTCATTACCAACTTAGCTGGACTGCCCCCTTCTCAGTGCCAGGCCATGGCATTTCCCTCTGCTGTTTCTGTATTCCAATTAATATATACTCCCTGGACTTGACCCTGAATCTTCATCTTTTTACTTGTCTAAATCATAACACAAAAACGACTGTGACGGAAGTGAGCCCGCTGAGTTTACAAAAATCTGTACTACACAAGACCACTTCATTATTTTTGGTCAGCAGAATGGGTTACATTTTAATTAATAAACTTTTTTGGACACTGTTGCAGTCCTCACATTGCATGGTTTTAACAAGTGATAAAATTCATGAGTTGGAATATACAGGAATGGGTTGTACTGTTTTCAATGTACTTGAAGTAAAGGAGGGGAGTCAAACTCCTGTCCTCCAGGCCTGCAGTCCATGCAGGCATTTGCTGTGTTTCTTCACTAACCAAAAGGGCACCGAGTCCATATATGGCACATTGCTCTCTAAGCACTAATTTGCTGCAAATTCAATAGATGCCTGTTGAATTTCGGAAAAATAGGTCAAAGTATGTGTGAGGGGCAGCGTTTGTTGAGCCTGGCACTACTTGTTGTATTTGCCTGCTCTTTGACGAGGCAACTTCTTAGGAGTAAATGACAGTAGGCTACTTAATTTGTATTTTATTGAGAGAGTAAGAGAGATGGCCAGAAAACAAATGGCATTTTTAGCTGAATGACAGACCGACGTCTCTGTTTTCTATCCTTTCTGCTTTGACAGAATTGGGTGGCCAGTAGGACCATGCCAAGATTCTACTGGATTGGACTAACAGATGAGCGGACAGGGGAGTGGGAATGGGTTGACGGCACACCGTACTACATGAACAGGAGGTGATTTCTTTGGTCCTACTATCGTTTTCCAAATTCTCTAAACAAGTCAGTTTTTCATGAACCATCCAAAATTGCTTTGTTAATTCAAGTATAAAGTAATTAATTAATTATTAAAATTGATACGTGTGCTGTAGACACTGGTTCTATGAAGTCCATGGAAGCACTGGAGATGGCTTTGCATGCTGCTTATTTCCCAGTATGTCCTAGCTGACAAATTACATATTCACAAAATAAAGATGAATTCCTGGTTACTTTAGATAAGATATATGTGGATAATTAACCTACTTTTTTTGTAACTATCACTATTGCTATGGCTATCAAACCATCGCAAGTCAACAGATGACTCGCAGGTCAACACTCCACAGAAACCTTACATTACCCCAGCAACATCCAGCTTCTCTCAACAAAGGCAAAGTGTGATTACGCTGTCATGAATATCTCAGAGAAAGCATGTGGTATCTTTCCCAAAATCTTGGAGTCGTAGCAGCAAGAACAGTTCAGTGTGATTGGTACAAAAATGGGGGGTTAGTAGAAAAATAAAAAAAAATGTCACCAAATGAACAATGGGGACTACATTCAGTCAAGAATCTGTATATGATCTCAAAGTATACAACAAATTACTCTCAAACTCAAATGACAAATTACTCAATGTTGAGGGGGGGAAAAAATCAAAGAATCACAGTGTAATTGGAATTTCTAAAGGAAATACAAGCTTAAATCTGAATATACAAGTTAGTTTGCAGTTAAAAGAGAGTGCATGCAGACCTCAACAGAGGTTTGGACTTGGCTAATGCGAAGAAACTTGGCATCAACAAGAGAGCTGGCAACTGAAACAATGGGAAGGGTGATAAAACTGCTCCAAGAGGGAAATTCAACACAAAACTGTTTCCAGTAAACTGTCTAAAATTTGGTGCAAGTATAAACAAAATGGAAGGGTTAGAAGACATACAGTGCTGTGAAAAAGTATTTGCCCCTTCCTGATTTTGTTTTTGTTTCTTTTTTTGTTTTTTTGCATATTTGTCACATTAAAACGTGTCAGATCATCAAATAAATTTCAACATTAGACAAAGATAACCTGAGTAAATACAAAATGCAGTTTTTAAATTATGACTTTGTTGATTAAGGGAAAAAGTAATCTAAGCCTACCTGGCACTATGTAAAAATGTAATTGCCCTCTAAACCTAATGACTGGTTGTTCCATCCTCGGCAACAACAACTGCAATCAAGCCTTCGCGATAGCTGGCAATGAGTTTTTCACATCGCTGTGAAGGAATTTTGGCCCACTTTTCTATGCGGAATCGTTTTAATTCAGCCATATTGGAGGATTTTCGAGCATGAACAGCCTGTTTAAGGTCATGCCACAGCATCTCAAGTCCAGACTTTGACTGGGCCACTCCATATCCGTCATTAAGTTTTTTTTTGAAGCCATTCAGAGGTGGGCTTGTTGGTGTGTTTCGGATCATTGTCCTGCTACATAACCCAAGTGCGCTTGAGCTTGAGGTCACAAACTGATGCTGCAGTCTAGCTCAGGAACAGCACAACTTACGCTGCTACGCCAATATCCAACAGAAGAAAGTTGATTTAACGTGTTTGACGTTTTTGTCAATTTCATCAAACCATACATCAATGTCAACTGGATTTCCCATAGAAGGAGGTTGAGCTAGTCGATAGGACTTTGTTCAAATGTTTGTATGTCAGTGAAGATTGCGTGGACGTATTCAGGCTTTAATTTTTCGATACAGCAATGCAATGCAATGCATTTTGGTATTTACCACATGTCCATACAATATAACGGCAGCAACTGTTTTGGAATACCGTATCTGTTAGATGAGATGAGTGCATTGCAATGCCCTTAAAAAACTTAAGTTCAAATTTATCTCCAATTTTCAACATTTCTTAAAATGGATATGAAATATTCCTCAGTGCTTCTGATGGTGAAGCCTAAAAGCAAGCAAGGCATAGATGACATAGGAAAAAAATCTTGAGATTCTCACTGATGCGCAAGCAGATACTGGCCTCTAAACATTGGACCCGGAGCAAGAAAAATATCAAAATGGGCGTGGTCATCAATTTTCAATCATGCCTATCTTGAGGCTATTTCACTGTTATTTCTGAAATTTTGGTATGTCACTATTAGTCCTAACGGCTAAATAAGTTTCATGGAAATCGGAGGGGGCGGGGGGGGGAGAGCTTTGTTCAGTTTGATGTGGAATGACCCAGTTATTAGAACCTTTGTATTTCATCATTTTTTTCAAGCATTTTTGCCCAACAAAATTGCTTGAAATATGCAGAAGACTTAAGACTTAAATATTGCACAGTACTATATGTCATGCAGTAACGGAAATTGCCTCACATAATCTGCCCATTCTCATTAAAAAAAAAAAACATTCATCTTAACATAACATAGGTGAGAAAAGGTTATTCAGCCCAACAAGGCAGAATGTACCCAATGGATACTGACAGTACTAGATACTATCTATTTTTTCTCAAGCCTGGTCATGAAAACTCTGGATTCTCTTGAAATAATCATAAATCACTGAGGCAGAATCCAGTTTTTTTTTCTATAACTCCCAATTTTGTGTCATATGAAGATTTAACCTATTCACTTATGTTACTGTCAAGGTGATGAATGTAGACCAGGAAGAGCAGCAGTCTCAGCACTGATCCCTGTGGGACTCCATTCCTACTGTTCCCTGCTCAGATGAGGTCCCTGTAGTTAGTTCCCTTTATGTCTAGCCCATATCCAGTTTTGAATCCTCTCTACAGTACCTCCTACAAATCCATCTGACCTCAGATTAGGAATGAGTCTCTCATCCAGTGCCTTATCTAAAGCTTTTTGGAAATCCAAATCTCTGATGCTATTTGCCCCTTTTCTTCTCAGTGCTCTCTTCAAAGAATTCCGAATTGTTTGGGCCTTCACTTTCAGAAATTGCTTTGGACTTCATAATCCCTAATCACAATATCAGCGAAATCACTGAAAGTACTGAAAATGCCTTCTGGCTTGTTAGACACCTGCTCTCGGATAAAACTCAATGAAGCACTATTTAAGGCATCAGCAATTTCCTTATTGATGAACAGCAATGTTCCATCTTCAAAATACGTTTAGGATGAGTCAAACTCTAACTTTTCCCTTAAGTAGGTTCAGAGTGAGAAAAAAAAAACCTTTTTTTTTTCAAATTGCAAGGCAATATCACATACGTATTCTGTATCAACTGGTTTCAGCACTTCACGAAAACTACATCACATGTATGCTGAGAGAAATATTCAAACCCAGAACGCCATTTTTTATGGCCAAAGCATTATATCGAATGGAAAATACCTAGAACTTGTACATCATTTTATACACAATGCCCTGTAATTCAGCAGGACATAACTGGCAACATGGGAAACCTTGGGATTTCCACTAGATTACAACCCCATTTCCGAAATAGTCGGGACAAAGTGTAAATTGTGAATAAAATCAAAACGTAATGACTTTCAATCACACCAGCCAGTATTTTATTCACAATAGAACGGAGATAACAAAGCAAATGTTGAAACTGAGAAATTTTACAATTTTATTCACAAAATGAGCTCATTTAAAATTTGATGGCTGCTCCAGGTCTCAAAAAGGTTGGGACAGGGGCCTGTTTACCAAGGTGTACCATCCGCTCTTCTTTTTAACACAGAGTGGAGGCATCTGGGCATTGAGGAAACAAGTTTCTTCAGTTTAGCCATTGGAATTTGATCCCACTCTTGTTTAATACAGGCTTCCAGCTGCTGGAGAGTTTTGAGTCTCCTTTGATGTACTTTTCCTTTAATTATGTGCCAAATGTTCTCAACCAGCGAAAGATCAGGACTGCAGGCAGACCAGTTCAGCACACGGACTCTTCTACTACGAAGCCATGCTGCTGTAAAAGCTGCAGTATGCGGTTTTGCATTGTCCTGCTGAAATACACAAGGCCTTCCTTGGAATAGATATCATCTGGAGGGGAGCATATGTTGCTATAAAACCATTATATACCTTTGAGCATTCATGGTGCTTTTTAATACATGCAAGTGTCCCACACCATATGCATTACTGCATCCCCATACCATCAGAGATGCTGGAATTTGAACTGAACGCTGATAACAGGAGGGGTGGTCTTTCTCATCTTTAACCCGGAAGACATGACGCCCATGATTTCCAACAAGAATGTCAAATTTGGATTCGTCTGACCACAGGACACTTTGCCACTTCGGTAGAGCATTTTAAATGAGGCTTGGCCCACAGAACATGGCAGCGCTTCTGGATCATGCTCAACAATAGCTTCCTTTTTGCATGATAGAATTTCAGGTGGCATCTGTGGATGGCACGGCGAACTGTGTTTACAGACAGTGGTTTCTTGAAATATTCCTGGGCCCATTTAGTAGTGTCAATAACAGAATCATGCCGTGAGTGGTGTCTGAGGGCCCGAAGATCACGGATATCCAGTAAACGTTTTCCGCCTTGTCCCTTAACGCATAGAGATTTTTCCAGTTTCTCTGAATCTTTTGATGATGTTATGCACAGTCGATGATGAGACCTTCAAAGCCTTTGCAATTTGACGTTGAGGAACATTTTTTTAAAAGTATTCCACAATTTTTTTAACGCAAGCCTTCACAGGTTGGAGAGCCTTTGGCCATCTTTACTTCTGAGAGACTCAGCCTCTCTAAGACATCCCTTTTATAGCCAGTCATATTACTCACCTGATGCCAGTTAATTTAATTACTTGCTAAATGTTCTTTCAGCTGATTGTCCTATATATTAATAGCTTCTTCAGCCCTTTTTTGCCTGTGTCCCAACTTTTTTGAGACCTGTTGCAGCTGGAAAATTTGAAATAAGCTAATTTTGTGGATAAAAATGAAAAAATGTCTCAGTTTCAACATTTTAAATGTTATCTATGTTCTATTGTAAATCACATATTGGCTCATGTGATCTGAAAGTCAATGCATTTTGATTTTATTCACAATTTCCACTTCATCCCAACTATTTCAAATTGGGGTTGTACAATATAGGCTGGAAGTACCACAGGATTAAATACAGCAGATGCCTTTGACGGAGTCATACATGGATATAGATTAACCATAGTAAGAGCTTTTAAACCGTCAGAGCACTACCAGTTCACAACCATTCATTCTGCCCTGTCTTTCAACTTCACTGGCCTTTGAGAAAATCACAAAGAATCATAGGTGCAGTGCCCTATCCTAAATTTGATTCTAACCACAAAACAGGAACTGAATATCTGGGACAAGCAATCGAGCAGAGCAAAAGCAGTATGAAAAGAGCAGCTTGTTCATTACCACAAATATCTGTTTACCTATAGGAAGTGGAGACCAGGACAACCAGATGACTGGACAATGCATGGTTTGGGGGGTGGTGAAGACTGTGCCCACCTGCATCAGGATGGGAAGCTCAATGATGACCACTGCTCCCGGCCTTATCACTACGTATGTGAATCCTCAGTGATGGCAGCACCTTCAGCCTGATAGCCCTCACACTGCGAACAAATAAAACCTGAAAACATTTAATACATTACTCAGACCTTTCTGACTGAGTATCTTTTGGTAAGCAAATCTTATGAGGAGAGGAATGGATGGAGATTTCTCCTCTGATCCTAGAGCAGTGGTTCTCAAACTCTTTCCAAGGGGACCACTATATCCGATTTTTTTTTTTTGTCCTGACTAAAATTGCAATCCCAGAATTTTTGCCACTTGGTAATTTTTGTAGTCCAAGTGCACCATAACCCAGCTGAAATTACAAGTCACCGAAAAATAGGACATAGAATACCAGGTTCCGGAAAAGTTAGGAATTTTGGGAAGATGCAAATAAAAAGAAAACTGATTTGTTAATCACTCTTGACAAGTACTTAAATCCTTTGCGCAGAAGCCAAATCTGGCTATATATGCATATCCCTATTTAAGTTTTTATAATGCAAGATTTGGCCTTCACAGAGAGGGGGAAATAACTTAAATGAAACAAGACAGTTGTAGGATTTAGAATTTATTTATTTCAGTTTTTTTCTCATTTTCCTACAGAATAAGGTCCGTAAACACAAAAAAAATATATTCATGAAAATTCAGCAATGAAATAAAAAAATAAATAAATACTGAGAATCGAAAAATGGCAGGGAGTTAAAACAATACATTTCTGGGATAATAAACTCTTTGACCGCAAGTTTACTTCATCTGACAGTGATAGTCAAAGTCTACTGTTTATGAGCCAAATAAGACAGCTCTCCAAATGGCTCCCCACACAATCACAGAGCCTAAAATTGCGCACTGTTAAATCATAAAATAATCATGTTTTGCACAAATCAACTTTTGACTTTTGACTAAAATTCTATATATATTAATGATTTTCTCTTGGAATTTAGCATGAATTTAACAATATAGGCACAGATGGACATCAATGGTCACCAGTAACCTCTCCAAACCAAAAACATGCCTTTTCTCCGTATAAAGTTTGGCATTTTGTCCATATTTCTTCAGAGCCCAATCAGCCAGCACACGTACTCTGCTTTATGGTCAGAATATTTACCCTGCAACAGAAAGCTAGCAGTTCCCACTTCCAAGCACGCAAGCTTGTATAAATGCTCTCCACACCCTATAAGGAGCAAGCATAACTCATTAACATAGTAATATCTGAAATATACCTTATTTACTTCTGTATATGAATCAAACATTCCACTATAAGGAAGAAGCAAGCAATCTGCTACAAAAGATTGAACAGAATCTCTGCAATGAACGTAGCAAGGAAATACCAAAGTCTCTGAGCAGCTTGCATTTTAAACAAGCGCAAACACAGAAAAAAATCTAAAACAAATTTCCACAATGAGCAAAATGCTACAACATGCAGTATTATTAGCAAAGACTAATGGTTACTCTTATTAACTAATGTGCCAAACAAGCTCAGTGATCATCATGACCATGGTAAACCGAAAATAAAAAACAGTTAGCCAGATAGCTAGCTAGCCATAAGGTATCCATGCTACTCCATTGTACTCACTTATAATGCGGAAAAATGCTCCATCATTGAATTCCTCCTTCACAGAAACACAGCTATCCGGTACAATGGTCTAGTCCTGTTACATTCAGAATGACTCCCACTGCCCACGTCCATATCACATTTCCGTCTCATACTTATAACCTAAGCACTTCTGGGTTGGTTTTTGAAGTCTTTTTTTTATCCATTTGTGTCATTCAGCTGCACACAGTTGAGAGAATACGACCTAACTCGCTGTTACGCAAGGGTTTAAATACTTTTCTGAGGGTCCAATCAATGTCTTTCAAGTACTTTGGAAAATTTATACTGTCTGGCATTGGATAAAAAACTTGTGGATCAGTAAATAATTTCCAGGAAAGTTTCCCGTGGGCATGAACTATAAACATGCTTCAGGCAGATAAGCCTGAGTTAATATTAAAGGTACTAGATTTCAGTGATAGATTGCATGAGTACATAAGGAACCACTGCATTCTACAAGGGATAAATCTAAACATAAATCAATGGTATGGTATCATGGGTTTTTAATATCGGATGACTATAATTGACAGTACAATGATATAGTGTGAATACTGGGTTGAATTTTTACTTCAGAAAACTGATTTTTCGCTAATAAATTGGAATACCTTTGGCCTGTGGTTGCAACAAAGAACAGCATTTTTTTCTGTCGCAAGAGGTTATTGTATTATCTGTTGGATAGATGCTACATGCAAGTATATTAGGCAGTTTGTACATCAGGCTTGGCTCAGGAGTTTAATTCATACGATTCCTGGGAAACAGTGATGGCACTTAACTCATCCATATTCTAAATCATTTGCAGACATCGCTTCCTTGTGAATATTCAGTAACCGTTTTGGGTGTACCACCTATTGATAGTGTAGCTGTGTGCATAAATAGAGCAGCTCCATGTCTGCAGGCATCTACATTTGCTCAAAGTGGTTAATTGAAACAAGTATGTGCATGTATCAACATGTGCATGCATTCACACACACAACCTCAAAAACATTCGACCTTCAAACCAAATTCGCTGGCAAGGCTTAGCCACATCACTGCAAAGGGAACTTCCCCTGAATTCAGTAATATCTACCTGAAGAGTTGATGACAAGGTGTTAATAAGCCGTGAAAAGAGCAGGCTTGAGACAGGGGGCAGGGAAAACCATCACAAATAAAAAATGGCTCTGCTTAGTCCAGTGATGACTGCAACAATTGCCAAAACAAACTATTGAAGCAATATTTTCACAACTTGAATATAGGGTTTAGTATGCAGTCATCAATGTGTACAACACATTTTGCAATTGACTCACTAAGTCCATGCCTGTGTGACGAAGAGGAAGTGTTTGAAATGAACCTTCCCATTAATTTGCTCTGAAAAAGCCACAGAACCACATAAATACAAATACATTTGAAACCAAAGTTTCCAACTACCATGATAATTTTACCCACAAAAGTTCAAGGGTCTGCTCCTGATAGTCATTTCCTTGCTTCCTTTTTGTGTATTTATCATTTTAGCCCATGTGAAGTATAAGCACAGTTGCATGCAGTGATCATTCAGTGTTACAACAGAGTTGCTCAATCAGATTAAGGCCTGGACTTTGAGCAGGCTAAGTAATGACATTTATGCCACCAAATGTTTCATTCTAACTGAGATAATTTTTGCACGACTTTGAAGAGTGTTTTGGGTTATTATCTTGTTGAAAATAAAATTCCTGACCAATCAGTCTCTTTCTAGGTGGCAGTGTGTGCCTCACAAGAATGCTACGATACTGCTTTTGATCAGAGGTGTAAAATCCAGGGGTCAGAAATGAAAAACCCTGTCACGTTTTTCTGCCTCCCACAGAATGAGCTGATCACTTATTTTGGCTCTATATCCTGCCAGAAGTAAATCCAGGTGGTTGGAAAAGTTCTGGGGAGGATTTTTACTTTCTGAACCTGGACTTTACACCTCTGCCTTTGATCCATGATTCCGCCGATTTTTATGAGATCACCAGCTCCTGTTGAGCAGACTGAACATCAAACCATTCCGTAATATTACCACCTCCATGTTTTACTGAAGAGGTTTTACAGTCATTTTCCAAACGTTCTCAAGATCTGTAGCACACATAAATTCTGCATTTGGGTGAGAAAATTTTGACTTTTAATGAACTGGTCCAAAGGACTTGTTCCCGGTCCATCGATTGGTGTCCAATCCGTGAAATTCTTGGCAATCACAAGTCCAATGTCATTGCTTCACTTCTGGCACTTTTAGTATCATTACGGAGTTGCCATGCTGTCAATCACTGATTTTTTTTTTTAGTTCTCATACACAGATACCGAACATCAGCGACACTTCAATTCTATTTTGCACCTCTATTGCCCCTAGTTTTCAGCAAACTGGTCTGCTTGATGGTGTTTCTTACAGTGCCTTGGCAGCATTTAACATTTTCAGCATCATGTAAGACCACAACGTGGTTATGAACAATCTCAGAGAGCTCCTCCCATCGTGCCATCGTGTTTAACACTGCGACACTGCTCAAAGTTCATGTCACCTTATATACTGGAACAAATGACCATCAGAGATAATTTTGCGGAATAATGTTGCTACAGAAGTATTAATAAATCATTTAGTATCGATAATAATGGACTGTGCCTTCAAATATACATTCAGGCTACACAAGTCAGAATAATAAAATTTGCGACACCTTTCAATTGTAATTTAAAAAATTGATGTTTTCAGTGTTTTTGTTCATTACCCTAATTTTTTACCTCAATATACTCGTGGGATTTTTTTTTTCTCATTGCCGACAAAAGTATTTTTCAATACATTTTCACCAAAATTATAGCGAAGTAATAACTTAGGACCCCCTTTTAGATGAAAATGGTAGTGTATAATCATCACTGCACGCTACTGTATTCCTGATACCATCTGGAGCTCTGTCAGTATTACTTTTTCATGATATGTAAAAATTCATTGTATAGGCCACAGTAATTCTAATGTGGTACTTTTGTGAGAAATACTAGATCCATTATAAAATATGCACAGTGGGCTCCAACGATCTGCTTAGAGGAATGGTTCAAAATCCCCCCCAAATGTGTGCCTTAACCCTGTCAGAAATGACAGGAAAAGACTCCATGCTGTCATCTTTGCCAGAGGTGGTTGCACTAAGTACTAAATGAAGGGGGCCAATCATTATGTAACCTTGATTTTGTTGAAATTTATTTTGTATTAAGTGATTGTTTAGGTGTTGGTTGTTTCCATTAATAAAGTAAAGTATTTCACCCGTTGGCATATGCTGTTTCTCTATAATCATTTCTGTATGTAGATGACTCAGCAATAATACTGACAGTTTTTGTTTTATGATGATCAATGATGCCTATTTTGTTTTATTTAAATATGCAGTAAGGTCATTAAGTATCTGGAAAGTAACACGATTGTCATCATTTTGGCTCAATACGGCGCGACAATGGATTTGATGTAAAACAATCAAAATATGCTTTTAGTGTCGACTTTCAGCTTTAATTTAAAGGTTTTGCCAAAATTATTGTAGGAACTCTCCAGACACAACAAACATCTTTATACATAGATCCCCATAGGTGATCGAAAGTAATTTGAAAAACAAAAACCTCACTTCCAAAGAAGTTGGAACATTGAGGAAAATGCAAATAAAATCAAAAGAGTGATATGAAATTCCATTCCCCGACTATTTTGAAAACAATGGAACAACATATAATTTGATGTTTCCACTCCTGAATGTACGTTGAATTTGTTGACTGAAAATATACACTTATTTGAAATCTGATGACTGCAACAGACTCCAAAAACATTCCTCTCCCAAAACTTTAGCAATTGGTCTCCTCACTTCCCAGTCATTTAGAGTGTTGTTAATAGAGGATGGGATACTAAACAATGGCCCTAACACAACTTTTTTGAGACGTGTTGCTGCACTCAAATTCAAAATGAGCAAATATTTTTCATTAAATGGTAAAATGTCTCACTTTCAACATCTGACATGTTGTCAATGTCTGATTGTATATAAAATTTCAGTTTATGAGATTTGCAAATCATTGCATTCTGTTTTTACTTACATTTTACACAGCATCCAAACTTTTTTGTAATTGGGGTTGTATATTTATTTAACCAATTAGCAAAAAAAAAACCAGAAAAAACAACTACAGACAACAATGCAAGCACAAAAACAATGGAAAAATACAATCTTTTTTTTAAATGGTCTTTGAGGTTGGCAGGGGTTCTGCTGAGGTGCAGGGGGGAGAGGGACCTGTGGGGAGAGAAGGGACAACTTACCAGGAGGGTACCAACACCCACACGCACTGCTAAAAGTTGGAATAAAAAAGTGGACAGGTGCAACTCAAAGTCTACACTCATACAAGCACAGATACCACACGCAACGAAGAAAGTCCACATTCTGGAGCACTCCACTTCCCCTCTTTCCACTGGCATGGAGAGTCCCAAACCACTCAGCGCTATAAGCATAAGAAAGAACAGTAAAACAGTGCAACTGGAGTCATGAGCGAACATAAATTTTCAAGTTGGAAATGGCGATTGGCAACAAGTCAATGTACGGCACAAAACACAACAAGCACAAAAGAAAGAAGGGGTAGCTGCAAATGAGCTAAAAAAAAATTCACGAGCTACTGGAAAAGGTAAAGTCTAATTCAGTATACTTAAATGTCCTTAGTCTTGTGACTTGTGATGTGTTTACCATCAGCTAAAGCTACTCAATTGTAAATTGGCAAAACATCAGCAAGTAATTTCTTTAAGGGAACAAATTACACCCGTCTCAGGCATCACGGGTCCCTGTCATTGGATCCTTCACAACCAGGAACTCTTAAAGTCCAAGGGAAACCTGGAACCACAACAGGTAAGACGTTTTTTTTTCCTAACCTGTCTACTACAGTCAATTCATAGATTGTCACGAATATTGCGTCAGCTATTAGCCAGCTGAATACACAGAAACCAGCGTTTTGCGCATCCATCCTCCTAGCTCTGCTACACTTAAAATGAATCATTTTGAGAACAGTATTCCCAAAAACTTTGGTAGGACTTGGGAAATCTCACCCTCCACTGCCCGCAATGTAATTGAAAGATGGAAGGAATCGTGCCGAATCTTGGAGTATAAAGGCCAAGGCCAAAAACTGCTTCTGAAAGCATGTGATGTCTGATCCTTCAGATGTCACTCCCTTAAAGGCAAAGAACAAACTTCGTACAACTTCACCTGAGGTGAAAAAGTAATAATTCCGGAGTTCAAAAAAACCAACCAATAATTTTTGCGATATTTTTGGAGCGGATAATTCGCTATCAAACACGGCTAAATTCCAGTTCGAATTCCGCCATTTTGTCATGGCTGTGCTGCGATGCTGACGTCAGTGGTTCCAGTAGCGTAGGGATTGCGTAATGGGAAATGGTGCCAGGACAGAGGCCTCGAACTGTCACTTTCAGATCGATTGGAACACCTAAACGCCTCACATTGAGGCATGTTGACACCGTATCCATAAATTTCCGTTCATGGGATGAAACCTTTGCAAGACTGACGGCAAATTTCTATCACAACGACGTCAAACAACAAAATATTTTCGGACGTTTCAATACTGCTACGTGTCAACTGTGCGATGGGCATTTGTGTCGTCACACCAACCTCCGGGCAGAAGATTTCAGAATTTCTGATTGGTTGAAATTTGTTCTCACGATAACAATGGCGGTACCCACTGCTTTTTCTATAATCCGTTTTTCGAGAGTTTCGGCATTTTTTACACAACGAAAAAATATTCGTCAACTGTTTTGAGGTCTACGAGGACTATTCTCTCAGATAAAAATTACTTTCGCTGTATGTTTTCTTTGCCTTTAAGAACCATCATGCAACTACGATTAGGACATGGGCTCTGAAATATACTCAGCCAAAATAAAAACTTCACACTCGTTTGGAGGTCGATAAGTTGAACATACAAGAAATGAGGTTTTAAATAATGATTTTATTTAATTCTGTACTCATTAAAGATAGTGTATCATAAAAGTAATGTCCATAATGTAACCAGTTCCACCAGAAATGCTACAGAAATGTCCAAGAGTAAAAATGGTAAGTTACAATTTGAATAAGAGCAATGCACAGGCGATTACGTATAGTTTGGGCAGTCATATGACCTCTAAACAATTAATTCCTAGTGGACGTTGCAGTGACAAATCGATTATGCAAATGACGTAAGACAATTTGTCGGTCTTCTGCTTTTGACGTCACACCTGGGCTACCAGAACGAGGTCGGTCAGCTGTGGTGCCAGTTTGTTGGAGACGTGTCCGAAGATCATGGATAGTCCGTTGACTGCATCCCATAACCCTTGCAATGTCAGTGACGGACGTTTCCGTATTCAGCATGCCAATGGCACATTCACGCTGAATGTTTGACAGCCATGGCATTGAAAATCAATGAATAATTAACTGTAAAAACTTGTTTTTAAGAGATGTCACTCTAACATGCTAACGTGAGCTCAGTTGCACAGCTCTCATATAGTCACGTGACTAGGACCACGAGAAAACATGGTCTTAGCTTAAAGTACGCTCGCACTTTCAGTTGATGTGTGTCATGATGTCTTTGACAACACATTTACCCCTAGTGATAATAAAAACTCTTCTATTAAAAGTTTCAAGAAAATATTTACAAATTTATGAGTGTGAAGTTTCTTTTTTGACTCGGTATACTTTAGTAAACCTTTGTCAGTCTACACCAGTCGCCATTAAATCCAAAGATACAGGTAAAAGCCGTAAAATGCAAAAGCAAACCCATTCACTTGAGACAATCTACGATGTGATCACTCCAGCTCACTATTCCTTCCCTGTTCCTTCGCTTGCACTGCACACACCTTTGAAAAAAGCCTTTATTTTGATCTAATCTACACATCTGGGAATTTTTGTCACCGCATCTTTCACGGCTGTAATTCTACCACGATGACAAAATCTTTCCTCCGAGAGACAGAGATATAATCAGCTGGCAAAGTACAATACACACACTCCCATACACACACTCACAGGGTGAAAACAATACAAGCCAATGCTGTCGTGGCTGGTAATCAACACTGTCCAAGAGTGCTACTGACATCTCTGGGCACAGTGTCACCTGAGATGGACAGCAACTCAGAGGAAGCTTTTTTTGTGGTCCAACAAGTGAGCCAATTTGTGCTCTCCAGACCAAAGAGAATGAGAACAAACCAAGCTATTATCAGCGTTGGGTCCAGAGGCCAGAATCTGTCATGGTATGCAGTGTGTCCATGCATATGACATTGGTGATCTGCAATCTGTGCATCACTAATGCAGAAATATACATACAGATTTTGGTACAGCACATGTGGCCATCTAGATGTACTCTATTCCCGGGACATCCCCTCATTTTCCAGCAAGACACAACACCAAACCATATTCAGCATGGAAACAGTGTATTTTAATGCGGCAAATTACAACCCATCAAAAACAACATTACAATTAAAGTAATGGACATTTTAAAAGCAAATGTTGTCTCCAATCAGATATAATATCTACAGAGGTGGACAATCCAGCCCCAGAAAGTAAAAGTCCGTCCCAGTATTTTGCTGCAACTGCCTGGATGTAATAATTGCAGCAACTTTTCAGCCCAGATGTTGAACTAATTAGGAAAATCAGCTGGCTGAACTCATGGCCGGAGGTAAAATATGGCTGGACTTTTACTTTCTAACCCCTGGAATGTCCACCTCTGAATATCTATGACTCTTAAAAGGGCTGTGAGAAAGATTTAACAGGTCAAGATATACAGAGGGAGAGAATTTTCAGACATGGCTTTGTTTTCTTATATTTTGTTTCTGGAGAACTCTCAAATATGAATTAATTTTAAATGGGAGATTTTGATAGTTGACTGACAACACAGGAATTTACTATGTATACTGTATTTTGTTATTCCCTGAGCAGCATTTCACTTCGGCATTCACGTTCATTTCAGTATGTATGGCTTTATGTTCTTGCTAGGACGTAAGACTAACTTTTCATCATCACTATATATTATGAAATGGTTAGCGCTGCTGCCTCACAGTGGTAAGGTTGTGGGCTTGAATCTGGAATGGGGCCTTTCAATGTGGAGTATGCAAGTTCTGCTCGTGGTTGCGTGGGATTCCTCAGGGTACTCTGGTATCCTCCCACAGTCCAAAGACATACTCATCAGGCTAATCAGAGACATTAAATTGCCCACAGGTATGAATGGCCTGTGAATAGTATGAGTTGGCACCCTGTGGTCGAATCTCTCACCATCCAAGGGCGCGTTCCCCAAAAGCGAAGTTGCTAACTAAGTTAGCAACTTGCATAGCTTGTCTATTCACAGTCAATGGACCCAACAATGTAAGTTAGCATCTGTGATTTCGAGAAACATACCCGAGGGTGGGTCCCTACCTTTCGCTCGTAGTCAGCTGGGATAGGCTCTAGCTATCATACCCCCACACCTACAGTTACTACCCCTTGTAGAAAGAGGCGAAAAGATAGTTATGAAACACGGTGGACTGCATCAACTTTTTTGGACTTTGCGGCAATCATTTTCAATAAGCAATTAATTTCAGAACATTTATTTACATATATTAATTTTATTTTATTTTATTTAGAACATGAAACAATGTGTTTCTGCGCCGTTTTCAGCATTGACTTATTTCCATTTTCCCTGATGAACCATCATTTTCCAAACTGGGGTGTCAAACAAAAGCCACGCTTCAGACTGCATTTACCAGTCCAATTGGCGACTCAAGTCACAAACACAACCGAGACAAAGCGCCTCATGACGCTACCCGGACCGAGTGCGCAATGAATACAGAGGACAAAGTGCTCTTTCAAACAGAATTTTCGGCAGATTCTATGGGCTCAGCGCTCTTAACAAGTAAACAAAATCGGACCCGCTGCGAACATTATCAGAACTGAACGCAAAGGAAAGAAGTTCTCAAGGACGAATTTCATTCATTTCACCGCTGGAGTTCAATTCAAGAGATGAACAATTCCTGACTATAATAACTGGTCGGAGGGGACTAGAGACGACATTTAAAAATTGCGGGTATCAGAACAGTAACTGCGCCCACGCCGATTAGGCACCTTTAATTTATTCCGAATGGACATGTCTTTAAACACTGCCTCATTGTGGGTTCGGTTCGGGGAAATATAGTAGGCTAAACTAACACTTCTATGCGCAAGCAGCGACAACGATTGTGATCTTTCAAATCTGAATTTTCTCAAAATTTGCGGCTTGTTATTGCTTATGCATTAGAAATCTTCCTGGTTTGGCGACGAGTCCAAATCGCTTAACTGGACAGAGGATGCTGAACGTGAAAAGTCCAGATAGTGAATACTTCCAGGACCCCGTTTCCCTCAATGTCGGCGGAGAGCTGTACACCACAACTCTGGACACTCTCACTCGCTGCAGAGACTCAATGCTGGGTGCAATGTTTACTGGGCAGATTCCGCTACTCCGAGACAAGCAAGGAAACTTTTTCATTGACCGCGACGGGAAAGTATTCCGATACATTCTGAACTACCTCCGATCAAACAGCCTCGACCTTCCTCGGGATTTCAACGAATTGGCTTTGCTTAAGAGAGAAGCTGACTTCTTTCAAATACGACCCCTACTGCAAGAGATATGGCGCTATGAATCCGGGCCACACGGAATCAATTGGCGAGGTGCTGTGCTCAGTGCAGAAGTGGATTCAGCGGTACGTGTACTGCACTTCAACCTGAAGCGTGGTCCAGAGAATTATGAATTGCGCTCCTGCGCGGTGCGTGTTTACACTGCCAATGTATTCTGCACCTCTAGCGCGTTCATAGAGCTGCTCTGTACCCGTTTCTCATACCGGACGCGGGACGATGTCATATCCCCGCAATTCAATGAAGAAAAGCCAAACTATCTTCGTATGGAATGGGTACCTCGGACAGAGGAACTGCCTCAGGACCAGTATGAGAAGCACAGCTTCCGAGAACTTATGGTTACAAACAAGACTGCTGCCTCATTCACGTCTGTAATTCCAGACACTCATGCGTTCATGGAGGAAATGCTGAGGTTTTCCCTGTCGGATGGCTTTCGTTTGGACTCCGCTTTCCCCGATCCCTCTGACATACTCAACTGCCGGTTGCTGCGATTTGCTCGGTATTAGAGCGGATGCGGCCCTTGGGAAGACGAAGTTAACATTTCACGACACTTCTTTTCATGGTCGGAAATTGAGATTTGAACTATACGAAGTTACGTATGTACGAAACTATACGAAAGTCGCTGCCAGCATCCTTCGAGAGCATCTTTCTGAAGCAATGTTTTCAATGTGTCATAAGCTTTGTCCTGGTAGGGGACGCTGGGGTCCGATGAACCATGGGGACCAATGAGCCATATCACTATTTTACGATCAATCGATGCCAAAGGTGTTTAAAATAGGCTAAATAGTGATATGGCTCGTTTATCCCCATGACTCATCTGTCAATGGTCAAATATTTTGCCTATTTGAAGCAGCCCTGTCATCGATTGATCGCAAAATAATATGTTATGACTCATTGGTCCCCATGGCTCATCGGACCACAGCCTCCCCTATTCATAATTTGTATTTGTAACCACTTGAATTCGAAATGAAATCTGACTGAAGTAAAAATAAATAGTTCCTTCACGTGATGTCCAACATCTCAAGGCTGCGTTTGAATAGTCAAAAATAAAGTGCTGTGGTCCAAGTCCTAACCACGTTTGTTGACCCTGAATGGGAAAAGTCATGAGTTTAAGGAGAGGAGTAAAGGGGAATTCATAATGACTTAAAAAGACAACCGCTCTGCTAAGTGAATCCAAATACTGGGATAAGGCTACATGATCATGCACCTTTCATGTTCGTTGTTTGGGTGATATGGCAGATAGATGGTCGTCGCCATTGAGCTAAATGACTAAGTAGTGGAGTACTGAGATGATTACTTCACAGTTATAGTGCCATGAAAACTATTTGCCCCCTTCCTGGTTCCCTTTTATTTTTTATTTTGTTTATTTATTTATTTTTTTGCATATTTGTCACACTTAAATGTTGCAGATCATCAAAAAATATATAGGACAAAGATAACCAGAGTAAATGCAAAATGCAGCTTTTAAATCATGATTTAATTTATGAAGGGGAAAAAGCTATCCAAACCTACCAGGCCCTATGTGAAAAAGTAATTGCCTGCACCCCCTTGTTAAATCATGAATTAACTGTGATTAACCACACTTTTTGAGTTCAATTTTGGTACCTACACCCAGGCCTGATCACTACCAGACATGTTGAATCAAGAAATCACTTAAATAGAACCTATCTGATAGACTGAAGTAGGCTAAAAGATCTCAAAAAGCAACACATCATGCTGCGATCGAAGGTAATTCAAGAACAGATGAGAACAACGTTATTGACATCTATGAGTCTGGAAAGAGTCAACTGGACTCCAGCACCCTTGACTGGCAGAGCAAAAACAACACTTTAAAAATTCTAAAACAATATACAACCCCAATTCAGAAATAGTTGGGACAAAGTGTAAATTGTGAATAAAATCAAAATGCAATGACTTTCAAATCACACCAGCCTGCCTTTTATTCACAACAGAACAGAGATAACATAGCAAATGTTGAAACTGAGAAATTTTACAATTTTATCCACAAAATGAGCTCATTTCAAATTTGATGGCTGCTACAGGTCTCAAAAAAGTTGAGACAGGGGGCAGCTTAATATGGTATCTTCTTTTTAACATAGAGTGGAGGCGTCTGGGCATTGAGGAGACAAGTTTCTTGAGTTTAGCCATTTGAATTTGATCCCTCTCTTGTTTAATACAGGCTTCCAGCTGCTGGAGAGTTTTGGGTCTCCTTTGATGGACTTTTCCTTTAATTATGTGCCAAATGTGAAATCGGTGAAAGATCAGGACTGCTGGCAGACCAGTTCAGCACACGGAGTCTTCTACTGCGAAGCCATGCAGTTGTAAAAGCTGCAGTATGCAGTTTTGCATTGTCCTGCTGAAATACACAAGGCCTTCCTTGGAATAGATATCATCTGGAGGGGAGCATATGTTGCTTTAAAACCTTTATATACCTTTGATCATTCATGGTGCTTTTTAAAACATGCAAGTGTCCCACACCATATGCACAAATGCATCCCCATACCATCAGAGATGCTGGCTTTTGAACTGAATCTTCATCATACTTTGATTCTGCTTTGCCTTGTGAGGCCAAAGCATCTACAGCAGGGGTGTCAAACTGACCCGTAAAAGGGCCAAGAGGCTGCAGGTTTTCAATCCTACCAAGCAGAAGCACATCTGAAACCAGTGATTTAATCAACTGATCCAGGCCTGCACAAGTTGTATCAGGTGTGCTTCTGCATTGCTGGAGTGAAAACCTGCAGCCTCTTGGCCCTTTTACAGGTCAGTTTGACACATCTGATCTACTGCCATATTATTAAAACCAATCAACAAAAAAATGAAAAAAAACAAGAGTTTCATGACTGCTGTAAAAAAATAAAAAAAATAATAATAATGGTTTGACAATATTTAGGAAAAACGGAACTCAGGAATTTTGTTTTCACTTTGAAAGCTGAATTTTATTCCAAGATTTCCATTTGACAGTAAAAAAGATTCACTATGGATAGGTATGAAAATAATTAGAAACAAGGGGCATTGAGGAATTTTGATTACATTGAAAGCTGATCTGAAGATTTGTACTTGACTGTAAGACAGAGTCACAGTTGATAGGTGACATCTCTGGTGGGCAGGACAGAACAAAAGCTTTTGAAAATGGGATGACAATGGAGAAAAGAATGCAGGAATTTGTTCTGCTACACTTATGATAAAACAGTAAACCATTGTTTTCATTTCCTGAACTGAAAGAAAAAGCCCACAGCATGCTTCTCCCCCACACCCTGAACAACAATACGCTTTTCTCTTACTTTCAGGAAAGCTTTTTTTCAGTCACCAAGGTTTAATCTCTGGACCATCAACCCCCCCACCTAGTTCTCCCTCTCTTTAATACTAGGCAGCCTCCTACCTCAGAGGAGCCGCTCGACAAAACACTTAATACACTTACAGTGCTGAGAAGAAGTATTCGCTCCCTTCCGGATTCCTTTTTTTATTCCGTATTTTTCACCCTGAAATGTTTCAGATCATCAAACTAATTTCAATATTAGACAAAGACGACTAAACACAAAATGCAGTTTTTGAAATATGATTTCATTTATTGAAGGAGAAAAACATCTAACCTTACGAGGCCTCAAGCGAAAAAGTAATTGCCCCTTAAGTTACTAAACACATTAAACTAATTCAACAAATTTCGTTTAAAATTGGGTTAAATTTCTCTGGACATGATAGTTGCTTGCCCCGTTGAATTTAAACGGAACTTAAATAGACCCTGTCTGGCAATGCGATGAAGGCAAAAACAGCACACGATGCTGCAATCTAATGAAATTCAAGCACAGATGACAAACAAAGTCATTAACACCTATCAGTCCGGAACAAATTATAGAGCTATTTCTACGGCTCTGGGACTCCAATAAACTGCGGTGAGAGCCATTATATACAGAAATAGAAACGTTGGAACAGCGGCAAACCTTCCCAAAAACGACTGGCCCATCAATATTTCCCCCAGAGCGCAGGAGGTCACAGAAGAACCCAGACAAACATCTAAAGAACTGCAGGCCTCACTTGCCTCAATTAAGGTCAGTGTTCTCGAATCCAGTAAGAAAGATACGGAGCAAAACTGGCCTCCATGGGAGAACTGGAAGGCGAAAACCATACTGACCAAAAAGAGACACAAAGACTCATCTCATATTTTACAAAACATCCTGATGACCCCTCAGACTTTTGGGATAACATTCTGAGGACTGATGAAACATAAGAGTCAATTTTTTGGAAGACTTGGGTCCCATGACATCTGGCGTAAATCTAACGCAGCATTCGGCAATAAGAACACCATGCCAACAATCGAATATGGTGGTGGTAGTCTCATGGTTCACTGTTGCTTTGCTGCTTCAGGACCCCAGGACTTGCTATTATTGATAGAACAATGAATTCTGCTCACTGACAAAATATTCTGAAGAAATGTCCTGCCATCACTTTGTGAGCTCGAGCTCAAGTGCAGTTGGGTTATGCAGCAGAACAATAACTCAAAGCAGACAAGTAAGTCCACTTCTGAATAACTTCAAAAAAATAATAATAATAATAACACAAAATGAAAACTTTTGGGCGGGCCAGTCAAAGTCCTGATTTGAATCCGATGGAGATGCTGTGGCAATGTGGAAGAATTAATTCAATTCTACAGAGAACTGAGGGCCAAATTTCCCCCACAGCAATGAAAAAAACTCATCACCAGTAATCACAAAATGTTTGATTGCAGCTGTTCAACCAAGGCTGACACAACCAGTTATTAGATTTTGGAGGGCAACTACTTTTTCACATGGGTGATATAGGTTTTGAATGACTCTTTACCATAAATAAATAAAATGATCAATCAAAATCAACACTGCATTTGTTTAATACTAATATCAATTGGATGATCTGAAACATTTAAATGTGATAAATAAGCAAAAATAGAAGAAATCAGGAAGGTTGCAAATCCTTGTTAACAGCACTGTAGTTCTGGAAACATAAACATTGTATAAAACTGAAGCCATTTAAAGTGCAGTGAATTATAAAAAATAATACATGAAAAGTGGCAAATAAATAGTGCTTAAAGTGCAGGCAAAAATGAACATAATACTAATATTAAATATTAAAAGGGAAAATAAAATAACTATGCATCAGTAGTGCTTTCTCAGTGATGACCCACATTAAATTTAGCCTCTGAAAACTCAATTTTCAGACGCGGGTCAGAAAAAGACATTCGTTCTCTAGTTATGGCAGAAAACTGTGCTTAGACCTCAAAGGGAAAACAAATGAAGGAGTGACTCCTTTTCTGATAGGAAGTTTTGAATCGAATCTGTGAATTCAATACAGGCCCGACTCCAGAAATTCAATGTGTGGAGTTTGGCCCTTATTGAATTCACCGATTCAATTGTATGGCACAAGCAAGACACACTGTATGGCACACAGCTTAAACAAGAACTTGGGATCAGACACACAAATATCCACAAAAACACCAACACTGACTGAGAATAATAAAGTAGCTGCACAATTGTAGAACGTTTGCAACAATACTGTCTTTGTCTGGGTTCCCTGGACATGTCAGTTGCCCCCTCAATCTCTCAAGGGAAATGCGCGATTCAGCACAACCTCCACTCTGCCGCTGCCCAGCTGACACAGCTCCAGGACGCACACCAGCCTCTGACCAGCCAGCTGAGTCCCCACGGCCATCAGATCAGCTTAAAATGTTTGTTTTGGGGGACAAAAGGAGAAGCATGTTAGCTAGTACTATACTTAAAGCCACTGTTCCCAAACTAGCAAGGCAATAACTGATGAATAATTATTAGCTTCTGCCGCCAAGCAGTGCGGGTGCTATGGTATCGGGCTCCGTTTGTGCGTGCGTGTGTGTGTGCGCGCGTGCGTCCGTCGACATTTTGCTTTATGTCATCAACTAGCTCAGTTACAGGCTCGTAATTTTCACTGGACACGCATCTCATAAAAGCAATGACATGCCTAAAGGTGACCTTGGCCAATTTTTTCAAGGTCACAGGCCTAAAAATATCACCAAAAACTTCAACATTTTGCTTTATCTCATCAACAATTTCAGTTAGAGACTCCTAATTTTTACAGGACATGCATCTCATAAAGGCCTACAAATGACGTGCCTAAAGGTGACCTTGGCCTATTTTTTTCAATGCCACTGGCCTAAAAATATCATCAAAAACTTTGAGATTTTGCTTCATCTTATCAACTATTTCAAATTACAGGCTCCTAATTAGCTCCTGCCGCCCGAGTGGTGCGATGGTATCGGGCTCCGTCCGAGCGTGCGTCCGTTAACAAAAACTTTGACATTTTGTTTATCTTAACGGCGGGAGCTTATGGGGCGGCCAGTGCGCTGCATTTAGCATTAAATTAATGTATTATAAGCACACAACATACAGAAGACAGAGTGATCTAGCAATTAAAACACAAATGACTGCAGTATTCTGAGAATTTTGTGAAACATCTTACTCTGAACATGTAGTATTGCATGTCATGACCTGAATACAGATAGAATTATACAGTACTTTACTTGAATAGCATAATAATAGAAGGGAATGTCAAAGAGGACTTTCTGAACAAAGATTCATTGGTCTTTTCCTACAAAGTCACAGCAGGACGTCTTCAAGAAAAAAAAAGTCTTCGAGAGATTATTCTGAAACAGTGATATAGTGGAAGGCTAAATTGCAGAATTATTTGTACTTACAATGCTGAATAATGCCTATCACCAGTGTGATTGCATTCGACAGATCATCGAATAGGCTCCTTTGGTCACGTCTTTGTATATTACGGATTTATGCACACCTTGAACTTTCAGCTTCAGTTTCCCCAAGGACTACATTTGAGACTCCTGCTGATTTGCATAACTTTCTATGTGAAAGGACCAGCTTATGAACTGATCGATGCACTTGCACTAATAGAATGAGAGGTACTCACATGGTGCAGGAGGGGGCGCAGTGGGGGAGAATCCCCCATGGGAAAGGATGGCCTCCCAGCTATTATTGTGTGAGTGGGGATAGGGGCGCCAATGCAAGTTCCCAGAGGAGCAAGGGAGAAAAAGTGTGTCGATGATGACGCCATCAGTGAGGGCTGTAATGAGAGAGGAGCAGGGGGGGGGGGGGGGGGATTTAAAGGACATTCAAAAAAAAGACAGGAAGAATGTGAGCTGAAGAGAAGAGCTGTTAAGGAAACAGCAGAATGGAAAGGGAAGTTTGTTTGAAGGAAAGAAAAGAGATTAAAATAAAGGATGCTGAAGACAACAAGAGCATAATTAATGCAGATTGCACACTAGAAACATTATACTCGCAGTACCCTTGGCACAAGAGAAGGACAGAGTCACAAAACACTTTGACAGCAACAGCCAGGCAGCACAGTGAGGCATCCCATCTCGTGCCAACTAGGTACTGGTGAAGCCAGTGCAGTTCAAAACATTCTGCAGTGGGAGAAACAGGGTAATCATGAAGAGCTCAAAGATACCTGCCAATATAGAACGACGAGTAAAACAAGTAGTAACACAAATAACTAGTAAAGAACAGTATGGCTTCATTCCCAACAGACACTTGACTGCAAATATTAAACACACTTAAAACATAGATAACGTGCATAAAAAAAGAAAGTGCATTTATGATTAAACTCAATACAGAGACAGCTTCTGACTCCGTTCTATGGCCGTGAATACCTGAAACAACAAGAGAATTTGATTTCCACTAATAGAGCAATTTGTTTCTTGCAAGCAGAATATCAAAGATGATATCCCAATAATGCTATTCTTTAATAGACTAGAAAATTTGTGTCCTAGGACACGGATGCCCCCGCCACTGAGAGTTTGTGAAGCCCCTAAAATTTGTGTCAAACAAAATATGAGATGCACACCTTCGATCTAAGCAGAAAGCATTTACCAAAGCTTGTTGAATTCTGTCCAGCAGTTTTTCAGAAGCAGATAAAGAACATCCCATATGTACGGACGGACATGAGTAACTCTATATGCGGTGCACTGCAGTAATTCTCACCTTTGTTACCAAATCAACCAAATTAACAAATTTAAATGATAATTGGTTTCCATTTCACTAAGCATGCCCAAACGTGATAACTGGCAGCTCAGCTAAATCCGAACATCACTTAAATAGAACCTGTACAGCAACGTGAAGTATGCAAAAAGCAGCGTGTGATGCTAATATCAATCAATTCAAGAACAAACGTGGAAACCAATTCACCAACATAGATCAGTCTGGAAAGGGTTAAGAAGCCATTTCTTTAGCTCTGGGACTCCAGCCAACCACAGCGGCCATCAGTTTGTGACCTAAAGCTCAAGCACAGTTTGGTCATGCATCAGGACCATGATCCAAAGCAAACGAGTAAACAAACCTTTTAGAAGCTCAAAAGAAACAAAATGAAGGTTTTAGAGCAGCCTATTTAAAGTCCAGATCAGAATTCCATTGGGGTGCTGTGGCCAAACTTTAAACAATCACTTCTTGCTCAAAAACCCTCCACTGTGGGTGAATTAACCCTTTGCTGCATGTTGTCCAATATTTTGGACACAAGTTATGTGGGGTTTATTTTCTCTAGGCTCATAGATACCTTGAAAACACAAAATGTACATTTTACTGGACATTTCCAGACAATAATTTCCTCAATAGTTGCCTCTCTGATTAGTCTCATGATTTACCACAAACAATCACAATGGCTACATCCTCATGTAAAAGGTAAGTTGACAAAAGTCAGAAATAGTCTTATAAACCGAAATCACACAACCTATGTAATGCATGTCTATTTCTGGGAATACATCTGAGTCTATGCTGTATCAAAAATATTGGTCATTACATATGCTGATTAAATAGCTCAAATAAGTCATGTCCAAGTGGTAAGGGTCCAATGTCTATGGAAAAAAATGAAAGGGGTTTTTCAAAATCAGTAAAAAATAAGGTCAATGACTAAGTTAACGTTTAGAAAGCCATACTGTTTTGTTTATAGTCATAATGTGGTTGATTACTCCTAATCTTTTAAAAATATAGCAGGCTTTGAGACCCTAAAAGGTGAATGTTGTGATCAACATCTTGAGGTTGAAGTAATATGAAAATATATCACCCAGTCGTCTCAGATCATCATCTCATTCAAACGTTGCCCATACTTGTAATTCAATTATTGTGCATGACAGCACATGGTTAGCAACAAGCGCATTTTAATGGATACTGAGTGTTTCATTTTCAAGTGGATGTAAGGTAATGCGTATGTTATCTCAATAAAAAAAAACCTACAGCATTCTCAGGCAAGAAATTTAAAACTTATTGAAAAAGTCATAAAACTTTTATTTTCTCGGATTTTCAAAAAAAAAATCCCATTCATTCTTCCGGTAGACACTGGAGCTTTGGAACCAGAAGTGGAAAAATGTTAACAATGCTGGATTGGACAAAAGAACAGGGCTGCGCCCATACAGAAAAACTACAAACAGAAGGAGGCAAATACTTTTTCCCAACACTGCAGATATGAGTGTGTGAGTGTGTGCCCTGCTATGAAGTGGAAAACGGTCCACGTTTCAGAGGTCTAAAAATGAATTATGTTGAAGAACTGCAATTTAAAAGGATCTCTGACAGGCCGACTGCAACTTCAGAGATGAAAGACTCAAATTAGTTTTCTAATACAGCATGCATACAAATCTGGCATCAGAGCATCACAACATTATTTCTTCATTTTTCAGTTTTTTCTAAAAGCAGCACATCCTAGTTGCGGCAGTCATGTCCCCTTTGAAAATAAATTCGAGGGGGATAAATGAAATTAAACAAGATCAGCCGTTAAATCATCTAGGCAGGGAAGATTTCAGTTGTCAAGCTTATTCCTTCCTCAACATCCACTCAAAATACACCGAAGTCATGTGAATCCTTTTTAATTGTATATTAATGTTCTTTATCCAATATCCAATAACTATATTGCCTAACACTAGCTCTAGATGCAGTAGAGGCAACTTTAAAAGAGAGCACCTTCTTGCAAAAACTATTACTGTGTTGGGCAGTTGAAATAAAAAAGAAAAAAACAATTGCACCACTAATTAGTCTTCAGTTATAATTTATACCTCGATTGCTGTAAGGGCCACGTCGGTACAGTACAACTGGACCTGAATTTGAGTCCAAGCCAAGGGCACTTTTACTAAGTCCTTAATGTATTTAACGATTAGTGATAGAGGTTTTATTGCAGTCAGGTTGTAGGTATTTTTGGTATGCAATGGCAGTGTACCTTACTTTTGACACAGACTGTACATGTGATTAAGTTAGTGACAAAGCCTCACAGACCGTACCTCTGAGAGTGAGGGTGTAGTGTCCGTCATAGCAGTCTGCCGCAGCAAACGTGTCCAGTTTCCCTTTGGGAAGGGTGTCCTGGAGTCGGCCCGGCTGCAGCCCCGAGGCTGCGACCTGCACAGCTCGATGCTGAGGGCAGAACTGTCGTGGAATGGTCTCGCTAGCCGCTCGTGCCAGGCCCACAGTGCAGTTGCGGGGGGACGATGGGCTGGTAGGCGCAGTGATGAACGATGCATTTGAGCCGCTGTCCTCTTCATCATCTTCGCTCTCATTCTCTGCAGTCTTATTCAGAAACTCCATTGAGGCGTCCCACAGGCTGAAATCTGTCTCACAAACAAGAAGGAACAGATAGTTCTGACACTGATGCACCTACATCAGATGGTTCTACATTGACATACAAGTAAAACAATTTATAAAATTTATGACTGAACATTTTCCTGAGCATTTACAGCTGCTTTTATCAGAATGATTAAAAAACATCATATTCTGGGCTCTATACTGGTCTCAGCACAATGAAGCACTACTGCTAAATACATGCGTCTTTACTAGTTTCGGTGAACACTTTTCATCTGTTGCCCTTGCGGTGAAATACCATGATGACAGCGTGCCTTTTTGGGTGGGTTGGTCTTTCAATAAGGTCACGTCATGAAAATTATCAAATTCATAAAATCTGTATTTATCCATATTTGGCAAAACATACACATTCTTTCCATTTCCAGTAAGAACTGAATCAAGCTAAAATCCCAATGAAAATGCAAAAAATTTACCCTCGATTTTATTGAAACAGTAAAATGATACATTATTTGATGTTCTAATGTGAATTTCCCATAAAATTTACAACATGATGACTGCAACAAATTGTCCAAAAAGTTGGCATAGTAGACGGTTTACCTCTGTGTAACATTACCATGCATTTTTTTTTTTAAAACTCATTAAGCATTGGTTGGCCATGCATTTGTAGTCTGAGCAGAATGTGGTTTGGCCTCATCTTACAGGAAAATGCAGGTATGTCCCTGGAAAAGATGATATCCAAATGACAGCATATCCTGCTTTGAACTTCATACTCATATTTTGCATTTATGGTGCCCTTGCAAATGAGCAAGATAGCAATGCCATGAACACTGGCACACGTCCATGCCATGACAGAAGCTGGCTTTTTGACCTGATGCTGATAACAGGTTGGCTTGTCTATGTCGTCTGGTCCAGAGAATATGGCGGCTATTTTTCTAAAAAAACCGCAGAAAAAATTTACCCAGTGGACCACAACACATGCTTCCACAGTACATCTGTCCATCCCTGGTGACATGGAGTCCTGAGAAGTCGGCAGTGCTTTTGGACAGTGCTGATGTATGGCTTCTGCTTTGCATAGTAAAGCTTTAACTAGCATCCGTGGTTGCAGCAGTTAAGCAGTTCTGGCGTTGACAGAAAAAGGTTTATACGGGAAAAAAATCTGACTAAACATTGTATTCTTGTATTTTGAAGTGAAACACAAATTTCTGTTTCCTTTTTTTTTCCTTAGTAAAACATCAATTCAGCCAATAATTCAGTACGAAAATTTTCACTCATTTCCAGCTTAGTCTATGGGGAAGAAAATTTCACTTGTCAAGCACATGATAACTTAAAATAAACCAATATCTCCTACCCATGAAAGAAAGGGAAAGAAGTTAAGTCTTATAAGACTAAATTACTTGTCAAGACACTTTTTGCAGTTTACCAAAGTATTTCAAAGCCTGTTTTGTGATATCCATGACTGTCACCTGATGGTTCTAAAGACACTAATGTGGGAGGGATCGTAGGTCCAACACATTCAGAGGTCGTTTTCAGCTTTGTTCTTTACACCCTGAGAATTTACTGGATTCTTTCCATTTTCAAATTATAATATGCACTGCAGAGGGTGAAATGCCACAAATTCTACTGATTTATCTTCGGGGAATGTTGTTCTCAAAGTGATGGACCACAAGTTTATGCATCTATCAGTGATGTAGCCAATCAGAATCCCCTTGCTATCAGGAGCCCCTGGGTTTCAGCCAAAAGAAGCTCATGCATTAAAATAGCCCAGAGTATTAGAGCTACAATCGTAATACTACCATTTGTAATAAACAAGAGAATCATTGCCTTGTCAATTCACCCAGGGCCTCACCTCTGTCTGCATCCTCGTCTATGACAGACTGCTGGCTGGGGTGGAGAGGCAAGGCTAGCCTACAGGCATGGAGAGAAATTAAATTAAATGGAGTTAAATGGAAACGCATAACAAACCTTTAGTGAGACCCTAAATAATTGGTCAAGAGGCAAATCATGAACAGGCTGTAATTCCTGCATTTTTAATACAATGGGTTACATTCACAGACGTCACAGATTTATGCGAACATTTTCTTCCCTATGCCCCCATACAGCTACATTTCCAAACAATTCATTGTAACTGCAACATGTTAACCCAACAAATTATTTGTTACAGTGTGTATCCATCGACTTTTGATTTCCTTTCAGCAAGTGCAGTTTGGAATACGGACTTGTTTACTTTGATTTTCGCAACGCCACGCAAAAAACTGATCATAAAATATGCAACAGATAGCTATTTAGCAAGCAAGCTACTCAGCTAGCTAGCAACTCGTTCCCGCTCAGTCTTCAAGCATGATGCCACAAAAATGAAAGTAATCGTTAATATTTAAAACTGCACCGTGCTCTTTCTCTGACAGGAGTACGGACCCTGGTTCCAGAGGGAGATAAGGCCAGAGCCCATGTGAGTTGGGGCTCGCTTAATGAAAGAAATGGTTAATGGAGGAAAAAGATCCTGGTTCCAGGAGCCGAACGCCCAGCACAGAAACAGTACAGAGCAGTTTCTATCACAAAAACACAGATACCAAAATATGCAACAGATAGCTATCCAGCAAACATTTAAGCTAGGTAGCAACCAACTCACAGTTTCTTGCTTCATCTCTGTCTAGAGCCAGGATCCCAACTCCCAGCACATAAAGAGCACAGCGCAGTTTCTGCAACAGAGCTGACTTTGATTTTCGCAACACAACGCAAAAAATTGGTCCCACAATATACGACTGATACTGAGCTAGTTAGCCAGCTAGTTCTTTTTGGGGGCTAGTCCCAACTACTCAGTTTCTTTCTTCATCCCTCGCTGGAACCAGAAACCTGACTTTGGACAGAAAAAAGTAGGCAATGCTGTTTGTTATCTGTGATAGATACATGATACACAGACTGGCATAGAAAAGTGTGACTCCACATCAAGGACAATATCTCTCCCATGACACCACATTTCCACTATGGTAGTTTTTTTTTCTGCTTAGCGTGTAAGTTTCATATACCCAGCTGGGAATAATCAGGGTTTCGTAATAAAGAAGACCTTCGATGACCCCAGTACACAGAGAGGATGTATTTTCACTATGAAAGAACCACAAGCTAGAGAAGAAAAATGGCTAAATACTTTCTGTGGTTTGCCCAATGATGTCACATGAATACAGCTGCAAATTACAATAGAATTAGCATTCATAATGACCCATGAACAGTAATGCAGTACTAAAGCCCTTTTTTTAAAAAACGTTCCTCTACGTAGAGCAAATATATCAGTTTTTCTTTTTGCGCTGCGTTTACATTTGAAGCTACATTTGAGATATATCAGAAGCATTTTCTTGTCCAATAATAATAATAATAATAATAATAATAATATTATAGGCTTTTTGTATTTCATCAACAAAAATGAATGTTAATTATTTAGCAAATAAAAGTGAAATAGTTTAATTAAGGATTTTTAGACATCTTTCCTACATGGCCAAACATACATATGCGGATTACTAGGATCGACTTGAGGGTTGGCATTGAGCCAGGTCCCATCCTCCAGTATGACTTTCCAACTTCACAAATGCAAGAACGAAAGCAAATTCCCACAACAATGCTCAAATTTCCCGTAAAAAGCCTTCCAAGTGGACTGGTACTTGCAACTAAAAAGGGGGGGGGGACCGCCACAATAATGCCAATGAAATGCACAGCTGAATCAGCAAGTGTTCAAATACTTTCGGCAATACAGTGAATATCAAATGGACTTAAATAAGACGAAGCTTATTAGAAAATTAAGTAGCTTTTAGAATTTTCAATCCATGACATAGCTTCCAATTTATCCTATACTCTAATCCAACATGAGGGAGAAAAGTTGCATTAAGTATGAAAAAAAAACAAATCATAGTCTCATTATGAGTCACATAAACACCTTTTTCCAGGGGGTTCTGCAGCATGAAACAGTCTTCTCTTCACTGGCTTGCAACTGCCAAAGGGCCCCTGCCTAAAATATCAATCAGAGGCAATCAGTTCACCATACCTGCACACGTGCAGATCTAGGCTTAACATTTTCCAACTTAACAACTAAAACCTATTTCAATACAGGTTTGCCTTACCACACTCTGAGCCTGGGAGACCTGGGGCTAAGAGTGACAGAGGAGGGTGGAGATGGAAGAGTGCCAGGCGCTCCGGAGCTAGTAGATGAGGTGGAGGATAACCGGGCTGTCCAATTTGTGAGAGCAGAACAGTGCTCCTCCTGACAATGAGGGGACAGGAATAAGCGTGAGATCACGAGGCTGAACCTTGCTGCATAAGAATTTTCACTGAATTAAATACAGAAAACTGCATTTGTATTCTTTTTCACTTTTATTGAGCCTTACCGTTCCTAATGCAGTGGACTTTGAGGAGTCAGAGCAAATACTCATCACACTGTTGAGTACTACGGGTTTTTTATGGAGCAGTACGTAAGATTTAGTGCCATCTAGCGATTATGTGGTAGATCGCAACCAAGTGATATCTCGTCCCCTCAATTAGGCTGCATTCGAATAGTCAAAGAATGATATCGTGTCCTCTGATTGCTGATCGCGCAAATAATAGAATCCGAATGCACTTACCCTAGACAGCATGATCACGCGTCTCGTGCTGGTCATGTTTGTTTGTTTTCGTGATTGGCTGGATGGATGTTCATCGGTCTAAGTATTGCTGCCGCATGGTATTGTGGGACCGCGTTATTCCCTTTCTTTTTGCAAAGGATGGTTCAGTGCACCTTATGCAAAAGGTGATAAGTTAGGAAGCACTGAAGCACATTTCCTTTACATGCAGAGAATTTGAACACCCTTATCATGGTTGCCATGTGAATAGTTCCAGGGCCCGGTAATTCAAAGCTCCATTAATTTACCGGTTGGTTAGCGCTAACCACCTGACATTATGACCTCTCTCTTCAATACCCAAATTAATCAGGAAACCTCCAAAATGTACCAAAAACATACAAACATTTGTGCGTTCATTGAGAGATTTAGATGCAGGGGTTTTGACTTAACCACCAGTTAAATTTAACGAAACATTGAACAACCTGGCCCTGGTCATTCTGTGGGATTTAGGAACTTTCCTAAGCAAAAAAGACAATTCAAACACAGCCGAGGGCAGACATGTCCCAAGGCCCACTGCACGGGCAGTGGGTAATCTCACCTGACCAGCTCTGACGTGCGACAGGGCGATGATGGTGGCCTGGATGGCGAGCGTTCGGGTCTCTCTGTACTGCAGCCTCTCAGCCTCTCTCTTTAGCTCCACTCCAGTCACCAGGCCCAGCTCCCCTGAGGAGCACAACAGGAACAGGGCAGACCAGGCAAATGCTGATGAACAGTCTGAGGACACAAGCTGCATCTAATCTGTGCAGAACAAAAATATAAAGGACAGGTAGTGGACTAAAGAGAACAGAAAAAAACAGCCTCGCAAAGCGGGCGTTACCCCTCAGCCGTGGATGCAAATTCAAGATGGCAGCCGCTGCTATATTAGATGCCGGAGCGCAACGAAAAACGATAGGCCTCCGTAGCTACCCACTCCCAACACCCACACCAAAAATGGCGTTGATCGGCAATGGCGTTTTGGACTTAATGGGCGGAATGCAAATTCAAGATGGCAGCCGTGGCTGCCATAATAGATATCAGGGCGCAACGAAAATCGATAGGCTTGTGTAGCTACCCACTCCCAACACCCAGACCAAAAAAGGCTTTGATCGGTAATGGAGTTTTTGACTTAATGCGCAGACTGCAAATTCAAGATGGCAGCCATGGCATCCATATTAGACATCAGAGCGCAACAAAAATCGATAGGTTTCTGTAGCTACCCACCCCCAACACCCACACCAAAAATGGACTTGATTGGCAGTGGCGTTTTTGACTTAATGCGTGGAATACAATTGTGGACGGATGGACGCCACGCGTGATGAAAATACCCCACTGCCGAATTATTTGGGGCTGAGGGGTCAAAAAGTGTTATTTACCATTTCTGTCCCTCATGTACTTCTCCAGGGAGACAGGAAGAGGCGGATAGGTGAAAAATCCTCCAATTACAGCCCTGCAAAGCAGCTGGGTCTCATCTACCGTCTGCACCCATTGGACGAACTCCCTCACAGGCTGCAGCCGCCGGTAGGGCATAGTTGAGTGGTGGCCAGAGCCTGAGGGTGAGACAGAGAAATTAGTGCATGCAAGTCAGTAGTGGCCAGGGTTGGGTTCAATTACTTTTTTCAATTACAATTGATTGTAATTGTAATTACAATTACTTTCTGGACAGAACGTGCAATTACTTTTCAATGAAAAAAAAAACAACTAAAATTAAATTACAATTACTGTAATTGTAATTGAAAAAAGTAATTGAACCCAACCCTGGTCGTGGCATCTCGTTTAACTAGTGACGTATAGTGTTGGAGCCTACGCTGATACAGTAACCTCTACAGTGGTCAGTATTGGTATCTAAAAATGACCAAAATAACATAATAAAACAAGAAGAAACTAGAGACACCCGTGGAGCGCAAACCTCCGCCAAGGCAGCACAATCCAAATCTTCGTGAGGGGGAGCAAAGTTCAGCGATCGGGTGTCATACGATTTCAAGATGGCTGCCGTGGCGGCCATTTTGTTTCACCGATTGCGGTGAAAATCAAGAGGGTCCATCTTCGATGTAATAGCAATGCACCCACAAAATTTCAGACAAATCCAGCTGTCCAGGGCAGTTTCCAGTGCAGTCTTCCTTAAATGATTCATTATTGTCAGGTTTCATTCCCCTCTCCCGTGTATCTTTGCCTACTTTCATGCTCCCTATTTACCAGTTGTTCATTAGTGTGGTGTTAAGTTCCTGTTTTTTTTGTCTGCACTTTGTTGGATTGTCTAGTTCTCCTCATTGCGCCTAATGCCAGTTCCTAGTCTAGTTCTCTGAATTCTTCCGTCTTTGGTTTTTAAAGAAAAAAATACTGACCAGTTTCTTTGTGATTATCCCGTTTGTTCAGCGGCGCCTCAGCGGTGCTCTCATCCAGTCTGCCCCTGACCATTCTCTCACCAAACTCCTCTTCTGTTTTTATATTTCCTTTACATCCAATCATGGCAGTATAATTTCTCATCAAAGTGCCTTGTGGCTTTTTGTGGATCTGCGCCTGGTTCCTTCTGTGAAGTTTGTGACAACAGCCATGTTTTTTAAAAGATTACTTTTACTCACTGGAAGGATTATTGGAAGCTTATTTGGAGTAAAGTATGCAAAATTTGTACCACTTGGGTCAAATGGTTAAAAAAACGAAGGCAATTTTATACATTTGCTTCCTGCTGTGTCACCTAATGGTCAGCAGCAACCAAATTTTATAATTTTCTGCTGCTGGTCCTATAGACGTAAAACTTAAGTTTTGTGATGGTTGTACAATACATTCAGTATTTACACCCCAATATACCATGAGGCCAAGCTCACGAGCTTCATTTGCTTACTGTGCCCCAGATTTTAACATAGCTACATTCTGTATGGTGGAATTTAAGATCTTTATCTGGAGAAGATGTGCACAAAATTTCAATTAAATTGGTCACACTGCTCAGGGGTAGATTTATTTTAAAAGTCTTTAAAAAATTACAAATGGCAGAAACTTTTACACAGCATATCACTTTGGTGCAAATGGCTTTTATATTAAACAGGGCCTAGGGAATCTAAGTAGAAATGATTTTGAATCAAGCCCGAATGATTCTAGAGCAATATTCCATTGGACATTTTGGCCCTCCATAGCGCCAGCATTCCGCAAATCACAGTAATTTTGTACTAGTCATTTTCATTCAGGTTGCTCTTTTTCACATCCTTAACAATCACATTAGGTTTCCTGTTGGAAAATGATTGCAAAGTACTGAAATTTGATTGGCTGATGGCAGTCATCTTGTTTGTGCAATCTTGTTATTCTAATATATATTCATAGCTGCCTTGACCAAACTGCAGCAAGCAAAATTTTAAGTTGATAAAATGATAAGTTTAAGAGTCATGAGCATTTCTTTAATGTAGGGGCTACAGATTGATTTACATCAAATTCAAATTTGGTAGGCTTTAGCTGCATGGCCTGAGATGATTGGACATTGCATTCAGGAGTTATAGCTCATTATATCAATAAAGGCCAAGCCCACAAATTTCATTGCTTTACTGCAGCCAAAGCTTTAACCCCTAAAGCTCTCATTTTTCACTTTTTTCCTTTAAACAGGTTCAAAATTCCTCATTTTGTACAGCAATGTCACATACATATTCTGTATCTGCTGGTTACAACACTTCACTGAAGCTACATCACACTTACAGTCGTGTGCAGTGATGATTATACTATAATATGATATTATATTATAAACAAAATAAAGATAAATCAGAGACCAAGTATTATTTTCCAGTATTAATTTCATGTAATATAGGATAATATAGATGAAAATAAGTAAACAGATAACAATATAGAAAAAACAAAAATAACTAGAGCACTCGGCAACCGAGCACATGTATCCCCGAAGGCCCCCCAGTTGGGCCCAGATGGTCCCAGAGTACCCAAAATCAATAGGTGTTGTGAACTTACCATAATACATGTCCCTGCAAAATTTGAAAAGAATCGGTGCACTTATGTGGGCTGTAGAGCGTTCACAAGAAAATCTCTGTCGACGCTGCGGACGCGTGACAAGGCCAAATCCATAGTATCCTTCGACCTGAGTTCGGGGGATACAATAATGTCTTTTTGTGAGAAAAAGTCAATATCTAGAGTGGCCACCCTTTGCTTTGATTATAGCATTAAATCCTTCAAGCATAGTTTTCACATATTTTTTTATTTCCTTACTCGCTAAACCATTCCATATGGTTTGAAGTTCACTCCAAAGAGATTCTGTCGACGTTACAACAGATTTGTTTATCTTGGTATCAAGCAAATTCAATTCAATTCAATCTTTATTATCCCCCAAGGGGACAATTTATGTGCAGCAACCAGTAGTCAATAGAAAAGGGATCACTCACACCAGCGCACAAACAGGATACTACATAAAAACAAATTAAAGAATAAATTAAAGTCACGTTGAATTTAAAAGAGCAATTGCAGCAGGAATAAAACAGTTCTTCAGTCTGTTTGTTTTACATCTTGGCGGAGCATATCTAAGACCCGCGGGAAGCAGCAGAAATTCCCTAAAAAAGAGATGGGTTGAGTCTGCCAAGATATTTTGGGCTTTTGTCAGGTCCCTTGCCTTACACAGGTCTGACAGCTCACTGAGGGCCATCCCTGTAATCTTTTCACAGAATCTTACAATGCCTTGAAGTCTGGTTTTGTTCTGAAATGAAAGTGAGCCAAACAAGCTGATAAAAGAGAATGTTAAAACAGATTCAATAAAACAAGAATAAAACATTTTCAGAAAAGTACTGTCCGTATTAAAACCTCAAAGTCTGCAAAGAAAGTACATGCGCTGGCGAGTTTTTCTACAAACTGCATCCACGCGGTGTTCAAAAGTCAGTTTGTCATCAATGACAGTACCGAGCTATTTATATTGGTGAATAATTTCCATAGGCTGACCTTCAAAATAAAGGGAAGAGATGGGCAAGGGAGATTTCCGAAAGTTAATGACTATCTCTTCTGTCTAAGAGACACTCATTTCCAAGAAGGATGCCTTGCACCAGTCAGTAAATTCAGACACTGCCACACTGTTGTGTAAATCCCCACTGCTGAGCAGAGACACAATGACTGAATTGTCAGCAGATTTTAAGATATGGCTCCCCTCCCTGCCGGCTTTTACACATTTGTGTATAAAATATAGTAACGGAAAGAGGACACAACCTTGGGGTGAGCCGATGTAAGAAGTGAGGACGTCTGAGAGAACACTGTTCACTCCCGAACATTGGGGCCTCCCCGTTAAAAAGTTCATCAGCCGAACTACGAGACCGAGGTCAGTGCGGAGGCTCTACAGCCTTTCTGCAAGGATATGAGGCTGAATACAGTTAAAAGCTGATGAAAAGTCAATAAAAAGGCGCCGCACAACAGTGTTTGCACGCTTTAAGTGGAATAAAATCACGTGTGTCAAGGAGAGTGCTTGTGACATCATCCACACTTCTACAACCCCTGTGTGATTCCATATTTTTTTCCCTCTGCTTGGTCTAAAAATGTAACTGTTACTGACTAACACATTTTTTTTCTTGATTTCTTTTAGTGTTTCTTAAAGCCACAAAGTTGGCATTTGAAATGACTTTAGTTTTGTGTCATGTCTGTGATTTGCTTTTTTCTACTAAATTAAACAACTGAATGAACACTCTCCAAGACTGGTGATTCCATAATTTTTCCCAGGGGTTGTACCTGGGCTGTAGATAAATTGGAGCAGGTCTAAAATGTCATGGCCCATACTCAGAAGAGTATCACTTACAACCCTTTCAAAAGACTTCATAATTAGAGATGTAAGTGCTACAGGCCTGAAGTCATTTGGCGTTTGGGTACAATTACTGACCAAAGACGAGGACCCCGCGGGTGCTGGAGCGAAAAAGTAAAAAAAACAGATGTCAGCAAGCCAATGAGCACAGTTCTTCAGTAAACGACCTCCGATGCCATCAGGGCTCGGGCTTTTCCTTAGGTTTACTGAACGAAAGAGTCTCAGGACGATAGTCTTGACAACACGTTCACTGTTCTGGATGAAAGCAACACCACTAAAAGCAGACAATTCATCTCTAATATCATGAACATTAAAACTGTTAGGAAACAAGTTCAGTTCATTAGATAATTCAAGGGAGGATTCTCCATTAAAGGAGATGGGACACTTTGACTGCATCCCCGTCAGAGATTTCACCCCCTCACATGCAGAGCGTGAATTACCAGATGCAAACATATTCACAACTCTGTCCTTATACTGGAGTTTAGCAAGCTTAAGCACCTGTTTCACCTTGCTTCTGAAGCTCCCTGTACCAGGTCATGTCCCCTCTATTAAAGCTGATATTACATTGGTATTTAAAGCATTTAAGGGACTTAGAATCCCATGGTATCTTGTTTTCATACAAGGAAAATGTTCTTTGAGGCACGACCAAACCCTCACAGAATGTGATATACGCCGATACCGTCTCTGTGAGTTCATCCGAATTTGTGTGAGAGTTTTAAAAAACATCTCAGCCCATGCAGCTAAAACTGTCTTGGAGACACAACACGCAATACCCCGACCAAAGCGGAAATGAACGACGCTCTGGCTTGTTCCTCCTTAGGAACAATTTGTAAGACGGAACCACCAAATATACAACATTATGACTGCGTCCGAATAGTCTTTCATGTCTAGGAAAGTTCCCAACTCCTAAATAATGATCCGGAGATAATTACATGGCAGCCATGATAAGGGCATTCGAATTCATTCAATGTTAAGGAAAAGTATCTCAGTGCTTCCTAATTCACCTCCTTTGGCATAGGGTACACAGAACAATCCTTTTTGAAAAAGAAAGTAGATATTGCTATCCCTCAATTATGCGCAGCAGCAATATTCAAAGCAGCGCCTACTCACGTATGGAACGTATACGATGGGCAAGGGACTCATGATCACGTTGCCTAGTGTAAGTGCATTCAGATTCTATAATTAGCGCCGTTTTCTTCCTAAGCTGTTAGGAATTCCCTTTTAAACCTTCCTTTTTCCTTGAGACGTTTACCACAAGGGTGAAAGAAAAGTGGTGAGGAATTAGTAGATGGGATGTAATTTTTTGACTATTCGGACGCAGCCCAACATCAGATGCACCGAGTGGAGCTCTGCACAGGGATGTATAAGCCCCTTTAACGGATCCATAACAAAGGTCCAGACATTTTGTAAGTCATGTAGGATAAGTCACATGCTGATAAAAGTCGCATAATTTTCCAAGTTTACAGTCATCACTACGTTCGGTGCATCCGGCGCGAACCCCTAGAGCCGCTGAGCTGTTTCACCACAGCCTGTCCTGGGGAAATTAGAATGGTTGTAGGGATACTGATAGGTTCAATGTCAGGAGTCCATAATGTTTCCCGAACAAGTACTGTTGTACACCACTTTTTATTAACATAAAGACAAAGACCTCCGCCGAGTGATTTACCAGTCACTGTGGCGTCTCTGTCAAGACAAAAGGGTTCCCCAAATCCCTCCACTTCCACATCGGAATCAGAGTCCTGATCTTCGAGCCAAGTATCCATAAAGGTCAGAAGACTGGTGTTTTTATACTCTGACAAAAAATCCCAGATTTGCTCAATCAGACTAAGGTCTGGATTTTGAGCAGGCGAAGTCATATCTTTTGGGTCACCAGATGATTCTAGCCGACTGAGATAATTCTTGCACAACTTAGAAGTGTGTTTAGGGCCATTGTCATGTTGAAAATAAAATCCCCGACCAATCAGTCTCTTTCCAGACAGCCATCCGTACCTCACAAGGATTATTCTTTTGATCCATGATTCCATGGATTTTTATGAGATCACTGGCTCCTTTCAAGCAGACTGAACCCCAAACCATAATATTACCATAATGTTTTACTGACCGGGGTTAAAACAGTCATTTTTGAAACGTTCTCCAACTCTACGACACAGATAAAGTCTGCGCTTGGGTGAGAAAATTTTGATTCATCGGTCCAAAGGACTAGTTCCCAGGGTGCTGGTGTCCAATCTTTGAATTTCTTAGCAAACTCAAGTCTTTTTATGATATTGCCAGCTCTAAGAAGTGGTTTTTGGCAGCAGACCATTGTCACACGAGCGTCTGGAAATGGCAGATCTCGATACTTTCATCTTTTCATTTCCGGCGCAATAAATCTCATCACAGAGTTGTTGTGCTGTCAACCGCGGATTTTTTTTACTTGTCATACACAGATAACGAACATCACAGGCACTTGACTTCCATTTTGCACCTCGAGAGCCTCAAGTTTTCAGTGAAACAGTCTCTTTGAAGCACTTGGTTGTGTTTCTTACAGTGCCATGGCAGCATTTGACATCCTCAGAAATTTCTAAGAGACAAACCAGCATCACGGGAGGCCACAATGTGGCTAATAACAATCTCAGAGAGCCCCTTCCGCTGTGCCATCGTGTTTAACACAGTGACACTGATCAAAGTGCATGTCACTTTATATACTGGAACTAATGATCAACAGAGGTAATTTTACCGAATAATCTTGCCTCAAACCAGTTTAAACAACAACTTTTTTTGCATCATAATCATGGAATGAACCTTCAAACATGCATTCATGCTATGCAAGAGCAAAAAACAAAAAAATTCAATTTGCAGCACCATTCAATTTTTATTAAAAAAATTGATGTTTTCAGTCTTTCTATTTATTGCCTTTTTTTCAAAATTATGCTTGTGGGAGTGATCTTTTTATCATTCAATACAACAGTATTTTTCAAAACATTTTCACTAAAAATTCATTGAGAAGTATAAGGACCCCTTTCAGATGTAAGTGGTGGTGTATAATTATCACTGCACACTATGGTATAACGAAAGAAATATTCGAACCAAGGATGCCATGTTTTTATAGCTACGGCATTATATCAAATGGAAAATATCCAGATCTTGAGCATCAATTTATACTGTACATATATCCCTGTATTTCAGCAGGACATATTTGGGATCATTGGAAACCTTTGAATCTCTACAAGAATTAAAAACCTTAAAGGAGCTGTGTCACGATTCCCGTGCACACGCACAACTTTGAACTAAGTAAATCCGTTCATCTGCTAGTCAGAATCTAGAAGGTACATTTCTTCTTCTATAATTATTGCTGATGGCAACCACCTTAAACTCTTTGTATCCCTTGGCTAAAGCTTAAAATAGTGCTTTGAATCCTTGAATTTCCTTGACGGCTCCTTATTATAAAAAGCACAATGCCAGCGTAACTAAAATACTGCAGTCCCTGATCTTAACTGCACTACAAAAAAATGGTCGCCTTCAATAATTATGATCGATAATCCGCTTTGCTGCAACTGAATGAATGAAGTAGTGCACTGTAAATTTTTCACCGAAAATAAAGTAGAACTGAATGAAAAAAGACCGTTGTTCAAAATTCATGAAAATGAAATAAAAGGCATGTTGCAAAAAGGAATGTTGCACTGGAATCCCGCCCACATTATGCAGCCCTTGCATAGAGCATCAAGCTTCCTGCAGTCAATTGGCCAGAATGCCGCCTCGATTATCACATGGTTAATCAGCCTGCAAATGCTGGGTGCATCCACTTTAAGACAGACGTTGACCCATTGCATCTATTGCTTCAGTCGGTATTAAATAATAGCAGCCCTCAAAATCCTAAAGCAGAAACATGCATGTTCCACATTACACAACTGAATTGCCATTGTTCGTGTAACAAAGAGATTAGTAGGGCCATGTGCCAACCATTAATGACTATGCACTGGCAACAATAAAGTCTGTTTACGAACCGCAATCCAATAATTACACCCTACCACACGACAGCCAAATCCTGTTGCGGGCCATCATTATTCATGGCAGTCATTTTGTGACTGTTCAGTTTAGATCAGAGACCACAGTTTATAAATACATAGCGAAACAAAGACGGATTGGCAAGAATGGAATCAGATTATGACTTACTGTCAAACAGATTCACTTTCTTAGGATGTAAGTTCTGAGCATGCGCAGTGATCGTGACCCAGCTCCTTTAAGCTCTACAGGTTCAAATAAAGCAGCTGCATTTGATGGACCCATATGTAGGCCAAATGGTTTTATGGGATCAAAAATTAAAAAAGCCTAAATAATAGGTTCTCCACTAAATAATAGGTTTTATGCAAATTTGGAAAGAACTAGTCCCAATGTATCCAAATACACATAAATAAGCAAGGTTTAATGAGGGCCAAGGCCCTGGGAGGGTCTCAAATGTAGCCCAAAATGCAGAAAGTCATGAATTGAAGGGCCACCTATAGGTGACGCCCTCTGTAAACTTTGAAAATTATGATGCTACAGGGAAGAACTCTACCCATAGATTCAGATAACAGAAGATCGCGGAGGGTTACAGAGGGCGCACGAAGATATTAGAAGGACAATGTCCATATTTTGTCTATGTCAATATTTTGGCCCTTTTGACCCCTACCCTAAAAAGGGCTGTAATTTCCACCCCGAAGGGATCTTCTGATAAAAAACTTCATTTTCGTCAGTTTGGACGATATATCTATGCCAACAATCATCTTCAGTGGCCTACTGGAACATGACAGATCACCCCCTGGGTCGTAGTTACAGACTCTGGCTCTTAAAAAATGACAATACGCAGGCAGTAATTCAAGTCACTGATGCACAACTACTTTTATAGCATGCAAAATACAGACAAGTATTTATGTACCTATAATGTGGAATTAGTATAATTACTGTATAACTAATTGCAGTACGGTGTAAATTTTAAGGCAGAATGTTGGTATTAAAAGAAAGAGGAGTCAATTTGGATTTGTAATGCCAAAATTATGGGTTTTACCTGTGCTGTACACCTGAGTGAGGTCTGTATTGGTCAGGTAGTGGAATGATGAGGCCTTGTCAGAACTGACCCTCACCACTTGGACATTAGTGCAAACCAGGAGAGTCACTGCAGAAAAATAAAGAACAAAGCCAAGCTGAGACAGAGACAAAGTAAACCAGAAAACAGTTGTTCAGGGACTTGGGCAATAATAACTAAATCACACAAAATCGAGACATTGCTTGCAATGATTATACTTATCAGAACATTTTACCACCTGGAAATAACAGCTTAACTAATGCCCAGGTTTTTAGAAAACTTCCCAGCGTGTTAGTTGTTCTTACTTGGGTGAATGTTATTGTGTATCTCTGGTTGGGAAGTGGAGAAAAGTTTCAACATGATTGGCTGATCCATAGTTCCATCATCCAATTGCAGCCACCGGTACTCCCATAATTCCACCCCTTGGTTGTCTTCAAAAAACACAATTGTTTTGTTAACTGCTCAGTCCTCAAGTTGTTGTATTGCTTTCTTGGCTCTGAATCCATGAATGCATTTATTTTCTTGCACTTTAAATCTCATCTTGCAGTCTCACCCTTCTTCCGGGTGCGTTCTGGTCGACCGACAAACACAACGAGACCAATAACATCACAGGTACTCCCCACAGGACAGGTCAAAATCTCTTTCCTATTGAAATAAAGCAGGACGCTTAATAACAGCATGATCTCGCATTGAAAAAGAAATTATCAGACAAACTATTAAAGCATTTAATGGTATTCAGCTGATAAGGAGACAGGAATAAAGAGTATATGTATGCTAACCCCACAGAGGAAAGCATGAGGGCTGAATAATACAAATCCTTAAAATCTTACAACAGGGTGTCAACAGAGATTTACCTATTAGAAAAGAAAGTGCAAATGGTGTGGATAGTTTCATGAATGTGCCATAGATAGTGTCAGAACCACTTTACCTACCAGCAGTAAAAGGTTGAAGGGGTGAGAATAGTTAAGATTAAAGAGTTAAGACAAAGAGATCTACTTACCCACACAGGAAGGTATAAGGTGTGTGTGGCAGACACCACTGTGAGAGGACTTCCGTCTTTGGTATTATGGAGATGTCAGCTGACGGATTCCTGGAGTTCAAGCTGATCTCTATGGTTTACAACACCAAAGACAGTTCACAGTTCAAACAACAGAGAAATAACAACACCATTACATTATTAAAATATAATAGCCCATAATTTAATTCATCATTAAAAAGCATAGCCCTAATTACTTGTATGTCTACATCCCATTTGATGAGTAAATTCCCTGGCCCATAAGGCCATATAAAAAAAAAAAAAAAATTAGTTGGTGATCATCCCCGCCCGACTGGCAAATAACGGTGCCGATCCAATTATTATTTAAAAATTTTTTTCATCAAAAAATGCCTAGAATTGTGTAAAAACGTGAAAAACGGTGCGTCAGTGATTCAAACTGAAGTATTTTGATTAAACTGGGATGAATAACCGCCCTCTAGCGAGCATTTGTTGAACCACGCCGCGTATTCGCAAATATCTAAACAGTCTTCAGTTTCAACGCGTTTCCACCAGTTTCAGTGTTAAAAATATAGAAAAGGTTAAATAATATATTTTTTTTTAAAAACCTAACCCTGCCTCACTTTTTTATGCCCAAAAGGATGAGCACCAACTTTTTTTTATACGGCCTAAAGAAAACATTCACCAGATTACGGCAATCACGTGTTTTGCTGTCAAAATAACTGGCACCCCAAACAATGATCGAATGTAATACCAAACAAAGTTAAATTGGCAGCATTTTTTGCTTAATAAAGCTCATTGAAGGCTACTGAAACAATATTGTATCTTTCCATTACTTTCACTAGAATATAAAAATGAGCTGGAATGCATGCAGAATCACTTTGCCATCTATCGCTATGGAAAAAGCAAAAGAACCATCAATGCAAATTAGACATCGCATTTAACCTGCACAAGTTAGGTAATGAGGCAAAAGTTAATGTGCAAAATCAAAGCAAACTGGCCAAAATAAACAATGAAAAGAATAAAGTTTTCCCCATAAGCAGTGAGGAACATGATAAAGGAAGCAATAAAGTACCCAAGGAATTACAGTGAACTACCTGCATCTTGGGGTGATCATATCTAAATTTAAGCCATAACATAAAACCTCTGTAGCAGTAAACCTTTTAGAAATGATGCATGCAGAGAGCTCTAACTCAGCGCAAGAAACAAAGCAAAGCATCCAATGTTTTCCAACCATCATATGGACTGTGACTGGAAGAGAATACAATTGACAAGCGAGACCAAAATAGAAATTTATGGCCATTAACACTACTGGTGTGTTTTGTGGCAAAAGAGGGCTATGCACAAGGAGAAGTGCCCAACATTCATATAGGGAGGGGGGTAATTGATGTTTTGGGCATGTTTTGCTTCTAGTGGTTAAGCTCTAAGTTAAGATCAATGGCACAAAACATTCTGCCAATTGCAGAGAACGTTTGAGGGTAAATCAGTATGTCTCAGCTAAGATACTGATAATTGGCATGAGATGGATTTAACAGAGAAATGTTAAACTATCAATAACATTTATGTTTTGCATCAGCCATCTCAGGCCCTGGACTTCAACCACATCAAATCCCATGATCTGAAAGGAGAGACTGCATATTACAAACCCAAGGACACCAGTGATCCGTAACCTCTCTTTGTGCAGGAATGCTCAAAATCCCTTCAAGCATATTCTGCAAACTTATCACAAATTACCGGAAGAGAATCAAAGTAGTCATTTTTTTCAAGGGCTGTTTGCACTAAGTAGTAAGCCAGGGGTGCCAATAGTTTTGATACCTACGATATCCTCAGAAAAAAAAAATTCATTCAACAACATTGAAACACACAAACAAATGAAATAAAAGACTATATTTTCACGTGTTCGAACTTAACATATGAATTACTTAGTGTTTTCTTTTCTTATTGTTGTCTTTATTTTTTATCAACAATTCTGCAACCCACTGTACAATATTTAATAACCAACTATAGAACTATCAGAATTTCCAAGTGTTAAGAGAAGATTCAGTTTTAATAGCTAGATGTGAACACATCCCACAAGGCATGCTGGGAAAATGGAAAAAGAGATATTATTTTAAATAACATAACTACATTAAATTTTTATTGCCAGCATGCGCAAAATGTTTTCCGCCATTTATGCTAATCTTGCTGTAAAACTGGCTTTTCCCAGCATAAACTAGTATAGCTTGGATTGTAGTGAGTGGCAATGACACAGGCAACTGTACCAATATCATCCTTGGCTTTAATTCCTGCCCTGCTGTTGTAGCTCAGCTTAACTCTGTAGTGAGCCAGCTTTAAGATGGAACCAGGGTGTACGCAACGATACCAGTCCATACAAAGGGTGTTCCACAACACCACAATTGCTTGACCCGATCTGTCAGCCACCTCAAGCACTGCCTAAGGAGAGGGAACAGCAAGAGAAAACGTATATGATGAGTTTGCGACACTCTGAAACATAACCTCAGACCCAGAAGCTTTAGTAATGACAGAAGGGTACAAGGGACCTTGTAGGGGCACTCGCAGTTCCGTTCCGCCTTTCCATAATAGAACAACCGGGACTTGCGAAGAATGCGTACGATGAGAATCCCCTTTAAGGCTCTTGACCTACGCAGGAACGCCTGTCTGACCTCCTGCAGGGTGACGGTCGGCTGCAGGTCTGTATCACAGATGACATGAGAAGGTGAGACGGCAATACGCAGCTCCTGGCAACATACGGGAACTTCATTGAGTCGGCGCGTTTGGTCAGCAGGAAAATATTCGCGAGCAATAGCATGGGTAGGGGGGATGCAGATCATCACATGGGTCTTTCTTGATACTAAATGATGAACGGGATAGTAAACAAAGGCGTTACAATGAGCTATGTGTCTAACTTTCACGCTGTAAGACAGGAACTTTGCACTTCAGCACCACAGCAAATAATAGACGAAAACGTTATTACGTTTCTGACAAGAGAGCCAGCTTAAATGGGCTACCATTTGCGAGCACTGTCACGTTGCTAATGCAAAATAAACGGCAAACCTTCGTGGTTTTCGTCGGAATCTGATGCTGAATTGGTTATCGGTCCTGTGGAGGTGGTATCTTTCCACATTCCACCGAAAAAATCTTGGTTATTCCACAAAGGCAGGTATGAGCTTCTCCGGGCCCGCAAAGGGAGGTTATTACTGGGTCGGATGTCTCCCTCCATCCCAAACCATGGAAGGGTATCGATGTCAATTTCACTGAATGCCTCAAGACCAGCATCAAAACCGGCCTCGATATCCACCTCCAAATTCATCACCCGATATGTAGGACATCGGTTCTCCTCATTTTCTTCCTCCAGCCCGATAACGCGACTGAAAGTGACATTCCTGAGCTGACAACCGCACCGTAGTTCGTTCTTTTCCACTAAGGAGTTCAAGCCCGGGTGTATGGTGACCCGCAGTCTGCAGTCACCGTCGCTAACCGTGGCATCGTAGAGGCAGTCTGATGCGTGAATAGCTTCGGGAAAAAATATTCCAAACCCCGTGTCTTTCGTGTATCGGTCAATAGATAATACAAAAAGCGACTCTCTGCATGTCTTGGCACTTTCAGAATCTGACCGACCAATGTTTGGCCACGAAAAAGTGCGTTGCAGCGCACAACCCGGACGAACTGCAACGGCCATCTTGGCCGAAATAATAACATTGCGAGGCATTATGGGAGTGCGCGTTCCGCTGCGCAGTCAGTGAACAGCCGAATTGCAATGAAGAGGCATGTTGTTCCTGGGAGTAAATGATGAAGCTGGCGTTTTGACTAAACCTGATTTTAAGATAAAGTCATACTCGGAACAGCTCCTTAATATCAAATCCATGTTCCAGACTTAAAGGGGTCATGATTTTACGAAGAGCTGAAGTCAGGCTTAAACACAAAGTTAGCTACGTAGTATGCCACTAGATCATCTTTGAGTGCTGTGTTATATCTCTAGAATATAGCAATTACAGGATATTAGTTTGAGGGGAGGGACCACATTTGTCACATTGACTGAAATAGTAACGTATGCCTTAAAGAAGGAAAGGCTCCTGAACATATTGTTTGTGATACTTTTTGCAAGCAATCTCAGGACATTTTTTTTAATGGATCAAATTAGACTCTACGATAATCATTAAGCACCAAGTCAGGTTGCTTAACAGTTCATTCAAAATAATTATCTTGAGCTTAACATAAACATGACTCAAAACAGGTTTGACCATCATTTTTCCACATCACTCTAGCACCGTCTGTTCTTCTACTTGTCAGAGGAAAAACACCTTTCTCACACCAAACCAGGCTAAGGATTGTCTGGTTCAAACACAGGTCCACTGCAAAACCTCCAAATGAGACTGATTCATTTGCAAACCAAACAAGAGAATTGAAGAACTCTTACAAGAGAACTCAAACTTTCAAATCATACAAGCTGGTTATTGATACATCTCAGTAATTGTCCCACTTGTCCCGCAGGCCCCTTTCCCCTCACATGAGACACCCTGTCCAACTGCCTTGCAATGCTATTGTTATGGCTTAGAAATATGTTTTGACATGGACACTTGGTAATGCTGGGGCAAAGACTTTCTAACTTATCTCTGAATTTGAGACAAAAATATTCATCTTACATACTTTGTCGCACATAAGAAGAGGAGAGGGACGTAATTTGATTTAGAATGCATTGTTATTCAGAGTATATGCACATTATGCACTTTAGAAAAAGGGGGGACTTACTGACTACGTTTAATTATCAGTTTGGCTCAACTTTTTTTGTCATATACAGAGAGTTATAAATAATAAGGTCTTACGCTGGATAAACGTCTTTTTAAAAGGAACTCAAATTTTATCGGATTCTGCAGGGAGGGCTCTAGGAGCTGTCCTTGACAAAGTTAAATTTTGTAAGGATCTTGATTACAAAACTTATACACAGCTTTACAATTCTTGTGTTTGCCCCATCTTCGATTATGCCGCTGGGGTCTGGGGGTGCTGTAAAAATACAAAAAGGGGAAGTGGTACACAATAGAGCCATGCATTGCTTTCTTGGTGTGCATAATCTGCGCCAAAACTCGCAGTATGTGGCAATATGGGTTGGGAACCATGTGAAGTGTGACATAAGGGTCACATGGTGCGACTCTGGAACAGACTGATCAAAATGTCCTACAATAGACTCACTAAACAGATTTTTAATTGGGATGTTTCAAATGGTCGATCATGGGCAAGGGAGCTTTCAAAAAATTTTGACAAGGTAGGTTCCCTCTTTATATATATGAACAAACTGCTGTGTAATGTTAAGTTAGTTAAAATAACGCTGTTAGAAAATGATAGATTAAAATGGGCTGAGGAAGTGCTGCATAAACCCAAATTAAGAATGTATTATTTAATTAAGACTATTTATCGTCCAGTGCCCTGTGTTACCCTTAACCTGCCTAGAGCACAGAGGTCTGTATGTGCACAGCTGAGAAGTGGTATTCTGCTTTTAGCTGTAGAAACAGGAAGCTTTCGTTCTATCCCTGAGAAGGATAGAAAGTGTCTTCCATGTGGTCTAAATGAAGTAGAAAATGAAATGCACTTTCTGTTCTACTTTCCATTTTACAATGCTCTTAGATATAATCTCTTTTGTAAAATAACCAGTTTCCCCATCTGCTGAACTAAGACTTCAATATGTGTTGGCAAAACAAGTTTTTCCCCTTAGCTCAGTTTTTGTTAAATGCATACCAACAGCATGAGAGGACTCTCTTTGTGTAATGTAGAACGTGTCATTTTTTTTTCGCATTTCATTTCTGCCATTGTTTATTGTGTATTGGTTACCGCTCATTGTTTATTGGTTACTGCTTTATTGTTTATTTGGCAGTGTCTTGAAAGCCCATGTGGGCTGGGCACCCTGGTGGTGCATGGCACTCTTGAGGGGAAAAAAAAAATCAAATCAGTATATTCCAAATAATTAAAATTGGCATATATGGTTTGGTAGTAATCAAAACTATCACATGGTCAATCAATAAATTTCTCTGTCATACTCCAGCAGTACATCTCAATCTGTACAGTACGTCATACCCCAACTGTGGCTTTGATGACGCTGCCTCTTCAGATATGCCTTGGTCTACAATAGGCAGTCTTTTTTCTTCCCTCTTTACATTTGCTTGCCCTCATTGGAAAATTTCTCATTGGTTTCCTTCGTGAAATGGACAATTCACACACTACTCATCACAGTTACCAGCCAAACCACTTCTGATTCATGACCGTCAGAGAGGAAGGTTCCTCACTTCCCAGAGAATTCACCTTTTGAGAGACTGTTAATGCCTTATCTGGCTACACAGACTTTCATTTTTCATGCAAAGGGCAAGAAAAAAAGTCTGCACACAGTGGCTACTGGGGGCATTTATACATGTATTAATATAAATATCAGGTCATCTAGTGACACTAATGTGTGGCACCAATAGAAGATGGCTGTTGTGCTGTGGAACCTGTGGAGATAATTTACCAGAAATCTCAATCACCTTTATCATCTCCACCAAAGTTTCAAAAGTAGTTTTAAGTGCTTTTCCAGCAACTTACAAGCACAAATAGTAACTGAAGCCGGATTGTCTCTTAAATTTTCTCCCCTCAATGCTGTTGGGGCCAACAGCAAAAGGCTTTCCCAAGCAGTCAAAATGGCAGGTCGAAAGGAGAAAGAAAAAGACAATGTGCAATATGTCTCACAATAACCGTTGCATGAACTACTTGGGCAACAGAAAACTTTTTATAAAGAACTCCCACAGTAGCAAGCAAGAAACTTCAAAATTTGTGTGCGCACCTTTATGGACACTGCTAACATGAATGAATGACTTTTTGAAAGAGCTGCAGGAACTAATAATCAGCCAATAATTTATAAAAAGGGAGGTGTATGACTTAAAAACTGCCAGGGTCAGTCAGTCATTGATCTGTAATTGGAGTACCGCAGACATACCCAAACTGGCAGATTTAATTATTGTAAAAGATGCCAAAAGCTTACTTTTTTAATGGTCAGTCTATGCATCACAGCGCAATTATTGACGTTATCCTTGGATCTGGGAACAAAAGGTGATTAGCATCAAAATTGAGGTGGCGGCACTTTTAATGGACAAACTGGGCCTGGTTCGCCACACCATTGGGATAGAACGAGTTCAGTTGACTGAAAAAGTGTCTGAAGCAGCAGATGGAATCCATAGCAGACCTCAAACACTAATGGTGAAGTTTCTAAGGCTTAAGGAAAGAAGTATAGTTTTAGGTAATCTGAAAAAACTTCAAGGATCAATCAAGGATTAATTAACGAGGATTATCCTGATTCAGCTCAGCAAAGGACAAAGAAGCTGCCTCCTAAGATGACTGCTGGTAGAGAAACAGGGTACATTGCTTTCTTTTTTTTTAAAGTATGACAAACATATTGTCTACAAATAGCATTAAGGAGAAAGTAAGAGATTGATTAATTGATTGATTGCATTTCATATATTCATTAAAAACACACACTTTACATTCAATGCTCACATATTAGCGAAAGTCTGGATAACACAATAAAGCCCTATAGCTTATTTCCATTGTGGTCCCTTTGCGGACAGGGGACAGGCAAGGGAGGGGTCAAGACGATGAATGTGACATGACAAGAATGACACAAAAACATGAATCAAAACAATACAATAAAATGCAGTGCAATAATCGCCAGTGCCAACGCTGATTGTCAGCAAGTTATTCTCACTGGTGAGTTCAATCTCAACCTCTGTGCTTCACCACAGTGCTTGGACTTGCACATCACTCAATTAATAAAACAAATTCAAACTCAATACATCAGAAAAAAATTAATCAATAAGTCAACTTTACTTGGTCACCCCTTTGGTAGATAATATATTGCACTTTTATATATATTGCATTTTCTGTACATACCAATTAAAATAAATTAAGTTCATGAAACTACATCAGTACAAAACCAGAGGAAATGAAATAAATACCAGTTATTATCAAACATAATATCCCGGGGTAAATGACCAACCTCTCAACCAATTTTTAAGCGCAAGCTTGAGACCTCCCAAGCCGTTTATGATTTCAAGATTAGCTGGCGGTCTGTTCCGTGGAATTACTGCCACGTGCAGAAAAGTCTCCATCCCCAGGTTACCAAAGCTTGGTAAGAAATATAATAGAGGAACTGCCCTAAGAGGAATAGCTGTGAATATCCCACACCCAGATGAAATATTTTTTTTTAGATATTGAGGGACAGCACCGTGCACAATCTTATTTTCAAAATGAGAAGAGTCAAGGTGAGTTCTCATTGGGAGATTCAAAATAACCATATAACATCAGGTTTGACTGGGGACTACAATGCAGTGACATACTTTAAGATATAACAGGGCTGAAGGGTACACAAATCATTGCTCTTTCAGCAGTTATTAGATTTTAGAGGACCAAGCCCATTAAATGTAGTGCTTGCCTTGTCTGCATCACCAGTATGTGAGTTCTGAAAATCTGTAATTTTTTGCATTATCAGAGTCATGTGACATTTCACCGAGTAAATCCAGATGATATGACTGCCAGGTTTAGCCTGTAACAAATTCCAACTCAAATAGGCTTGCTCCTCTGTGAAAGAGTATCTAGCAACCCTACTTCAATTTGTTAATCAATCAGGTCTTCTCTCTGATTAAAACCAATAACTGCTCTTATGCAAGCACACTCGTCTCTGCATTTCCAATCACGATCTTGCCCAACTAAAGCACAATTTTCAATTTCAATTTCAGAGTCCTTAAATGAGTTATCACGCCAAGACTGACTAGTACATAGAAGCCCTACAGTTGTTTTTGCAGATGAGTTGTGACTCATTAATCTTGAGTAAAAGGCTTCTGACATTTAAATGAAGCCCATGCAGTCCCCTCTCGGAGACAATGAGTGAGAATACCAAGGCTTAAATCCAGTCGCATGGAAGTGTGTTCAGTATCATCTCTGCAAGCCTCTGTAATGACAAGATGACCCAACGTGATTGCGGTCTGGAGGGCTTTGATGTTTATCCCCAATAATAGCAGGCAGATGGATATTACTCGACTGTCGGCTTGGTTGTTTTGACATATACTACCTGCCTTGCTTTTTCACTTGGTCGGAAACCAACTTTGATGGAACTTCAAGAGATGACATGCTTTTACTCACCAATGTGGCATTAAATTGTAAAGAAAATTAAAAATAATAATAATATTAATTTAAAAAGTAGCAACTGGATGGAGTTTTTTTTAATTCTGCATTCTAGAGATCATTGCAAAGCCATATTTTCACTAGCCATTTCGTCACAATACTATCTCACGGTGACACCTCACTCCTCGCATTTGGCAGATTTTGATGTTTCGTGGTTTAATATTCAATGACGCTATGGAGGAAGGACTTGTAATGTGTCTGTAAATAAACTCGAGACTCTGATGTACCTTTCTGCATAGAGACTTTCTTTTAATTCCCTCCTAGCTAGACTATTTCTGCTCATTCATTCAGAACAGTTGAAAACATTTTCAATCTTATGAAATATTCAGGTTATTGGAATGCATCTAATGGCTCCACCATCACAAAATAACTTTGTCTGACTAGTTGCTACAGAGTGCATTTTTTTGTTTTTTTTTTTGACAATTTTATACCACATATTAACTTCATAAATGGCAACATGCTACACAGTATAGGAATTAGTTTGATATGGTTTCTATGCTATAGCACATTCACACTATTATGTAAGAGGTGTAGCTGATGCACTGGGGTACTGGCTCCTGAAAATGAGACTTTGCATTTGTAAAGATTGAATTAAAAATCAATTATTTCAAATTCAGTCAGTTGTAATATTATCACTGGATTTTTTGATCAGTGAAATGCCATCTCCATAAATAACAGAGTCAAGTTCTACCGAAGTATGCACATTTCAGAGTAATTTCAAACTTTTGAACAGTAATTTCCTTTTTCCTGCATTTAGTGCCAAAAATTCACTGAGTATCAAATGACATTCAGCACATCAAGCTTTTCTCTTTGAGGAGTTCACTGAAAAAGTGGAAAAGGCCTTTCCAAAAATAAAATGTAATATTATGTTTGTCAAGCTTATTTGGACAAATTTACCACAAATGAATTTATTTTACCAGGTATGTTATCCTCCATGACAAAACATTGCTTAATGTACATACTAAGAGGATAAACCTGGATGTCCAGTAATTGTAAGTGATACTTATTCCCATCTCAATACCCCCTTACAAAAAACACACAAAGTACTTCTCCACTTTCAGGAGGCTCCGTTGTCCACCGTCTGAATTTTAGCAAGTCTCTCTAGACTTCAATTCTCAGAAAGTTTTGCATTTTCCACTTTAAAACTAAATCCGAAATATTGCTGGAAGTAAAATCCTCTTCTCTACATGCCACCCCCTGATTCCAACTGTGTTTGCTGGTGTGTGTGTGTGTGTGTGTGTGTGTGTGTGTGTGTGTGTGTGTGTGAGTGTCCGCGTCTGGGGGGGGCGGGGGAGTTATTACCGCAATTAAAATATTAAAGGATTACCAGCCTCCTGCCAAGTTGTGGTGCAACTGGGTTATGGCCAAACCTTTTTAAGAAATTTTCAATCAACCAAATGTGAAGCCATAAGGTGCTTTATCTGTATCCTAAAAACTAAACCATAGTCAGTTACCCAAGGTGGACAGAGTCATGATGAATGCGCCAACCTCTACTCTTTTCCTGTTGCTTCCAGCAGTGTTCACCAGTCTTTTTGCCCAGTTTTCCATCTCTCCCTGCCTCCATCACAGTAGCAGTTCCTTCTCCTCCATCTGCAAATGGATTCTTCTCTCTTTTTTTGTCAGAACTCTACTGATCAGTGGCGGCTCGTGAATTGGCAACAGGGGAAGCCCAAACAATCCCTTAATGTTAATGATTGTTCATCTCCTGTTCTCAATCATTCATTTAAACAGTGGAGGGTCGTCGGCCGTAACAAAGTTAAGCCAAAACCTCGCCCTTCAAAGCTTAATGACTTAAACCTTTCGCAGTTTACTTTTCTTAATCAGCAGTTGCTCATACGAATTGTTAGAAGATCAGTCAGTTGAGACAAATTTATTTTCGATAGCATTGTTATACATTGCACCACGAAATTATGAGGGGTTTTCTTTCACACATAAATTACAACATAAATTACCATAGGCCTACGCTATAAATTCCGCGCTCAAGAAGCTCACGAAACGGCATAGATGCGCAAATTGATTAGTGAGGCTCATTAAGCAATAAGCTGTGCAACATCGCATTCTTTTCTTCTATATTAAGGTTGTAGAAAATGGACTGTCGTGGCTTCTTGTGAAAGAAGCCTCGCAAACTAATTTATAAAGACGTGTTGATAATTTGCGTCGTCATTTGCTATCGAAAATAAATTTGATTGTCCTTCAACCAATTCGTATGAGCAACTGCTGAAAAAGAAAAGTAAACTACGAAATGTTGAAGTCATTAAGCTTTGAAGGGCGAGGTTCTGGCTTCCCTTTGTTACAGCCGACGAGCCGCCGCTGCTACTGACGGCTCATTTTGGTACCATGAGCTGTGGTAATATATATTGCTTTACCTATTTTATATTCAAAAAATACACAGGCTAAATAAATACACATATTTTGCTGTTAAAAAAATAATGATCCCAAGGCACGTGGTCAAGACATTTTTTCAGTCCCATTAGAGCAACACTGCCCTGTTCAGAGTCCTGTATCCCGGTTCCGGCCTTCATCCCTGACAGAAGTAGGCAAGTGAGTGGGGTTGGGCTTAGCCCGCAAGCTGAGCAGGGTGCCCTGGTTAATGGAGCTGAATGAGTTGCGGGAACGGGCAGAGGCCGCACACACAGCCTTACGAAAGGTTTCTCCAGAAAAGTAGTACAGCAGAGGGTTGAAGCAGCTGTTGGCGGTAGCCAGACAAAGTGTTACAACCAGTATCTTCTGTAGGAGCTCTGTCAACCAACAGTCCTGAGGATTGCTGCTATCTTGCAGGATCACTGCATGGAGGTGGGCTGTACGAATTATGTGATAAGGCAGGAAGCAGAGGAGAAAGGTGGTCAGGACCACGGCAACCAAGTGCACTGACCTCTGCCGTTTTATCAGCATTCTTCTTAGTTCCCTATTCGGGGTGGTCAGCCTTTTGATGATACAACTGTAGCAGGCCAGGATGGTCACAAAGGGCATAAGGAAGCCAAAGACCACCCCGACATAGTTCAGAACCAGAATTTGATTCCAGGTTTTGTGTCCTCTGGGTTCAAAACAGCGGGTCCTCCCCAAATGCTGGTGAGTCCCAGAGAAGAGGAATGGCGTGGAGGTGACAGCTACAAACACCCAGATCCCCAAGCAAACCCAACACGTTCGCCGGACAGTAACAAGTGTCTTGTTCTGAAGAGGGTGGACCACGGCCAAATACCGTAGCACACTGAGCCCAGTGAGGAAGAGCACACTGGTGTAGAGGTTGACGTAAAAGGCGTAAACACACCAGCGACATAGCCATTCCGAGAAGTCCCACTGGCCATCCCGCAGGTAGTAAACTAGGCGGAAAGGAAGTGTCAAAGAGAAACTTGCATCCGAAAACGAGAGGTTAATCATGACGACAGTGTTGGGAGACCTCTTGGTGTTGAAGAAGACCAACAGGGCCATTGAGTTACAAAGGAAACCAACAGGGCAGATAAAAAAGTATGTGATGGTGTAGGCCAGGAACTTGAAGTGCTCATTGTTTCCACACGTTTGATTTAGGGAGGAGGATGTCATCACAGGTGGGTCGGTGATATTCGATGGATTGGAGGGGTCAGATACCAGCCAAAGAGCTAAAGAGATTGAGGAATGAAAGAACAAATTTCATTATACAAAGAATAATTACTTGTATTCCCCCACAAAGAATAATTACTTGTATTCCCCCACAAAGAATAATTACTTGTATTCCCCCACAAAGAATAATTACTTGTATTCCCCCTCATAGAATAATTACTTGTATTCCCCCACAAAGAATAATTACTTGTATTCCCCCACAAAGAATAATTACTTGTATTCCCCCACAAAGAATAATTACTTGGATTCCCCCTCATAGAATAATTACTTGTATTCCCCCACGAAGAATAATTACTTGTATTCCCCCACAAAGAATAATTACTTGTATTCCCCACAAAGAATAATTACTTGTATTTCCCCTCATAGAATAATTACTTGTATTCCCCCACAAAGAATAATTACTTGTATTCCCCCACGAAGAATAATTACTTGTATTCCCCCACCAAGAAAAAGTACTTGTATTCCCCCACAAAGAATAATTACTTGTATTCCCCACAAAGAATAATTACTTGTATTTCCCCTCATAGAATAATTACTTGTATTCCCCCACAAAGAATAATTACTTGTATTCCCCCTCATAGAATAATTACTTGTATTCCCCCACAAGGAATAATTACTTGTATTCCCCCACAAGGAATAATTACTTGTATTCCCCCCCACACAAGAAAATGTTCATGATTATAAAAATATCCCTTCACTCTCCCCTGCCCATTAGCCTCCACCACCATTCTGTAGGTATTAATTATGAAGAATAAAACAAAAATGATAAGGGGAAGGGAATGCCAAGCATCTATTAGTGAGCAGCTCCACTGACTGCGACTAAGACTCATGAAACTCCCGTGGAGCTACAGCATTTGTACATTAAAAGGAGCTTTGGGTGGGTCAAAACACAAACATGGTGGGCGACACAAGAACTACAAAGCTCAAGCTATATTCTGCATATCATCATCACCATGTGTGTTTTTGTTTGCGTAGGTGCAAAAATAAAGCCCGAGATATTTGATGTTTTGTCTGGTCAACTTCATTTTATGTGTAATTATACATCCATTCCTGCCATTCAAGACTGCAGAGCTTTCCAAAAAAGTTCTGATGGGGGAAATTTAGGACCAAAAATAAGGTTTAAAAAAATGAAAAATGATGTGATTTGAAACAGCTGAGGTCAGCAAGTAATTGTAAGCATAATTTGGCGCAAAAGTAGCAGCCAGGAAAGGTCTAGTCCTTCAATAGCAAAGATGGGCCAAAGAACATCAATTTAGCCACAAATGTGCGAGAAAATCATTGAAAGGTTTAAAAATAATGTTTGTCAAAAAATGGAAATGGATTTGGATATTTCACCCTCTTTCGTGCATAACTAATTAAATAGTTCAAGAAATCTTAAGATTTTCATGGGCAAAAGTCAAGGGTGCGCGCTTACGCAGAATACCAACCATATTTGATCTCTCAGACGGCACTGCATCAAGCACTGTCATATAGGCAATAAAAGCCGTATAAGCTCAGGATTACTTCGACAGAGCTTTGTCATAAACTAGAATATGTAGTCACATCCACAAATGCCAGTTAAACCTTCAGTATGCAAAAGGGAAGCTTTAAGTTGACAATGTCCAGAAGCACCATCGACTTTTCTGGGCTTCGAGGCATCTGCAACGGATCATCACACAGAAGAAATGTGTTTTGGGGTCAGGCAAAACAACCAATATCGAAAAAACCCATTCTCGCTCATGGTATAGGGTCGTTTCAGTGCCCTTGGTAAGGGTTCCTTCTAGAAAAGGACCATTAATTCAGAAATATGCACTGAAATTTCGGAGCAGGATAGGCAGCATTAATGACCGCGTCATTTCCAGGGAGGCACATGAATATTTAAACGAGAAAATGCAAAAAAGCATTCTGCGCATTTTCAGTAGGCGTATCTGCGTAAGAGGAGGGTGCAAGTGCAGAACTGGCCTGCTTGCAGTCCCAACTTGTATCCAACAGTGGACATGAGGTGCATCTTAAAATGCAAAATGTCACAATAATGACCCCGTATTGTTGCACACCTTCAGACTTTTTAGGACAGATTTATACAAGACACATAATCACTTTGTGTATTCAATCCTGAGTTGAGATCAGGAGTGCCAACATTGCAAAGTATGATGCAAAAGTAAAAATTTTAAATGCGCTTATCATGAAAAACCTATCACATTCATGAGAAACAACAAATAAAATACTGTCATACGGTTTTTTCATACATTAAAAGTCAAAATAATTTAGCAATGACTACTTTCGGTTTTCATCTCACTTCTACATACTGTTCCAAATTTAGCTGATTTGGGCTAGTATTTCAAAGATACAAACAATCCCATTACTGCTGACTTAAGAATTGTCTTCCTCCTTACAAACAGGCTATGCCAAACACAGGGGGAAAAAAATCCATCATATAGCTTACATCTGCGGTCACGGAAATTTGTTCTGCTCACTCATCCTTGATTTGGGAATTTTATTGATCACAATGTTGTATTTTAATTCACGAGATAGAGCGTGGTCGTAAAAATATTGCCATGTCAGTTGCTATGACGCTTTGCGCTGAAAAAACTGGCAGTTACTTTTCTCAAAGTAAATCACCAGTCAAAATACAACGCACTAAAATGGAAATGATTTTCATTACTGGCGCGGGAAAAATACACAACAGTCTTTTAAATTCGGTTGTATTCTAGGCACATTGTTACTTACAGACCTGTCATCTCCACGATCTAAGTAGCTCCATGACAGCTTCAAGTCGTGAGGAGATCAGACACGTGACAAAACTGCGGCGACAAATTTTCAAAAGCTTATTAAAACAAAAATATGAAAATCTCATGCACTCATACGGACTGAATCCAACCTCAGAAGACTAAACACTGAGTTAAGTATCCCAGTAAAAGTGGTTATTTAACTCGTGAACAAGCCTCATGAATTCCCATTGTGTCTTGTCGCATTTCGTATTGCAATGTCCAACTTAGACGCACCGTCGAGCTTTTCGTTTCGGTGGTGTTGTCATCCCGTTTTCAAATGCTGGAGGAAAAGGAGTCCGCCCTTTGTAAAAGCTATGCATATATTGCAAGAGAAAAAAAATGGGCATGTTGTAAAATAAACTACCTGCGGCTCTCTCCCAACCCTACATTTCATTTGTCACCATAAAAAAATTCATGTCAACTATCGTGTGCGCCAATTTTCTCTCTTTCACATGGCTCTTTCTTTTGAAGTCTCCACTTTCTCTAACCATGTCAGGCACTCTGAACTCGCATTTTTGCCTCTCTGCCTCAGTGTTACAAGCTTGAATGTTCCAGGCTAATCTTTACAATGCTGTCACTGGCTGTGAAAACCGAAATATTAGGTAGCCAACTCAGTAAAGGTGAAACTCTCTGGTGACAATGCTTCCACTGGACTGGCTTTTTTTCTGTTGACAATATTCAAAACTTATTTGCTCGGCATATCTGTATCATTTAATGCCTTTGCTCAATACAGCCCTTATCAGCTGGTTTCCTAACCTGACTGTCATTCACCAGCAGCAAAACTGAACATCAGCCAATTTCACATTTCAGAACTGTATGGTAACTACGTCTAAATTAATAACGAAAAACGCACTCACAAGATGATAGTCTTCTGTGGTTGACCTAAGCCATCTTCAGCGTCTTACCGAGGATACCTGGGAAGGTGTAACTTAAACTCTCAGGTAAAGTGTGACGTCAGCTAATTCCCAAACAAGTAAAGAAAACAAGAAAAACATATATATCCAAATCAACTGATATGACAAAAAGGAAACCTCAATAGTGAAAAGAGCAATAATTACAAATTTAATGGTAAACCTGCCAAAATACAATCTACCAAATAAGGCTATTTGGATAAAACTGCATCATGCAAAGGCAATTTAAAAAAATAAATAAATAAAAAAAATCGATAGCCTGTAGTTTTCCACTACACTGTAGCAGTCATGCAAGCCTACAGGCTTCCTCGCTAGTATTGTTGGGCACCTTCCAGCACCAGTGAAAACAGCTGGTAAAGCTTTCGCTCAGTGCTTTTTTTCCATATTTATCACATGCCGAGGACTAATTGTTTTTATTAAGGGATGTTCTGTGCCCACCAAATTTCCAGTTCTGGCTACGCCACTCTGCTCATTTTCAGAGGGGTTTGTGCTCCATGCTTGGTTCATCACTGCATTTTCCAAAAGGCAAGGGTTTTCTGCTCTTCCAGGACAGTCCTCAGGAGAGACTATTTGGACTTGTTTGTGAAAGTGTTGTTCTTTAAGAAATCATCTGAAGTAGCATATTTAAAGCAGTTTTACTGATCCCATATATCTATGTACTTTATTTCTGTATTTTCAGCATGTAACAAGTCAGTCAACAAAACATTCATTTTGTGATTGCAATAGATTGTAAAATACATGGGTGGGATTGGAATTACATGATTGTAAGGCCATTTCATTCATCCAAATGATTTACACTGTATTACACCTGATAAAAATCTGAAGACCTTCTGAGTATTGAATGTATATCAACCTTCAGATTTAACATTGTTAAATCTGGATGGGATCGTCATGGGTGGTAAGACTATTTTACTTACATAAATCGTTTGACCTTGAAGACGGCCAAGTAATCGGCATCCTACCATTTTAAGCAGCGTGATGTTTTTTTGCATGCCATTTAAAATATGAAAGGGAGTAACCATGCTTAATAATTTCCTGCTTTTATCAATCTAACCATATACTGTTCCTGATGCATTCTTGGTTTTCATAGAGCCATCATGAGATGGAGAACAAGATGAAAACGATTTCTGAAGATAAGGCAGGAGCAGGAAAAAAAGAGGGACCTTGTGTCTTGTTTTCAAGATCAACTACCCATTAAAAAAAGTCTATCAGCCAGAACAATCACAGCTAGAAATACAACCAGAAGAACAGCCAGAATTATGCTTTTTTTTAAGCTTACTGGCCCTCTGTTCCGTCGTCTGGAATATTTTTCATCTTTTTTTTGGCCCAATGAATTTTTGTGTAAATTTGCTACAACATATTACTAGACCATATCTCCAGACATTAATTTAGGATTTTCGGTTGAATAATTTCTGTCTGTTAAAAAAGCCCTTGAAATTTTGGCCCCAATGTTGAAGATGGGACTGAGAAATTTTTTAAAAATATTTCTCAAAAACTGTATGGTATATTTTTATCTAAATCAGGCAATTACTTTGGTACCGTCAATGTACAGTGCGAGCACCATTTTGATTGAATCGACGGAAGCGGGTTTAGTGGGGGCACTGCACTTTAACATTGGGTCTTATGGCAAATACGCAAGAAGGCCTGTGGAGGCCAAATGGTTGCAAATAGAGATTAAGTTTGTATTATCGACATACAGGAAGTCATATCTGACCTATATTTTGGCAATGTTAAATTTGATTACAGGTGACTTTGAAAGGTCAAACTCGAGGCCAAAGAAAATATTAACAATGTTAAAACACTTGAAATTTCAAGAAAATATTTCTCAAAAACTGTAAATTTTTTGTGAATCTGGCAATTAACTCACCTTCATACACTTTATGTACAATGCGAGTGCCATTTTGACTGAATCAACAGAAGTGGGTCTACTGGGGGCGTTAAACTTCAACATTGGGTCTCATGGACAAAGGGCAAAATTGCCTTTGGAAGCTAAAGGGTTGCCGATAGAGATTAAGTTTGTATTATCAACATATACAAAGTCATAGAGGGTTTGAAGCACAATGGTTACATGTCCAAAATTTTGAATTTGAGATTTATACAGAGTGAGTAAAAAAACAATACTTTTTGAATACCCAATTATTTTATATTGCAGCAATGTATACAACATCTTTTTACATGCATGTTTCCAGCGGCTCTATCCACTCCTTTTGATACCAGTTTGCATCTTGTTAGATTAAATCCATGACTGCTGTGGAACAATTTAAGGAGTTATGGAAATTTAACTTGTGCCGACTGATCAGGCTCTGATACAAAGCAAACAAAACAGAATTCCCTCTGTGAAGTTTCAAGTCAATATAAAACATTTATGGCACTTTAGGAAGCTGCATATGTTGCATACATGTATATTGCTACACAATCACAAAATGTCCTGTTAAAAAAGCAAGAAGTTTTTTTTTCTTTTTTACTCACTCTGTAAACTAAAGCAAGTGGTTTCTGATGCTTTTCCTTGGAGGACAAACATGATCTCAAATTCAAAATTTTGGACATTCAGCCATTGTGCTCCAAACCCTTGGTATATGACCTATATTTTGGCAATGGTAAATTTGACCACAGATGACTTGAAAGGTCAAACTTGAGGTCAAGGAAAATATTAACAATGTTAAAAGATAGGACTTGGGGTGCCCCGGTGGCTCATCGGTCTAAGCGCACGAATCATAAAGGCGGTGTCCTTCCCACAGCAATCTGGGTTTGATTCCGGCTCAGGTCATTCGCTGCATGTTCTCCCCCATTCTTCTCCCCAACCTCCCTGTCTCTCTATACTGTATGACTGTCGAATAAAGGAAAAATTCCCCACAAAAAATATCTTTCCAAAAAAAAAAAAAAAAAATAGGACTTGAAATTTCAAAAAATTATTTCTCAAAAACTGATGACTTTTTTTTTTCCCTAAATCTGGCAATCAACTCACCTCGACACTCTTAATGCACAGTGCGAGGGACAGTTTGATTGAATTGACAGAAGTGGGTCTAGTGGGAGCACTGTACTTTAACCTGGGGTCTTATGGAGAATGGGCAAATCACCTGTGGAAGCTTCATAGATGCAGATAGAGATTAAGTTTTATATTATCGACATACAGGAAGTCATTTCAGCATATTCCACGTCTTAATTGGAAAATGCTACATTTGGACTAAGGATTAATTCTGAATATCAAAAAGGAATATGCAGTTTACATGACTTATATCAAATTTTGAATGTTGTCATTCGGAATAATAGTGGAAAATTTGTGTGCATATAACCCCATCCAATGTTCAAAACGGCTGTCACCCTTTTATGCAAGATGAGAGGAAATTCACAAGGAGGAAAAAAGCAGAGAAAGATTGACTCCTTTTTTCAAGTCAACCAGTCGTGCAAGTGGAATGAAAGTGACGTGGGCTTGCAGAGTCTTAGCTTTGGAAGCTAGCATTCAATGATTTTGTCTGAAGAATAGGTATGGTCGATTTGGACAATGTGGGTCAGTTTTCCTCTAGTGTATATCATAGATGAAATTAGAATTAAGAGAATCAAAGTCCTATTCTTTATATTTTTGCAAAAAAAAATTAAAAGAAACTATAAAGTCAGAGGTTATTGCATAATATTACAGTATGACAATGCCAGTGAATGAACTATTGGAGGAGGGAGTGATGCTACAGTGAACCTTTTCATGAGGTGGTGAAGAAAATTTACGAATTCATGGTATTCATTTCGATTTGGCCTGTTGCAGAGACTGGACTGGGGGCTGAAGGCAGGGGTTGCAGTGATCACATCCCACCTCTAGAACACCCACACTTCTTAAATCACTGCTCCGAGCCAGGTTAACAGAAAGGATTTGGGGGGGGAGGCGTGGAAATGGTGGACGAAGATGAGGCGGCGATGAGGATTCCATAGTACTGACTCGCATGAAAATAAAATGGCAAAACTTCAAGCTAATATTTCTCACATAATATCAGGCAATATGATAGGACTGATATTCCATGAAATTAATGGGTTAATCAGTTTAATATTACTAATAATAAACAGCCCAAACTCAATCCAGTTCTCCATCTTGATATTAAATTTGAAAAGGATCAATAAAATACTTTATCACCTTAACACGAAGGATTTGCGGTGTTGATTCCATGTCGGCAAAACCGAATCACAAATATATGCAGGTGGCAAATTAAGGTGGGTGATCCCCCTTAACATCGAGAGCGCCTACTCAAGAAAATAAAAGCTTGTTTCAAAATTCCTAGGAAAGAACCTGCAGGAACACTTCAAGACTAAGGGAACCACTCTTCGGCTTAATTTTAGAAAATGACCCTGCATTAATAAGACCGTTAAATAAATTGCTTTTTACACAGCAAGTAATTTCAGGCAATAACCTTTGTTAGAGATCAACAGACTTTGAGATAATCACCAAGCACCAAATATGGTTAAACTCCAGTTTTCAAAATACTTAGCGTGAAATACATTGTATATATTGCACCCACAATGTTTAGATGTCATTTGCTTGTGTAATAGTTTTTGAAACTGTCAACAAAGTTTTCACCAAGGAGGAACTTAGTCAAACAGCTAAGTGCGGACATGTCAGAGTGCCCTAGCTGTGCATCTAAGTTTGACATACTTAAGTATTTACCCACTAGTGGCAGTCTGATGAACATTAATGCAGAGTTATGGAGGGAAACACCTTTCACACTATTCAGGGTCTGTTTAACACCGACCAATAATTTGTGCAATTCAAACTCTGTGGGAACAATAGGTTTCTGGAAAGAAGCGCCTTTCATACTATGCAGGACAGAGGTCGCGTTAACCTAATATTTTCAGTCATTAAGGGATATTTTTTTTTAACAATGACGGAACATTTTGAAGGCCTTCCGTTATTTTGACAGAATGTAATTCACATCCCCGTCCAAGTCGTGGTGGGTGTTCCATTGTCTTGAGCATTGCCTTTGATCTGCATGATCCTGTATTCCACATTTTTGCAATATGGTAATTTGCTCTTCATTTGTAAAATATGTTGCTCTGCTGCCGGTAGAGGATTGGTCACATTACAAACGCTGTCTCAAGTGAACACGCAGATATCTAGGTCGTGAAAGCCTAGGTTGACATAACGAGTTGATAAACAGCTACATTGGACCACTTAGCGAGACTGCGGTTGTTAGGCTTAGTGAAGCCCAGCAATAACTGAAAGCATTGTTCACTTGCATAGTTACTGTGTGTGTGTGTGGGGGGGGGGGGGGGGGAGGAGAAATCATGTGATATTTTATGAAGTTCATGCAGCAGTAAGTTTGAAAATTTACAAAGTGCTGTATTTAACAGTGCGCAATGTGTGTCTACATGAATCACTGTCGGCATTGTGCTCCTTTCGTTAAGTTTTCCCATCAGCAGAAGTCATTGCTGTAATATAAATCAAACTCAAGTTGTAAAGTGATCCACTGTGAAGAGCTTTTTCTTCGTTGAAGTACTGATCGCTCGCAGCAGCATTTGTGGTAATCAAATAGTGCTAGAACTTAAAGCTCGATCTTAAAAATCTGGCAAATTTAAATCCAAGAGATCATGGAATTGAACCCAGAGAGTCATAGTCTATTACTTTATTTTGATCAGTGTAGCAGCTATCCCGGTGACCGACTGACTACCATATACATTACATAAATGGCAAGAACAGGCCTTTCAGCCCAACTAAGCTCGCCAGTTTCTTTATACTGTTGTGATTATATCCCTTTAGATACTGAATGACTCGATGGTATCTAGCTGTAAGTCAAGCCTGCTCTTGAAAACCCCCAAGGTCTCTGGCTAAGCAAAATGGTCAGGCAAGCTATTCCACATTGAAATTACTCTTTGGGTGAAGAAATATTTCCAAATATCAGTGCCAAATTTACCTTTGGTCAACTTCCATTTGTGACCACGAGTTCTACTCACAACACATGGTTGAAGGAATCCTACATAATTCACTTCGTTAATCCCTTTAACATATTTAAAGACCTCAGTCAAATCACCCCTGAGTCTCCTTTTCCTACGACGAAAGAGTAAGGATCTTCAGCCTTTTCTCGTAGCTTTCATCTTTTATACCTGGAATAAGCTTGGTGGCTCTTCTCTGAACTTTCTCTAGAGCCTCTGTATCTCTTAAAGTATGGTCCCCAGAACTGTACACAATACTCCAGATGTGGTCTAATGAACGTGTTGTACAAAAGAAGCATCACCTCCTTAGATTTGTACTCAATACTTTTGGCAATGTATCCCAGCATCCGATTAGCTTTTTTTAACTGCTACGGCACAATGGCTAGAACCTGTGAGGGTTTGGACAACAATCACTCCCAGATCTTTCTCGTGTGCGGCACATTTCAGTTTTAAACCTCCCATGAAGTAATCCCGTCTAATGTTTTTATTACCTACATGTACAACTTTAGATTTTGCTAGATTAAATTTCATTTGCCACATTTCTGCCCAATTCTGGATTCCATCCAAATCGTCCTGAATCACTTTAGTGGACCCTAAACTATTTGCCAAACCCCCCAATTTAAAATCATCTGCAAATTTAACCAATCTGCTCTCAATATTCCCATCAAGGTCATTAATGTAGATGAGAAACAGCAGGGGTCCCAACACCGATCCCTGGGGGATGCCACTCCCCATCATACCTAGCTCAGATGAGATACCACTGACCACTACTCTGTGTTCTGTCCTGTAACCAGTTTTGAATCCACTTCAGAATACCTCCTGTAACTCCAGTGGAGCTCATTTTAAAAATTAGTCTCTTATGCGGTATTGTATCGAATGCTTTCTGAAAATCCAAGTATATGATGTCATAAGCCCTGCTGTGGTCTTAAGTCCTGGTGGCCTCTTCAAAAAAATTCTAGGTTTGTCATGACCTTCCCTTCCTAAAACCATGTTGCCATCTCTCAAGATACCGTTACGTTCAAGAAATAAGTTCAGCTCCAGAATAAGTTTTACCAAGATTTGAATGCATCCTGTCAAAGTTTGCTCACCTAAAATTGAAAATTTTTGTTTTGAATACACCTTTTTAACTTCCCATGAAACATCAAAATTGACAGCAGAGTGCTTGCGCATGCGCACAGAGACAATCAAAGGAAATGCAGATATCACTACTTTCTAAACTACATATGTGCACTGCACTTTACATACCAAACCAACCTTTTTCAAGTTGGGGTTGTTAACAAGTGCATTTCAATCATATTCCAGTAATGACCACAAACACAATTAGAGAATCGCATTTATTAATATTGGCAAAGGTAGGGAATGTGTTCAACCTCTCAGCAAAAACCAGGTTAATTACACTGTGCCATCAGTGACACATGAAACTAAAAAGGCAGCCTCCACTTCTAAGACCTTGTTATCATAGTTGCAGGATGGGGCCGGGAGGAGGGGAATGTAATACAAATAACAATACGAAAATGAAAAGTATAAAATGTCATTTAAAAGAAGTCAACATCCTCAGGGGCATCCAGGTCACGGTATTCAATTATGTTACGAGGATCACCACGGAACATTCTAGAAAAAGAAGAGGTGAGGGGAAGAGATGACATTTACCTCGTTTTCATAACATCATTTGTGTCAATTATTTTAATGATCTTAATGGTTCTTGATCAATGAATACATCAAGAGATCCACACTAGTACACAGCAGGTAGGCAATGGTCCCCGTTTCCTGCAGCACATTGTACCCATGGAGGCTTCTGTGCAGTTAAGGCATGTGGGAGTAGAAGGTCACTGCCGAGTTTACCTGTTGTTTCGAGGTTTTCCAGGGTAACCTCCATGACCCCTAAAGTTATCATAATTTCCCCTGCCCCCTCCAAACTGGTTGGGAGGGTAAAGAGGACCTGGAGGGTAAATTGAGAAAGAGAATAAAGCTCAAGGCAATGAAATACATTTTTACTTAGGCTGCCAAATCTTATGCAAAATTCTCTTCCCATTAGATGTAAAAATGTACGCATTTACGCCATTTTTGGGATATGCACGTTTGTTTACTAACATCCAAACTAGAATTTATTGCGCAAATCTTGGAGACAAATACAGCTGGATAAGTTTGCTTCGTTAATCTAGGCCCATTTTGTTCAGCACTTAAGATACTAAAGCAGGGAGGTCGGACATCGTGGGGCAATACAGCACAAGCACATCAATTACAGGCCTACCAAAGAAAATATCTTTTTCAAATAACCAACACAAAATCAAATACATGGCACATTCCCGCTAAACTTTGCACCACAACACTTAGATTGATAACTTTTGGTTCTGGTGAAAATGCTAAAAGGGAGAGAAAAAAAAAAAAAAAAAAAAAGCACAGCCTCAAACAAACCCAGAGACAAACCAAATGAGTTTAATTGCGCGTTGCTGGTTCATTAAAAAAAGGTAGACCTCTGACAAACTTGTGTTGCGGCCGTTGGCCGTTTTCTTCGGTGGGCCCGATTTCCTTCTCTCTAAGCACTGTACATTGATGTCAGGCACTGTCCTCAACACAGAAAAAGTCATAGCAGAATATTGAAAGAATTTTGCTCGATACACAAAACTTACCGCCAAAGCCCATAACAGGGGGCCGAGGCTGTCCGAATGCCATGAGTCCCTGTGGCGACTGATGAGGGTAAGGCAATCCAGGAGCATGCACACCTAGAGGAACACCAGGGGTGTTAACTGCAGATGTATCATTACGACTGACTGGTCAAAAGGGAAAATTCCTCACCCTGGAACAGACATGTCTCTGTGCCAGGATCACAGGGAAACTGAGCTCACTTTAGAGGCAGCTAATACCAATAACTGTGATAAGCACGTCAAACAGCAGCAGCAGCTGTTCGAACAAAATGAAATCGTATACTTCGTGTAAAAAAAAACAAAAAAACGCACTAATATAAGAAAACGTAAAAAAAGTTCCTGTTTGATTTCTCAAGAAAGGCAAATAGTTTGGGCGATAATTCCAGGAACCCGCTTTCCATTGTGAAACTTGACTGCCGCCATTTACTGTAGTATTTAATTCCATTGTAAATCCCTGAAGCTGAATGGTGGGAGGGCAGGGCATGTATAAAAGACAGATGAAGACAGGTTCGTGAGAAGTGAAACCAGTGAATGCATGATGTTGACTCTGGGCGATGACTCACCCTGTCCAGGAGTGGGGGGAGGCGGGGGGGGTTTGGGTTCAGGCAGAGCAGGCCTCTTGGCATCTACCAGGAAGTTATTAAAGAAAACCACCTCCTTCTTCACCTCTTCTATCTTTTCCCCGTGCTTGTTCAAGATGTGTTTACGCACAAACTCAGGACCCTGGCAGGAGAGGAAAAACCTTCCAATGAACGATGAAGTTATGAAACTGGAACAGTGCATCTACGACACAGCATGCAGAATTGCAGAAAAACCGACCCAACAGACCTACCTTGAATTTCTTGCCACTCAGAGGACAAAGCCACTTGTCTTTGCCAAGCTCCTGAGTATTGGCAGATAGGAACTTCTCCACCTCCTGCTCGGGGTTCTTTCGGCCCATTTTATTAGCTTCTTCCTCGGACAGGGTTTCTTTAACGGTGAACAGCGAGCTCAGCTTTTCCTCAAATGTCTTCTGCCATTCTGCGACTGAATAAATCATGAGGGTTAGATCTATTCGATCACAATTGAAGCAAGCAGGGAGAGCAATTTCTAAAAGTCGATCCTAAAATCCCAACTCGTGACCATGAGGCACTCGTGCCCCCACTACTGCTGGGTTCCTGTTCCTCATAAATTCTTACTCTTGCGAGGGCAAGCTGAATAAAAAGTATGATGTACACATCTTCAGGGTCCCCATAGGACATGTGTGCGAGCAGAATAAAATTTGGTCATGAGTTTGAGAAAACTTTTTGTGTTGGCATAGAGCCAAACGATGAAAATTCATTCAGCTTCCAAATATTTATGGTCTAAATACTACATGTACATGACTGGGCTTACCCTCCCCATGGGTAATGCGATTGGGTGGTATGGGCCCACGAACGTGGATAATGCCACAGCGGTTGGGCATCTCGTCCTCATTAGGGTACTCGCAGGTGTTGTAGTAGTCGATGGAGTGGACCAACCGCAAATACAGCAGCAAACGGTCCAGGACCTGCAAAGGAGGGGTTAGCAAAACAGAGGAAGAGAATTAGAGCGTTTCTCCGAAGTATGAGGAAGTTTCAAGCACAACACATTAACTGCCCTTCGAACAACCAAGGCTTTGTTAGGTAACATTCCGCAGATGAACAGGCAGAAAATGCCCAGAGAAATGTCAGGAATGGGGCACAACCAGGTGGCCAAAAGACTACCGCAGTTCCATTCTTCCCAATTTTCATTCAACTTTTGGCATCTCTTGTAAAGGAGTCAGTTGGCAAACCTTGACCAGCTTGTCGTCCCTTTCAACAGTGATCTCAGTGGGGTTTCCTTCCTTGCTGCCATCTTCAGGATCAGCACCACTCGTCCCACCCAACAGCTCCTCCTCTTCCGCGCTCACCTCCTCAATCAGGTAGTCAGTGATGTTCTTCAGGATGGGGTTCTGCGCTGGGAGCTCAGCTCTGAGCTGGGGGCAGGGGGTGTACTTTTAAGGAACCGTATAATGGAAAATACTAATCCAAATCCAGTTCACCCGCACAGTGGTAGTTTCCAACACACACATCAGCCCAGAGAAGGCTGACTTTGTAGACTGCCTTGTCTACTACACCATTTGAAACATGCAGTTTGAGATATTTACATCTGCCTAGGTGTTAATGGCTGGTAGCTCTGTTCCCTGGTCAAAGCAAAGAAGAGCCCACTGGAGAGGACTTCCGACTACTATTCAACACTGTCCTTCAAACAGGAAAATTAAACGAATAAAGAAAAAATAAATCAATGGCAGTGCACACCCAAGATGTAATGAATTTAATAGGGGTTATTGCAGAGAAGTTAATACACCCCCCCCACCCCTTCAGGATGTCTAAGTGTAGTAACTTCAAAAAATACTCCAATGCGCCCGCTTAGTCAAACATGGCCAAAATCGAACATGCCTGAGATTTTCATCCCGTATACACGCATGTAAAATAAGAAAAAAAAGAATCCGCGAAAAAACTGAATCGCTAGAGCGCCAACAAGGCAAAAAGTTTATGGACACACGACAGACCACCACGAAGGCATCTATCCACAGAATATGCCCGAGTGGCCTAGAGGCCGAGCGGACTTAAAACGAACAGATCTTCAAAGGAAACTGGGAATATGGAAGGTGAGATCGCATAGGGAAGAGTTCAAACCTCTGAAGCTGGCGCATCATCATCATCATCATCATCATCCCTCCGCCTCTGGCCCCACAGCTTCTCCCGCTCGTCCAGGGAATGGATCAGCTTGGCCGCCAGCTTGATGTCGTTGCGCAGGACCTGCTTATGCTGGGTGATCCCGTTCACATTGCGTACCCTCCGAACCAGGTCCCGGTTCACCCCGGGGGCCAGCTCGCAGTCCCGGAGCTAAACAGTAGAGCACACTCATTCAGTCAAAGATCAATGGCAATTGACAAAGATGTATTAGAACTGGAATTGTCACATTAAGGGTCATATGCAAAGGTTACCATCATTTGCTAAGAAGTTAGCTAGCCATGGATAGAGCCAACCTGAATTTGGAAAAAAAAAAAAAAAAAAAAAAATTGTGTTCCCCCCACGATTCCCATGGAAGCAAAGGCTTCAGAGGCTAATTCTTTCACGTAATACCACAATTAATGTGCTATATTTTGAAAATGCTCTTATTCCCTGAAAGTTTTGATGGTCTTAGTGTAAACGTGACATGCTTTTGTCAGGACAATCAATGACCTTATATGAAACCTTTGTACGAGACTTTAAAAACTCTGTTCAAATGCCAATTTAACCTTTTACCTCTTGGAGTTCCACACCGCAATCTCTGCTAATGCCATATGGAACTCTGTTGTTTAGACCTATTCAAACATTCGCTTTGTTTCATTTGGTTGGTATTATATTTTACCCAATCAGAATAAGCCATATTCAACCCCAGTTCTGAAATAGTGAATAAAATCAAAATGCAAGGACTGTCAGATCACAAGCCAATTTACAATAGAACATGGATAACATTTGAAATGTTGAAACAGACATTTTACATTTTTATCTACACAATGAGCTCATTTCAAATTTTCTGGCTGCAACAGGTCTCAAAAAAGTTGGGACACAGGCACAAGAGTGCTGCAAAAGCAATTATTGTCAAGAGAATCAGCTGTAAGAAAATTCAGCAAATAATTAAGTGAACTGACATCAGGTGTGTAGCATGATTGGCTATAAAAGGGATGTATTGGAGAGGCTGAGTCTCTCAGAAGTAATGACCAGAGGCTCTCCAACCTGTGAAGGCTTAGGTAAAAAAAAAAAAAAAAAAGGAAAAAAAAAGTGGAATACTTGAAAAACAATGTTCCTCAATGTCAAATTGCAAAGGCTTTGAAGGTCTCATCATCAAAAGTACATAACATCAAAAGATTCAGAGAAACCTCTGTGCGTAAGGGACAAGGCCGAAGACCTATACTGGATGCCCGTGATCTTCGGGCCCTCAGACGCCACTGCACCACTCACCGGCTTGATTCGGTCATTGACATTACTAAATGGGCCCAGGCATACTTCAAGAAACCACTGTCTGTAAACACAGTCTGCTGTGCCATCCACAGATGCCACCTAAAACTCTATCATGCAAAAAGGAAGCCACTGTTGAGCATGATCCAGAAGCGCCGCCGTGTTCTGTGGGCCAAGGCTCATTTAAAATGGACTGTAGCAAAGTGTCCTGTGGTCAGATGAGTCCAAATTTGACATTCTTGTTAGAAATCCTGGGCGTCGTGTTCTCTGGGCTAAAGAGGAGAAAGACCAACCCTTCTGTTATCAGCGTTCAGTTCAAAGGCCAGCATCTCAGATGGGATGGGGATACATTAGTGCATATGGTGTAGGACACTTGCAGGGTTTAAACAAGAGTTGTCAGAAAGGCAACAAAGCTCGCCGGGGGGGGGCAAGATTAAAGTTTTTCTGCAAGCGGACAGGCGCGAACGCGGACGCCGGGGGTACGACAATAGCTCTCCAGACATTCGTCCCGGAGAGCTAATTTAAAAAAAAAAAAAAAGCGCCATGAATGCTGAAAGGTAAATGAAAAAAGTTTTAGAGCAGTGGTCAGCAACATTCACTATGAAAAGAGCCCTTTTGGCCCCTCCACCACAAAATTAAGCTTTGGTGACTAATACTGCAGATCGAAGAGCAAATTTCATGATTAGAAAGTGTTTATTACCGGTTTTTTATTTCGCCATTTAGATTTTGCGCATTTCTAAGGGTAATGGAAACGCACCTAGAGAGTGAGAACGATGTCCAAGGTTATTAGCCCAAAAACAAAGTCGGCTTCATGACCGTAGACTGTTTTTGACACAGTTTTGAGTCTTGTTGATACCAGCTATGGGAGCTTGCGTCCAGTGGCGAATGGTTTTATTTAGCCCTTCAATATCAATCACCAACCTACTATCCTGATGCATTAGGTTGGATTCGCACTCATGTTTATCCTAGAGTAGGAAAAACGAGAAAAGCTGCGGTTCTTATAGATTTATAGTCCGTTTCCTTTGGGAATTCGATAATTGGCCAGCTGTCAGAGGAATGGTATTTTGTCGATTGCAAATGTTCAAAACTGATTCAAAAACTGGTGACGCCTGTCCAATGTACCTCAGCGACGACCATAGGCTTATCAGCGCAATGCTTCAATATGAGTGTGTCACAAACGGTGTACGATCACAAAGCAGTTTTTTGGGGCCAGTAAGGTTGGACATTGTCCTCACTGTGTGCGTTTCTGTCCTACTACATTGTTACCGGTGAAAGAATTTCTTGAAACTTTGTGGAATTTCTTGAAACTTTGTGCCAATGAACTTGGCACACTGTACCTACTTTTTACCAAATATTTAGGGTGGATCACTTAGGGAACTATAATGTTAAACTTTCAATTTGTGATGGAAAAAATGTTGCCAAATTATGCTTTTTTGGCTTCAACTCCTCCTGGGTCTCATATTTTCTAAGCAATTAAGCCAGGTGTCACATTGTTCCTTGGGATGGCAGCAACAGTAATTTATACATTTCAGAACTAGCACTGTGATAATTGGGAGTTATTCATTGATTTATCCCCTTATGTTAGTTCATGTACTGGAGAGGATTTGATGAACAGCTGTCCCTTGGAAAAATGGAGACTTGTATGTTCACTTACACTTGTATGATAACTGTCCAAAATGCTAACTGCATTTATGCATTTTTCAAACATTCTTGTGAACATCAATATCTACTTCTCAGTTCAAAGAGCTTTCCGATAATGTTTCTTAAATAAATGCAGCAACAACAGACAGTCTGTTCAGGTATCTTTATTTGGGCTTGTAAATGCTCAGAAAAGTATCCTGGTACTTTGCGTGACCACGGTTTTGGCCGGCGGGCCTAACTTTTTCAGGTCAGGTCCAAAAGTTATTCTGGAGGGTTGATGGCCAATGTTTAGGTCATACCTGACTTCCTATGTGTCGATCATACAAACTTAATCTCCATCTGCATCCATTTGGCCTCCACAGGCCATCCTGCCTATTCATGTCGTACAGCGCCCCCAACAGACCCACTTTCATCGATTCAATCAAAATGGTGCTCACACTGTACATTGATGGTACCAAGGCAAGTTGATCACCTGATTTAGAAAAAAAAAAATCACGCAGTTTTTGAGAAATAATTAAAAAAAAAAAATAAAAATCTCTCAGTCCCATCTTTAACATTGAAGCCAAAATTTCAAGGGCCCATAAAACGGACAAAAATCCATCCATCCATCCATCTGCTTTATCCGGGACCGGGTCGCGGGGGCAGCAGTCTAAGCAAGGATGCCCAGACTTCCCTCTCCCTGGACACTTCCTCCAGTTCTTCCGGGGGCATCCCGAGGCGTTCCCAGGCCAGCCGAGTGACATAGTCCCTCCAGCATGTCCTGGGTCTTGAATCTTGCCCAATTCAATTGGGGCATGCCCGGAACACCTTCCCAGGAAGGCGTCCAGGGGGCATCCGGTATAGATGCCTGAGCAATCACAGCTGGCTCCTCTCGACGTGGAGGAGCAGCGGCTCTACTTTGAGCTCTTCCCGGGTGACAGAGCTCCTCACCCTATCTCTAAGGGAGCGCCCTGCTACCCTGCGGAGGAAACCCACTTCAGCTGCTAGTACCAGAGATCTTGTTCTTTCGGTCATGACCCAAAGTTCATTGCCATAGGTGAGGGTAGGAACATAGATTGACTGGTAAATCGAGAGCTTTGCCTTTCGGCTCAGCTCCTTCTTCACCACAACAGATCGGTACAATGACCGCATTACTGCTGCCGCTGCACCGATCTGTCTGTCAATCTCACGCTCCATCCTTCCCTCACTCGTGAACAAGACCCCAAGATACTGAAACTCCTCCACTTGAGGCAAGAGCACTCCTCCAACCCGGAGGGGGCTAGCCACCTTTTTCCGGTCGAGAACCATGGCCTCGGAGTTGGAGGTGCCGATTCTCATCCCAGCCACTTCGCACTCGGCTGCAAACCGCCCCAGTGCATGCTGAAGGTCTTGGTTCGAAGGAGCCAACAGGACAACGTCATCTGCAAAAAGCAGAAATGAGATCCTATGGTCCCCAAACCGGACTCCCTTCGGCCCCTGGCTGCCCCTAGAAATTCTGTCCATAAAGAATGAACAGAACCGGTGACAGAGGGCAGCACTGCCGGAGTACAACATGTACCGGGAACAGGTCTGACTTACTGCCAGCAATGCGAACTAAGCTCCTGCTCCGGTCATACAGAGACCGCATGGCCCTTAGTAGAGGGCCCCGGACTCCATACTCCCGAAGCACCTCCCACAGAATGCCACTAAGGACACGGTCGAATGCCATCTCCAAGTCCACAAAACACATGTGAACTGGTTGGGCAAACTCCCATGCACCCTCAAGCACCCTGCAGCGGGTATAGAGCTGGTCCAGTGTTCCACTATCAGGACCAGAAAACCACATTGTTCCTCCTGGATCCGAGGTTCGACTATCAGCCGAATTCTCCTCTCCAGCACCCTGGAATTGACTTTGCCCGAAGGCTGAGGAGTGTGATACCCCTATAGTTGAAGTACACCCTCTGGTCCCCCTCTTTAAATGGAGAGACCACCATCCCGGTCTGCCAGTCCAGAGGCACTGTCCCAACTGCCACGCGATGCTGCAGAGGCGTGTCAACCAAGACAGCCCTACAACATCAAGGGACTTGAGGTACTCAGGGCGGATCTCATCCACCCCCGGTGCCTTGCCACAGAGGAGCTTCCGAACTACCTCAGTGACTTCAGCTGGAGTGATGGATGAATCAGCCTCTGGGTCCCCAGCCTCTGCTTCCCCTATGGAAGGCCTATCAGTGGGATTGAGGGGATCCTCGAAGTATTCCTTCCACCGGCCGACAACGTCTCCAGTCAAAGTCAACAGCTCCAAACCTCCACTGTAAACAGTGTTGGCAGGGTACTGCTTTTCACCTCCTGAGGTGCCGAACGGTTTGCCAGAATCTCTTCGGGGCTGACCGATAGTCCTCCTCCATGGCCTCCCCGAACTTTTCCCATACCCAAGTTTTTGCTTCCGCCACTGCCCGGGCCGCAGCACACTTAGCCTGCCTTTACCGGTCAGCTGCCTCAGGAGTCCCACGAGCTAACCAAGCTCGGTAGGATTCCTTCTTCAGCTTGACTGCATCCCTTACTTCCGTGTCCACCACCGGGTTCGGGAATTGCCGCCACGACAGGCGACGGAAACCTTACGGCCACAGCTCCGAACAGCCGCGTCAACAATGGAGGAGGAGAACATGGTCCATTCAGACTCAATGCCTCCAACCTCCCTTGGGATCTGGTCAAAGCTCTCCCAGAGGTGAGAGTTGAAAACCCCTCTGACAGAGGGTTCCGCCAGACGTTCCCAACAGACCCTCACAACAGGTTTGGGCCTGCCAAGTCTGTCCAGCTTCCACGGAAAAAAATGATTCAATCAAAAATCTGAGAAACAACTGGAGATATGGTCTAAGTAGCATGTTATTGCAAATTTACGCAAAAATTCATCAGGCCAAAAAAAGATAAAATGTTCTGGACGACGGACGAACGCCACATCACGACAATAGCTTATCAGCCCATAGGGACGGTAAGCTAAAAATATGCCAAACAAGTCGACATGGTCTACAACATCCCCCGCCAATCGTGCGCTTCTCATTTTCGAACTCGATCAAGGCCTTTATGGTCTGAAGCTATACACCAAATTTGGTTACTGTATCTGTAGTAGTTTCTGAGTAAAGCTGTCCCCTTTCTCGGACGGACGGACGGACGCACGGACGGAGGTCAAACCTATATCCCCCTCCCACTTCGTGTTGGCGGGGGATAATAAAATAAAGACACCTGCATTGAGAAATTGATTAAACTTGTATTTTGGGACAACCAGCTTGTCAGGCCAGACAGCTGCCAATTAAAATCAATTTGATTAAGTGCAATGCACTCACTAATAAAAGTACAACAAACTGATCTCTGCAGACTGTATTTTAACCATTACCCTCATGTAGCTCCGATCGTGGCGGTTGGGAATCATTATGTCCCCACCGCCTCGTATTCCCACGATGAAGGGGGGCAGCCTATCAATACTGCCATGCGCTCCTCGAACAGTGACAGCTGGAGGTTTGAGCCTGGTTGACCTCCACTGGTCTAGGCTTTGCTACGCCTGAGTGCAGCAACCCATTTTTTGGTGGCAATCTTTAAATTAGACCACTTTTTTAACCTATTATTATTTACATCAATCTACTCCAGATCCTCGGCAAGTCTGATAAATAAGGGCCTGTGCGTTTAGATTTTATTCACAATTTACACTTTGTCCCAACTATTTCGGAATTGGGTTGGTAGATGACTTGTTAGACACCTGGCACAGCAACAGTCAAAATAGGCGTACAATGCACTGAATACCCCACAGCCTGCTGTCGAAGTTTTTGGAGACGCCCGCCCGCCCAACCGCACGAAGGATGGCAATACCCCGTCAGCCTTGAGGGCTGAGGGGTAAAAATTTTGCATTTTTCCCGCAATTTTTAGCAATCAAAAGGGTGGAAATGCACCTGGCAGCCATTCAGTCGCATTGGACTTCAAATAATTCTTTCTAGAGCACGCAAACATAAAACAAATTTCAGTACCAGGTTGCCAAAAGAAAGGATATTTACCAAAAAAAAAATCTAACACTCCAGACTCACAAAAGATTTGTTATGATCCCTTTATAATTTTACTAATTAAAACCATAATCAGATGCAAATCCAATGTCTCCTACAACTTTTCTATGTAGGAATCTTGTACAGCCAATCTTTGCTGTACAGAGCTTTTTTGTGACATTGCAATATATGGGTAAATTTAACACCAACCTAGGCCATCAAAAATACTTCAAAAATGAGCAGTAATTCCTACTTCGTGCTGGGTATGGCGATATGCATTTGGAAAAACAGCTCGTGAGCAATCATGCCAGGTTTCAACAAAATCGGCGGAGTACTTTTCCTATAATGTCCAAATGTGTCCAAATATTGGACTGAATATTACGTCTCAAAAATGTATCATTTACATGAACGGTTGTAGCTTTTTTGTGTGTGTCCACATATATTTTCTATCACATATTTTCCATTTCTAAACACACTGGGTTTAAAGTGCTTGGAAGTCTGAAAAAAAAAAAAAAAAAAAAAAATACCTGAAACAAGACCTGTGTCATTTTGTAGGTCTTAGTGAGCAGATAAAGAAAATGCAAAAGATTAAATAAAATCTGTAGGGAATTTTTGGAGAAAATCCATTTATGTGGCAGTCATCTTGAATTGCAAAATCCTAAGAAAGGGGTTAATAACTGCAAGCCATCATGTTTTTTTCGATAGTTTGACTTTTTTGATAATCATACCACAGGGTCAGATTGGTTGTGTGCTAACAGATCGAAGTGTCACAAAAAATGAAAGCCATTTGCCTTGAGTGTGGAGCAACAATTTATTCACCTTTCATACTGTTTACTTCACGCCATTTTTTCCGTCCAACATGTCTACTTCGACACATTGGTCTGTACCTATGGCCACAGAATGGGGAAGCCCATTATTTTGGATGTATATAACAGATATTATGAAGAGATATTCAGTAAAAGTTCACTATTTGACATTGTTGCTACTTCCACCTCAAGGTACCCAACATCTTCCGTCCGAACGTGTCCACTCTGACACATTTGTTGTTCTGCTTGTTGTGTGCAACTCAACTTTTTTGCAAAGCTGTCATGACATCTGTAGCTTACAACATAATTTTTTATAAATATAAGATCTGTTTTTAACCACTGGAAGTAACATAAAATGCATTTCAAAGTTTGACAACGAGACAAGGATGGCCTAAGTTAGTGTGAAATTGACCGTATGCAGCAGCTAACTGGCTGAAACTGCCTCAGGAAGGAGAGGCCTGATATGCATTTCATTACAAGGAGGTAATGGAGATTGGAATCGGACATGATGCAGGGCAGCTGATCTTTAGAGCCAAAGCTGAAAAGAAAAACAAAAAAAAAGATATCCATCCCCATCTCCAGCTGAAAGGGTATATACTGAGAAAGGAGCACGAGATTACAAATATTTTCTGCAGAACTCACTCACCCACTGCTAGCTTGCTCAGTGCCCATTTCTTCCGAGGATAAACCCAGCTGCTTACAGCTGTTAATTCACTACTCCAAGCTATATAAATAAAATCTACCACCTCAATCGATTTTATTCCAAATAAGGTCATAAGCCTTCCATCAAGTAGAAATATTATTCCACTGCCCACACTTGTGTAAACATAGTGCTCCTCAAGTGAACTTCCATTGAATTTCCAATGCTGAAAAACTCATTTCCTTGTACAGCTGTGGAAGTAAAATAACAAGTAAAGCAATAGCTGGGTGTCCATCGGACACTCCCGTTAACTTGTGTTTGTGCAACAGCCATGCGCATATACGATTTAAGGGAAACAAGACCGCATTTCCATCAACAACCCCCCTGTCACCATGGAATCCCGTTCTTGAAGCCAATCAAGGTCATGACAAGGAAGAAAATTTCATTCATCTACTGTGTGTTAATTAGTTTGAGAAAACATGTCCCTGATTATCCTCACAAAGGAGTTCCATTGCAATATCCTCTGATCCACTTCGTGGTGGGGGCTAATAATCCCATGGCAACACCAAACATTACATCGCCAATCGAGGCCTCACTCTGGTACGCGGACTCAGCGATTTGTTTTTCAGAGCAATATTGAGCATTCCTGAGAAAGCATGTAGCAATCAATCATAGCATGAGCCAAGTCTTTGAAAAAACAATAATTTGGTAGAAGGAATAATCATTAATCCAGCACAAGAACCATGGAGAAAAGGCACCCAAAATATTTAATCAAATCTAAATCTACACACTTAGGATAAGCCAATAGTAAAGCAGACTGCACTAAATCAGCACTCCCAGTCTCAGACCTCTGCTCAGTTTACCACAAACGTGTGATGAGACCTCGCCTGCCCAGACCAGCATCGCCAAATGCATCAGACTTACACGTATGTTCTGAAGGTTCCAGCACGTTTCCTTGATATTCACACTCCGATCAAACGTCACCCAGCAACGCCGGAAAAACCTGCCGGAGAAGACAAAAAGCCAAAGTCAGTCTGATTATCAAGCAAGTCCCACAGGAAGCGCCTCAGGGGCCCTGAAAACTGTAACAATCAAATGGAGGAAAAATTAAAACTGAGCAAAGTCACCGCAAGATGTGACCTGAGGAAAACACAGCCGTTACCTTCGCTCTGGCTGAGGGTCAGACAGAGCCACGCGCATGAAGCCCTGGTACCTGCGGCACAGCTGCAGAGGGGACATATAGTCAAGTAAATGCTATGGTGTGTAAAGCTTTGTCTCAACACACAAGCTCTTCTACTGAAGCCCAAAGAGCACAAGTACACTGGACACTCACAGCGATGATTTCAGCCTTGGAGATGTTCGGTGCGATGCTCCTCATGAACAGGGAGCAGGTTCTGTGCAGCGGGCGAGGTCGAGGAGGAAGATCTTTTTTCTCCTCCCTCGGTCTCTCTTTCACCTCCTCTTTACGCTCTTTGACATCTGCTGCATCATTGTGAAAGGAAAGAGTGGGAAATGGGGGGGGGGTGGGGGGGGGAGACGCCTTCATAACACATTTAAGCCTTTACAATCCTGTAGTTTCACTCTTGTAAACACACTGAAAGCCCACTTGCAGGTTGAGCCTACCTCCCACCATCATAGAAAGCGCAAAAACATCTTCCCATGACTACTTTCTGTGGCTTCACGACTCTGTGGCAGACCAGTCATCATAGGGTAGGTGTGTCAAACTGACCCCTAAAAGGGCCAAGAGGCTGCGGGTTTTCAATCCTACCAAGCAGAAGCACATCTGAAACCAGTGATTTAATCAACTGATCTAGGCCTGCACAACTGATTAGTTGTATCAGGTGCGCTTCTGCATTGTTGGGAGTGAAAACCTGCAGTGTCTTGGCCCTTTTAGGGGTCAGTTGACACCCCTGTCATAGGACGTCAAACCCTACATCCGTGAATGTTCCACTAATTTCTGGGATCAGCAGCTTAACTGGTTCCCATAACGGCCCACAGATGTTCTCCAAGGCCGCACACTTGGCCAGGTCCCCTTCTTCCTGTACCTGCATCCTCAGCCCTAAGATTCTCCAGTGTTGTGTCACAATTCTTTCCCGAAAAATCTGTGCTCCATTCCCTCTTCCACCAGGTCTTTATGAATCTCTGCTTGCCTCACTATGACCAACAGGATTGCATACATCATACAGAGCAAAAGCTAACTAAGAGTCTGTTCAAAATTTTTCAACAGAATCTGGTTCAACTCACCAATCTTCACAGTTACAATTACTCACAAACCACTTAATCAGTTTAATTGGATTATTAATGCATAGTCTGCTCCGGCAGAAATGGCTGTAACTCCATGTTTAAAGCATACAGTCGTGACAATGATTTTGTCTGACTAACAATCAAGAATAGGAAAACCGCTAAATCAAAGCATCGTTGACCTCAGCGTGAATGCTCAAGTTGAACTTTGTGATTACAGTTAAAAATAGTTGACGTCTTGAGATTCACACATTAAATCTGTGTATTCCAGAGATTACATGATAAGCAACAAAAAACACAGAACAGAGTTTCTGTGGTTCACACTTCCCCCAATACTGTCAAGGGATACAATAAGAGGTTAGAGCAACCTAAGAAATCTTGTTTTCCTCGAAAGGTCACACACAACTCCCTCACCTGCCCACCTCTCCATGCTCATTGCTAAATTCATGCTGTCAACATTAGATCCAGCTGCACAACGTCACAATCTTTCTTCAAATGGGCACCCATCCACAGCTGAAAGAGTCCACTACCCATCTCTGATGACCCCCTCCATTACTGCTGACCTCGTTCTGACACTTACCCTCACCCTCCTCCTCTTCCTCTTCCTCCTTGTCCTCCTCTTCCTCTCGGTCAGCTGGTTTGTCAGAGGAGTGGGAGTCCGAGTCAGACTCGCTGTCATCAGACGCACTGGCTTCATCCTCGCTGTGGCCACTGTGCTTCCGCTTCCGCTTCTTACCCAGCTGCAGGAAAACAAGAGCCGTCAGTTACGCCATGTCCTCTGAGCGTGAAAAATTACAGGACAACTGATAATGCTGGGAAAACAAAGTCAGTTCTGATAAAAATGGAGTTTTTGTCATGTGTGACAACCCACAAAGACTGCTAAATATAACAAGGTAGAAGTCAACTTCAAGTGTGGAAGGCTATACCTCCAACTGCCATCGAAACAAACTCCTTAACATTTGATCAAGGGTTTCTGCACACATGACCTTGAGCTTTAATCCAATGACTTCCAAAACCTAATCACTTCTGCTACCCTCTATGGGGAAATACCATGTCTGGTTTGAAAATCCATTGACTCTTTGCGCACGTGACCGATGAACGACGAGTTGGACAGAGGAATGATCAGGAAACAGTGCATTTCCTGTCCATTGTACGTGTCAGAGGCACAACACCGCCAGGTGAGGATTCAACAATATAAAAACATCAGAAGCCAGACTCATCAAAAACTTGCAGCATTGCAAATTACTGCATATCTGCGGACACATCATAGGGAGCTTGGTGGCCACCGAGCAGCAAATTAGCATCTGACCACTTCTGCAACACTTCTGCATGCCTTCAGTGAATGAACAAACTCTTACCAGGAGAAGATAAGCAGTCCTCCCAAATAAAGTGAGCTCTCAGCTGATTCTCTGCCACAAGTGCAGAGAAAGTCTCAAGCTTCCGAGCACGCTCCTGGTGCCTGCTTTGCAAGTGATTACTATGGTCAGATACTCACAGATGGGTGAGCAAGCCAGCGACGCACGCCCAGATATTAATACTGTGTATTCACAATAGCAGCCGCCACAAATTCACCCCAACACAGGCTAAGAGGCATATCTCAGCACTATCCCCCATTCAAATGGCGCCAGAAAGACATCTCAAACATGGGGTGATTTTTTTCTTTTGGCTCCTAAGTTTCCAAATCTGCCTGGTGCTTTCTAGTTTACCCAATGTTGCCTACCCTCCCTTGAACAGCCTCAGGTCATCGATGCTTCTCTGCAGTTTCAGAGTCCATACGCATGATGAGCAGCATTCGAGTAGCCAATAGAAGCATAGTACTTCCGAGGGAAGTGCTTTAGCGGAAGAGCACACTTGCCTTTTTAGGTTCTGAAGCCTCTTTCTGAGGAGTCACCTCCTCTCTTCGGTCTTCACCAGCTGTCACTCCATTCTGCTTCTCCTCCACCTCACCACCACCACCACCACCGTCCCCCTATCAGGGGTTAAAAAAAAAAAAATCAGGAATCAGCCAGTAAGACCCGTGAATATTTTCAGAATTTTTTCAAAGAGGAAGAGCCACCGCTCAGTATGGGATCTGAATGGAGGGGGCAGAGATTCAGACAGAATCAGGTCACCTTCTCTTCTTTGTCCTCCTTGTCAGCAGGCGGTTTGCGGTCGCTGTCTGCACCCTTCTGCTCCTCCTTCTTGCTGGGATCTCCTCCCGTCCCGGCAGCCGCGGCCGCGGCCCTCTCCTTCTCCTCATCCTCTTCGTTCGGCTGCTCGAGGATGCGCAGGTCGTGCTCTGTCCCGCCCTCCATCTTAATGACAGCTGCAGGGGATGAGAGTTTACAGGAAGTGCAGCCACAGCCACAGGTCAGCAAGGGAAGCAGCAACAGTCTGGAGCTGAAAGCTGCAGCCATGAATCACCATCAAGACCACAAATGGTACTTCAGCTATTCATCCATCAGTCCTTAATTTTTACATTTCTACCACGACACAATGCATACTTGATGGGAGGGGAATGGGAGAGAAAAAAAAAAAAACTTGATGCATGGGGAAAAAAAAAAACAAGATTCAAGACAGAATTCCACTGCAAAAAATTACAGAATTTAAAAATTTCAGTCAACTTGCCCAAAATCATTTTCTAAAGACGGACATAGAAAAAAAAACTTGGTAAACGCCAGCTTTGAGTCAAAAACTAGTGTAATTTCAGAGATAAACAAGTGTTTTCCACTAACATGGCAATATCCCCCGCCGCCTCAATTTTGTGTGTCCGTATGGACTGAGCCCAATGCTATATTCCCCCGCTTCACGCTAATCGCGCGGCGGGGGATATCAAACCAGTCAGAGACCTCTCCAAAAGCCCCCTGCCAAAGCTGGGACAGGCACAAGTTTGATGAGCGAAGCACAAAACATTCAAAAGGCTGAACTAGAGGATGGGTCCAAACCACACAAGCAAGTTCGAAAGGCCACAACCCAGAGTGTTGATAATCTTCTCTGGAAACTATCCAAACAGACGCAGGTGCATACGGAGAGGGCCGAAATCAACAGACCCCAGGGCTAACAAGTTGAGAACACCGTCCCCTGCATGTGCACTTGGCAGGCAGACCTAGTGAGCCCACCTGCATCCAAGACCTTAATGATGGCTGTGGCACGCTCGATGTCCAGAGAGATATTATCAAACCAGCCATTGTCCAGCAGGAACATGTAGACCCTCAGCCGGTTCTCTAGCGCAGCATGAGCCTCTGCCTTCTTCTGCCCAGACTCAACAGGATGGTACTTGGATCGAAACCTGAAGTCCAGATATCAGGAGAAATGCAAGAACGAGGGGGTACGGGGGACAAGAAAAGCAAGTGAGACACATTCAGCTAAATACATATAAAGTATAAAAATGCTATAACATGATCAGAGAATATCATCACTAGTCAAGAGTTACAACACCCATATGCACCCCTGAATTATAAAGATGAATAAATTCTGCCATTTTCAGAACAGAGGACACACTTAAAAAACAGACCCTTATTCTATGCCTAGGGGAATAAGTGCATTTTGGTTGGAAATGTGAAGTTTTGTTTTTGATAATTACAATAATTAAAAAAAAAAAAAAAATTACAAAAAAAAGACCCTGATTCATTTAAAAGGCTGAAGTGAAGGAATGTGGGAATAAGCAGTTTGTAATTCTGTTTTTTTGGGGACATTTTACCTTCTTTCGCACTTTACCAAAACACCTACACAAAGAGGGTATCTTCTGTCAGAAAGAGCTCCACTTCACCCTCAATTGTGTTTTTTGTGTGCAAGTACAAGCTTTCTGTGATGGGGGGGTTGGGTTTGGAATCTGATTTTACACGGCAAACAGAAAAACAAAAATAATTAAAAAAAAAAAAATAAAAAATCAGCACTCTGAAAAACGTTATTCTCCGCACCGTGTGGCCACTTTTCGTGTCTGTCTATCTTGTGCCCTGGAACTGTGTCTCTAAAGCCACTGCATTGTGCGCAGTGTTGGCCCTGACTTGCTAAGACTGTGACTTGCACGACGCTCCACTGTGCCATATCTTCCAACAGCCTTCTTTTCGGGCAGGAGGAAAGAGGGAAGAATGGGTGGTTTTGTTAATGGAGGGAAAAAGGCATTCAGTATCACAAATTAGGACATTGATATTCAGCGTAAAAAGCACATCCGAGAGAGAACTGAAACATGCCAACAAACGCCCATTTGGTTCTTCATTTCACATCATTCCCAAAGTAGCACAATTAAATCCTTCAATTACAAATACACTTGTCATTTTGACACCAACAAGGGACTTAAACATATCACAAGTCCAAGCTAGGGCTGTCGGAATAATTAATCGCAATTAATTTAAGTACAATAAAAGTGACTGCCACTATGAGGCAGACAGACGTGATTGCTTATTACCTTTTCTATGACACATACCTAATGCGGTCATTTGAAATGCTTCCGGTAAGAAAACTTTGGTTTGAAGTCCACTAATTACCAGCCAGGATGGACAGTCTCCATCGCCTTGGCATAATTAGCTCAAGTTAATTCAATTCCCGTGTACTTTGCCTGACTTGCAATCAAGCCATTTATTCAGCCAACTGACAAAAGCAACTGTAATCACTCTACGCCCATGAAAATATACTACAGATTACAAGCACTCAAGTTTGTTGACTGCCAGGTTAGGCAGGCTCCCACACTCCCTGAAGCAGTTTTGGGGGGTGGGTTTGGGGATTATCGTACCACTCTTCGTCCTTGTGAGCCAGGAAGAAGTCCTGCATCTGCTGCCTGCGGAAATCGATCTTGTAGTCATTGTAGCGCTTGACTGCTTCGGTCTCATCCACCGAGTCATCCAGGGACAGCAAGAACTCCTTGAAGCTCTTCATCACTGGGGCAGGTGGGCCCATGTCCATCTCATGGATATTGCCCAGCCTGTGGGGCAGTACAGAGGGACACAGGCACAAGAAATCAGACAATCAATCAATGAGCATGAAGTGAGTGTTGAGTGATCCTTTGGAGTTCCAGTCTGTGAACAAATCAAAACTTGCAACAACACTTGCAAGCAGAATCCGTTACTCCCACCAAACTTAACACACAGGCAACACAAAAACCAAATAATCAACCATCTTGTTTAATAAAATTAATTTAATTGAAATCTCTAAAATGCCAATGAAGTGTTCACAAATATTAGAAACAATGCCATACCCAGTTAACATTCCAGCATCAAGGAATCTACTATGTAAAAAGCATTCCAATATTACACACACACACACACACACAAAAAAAAAAAAAAACACAACACCTCACAATGTGCACACACATGATGTAAAAAATGCGAGTAGGAATTTGTAACCCCCAAAAGACCACTAATCCCTCCCCGGCATCACCTGGCCTGGATGGGAATGCCGTGGTGCTGCTGGATGAGATGCATGTCAGGATGTCCCCAGGGCTGAGGCCCATGTGCTGCCGGAGGAGCATAGCTGGGGCCCCCGCCGCCCCCATAGGGCATGTCGTAACCCCCATGGTAGTGATCCACCCTGCGGTCATCCCTGACAGGTCGTGAGAAGTCGGAGGAGTTAAGTTACGCATGGCCAGGCAGACATGAAGGAACACAATACAGAACAGGCAGAGATGAAGGTGCAGACGCGTACCAGTCCCTCCTCATGCGCTTCTGCGGCGGGCTCATGTCGTGCCTGGGCGGAGAGAACCTCTCCCTGCGGCCTCGCTCGTAATCCCGGTACTCACCGCGGCTGCGGCGCTCCCGCCCTCGCTCCCACTCTCTAGCAGCAGACGGGGTGCAACAAACTTTTTAGCTTAAAACTTCTGGAGCTGCAGCATTCCCAATTTTAAGCCCTAGAGCGCTAAATGCAGCCATTGTTGCTCAATGATGCAAAACATTAAAATCAAAGCTGCAGAAAACCCATTAAGTGCCGACTAAAGTCGCCACACGACAGGTTAACAGAACAAGATAAATTTACATTAAAAAAAAAATGCTATTATTTCAGCACTCTGATGGTTAAGAAGTTTAACAAACTCAAAGCTCCAGATAATAAACATTTCACTTACACACACATTTAAGAATTGGATAGTGCCATCACCGTCGCCTAATAAATACCAAACACCAAAATTTCACCAAACGCGTACTTCACATACACAAAATGGGCTCAATTTGTGTGATGGATTCTGCAATGAAACAGACCTGACGGGTTTCCGTAAGTTCATGAAATAGCTAATAAAGCTGAATTGAATCACACACCTGTCATTCCAATCATCTCTGCGTCGTTCATCCCTCTCTCTAGATCGGTCATAGTCACTTCTCTCACGGCGAAACTTATCTCTCCGACGGCGGTCGAACTCATCATCGCTGTCTCCCATTGCACTAAAAAGGTGGAATAAATTTTGCTAAAGCAACTGACCGAAAAACAACTGTCATATATTGCCATTCTGTGTGCAAGTCAGAGATGAATTTTCATACTCACCTGTAGAAACAGCCATTGAGCTCACTTGCACTGACCAAACACCAATAAGTAACACTGATACACTGAACTAAAATATAAACGCAACACCTGTGAGAAATATGACCATGTTCAGAAGCTCATTGTACTTTGAGTGTTGACAGATTGTATGACCATATTGCAATACATTTCAATCTATGATTTAAGACAAACAAGAATCTCGTGATGGCGTGATGATAAAGGGAATGGGGTCTATTGTCCAAATTTCACGAATCAATGTATGGCCGCCTTTGGCCTGCTGCACTGCTACACATCTCTGCTGTGTGGACCGTAACAAATGGTCAATGGTGACTTGGTGGACATGTTCCCACTTCTCTTCAAGAGGTCTGTGGAGTTGGCGGCTAAAGATATGGACTTTCTGGAGATTATTTTTCACGGTTCCGGCAAAAATGGAGTGATGGTGGGAACCAGCTGCCTTATCTGGGAGTTACTGGTCTCCGAAGATCAGAGATGGAGTCTCCAGGCGGTCTTGGGTGGGGGTTGTCACACACGGTCATCATGCATGCGGGCGCTCTACTGTCCTGTCTCATTCCTCAAAAAGGTGTTTTATGCGACTTATTGTTGAAACATGGACATTAAAAGACCTTTCAACATCCCTGAGAAACATTCCTGCATTGAGCATGCGAATGGCACGCTCCCTGATGGCTCGAGTCAATTATGGCACTTTGAACAATGGCAGAACTGGGACTTTTTGTGGTGGCCTTTTATTGACCAGAGCACAGGATGTGCCTGGGCTGACTGTACCTGATTTCAATAGTTCTGGATCATGCCCCACCTGTCTGACAGGCCAGTTTTGACAAAGGGCATGAACTTGACAATGATATGGAGAAGGTGACTGAAATACACACAGACCAGTGGCACACAGCCTTAGTCACATAAATAAAAAACTAAGTCAACCTCAGAAATAATTATGCGTAATATTTCAATAACTAATCTGTTGCGTTTATATTTTTGTTCAGTATATATTAATATAATTCCTCTGGAAATAGAGACTTAAACAACTGCAACAAAAAATGAATCCTGCACAGTGGTTAAAGCTAGAGTATGCAATCTTGGAACAGCTTGCAAGATTTGAATGTAGTCACACCTCCAAACTCACCCCCTCCCCTCAAGTCTCGGACCAAAGCCACGCTGCCTCAGGAAAGCAATAGCGATATTGACCTCGTTTTATCTCATGGTCTGTCCAATTCTCTTTTTAACAAACTTTTTTTTTGTTCTCAGTTTGCTTTTGTTTTCCTTTCTTGCTGGCATAAGCAGTTGCTGGCAATGGAGGGATTGGTCATTTTTTCTTTGCCGAAGGTGGATTTTCCACCATTGCTTCGGTAAAACTCCAATGGCCGGACGAAGACAGATTAAAAGCGCAAGGGAGGGGGCGGCCCGCTGCGTGCGCATGAGAAATGATGGACATCGTCAGTTACTCCTCCTGGCTCTGTTTGGTTGTTTTGTCCCGGTCACAGTGAAATCTTGCAGTGGGAATTAGAAGCATTAGATGGAGCCAGATGACTGATTTTCTCAAAGATCATGTGACTCACATCCCACTGTCAGGTCATAGTAACAGTTTTTACAAATATGACAAAGTGATTTTTTTTTTTTAAATTGCAAACTCAAGCTTTAATTTTTCTTTTCATGCAAGATTTTACAAAGGGGTCACATTCCATGTGAAATCACTCAAATTTCAAACCCTTTCCCAGTTGACATCATAGATTTTGCTAGAAGTTTTCAGAGAGGCAATAATGTCTAGAGATCAATTGTAACAATTTTAGTGGCATTATGAAATTGGGGGGCATAATTCAACATAATGTTCTGAAAAACAAATTACAAAACAAGAGACAGATGACAAAGTCAAGTCTAGATACCGCACCAGTGGTTTCCAAACTATTATTGATCAAGCCACAACATCAAGACCACAACATGCCTGGAATGTTTGGCTCAGCATCGCAACCTGAACTAACCTACACTAAATTTGAGAGGCGTTATCTGGTGGATATGCGATATATGCAAAATAGCATTGCGAATTCTCTAGCAGAAAATATAACATTTTTTTAAATTATTACAAGGACAATCTAGGGAGGGAGAGACGAAGCGGTGGTACGATCCGATCATAACCTGATCCAGCCCACACGGAAATATTACGGAAATGATTGTTTAGGCCACATGCCAACAGCTGAAAGACACGACGGAGTATAATGTGGTTAATGCAGCTGTTAGCAATTAGTAAGCAACCTTTTAACGACTCGGCGCAGCTAAATTAATAGGCAGTGGCTATATTTACGGCGCCGTAAATGGCGATTCAGGGATATATTTACAGGAAGTCTTCGTGGGCATGTGCAGAGAGGGCAAATCCAAGATGAAGGATTTGCGTTTGACAGGCGTATCCGGGCAAATCCATCATGATGGATTCGCTTTTGACAGATGTAGGGAGCAATTTTGAGATTTAGCCACTGAAATTCAGTCAAGAACATTGAGTTTAATTTCTTGTACTGCTATATGTGCCATGAGTGATGACACACCAGGTTGCTAGGGCACGTGCAGCATGTATTAACAATATTAATATTCTAAAGCCCCTTCTCAGTAATAAAATCCCCCAAAACATATTGGCGCCTCCTTTTAAAATCGTGCTGGCAAATAAAAAGCCAGAAAAAAAGTGGAGATTGGATACGGAATTCTTTGGACGCATGAGTTAACTACTCCTTTCTGTACATTTCCCCATTTAAAATTACCTTGGTGCATAGTGCAACGAGCTGTATAAGAATTGTGACAAATTTTGTACCCGAGTATGGTACGATATTACTGGTGAGAAAGCTGACCAGCGGGGAAAATCGCACTGTGGTACCATACCTTGTGGAAAGCGAGTCAGTGGGCAAGCGCGCCGTAAATCTAGCCCCGAATCGGCGTGTACTGCGCCATGAATACAGCCACTTCCAAATTAATAACGGAGGTGTCCAGGGAGTCTTTGCGAGTAAAAGGTTTCCAGGTGAATGGAAGTCAGTATCTCTCCTTAACCAAAAGGATTCGTTCAAAAGGAAAGAATGGTTCAAACCACCCACCACTAGTACTTCCGTTAAATATGGTGGACTGAATTTACTGTTCTGACGAACCCACAATTCCAAGTTTATGTTTTGGTTTTATACACGTGTCTGCAGTTAAGAAATTAATGGGAAGAAGGAATTTTCATGCCACGTTACGAGCGAACTAGCTACATAGCTTAACACTTAGCTAGCTAACTGTTAGCTAGCGACCTTAAGCCGCTTTCACACGGGACGCGAAACGAATTTCTCGCACGACAGATTACATTCAAAGTCAATGCAAAGACGCTAAGAAATGCCAGTATTTGGGTCTTGGCATTGACTTTACATGTAATCTGTCGTGCGAAAAATTCGTTTCGCGTCCAGTGTGAAAGCAGCTTTCGACCTCGCAAAGGTGGCGATTCCGATCTTGGAGGGTCGGTATTATTCCAACCAATTGACTAACATGATACAATAAGCGAGCTAGATTGCCTTCTGGCTCCACAGTAATATAGGATTAGATTACAGAAAAATGGCTCAATTAGTTTTCGGGACATAGGTTCTGTGGTCAGTCACACAGCATTTCAACAAATGCAGTTAAACTGTACAGTTTAATACACGTGTTGGCTGGCTACCTAGTTAAGTAGTAATTAAAGGCAAGACGATGGCATGAAAGCCAGGGCCAGACAGGACCAGTGTTGCCCACCCCTCCGCATGGCTCGTTTGCAACTTAACGTGAAGTAATAGCGAATAAGATCAACATTGGCAAACAGTAACTAATCACGACAGTTAATCAAGTTAGAGCCCTCGTGTCGTGCTTACGAGCTGGTTAGCTGACTGGTAAGGTTAAATAAGCCTTAACAAAGATATGAAAGATAAAAGGCTTCGGCGCCACAGTCCGCCCTTAAGTCCCTAAGCAAACATTAACTAACTAACTAGCATTTAATAACTATCAATATTGACAACATCGGGCGACCACCAGCCACTTTTACTCTAGGCATAACGCTAGTTTGCAAACTAGTCAGAGAAGATACAGTAACACAGCTAGTATGCTTTCCACGAATAATAATCGGCCAGGTCATGCTGTCGCTAGCTGGTTAGCTAATGCACCGCGTTCTCTCTGCCCAGGCCTGGCGTTAAATCGGCTTCTTCGTCTTTACTAACTAGATACTGAAATCGTGAGTTTACCTTTTTAAACATTAGTTAATCTTAGCAACGTAAATGAAGAGTCCTGATCGTACTCAGCAAGATAATGCACTTGCATGCGAAAAAGTAACATACCTGATGTAAAATACTTGTGTACGCTTACTCCGTAGGTGTTACGACGACAGCGTTTCAGATTTTTTTTTTCTTTTTTCCAAGGCAAGAACTCCCGCCACTTCCTTTCTTGCTTGCTGGTTTCCTATGCGTTAACTTCTTCTTGTGGATTTGATTGGAGTCTTGCACCCCAAATTAAATGTGCATTACCGCCACCTACCGGACTGGAATATGGAGCAGTAGATTGGCAGACAAAGGAAGTCACAAAACAAAACAAAGAAAAACTAAATTCTCTCCATTAACACCGTTTCCCTCAGGTACTTTATTAAATGTTTATAACTACTTGTTGTCCATTGGAGTAGGTTCCCTATAGTGAAACGTATCTTTCTGCAGCGCAGCTTTCAATCCCTTCCTCTCCTCCTCAGCCCTTACACATGAGCACATGTTTGATCAACTCAGGATGCTTGCAATGTTTACACATGCCAGTAGGGTGTTTATCAATTCTATGACGTGTGCTCCTCAGTCCAGTATGCCCTAATCTGAGACGAGTAATGACCACCTCTTCCCTTCGGTCCCTGTCCAGTATCCTCCAGCACCAGCTTTTTCCTGTATACTGTAAAAATGCCTTCCGGTGTCATTCATGTCCCAATACTCTTGCCATACTTTTTGCATTTGTGTCTTTATGATTGATATACCCTCTGTTCTACATAGTGGGATATTTGTGTTTACCATATTTGACCTGAGTGCTTGTTTAGCCAGTATATCTGCATCTTCATTACCATCAACCCCTACATGGGCAGGAACCCAAGCGAAACAGACAATCAATCCCTTGCTGTGTGGGTTGTATAACAGCTGATGAATTTCAATAATAAGATCTTTGCATGATTCCATAGACTTGATACTATTCAGTGCAGCCCAACTGTCAGACGCTATGAGTGCATTCTTCTGATTGTTTTCATTTAACCACTGCAGTGCAAACGTAATGGCCAGGAGCTCAACTGTATACACTGATACATTATCTGTTACTCTTTTTTTAATAGCTACGTTAAATTCTGGGATGTATACTGCAGCTCCACTACGTCCAGTCTCTGGATCTTTTGAGCCATCTGTAAATATTACAAGTTTATTTGCATAGTGCTGCTCAATATATCTCTGTACCATGTTTCCAGTGCTTCCCTGTTCTGATTTCTCTCTGAACTGATGTTGAATGTTAAAATCTACCGATGGCATCTGAAATGGCCAAGCAGGAATTACTGACAAAGGAACATTTGGAATATACTGCACATCACATAGACCAATACTTTCTGCTTTCATATTTCCAACCCACCCCAAGCTCCTGAAGTTTGACTTGCTATGTTCCGAGCAATCTTCAAAGATTGCCTTAGTTGGATGGGATTTTTTGAGGCCTTGCAGATATACCCAGTATGCCAACATAAGCTTCACCCTCCTTGTTCCCAGTGGTTCTTCCCACATTTCAACTTGCATGGCTGCGACTGGAGATAACTTAAATGCTTTACTACATATCCTAAGCCAGGGGTCACCAACTCCGTTCCTGGAGGGCCACTATCCTGTAGGCTTCTGCTCTACCTGCTGTTCAGCACACCTGATTCAACTAATTAGCCACTCAATTGCCCAGCTCGTGATCTTGTTAAGTAGCAAATTAGTTGAATCAGGTGTGCTGAACAGCAGGTAGAGCAGAAGCCTACAGGATAGTGGCCCTCCAGGAACGGAGTTGGTGACCCCTGTCCTTAGCCCTTTTGCTGCGTGTTGTATTCTTCTTCGCCTTCTTCCTCTTCTTTTCAGACCTGGTAAGAATGCGATAGAAAGCGCAATGCTGCCCTCCACAGGCGAGCTTTAACTATTTATATTTTTGCATACAGTCCGGTAGAGTGAAGATATTTCATCACTGCTCTCCCCACAGATTGAAAATTCTGCTCTGCTCCAGTGGCGGAGCTAGAAATGGGAACTGGGGTGGCACAGACACGTCCCTTTATGACAATTAGGATAGTCCTGGCTTGTTCTCAATTATTTCTCTTTATCGACGCGTTTTCCAATTATCGTAATGGGCAACCGAAGACACGGTTTCTCTCCATACGCGATCTTGCAGCGATGAAAGCATGGGGTAAATTCAGTAGAACTGAGAATTGAGGTGGACAAAACATCCGTTTTAAACAATTATTAGTCCTGACCTGTTCTCAGTCATTTTCGTGATTAACAAAAAGTTCACTCCGAGAGCACTTCTCACTTAACAGGTGCTGCTTGTTCTCCCCGATTAGGTAGGATGTCAATCATTCATCTGGACAAGAAGATGGCCGCCCCCCATCTCTTACCCCTCATGTTGTCATAAAGAATGTGTGGGTGTGCAGCTTACGGGTTTCTCAGTTTCAGTATTGCAAGAACCTCATATTTCATTCCTCGTACATTTGATATCCACAAGTCGAGACAGAAAAAAATTCATGTATATCAGACACGACATTGAAATTTGTCCCTCTATGCAACTGAAACAAAACACACACCTACTGCATTTGAAAAAAGATTCGACATGAAGGTTCTTTTTTTTTGCTGCCTCTTTAAGACTCGTGATCGCAGCACTCGGCGGTTTCACGCTTCTTGGTGAGGCCGGGGCTGTGGCTGATTATATGAGATCGTTTTAATTTCTGGAGGAGAAATCGTTTGCTCCAACATTGTGTTCATTTCTGTTGTGATTCTCTACGTGTTCTTAGTTATATGTTCTTGTTCCTAAATATACCACAAGACGAAGTTATCATACAGAATCAGTGCAAATACCTGCCGAAGAGGACTTCTTTCCTCGCCTGCACAAGCACGTGTTTGTCACTCATTGTGAAGTTTCGCTTTTTTCCGCGTTTCCCTTCCATGCTTCACCGTCTTCCCCTGACGTCACTCCACAAATCCTCAGAGCGCACATGGCAACTTTACACGCATATGTAATTTGCATTGACCATATATGGTTGTATTTGGGCGTGTAGAGGGCGGGATATGAGGCGCGTTCAAGTCCGCACTTTTCTTGGGTCCGGAGTGATTTATCAATGGAAATTGCGGAGAGCTGTGCGTAAGCACAGTTTGATAGATCTGAAAAGAGTGTAAATATTTTGGGTGTACGCCATTTTTGGCTTTTCGCCGTTAGTGAAATTTTAGTAGCACGTCTACACCTTTTTGATAAATGAGGCCCCAGATCTGACAACTCCTTGTAAAATTGCTGCCTTTCACTTGAGTATTTTTGGCATGAAGCCATGACATGTTGAACTGTCTCCAGATTACCACACTCACACAGACCATCCGGGTGCTCCCCAACAACTTTTAAACTGCTTGCAAGACCAAAACACCCAGTCTCAGTCTGGTTACAACAGCATCTTTCTGCCCAGATGTTACACTCCACCTCTTGCTTTTAATGGAGGACAGCAGTGAGAAATAATGTCGACCTCTCTGCTCTTCTGTCCACTCCTTCTGCCACTGATGCTCTAGTTTTATCTTACAGATGCTAAAACTTTCACACTATCCACGTATACCGTTCAAATCGATGTTTTCTCTTAAAAGAGATTCTTTTGCCAGCTTGCCGGCAATCTCATTTCCTACTACCGCAGAGTGCCCAGGCACCCACTCAAAACATCAACGACAATCTGATTTTTCAATTCTGAATGAACAACACAACATTTCCAAAAATCAAATCAGGGCGAGTCCTTGATGCTCCATCTTTCAAAGCAAACAGAGCAGCTGCAGAATCTGAACAGATGATGCTTTTTGGGGTTTTACATGCTCGATCCACCATAATGCATATAAAATTACCAAAAGGGCCTGTTCTTTGTCTTTACCTTTGAGGTTTATGGGTTTTGGAACCATGTAGTTTATTACCGCCACCAACAGTGTATATCGTTATACTATCTGGTACTTCCATAACTTGACCGCCAATTTGGTTACCCGCCCACATTCAAAATCCCACATTTCCCAAATCTTATCTTCCTAACACATGATCCCTACCAAATCCTCTCTCCAAAATTCAATACATCTCCCCTCTTTTCACATCTATTACACGCAAAAACTCTCTAGCTGTATCTACTACCATTTTCTCTTTGCTTTTAATGTCCCTTGAACAAATGACCACCATTGCAATACATGCAAGAAAACTCTTGTCCATCTTAATTATCTGTCATGCTAATTTTCAACGGACTCTGCCCCAGCATTTTCTCTCCCAATAAAATACTTTTCCTTTCTTAGTTTCCTCTGCATACAACATTTTCCCTTCATTCTGGTCCTTTCAACAACCCTCTCCATTTTCCGTCTTTCACAATCCAGTGAACCAATATCATGCCCCGCCCAAGGGAAAACACCCCATCTGCTCTTTTAATGAACTATACTCAACCTCCACACATCCCACTTTCCCACATCTTTGACACCTGTACACTTTCCTCCCACATACTGCAACCACATGTCCATATTCCTGACACCAAAAACATATAAGCGGGGCCCTTTGGTATTCTGTCACCTAATAACTAACAAAGTTCAGGAAAACCCTCTCTGGTTGCTCCCTACTGAATTCAAACAATACAGACCTGCTTTCCTGATCCTTTCCTTCTCGGCAACTTTTATGCCGCTATGCTCTACAGACTCCTTCCACCTTTAAAAAGGATCTGCCTTTACAGAGATTGGGACGCCAACAAGAACACTTTAAAAGGTTTTTTTCCCTTTCATATTAAGACAGGCTACTATTTTTAAATCATATTGCTGAATTTTAAAAGCCTTGTCACATTGTTTGGTGGTTCAGCATTCCATAATCACTATTCTACTCCGCGTCACCCTTACGGTTTTCACATTTCCAATTTCTTTTTTCAAATATTTCCCCGCTTAGTGTGCGTCAGTAAAAAGACCTTTTGCATCACGAGTCACGACCAACTGCCTTCATTCCTTCAAAAAAATGCCTCCCCTTAGTTTTCATCTTCACATCCTTTCTTCCTTCTCATTTTTACATCCTCAGCGACATAAAGCTCAATTTTTTCCAAATCCATTCATCTCCAATCTAAACGCAATCTGAATTGAAGCCATGCAACAGTCAAAAACTGCAATTACGTTGTAGTAATACAGATTCAATCCATGTGGTACTTCCTCGACTCTGACCCCCCGTTGGTCGTCATCTTGGTTTGTGGTAGTTTTTATGATTATGAGGTGCATATAATGTGTGAATGTTCTCAATGAGAGAAATTACTTCACACTAAATAAATAAATGACTTCTTTTAACTTCCCTCACTCCTAAGCCCACCTCTTCTCCTCCTTAATTGCCCTTTCCTGTAATCAGACCTACCCTTTCCATAACTCCTTGCATCCTTTCACCCTTCACAACTGATACACACAAAAACACTCTTGCTGCATTCACCACTATTTTGATTGCCTCTATTTTACTTTCAGTCTCACAAGTACAATCTAATATCATTGCAATGTGAGCCATGAAACTTCTACTATCCATCTAATGACATCACCCTCATATTCCCAGTAGTCTCTTCTACAGCCAGAACTCTGGACTGCTATTTCCCTTCCTTCTCCTTTTCGATCACCACTCTCTTAGTCGCCTCTGCATGAGAAATTTTACCCTGTACACTATTTCTTTCTACCTCTATTTTTCTTTTCTCACACTGCAGTGAATCCATTTCATCATTTCCCCCACAGAGAAACCAGATTTTTGGAAAACAACAGTGACCCTCTACATACTCATCTTTTGCATACTTTCTACACCCGTCCATCCCTCTGCTACAAACTGCTGCCTCATGCCCATACTCCTGACACCAATAATACCTAAGTGAAGCCCTTTCATTAATCCTCACCTTACAGTGCCCTCCATAACTATTGCCACCCCTGGTTAAGATGTGTCAAAAGCCTTAAAATAAATTCAATTTTTATTGTAGAAGCATACTCTCACACTGATAATTGTAGAAAAATGTAACCTTCAACTCAAGTGAATTTTAAGAGGAAAAAAAATCCCTGATTAAGAAATAATTATTTTTCATAAAATCAACTGTTCCACAATTATTGGCACGCCTAACAATTCCTAGGAAATAAATGTAATTGAAGTATTACTGTTATTTCTACAGTAGTTTACAAAACTGATCAGAGTATCTTGGAACATTTAATTAGTAATTCATCGCTTCCTGTTTCCCTGGGGTATAAATATGACGTGGCACAGAGGCCATTTCACTTATCCACTCTTCAACATGGGAAAGACAAAGAAATACACCATTCAAGTAAGGCAGATGTGTGTCGACCTTCACAAGTCAGCAATGGCTACAAGAAAATGGCCACTCGCCTGCACCTGCCCATATCTACTGTCAGAGGAATCATTAAGAAGTTTAAAACAACTGGATCAATGGTAAACAAGCCTGGACGAGGACGCAAGGTTATTTTGCCACCACGCACAGTGAGGAGGATGGTAAGAGAAATAAAAAGTTCTCCAAAGCTCACCGTTAAAGGATTGCAACAAATGGTAGCATCTTGGGGTCACAAAGTCTCCAAAACAACCATCAGGCGCTATGTATATGCCAACAAGCTGTTTGGCAGGCATGCACGGAAAAAACCTTTTCTCACTCACAATCATAAACGCAAACGTCTGGAGTTCGCTAAGTGGTACTGGGACTTCAACTGGTACCGGGTTCTTTGGTCAGATGAGACCAAGAGAGCTTTTTGGCAACAAACACACTAAGTGGATCTGGTGGAACACAAAAGATGAGTATGCAGAAAAGCACCTCATGCCCACTCTGAAGTATGGGGGAGGATCGGTGATGCTGTGGGCCTGTTTCTCTTCCAGAGGCCCTGGGAACCTTGTTAGTGTGCATGGCATCAAGAACACTTTGACATACCAGGACGTTTTAAATCAAAATCTGGTGGCCTCTGGCCGAAAGCTGAAGATGGGTCGTCACAGGGTCTTTCAGCAAGATAATGACCCTAAACCTGTCGCCAAATCTACACAGAAATGGTTCACCAGACACAAAATCAAGCTCCTTCCATGGCCATCTCAGTCCTCAGACCTCAACCCCATTGAAAACCTGTGGATTGAGCTGAAGAGGAGAGTGCAGAGGAGAGGACCCAGGTCGTTGGATAATTTAGAGAGATTATGCAAAGAGGAATGGTCAAAGATCCCTCTTTCTGTATTCTCCCATCATGTGAAACATTATAGGAGAAGATTAGGTGCTGTTTTGTTGGCAAAAGGGGGTTGTACAAAGTATTAACATCACGGGTGCTAATAATTCTGGCACACATGATTTAGTGTAAAAGAATTATTTCTTAATGTGGAATTTTTTTCCCACTGAATAAATGGACTTGAATTAAAGGTTGGACTTTCCTCTTTTTTTCATTGTGGTCCTATATTATTCAAAAAACAACTGAATTTATTAGAAGTGAACAGGGCAGTGTATAACTAATACAGTCTTAAACACCCTTTCAGGTAGCTGTGATGCACTTTGGTAGTGCAGAATAACTTTTCTGCGCCATTCCCTCCATTCAGTTTTCCATCTGTCTTTCCTACACGCTCACTCCTGCAAGAAAGAATCAGTCTCAACTGAAAGATGAATGCTACTGATTACTAGCTTAGTGGTTAGTCTTTCCCTCATTGAGAACCAGTGATCCTGGAATCAGTGAATTCAATAAATTTACAATTGAAATGTGTTGTATAGAATAGAAAATTCCAACCAGTCCTTCAAAAAGTTTAAAACATCTGCGAATGTCAGTATTTTAAAGCAATTTTTAAAACACTTCTCCTCATGAGGATACACGGCAGAAATATTCTATTTTGTAAAGAAGAATTACATTGGCTGAAAGTTTTGTAAGGGCCCCATCTCATTGGATTTGGACTTGCGTCATTCTGTTATGACTAATGTGGCATAAGTGTTGGACTTGCTTCCTTCCGCCATGTTGTTTATAGCTTAACCAGAATTGGAGTTTTGGAGAAGTGAACCTACTGGTACATAATACTTCCTTGTATCTAACTATTTGACCCCATTTTGACAAAATATGGACCAGCTTTCTTGGGTCATTTTTACAACATAGTTGACATATTTCTCATAGGAATAAAAAAAGTATGGTGGACACAATCAACAACACTTGAAGAGAATGCAACATGTATCAAAGTAAGTCATCAGGAAACCATTTTAACATACGCAGGACCTGACATTTAAGGGGTGAAATGCAAATAAAATGTAATCTATTTAAGCACTGAAACATGCTGAGATGGCATGATTTGTGTTTCTCGTAATTTCCCATGCCTTCCATTTAACTCAATGCTCATATCCAAGACAGTTCCTTTTTTCCTCACGAGTTTTAGGAGTGGATATACATATATGTTTCTTGTAGATTGTCCCGTGTATATTGGACCCAGTTTGTAGGTGGGGAACCCTTCTCCTGGAGAGCCATAACCCGGCATGTTTTGGCTGGTGTTCTCCTCTAGTGCACCAGATTCAAATGGTTGCCCCATTATCAGGCAGTTGAAAAGTTACTTATGCAATTACTTAGATTATGTGTTATTGCAATTGCAATTGCAATTACTTAGATTATGTGTTAGAGACATATAAACACCATACAGGGCCTAGTGCTGCACGAGTGACTCTGGTAACCAGTTTGAGTGGAAATAACTAAGTTTTTAACAGATGTCTTTTCTCTTTGCACTTCATACACTGCAGATTTCATCTTTCTCTCATCCATCCCAAGCTTAATCAAAAGCCTTCCTTTCCGCATTTTAAGACATGCACAAATCAAAAAATGCAGCAATAAGCCTTTCTTGTAAACCAGGACTTGTGTCTGACTCAAGGACTTGTGTCTGGCTCACTGAGCTTTACTTTCTAGAACAAGCCATCAGTTAGCATGGTTATGTTTCCTCATATTTTGAGGAAAGACATAGGTGACAAAATGACTGAAAATGCCCATGTGTGTGTGTGTGTGCAAATTTTTTCCTTATTCATGGAGCATGATTAAACAATAGTCTTCATCTTCAATCAATAAAATGAAGAGCGGAGTACAGTTTCTTAGGGCTGGATTGGGAAAAAAAAAAAAAAAAAAGGTCTCTCTACATCTACCCTTTTTCATGGAACTCGAGTTACCCTTGGGTGATCAAGAGTAGCTGGTTACCAGCAGACTGCTGATATTCCAGCCATCCGGCCAGTATTTTTGAATAAACACCATATCAGCCATAACATTATGACTGGTGAAGGTGACAGGTGAAACAAATAACATTATATTATTATAATGGCACCTGTCAGTGGGTGGGATATATCAGGCAGTAAGTGAACATTTCTTCCTCGAAGTTGATGTACTGGATGGAGGAAAAATGGTCAAGCCTAAGGATTAGAGAGACTTTCACAAGGGCCAAATTGTGATGTCTAGAAGACTGGATCAGAGCATCTTGAAAACTGGAGCTCTAGAGGGGGAGTTTCTGGTCTGCAGTGGATAGTGCCTACCAAGTGCCAACCTGGTGAACCAGCGACAGTTTCATGGGTGGCCAAGGCTCAATGACACACGTGTTGCGCGACTGCGTCTCAAATTGCTTAAAGCTTCATGCTGGTTCTGACAGAAAGGCGTCAGAGAAACGCACTTCAGTTTCTTGCATATGGGGCTGGGTTTCTGCAGACCACTCAGGGTGCCCATGCTGACCCAACTACCACCAAAAGTGCCTACAATGGGCATGTGAACATTAGAACTGGACCGAAGAAGGTAGTCTGGTCTGATAAAACACGATTTCCTTTACATCAAATGGATGGTCGAGTGCGTGTGCTTTGCTTACCTGACAGGGCACCAGGATGCACTATGGGAAGAAGGCAGGCCAGCAGAGGCAGTGCGATGCTTTGGCCGATGTTCTGCTGGGAGACCTAGACTCTTGCCATTCATGTGGATGTAACTGACACATACAACCTACCTAAACACCGTTTCAGACCAATTACACCCCTTCATGGAAACGGTATTCTCCAATGGCAGTGGCCTCCTTCAGCAGGATAATGCGCCCCGCCAAATGGCTCAGGAATGGTTTGAGGAACTTAGCAAGTTCAACACATTGACTGCCTCCAAAATCTCCATATCTCAACTTAGTCCAGCATATCCCACAGATACTTGATTAACAGTAACGATCACTAGAGGCTGCAGCTCACAGTGTACAGGACTTCAAGGATTTGCTGCTATCCTAATGCCACATACCAGGGCACACTTTCAGAAGTCTAGCAGTGTCCATGCCTCAATGGGTCAGTAACCGTTTTGGTGGCAAAACTGGAATGTACACAATATTAGGCAGGTGGTCATCATGAAATGGTTGATTGATGTAGCAGACAGCTACCAGCTTTAATAGCAAATTAAGTTCCAAGCAAATAGGCAGTCAAATTTAGCCATCTTTTTTCAGTGACGAGGGAATACAAATGAAACCTTGTTTGTCCTGAATTCATTACCCAGGTTAATATTCCGAGATAAGATTATGGACCATCAATTAATTACCATCATTCTGTAGAACTAAATTCCGTAATATGAGTAGAATCCATAAACACTACATACACTTCAACAATCCAGCCCAATTCGAGTAACTCCAGAGCAATAAGATTAGCAGGGCACTGGGTGTGCATAGCTTCACCTGCACCATGGTTTTGACCTTAACCTGAGAAAATCTCATCACCTCTTCCTGTTATCATATATAATCTTATGACCAAGTTTAATTAATTAAACTGAACAGAAATTTCAAAAATCCTGCTTACAAACCAATGGAGGTAAAAACAATCTCCATCCAACTTCATTGGCAGTGGTGATAAAGCAAATAATGCATGCAAAACAGAAAAAAAACAATCATACAGTATTTCTGAGAAAATATTTATTTGTATAAAACCCTTGCATAGCATCTGTCCAGTGAGGCAGTGGTATGGTTACACTATGGCTACTGATGCAGACAGAAAAGCATTTTCATAAAATCCTTAAGCCTACAGGACATTACAATTAAATATGCCTATGAATTTAATGCAAGTCCACTTGGTTTGTTCCAAGACAAACACAGGGTGGGTGGGGGCTTAATCAAAGTATAAGATGTATGAAAGAACATTCATAGTGCAAGTAACAAACCTTAAGTGATACAAAAATGAAGATCAGTGCACCTGTAACCCATTCAATAGAGACCAAAGGTAAATCTGTTCACTCATGGAATCCATCGGCTTAATTTTCAGTGCGTTTTGATAGATAAATTCAGGCTTAGCAAATTTCTTAGCCCTTTTGTGACCAACCATAGAATTGCATTTTCAACAGTCATAAAACAATTTGATGCAAACAAAGGTGTTTTTCAAATTGAAAATAAGACAAATACAAGGTCAATATGGCTACAAACAATACAGAAGTCCATGTTAACTACGCATTTCTGCAGGGGGCTATAATTTCAACCAAATAAAAATCATTTTCATGTACCAGTGAATTCTTCATAAGGACAAGCCAGGTGAGTATATTTAAAAGATTATGCGCAAAAACATACCCTTTGGCATGGAAGACAACTGGTGACCTAAATGAAAATGCTACAGTGACAGTGTAGATTAATACACTGCATAGCATCAGCATTTTCTTTGACACAATGATGCACATACACCACTCCATACGTAAAAATAAATGTTATGTTGTATTGCTTTATCAGACATGACCTTCGTAGAAAACAGTGGTCACGGTGTGAATTACAATGGTGTCTATTGCAACATCATTTTTACATGAATCATGTGCCAATGTAGTTGGCACAGAAGAGAACACAGGTTCTATTGTTTTGCTCATGTTGTGAAACAATAGAACCCGTATTATATTCAGCTTGAGTGTTGGTAATAGAACACATTTAAAAACAAGATGCATATTGTGAAATGTATTAAAATATAGTGTGATAAAAGTGCATGATTGCATTTAATCACCTCAGTGAAAATCTTCCACAATTGGGAAACAAACTACCTGGAAAATGCAGGAAATTTTCATACAATATGCAAAACTCAACCAAGCTTCTGAAATGAAAAATACAGCGTGCATGCATATATTGTGGTTCTGAATTGAAAGAATGAAACGTATAGCTAATGTACAAATTGCAGCTATACAATGGTTAAGCACTAAAAGCTGTAAAATACAGTATAATACAAATTACTGAAAACTTAGAATATGGCTCTTGACAAAATTCCTGGAATTCAACAGGTTTTGTAATATCAAAGCCCTCATACACCACGCAACTCATCCATCAATCAACTAGTCATTTCTTTTCTGTCTTAAATATTATTCTATGGGATGATAAATTCTGTAAATAAGTGTGTAGGTCAGTATGTGTAGGCAGAATTCTTTACCACCTTAGAGAAAAAAAGAGAAAAAAGAACCTGGTGGAAAAAAAAAAATCCACCAGGTTCCTGGTCATGCCATTAACCAATAAATGAAATGTACTACTCAACATTTAATAGGGATATTGAATATTTCGTACTAATCAGCTGCCATAATAGGTTCAACTGAAAAACGCCATCTATTTATATGACAAACGATTACATCATGCTCTGACAGGCATTTAAAGAGACAGAAAAGGAGATCACATCATAAAAAGGCCTTTTGGCCATTTTTGATGAAATAATCCAGTTCTGTGATCTAACTTTCAACAGCAATTTAGTTAATGGTGGGAGAATAATTAAAATTCAATAACAGGTATGGTATCTCCGTGCAATAATGACGCTCTGACAACCACGAGTCATGCTCATCAGCCGAAGAATCGCCTGTTGAGGAAGACGCTCCTCCTCTAGGGCCATCACAAGCTCGTCCAGCACAACACGCATGGAAACTGCATGCCCCAACATGTCCGACATATGCTCAGTGGGATTTAGGCCGGATGAGAGCTCAGGCCATTCCATTCTCACAATTGCATTCTGCTGCAAGTAATCTGCCACTGCCCTGGCCTGATGTGGACGAGCATCATCATCCATCAGAATAAGCTGAGGGCCAACTGCACCAGCAAATGGTCTAACGTGGGGCTGGAGGATGTCATCTCTGTAAGGAGCTGCAGTCAGCATTCCATGCCTAAGGACTTGGAGAGGTATTCTTCCACTCATGGATATACCACCCCAGACCATCTCTGATCCCCCAATATATCGGGCATGCTCAGCGACCTGTTGTTGGAGAAGCACGCCAGAGACATGTCTCCATGTCCTTGTGTTTCGGTCTGCATGGTCGAAACAGAAACGAGACTAGTCAGTGGTGAGCACTGGCCTCCAGTGATCCAAGGTCCAACTGACATGATCCGTGGCTCACTGCAAATGCTCCTAAGCATAACGTCGCATCAGAGGCACCTGCAGAACTGGTCCACGTGACCACTATTCTGCCTCATGAAGAAGACACACAGTTTGCGTGGAAACATGCGCACCAGAAGCATTCTGCAGATCGTTTCACAGCCGCGTTGCAGTTTGTATTGGATAAAGTCTTGCCTGGATGACCAAAACCGATCATAAGCAGCCCCAGTTGCCTTTTGCTGACCTCCCCCATGCAGCCAGGTTACATTTCCAGTATTTTGATGGCAGTTCCATAGGCAGGATACCACGCTCTGTGAAAACTTTGAAGTTTGTGCAACCTATTCCTACATACCACCTAATCCAGCATTCCCACCCGGCTTTGCCATGTCTTCATTGCTCAAACAGCATCTTTGGAGATGCCTTTGCATCCTTTCTCACAATAAATCAATAATTAAAAAAAAAAAAACTTACAATAAAACAGGCAGTCAGCTCTGATTGTCGTAAACACAAACACCCACTAGCACACCAATGGACAGCAATGTACACGTCATGCAGGTGCCAAATGTGATTTCTGATGCATATGACAATCAAGATTTTTAAGGAACCGTAAATTAATCAAACACTCCAGTTTGGTTCCCCAAAATGTAATAATCCACTGACCAATTTGTCAAAACATCCAATATCCCCATCAAATGTTGAGCAGTATATTTATGAACTCCTCAGAAATCAGTTTTCTTCCATCAATTATATTTGAAAGGTTATGCTATAAATAAGCTGTCAGCCAATCCAAATTAGGATAACATCTGAACTTCTTAGTTACAAGGAGTCTGATCTAATCCTATCTACTATAGTAATACCATATTGCTGAATAAAAATCTCTCTCACAGTTTGTAAAACTTAAGATTACTCATTGTAAACTTGAGAGTAAAAGTAAGTAAAGGATAGGATATTAACCAAGCAGGGAGTGGGTAATGCAGATAATTCCTAGGGTTATCACGCCAAAGGGCCGGCTGGTTCTTCATGGCTGGTGTTGACTTGTCGAGCATGCTCATCACAAGCCTTGCCTGATGCTCTGGATAATCTGGAATATGGCTGCAGAAGAGAGAAACATTTACTGATATATTTCATGTCACCTTTCTCAAGCCACCTTTTCAACTGGACTAAATTCCAGATGGGTGACATGGATGAAAAACTAAAAGTGAGCAAAAATGCAACTGCTTGAAAGGAAACGTTGCAAATCATTTTCCCCCCATAAGCATGTCTTGTGTCAACTCCCTAAAGAAAACAAACTAACCAATACTGCACTTTTCAGTGGAACCAGGTGAAAACAGATTAGAGTATGTCCGCAAACAGAAGATTGCTGTACGCATTAACCTCTTATCCAACTTCAGAGGCAGCAGTAACCACAAATTATTGAATATGAACACCCAGCCATTTCAAAACGGGTGTGCTTTTGGGTCAAATTCAAGATTTTTTTAGCAAATGGACAACTAGGTAAAAATAAAGAATTCAGAAATATTCATAAGGGAGAAGTCATTCCAAAGCCTTTCTATGCCTCTAACTGCCATAGCTTCATACGCCCTGAAAGTTTATTTTCAGTCCCCTCATACAGCTGACCATGTGTGACCTTGACCTTTGATCTGATGATCTCCGAAATCTAATCACTTCAACTAGCATCTGTAGGGAGTCCCCATGTCTGATTTGGTAAAAGTCCATCCACTCATTCAGTTCATACCGCACGCACGAGATCAGAGGGCAGGACAGACGGGTGGAGAAATGATCAGAAAACAATACACCTCCTGCCCGCTGTGCGGGGCAGAGGGATAGAAGAGGGGCATTCCATTATACTACAGAGTCCAATGCAAATGAATGCCAAACAAGGCAGGGCTTCTGCCAAAATATTTTTCAGAGGGGGGGGGATTTTCAATTTGTCGAGGGGATAAGATATACTTTATTGAACCCCATGTGGTAATTTGTTCTCTGCATTTGACCCATCCTATAGTTAGAAGCAGTGGTCAGCCACGGAGCAGCGCCCGGGGACCAACTCCAGTTTTAAAGCCAGTTCCTTGGTCTGGGGTTCTGGTTGGAGTGTTCCTACGATGCATGTTTTTGAGGGCGGGGGAAACCAGAGTACCCAAAAAACACAAATACAAGGAGAACTTGCAAACTCCACACAGAGAAGCCCCAGGCCGGATTCGAACCCACGACCTTCTTAGCAGTGCTAACCACTGTGCCGTGATTTCAATATGTCACAGCTAGCCGTCACAACCATAAGAGACTAACAACTATTCATTTATGATATTGAGATGAACTGAAACTAGACAAGAGTTCTCACAAAAATAAAACATTTATTCAAAAAAAGTAATGACTGCACTCAGAGACTGAGTGACCTTGTAAAATAAAAAAATAAAATAAAATACAAGTTAAAACTGCCATTGGCTATAATCGGATAATGGATATTAGGCGACAGAATAGTTTGCTTCACAACAGGACTGGGCTTGACTAGATTCTCTGGTCAACAAACAAACCTGCAAAGACACAAATAATAGCTGTGCCTTCGCTAAGCAGCGCAATTCTTGGTCGCTATGTATATCCGCATGGAACCTCAATGTGAAAAACGAAATTGACAAAAATGGAAGGCGACACTTTAGAAACCGTTAGCGTCCACCCATAAATTAAAGACTGGCATTGACAGCATGAAAAAAAAAAAAAAAATCATTAACGTACAAACCATCTCCCCCATTATAAAAATTATTCACTTGATTTGAAGCGAGTCTGGTGAATGAACATTTTAATGAATAGGCAACAGGTGAAGACGGCGCAAACCTTGTCCCCACTCCCCAAGGCAAAAATATGTACAGCGCTGGGCAGGCTAGTGATTACCATGTTTGAAATTAGGAATGACGCAGGCCATGAAGATGTATAGCCACTGCCCTGATTGCGGTGCTGTGCAACAAAGGGGGAGATTCGAGATCTGCAGTCAGCGGCCAGCGGCAAGGCAGAGAATGTACCCAGTGATTGGCTAGTTACTCTCTGAATGTCCAATCTTTTCAGATTTTCTGGGCGTGAATGAACGTGCGAGTCAAGCAGTACTTGTTTAGGTATTTTAAAGCCGCTTGCACACTGGACGCGAAACAAATTTTTCGCACGACAGATTATATTGACTTTGAACGTAATCTGTCGAGCGAAAAATTTGTTTCGCGTCCAGTGTGCAAGCGTCCAGTGTGTCCAGCAGCTTAATTCACTGAAAACGTGCGGAAATGGCCTGCTTCGACCATTTTTCCTTGCGGGCGCTAGGGCAGTTTTAGCAGGAATCCCGCTATCACGCTGCTTGGAGGAAGCATGGCAGGGATTGTACTCATATCATATAATGACCAGACTCACCTGATCCACACACCACAAAGACAAAGAGGGCCAGAAGCCAAGGACCCACAGGTGACTTATCCTCATTCACCACTCTCTGAAACAATAGAGAAAGAATTGGAAATACAGAACAGATGTTAAGAACAACATCAAATACAGCACTTTTTTCAACTATGAGAACACGCATTCTGTATTCTGTGGAGCTGTTTTCGCAACAAGGGGGACCTTCAGTATATCAGGTAAAACGTTTCAATCTTATGGCTAATCTGTGTATAATACATGCAATATAATCTCACACTGAAAGGCAAGCAAGCGTGTGTGTGCTGCTGTTTTAACATCATCTTTAACACTGCCTACTATGCTACACAACATGCAATGACATGACAGGAACAGATTTTAATAAGGTCGAGCTTAGCTCTTTGTTCGCCAACTCCTAATTCAACAATTTCAGCCCCAGTAAATCTGGCAGCAGCATCATTTCCATTTCTCCCCTATTTCTAAGGCTAAAATTCGTAATCCGCAAAATATGACAGTGGTATCAGAGGCCATATCACAATACCAAAAATCCTCAATGATTAACATTTTTAGTTACAGTTTTCAAATTAAATTGCGACCCCGTAAACAGTTTTAGTTTCCTGAGATTTTAAAAGTGATACAAATTGTAGTTTTTGGGGGGAGTAAATCCATTACTCACCATTAGATGTCTTGAACGGACTAAGTTGTTCTTCACCTGGCACAACTTTATGGCCACTGGAGAGTTTTGGAAAATTATCCAAATTCCTTTTTTGCTGAAAGCAAATGGGGTCACCTGGTAGCAATGGGAAAACTCCACAAAACGTCCGTTGACAAACTTTCAAACCATCGTCCGTCCAGTATAATCCAAGTCTGCTTTGACCACTCGTATCCTCAGAACTCCAGAAACGCAGTTATTTTTCGCTGAAAATAATAAAATACCACAGTTATGCTTCAAGTAAGCCCGCGCATTCAACGGAAGTCTCGCCTCCCGGCTCATTCATTGCCCAGAGACTCTGCTGCCCTCAGATGAATACTCGTATGAACACGAATTGGGACCTCCGTTGAATGCGCAAGCTTACTTGAAGCGTAACTGTGGTATTTTATTACTTTTAGCGAAAAATGACCACGTTTCTAGAGTTCTGAGGATACCAGTGGACAAAGCAGGCTTGGATTATACTGGACGATGGTTTGAAAGTATGTCAACGGATGTTTTGTGGAGTTCTCATTGCTACTAGGTGACCCCATTTGCTTTCAGCAAAAAAGGAATTTGGATCATTTTTCAAAACTCTCCAGTGGCCATAAAGTTACGCCAGGTGAAGAACAACTTCGTCCGTTCAAGACATCTAATGGTAGGCACGGCAACGGTCGCTAGGGGCGCCACCACTGCACCACTGGCATTTTCGGTTGTGTTTATGAAGTACACTCAAAACAGGCAGGGTTTTACCTATTGGCGCGTTGCGCATGCATAGTAGAATTTTTCGTTACTCAAGTTACCGTTTAGAAAACGTGACGAACTTTTGATGCAATTTTTGCCGAAATTTTACGGATTTAACCCTCATTACACACCAAATGAACATTTCAAATGTGGGATAAGCAGGCAAGGAGTCTTTTAATTCACTTTTTGATGCGATAAATCAACTTTTGGGCCTCTATTCATGTAATATTGATGACGTCTTCCAGCTGGCTCCTCGCAGGAATTTCGAATTTACCTCCAAAAAATCCTTGACTTTTTATTGTTGGATGCTTGATAAAATTTAGCTTGGAATAAAGAACAAGGAGTCTATTACATCATTATCATATCAAAAATAGTAGGGGGCTGTTGTGAATTCCTTTTAATTTTATTATCAACTCATCATTTGTAATCCTTTTTGAAAAATGGCAAAAAAGAACACATTTTGAGTTTGAAAATATTTTTCGTCCTTTTCTTTCAGCGACACTGGCACCTTGAATATTTTTCAGGCAACTAAGAAAGTCAACATGGTCAGGATAGCTTGAAAACTATTTGGCTTACAGGGATTTTGATTGCAGCATGTAAAAGAGCACCCAAAAATACCCGTGGGTTCCAAATTTCATCTCATCTCCAAGAATAAAAAAAGTTATGGCGTTTTTTCATAAATTCCAGGAGTAAAGCATTTCTTAATTACTTCACATCTTTTCATTTTAGAGCCCTCCAAACGAATCTTAAAATTGCTAAAACTCTGGTTCTAGATGAGATTTTAAGATAATTCAAGGTGTTCTGAGTTCTGTGTTCATCCAGCTATTCGTCTGTCACAATTTTAATACTGTTGGGTGAATTTGAAAATTTTATGTGCCATACCTACTAATGGTGAGTAATGGATATACAAATTATAGTTTTAGGGTGGAGTATCACTTTTATGATGTGGAGAAAGAGCAATAAAAAGTCATAAGTCGCTGCAATCCTGTAATGGGAACGTTGGTTTCATTGTCCACGCTGTATCAAGTTTAAAATTTGGAGCGCTTTGCGCTGGTTTACGAGTTAGCGAGCGGTTATCTAGCATTTCAACAATTGTTTGTCGTTAAGCTGCTTTCACACCGGACGCGAGACGAATTTTTCGCACCGACAGATTACATTCAAAGTCAATGCAAAGACGCGAATGGTCTTTGCATTGACTTTGAATGTAGTTTGTCGTACGAAAAATTCGTTTCGCGGAAGCTGCTTTAGTGTCAGAACACCTCGAGTAGATTACCTATTTAAGAAGGCCAACGTGTTCTGGACAGGTTCATAACAGTGCAGGTTACCGCAAAAAAAAAAAAAAAAAATCAATTAACAGTTACTAGATTGATATTAAGTGATCGTGAAATCACAAAGCGATGAGTACCAAATGTTCATAAACTAGCAACGAGGGCCATATCTGTCCCTGGTTTTCACACCAACTTCAGGGCTTTAATTAGTTGATTATCCAAATTAGCCAAACTATTCATGAAATCTGACATTTATGACGCATTTCTTTAAATTATTATGAATGACGACCAAAGACTGTTCTTATCTCCCAAAATAAAACATTTTATTTGATCAAACCTTTGCAACCAATTAACTCAATTAGTCAGGGTAATTGACAGAAATGAAAACCAGCATACACACCGGCCCTCCAGGACCGGAGTTGCCCATCCCTGATACTAGCTAGTAAGCTACCTAGCTAGAAATATGAAGCCAATTTTACCAACATGAATGGAACCGCAATCGAATTGCTAAGCGATTTAATTTCTCCCCCGCTATTGTAATTCCCATAACTTGTATCAAGCAGCTAAAGAGCGAGCTAACGTTAGCTAGCCAGGCATTTTTAATAAGTTACCGTTGTTTTCTGGACGTGTCCGCGCTGAGTGATTGTCTTGCTGTGTTTTTCATTGGCCACTTTCATTCGCTGAACCGCCGACATGTCGCAAACTTAACGATAGAAGCTTCACAAAAATATGATCACTGTTCTCGCTCCTTTCTTCAAAGGGCAGATTTTGTAGCTGTGTAATCCGACTATCGTCTTTATGGTACAAGAATGTGCACTAGCTGCTGTCCCGACTGATGACAGCTGCAAGTCGCGGAAGAGGAACTGGACGTCTTCTTCTTGGTTTAGGGCTGATGAAGTGATTTTTTCATGGGTGCATACCGCCACCAACTGTACAGAATTATGTACTATATGCTATTGAGATGCTTTGCTTAAAGGGATAGTTCACTTTTTTTGAAGTGGGGTTGTATGAGCTACAAATTGCCACTACTTACATTAGATGCAGTAGAAAGCTCTCTGATCTCATCCAGATAGCCGCACCAGGGCATAGTGCTGGGTGGAAATTTGGGCGATACACTGTTGTGAACGGAATCACAGAAACAGCTTATTTTAGAGGCCTAAAAGAGGTCCTACCTGAAAATAATACACCATTCCAATTGTACGCTATATTTAAAAAATTACAGCACTTTAACTTTAGCTGCTCGGAAAAAAAACTCAGTTGCTCTTGAACTAACCAACGGACGTATTCCTGCGCGAGGCGCATCGTGGTTCACTGCGTGCTAATGCAGTGAACGCTAATGAAGAACTGAAATACTGAACTGAAAGCTCAAGATTTCATCTTGAATTTTGAAAAATACAACAATGCATTCAAACTAAAAATAAGCGTCAGACAAGTATTTTCGATTTGAATATAATTTTAATTTAATTCTGGAGTTTTTAGAATGTATTTTTTTAATTAACTTTCACATTTTGATTTTTGATGTCTAATTTTTAATCAGTTGCAGGTTTTATGTTCTCAGATTCATTTAAATTTTTTTTAGTTTCTTTTTTTTCAGTTTCAGATTTGTTTTTTTTTTTTTTTTTCAGTTGCAGATCATTTTTTCACAAACCATATTTTTCCAGTTTCTGACATCTGTCCTTGATCTGGGGTGGGGGCATGGCATCAACTGAGAGGGTTATGTAATTACATGTGACAGCTTAACTATGAAGGCGCAGGACCTTCCTAAATGCCTTTCAGAAACGCACCAGATAACAAGGTAACATTGGCACAACATTATTCTCTCATCTGAATGACTATTTTTGTTACAAGTTTAATATCAATGTACAAAGCACATTATGGTATAAACATCAACCTACCAATGAGAGATGACATCTGATACCTTTGATACCAACGACATTGAATGAATATTAATCTATAGTTGAGTTGGAGATGATCTCTGCCAGTTCTATAATATTGATTCCAGCTTCACTGTATAAACTTTGATTTATGGTTGACTAAGAGATACTTTATTTGCAGACCACACAATCATCAAATAATCATTTATTTATGATAATTTAGTCATTTAGATCACAGTTTGTAAGCATTTCAGTCTTGCTGTGTCTCTTGGTCCGGTCTGCACACTGTTGTCACCACTCGTAAACTTGACTGAAGCTAATGAAAGGAAGCAAAAGTTCAATCACTCCCCCAGCTGCATAAGCCTTGATTAGCTGCTCCAGATATCACTGATCCACTGTGTGAGTTTAAAACGCAACCAGCACTGTGTTTCGACAGTGGGCTCCAAAATTACTGGCACCCTGACTGGCAATGCACAAACAATATTTTTAAAAAATTATCGAAAACATATTTATAGGTAAACTCTAAATAAAAACAAATCAGAAATACTGTATGGTATTAATTTTCCAATGATCTGGGGTGGAACCAACCAAAATCATATACTGATGTAATTAAAAATCAATTTCCTCCAAATTAAGGTTTTGCAATTAATGGCACCCTTAATGATTATTGGAAATAATCAAACAAGGTATTAAATTCCACTTATTTAAGTTTTATCTAAATATTAATGAGCATTGAGCCACTACATCACTTCCTTTTTCACTAGGATATAAAAATGAGGTAACACACATACAACATCCCTTTGTCACCCAACAACACCATAAAGTAAATAAAGCAACTGTCAATTCAAAAGAGGCAGATGGTCATAAACCTTCATAAATCTGAAAATGGCAGCAAGAAGATCACTAACAATTGAATATGCCACTGAGCACTGTCAGGAAAAAAATATTAAAAAATTATTGAATATCAAGAGGTTTAGGGGCACTGGTTAAGATTAATGGAATAATGAATTTCACCAAGAATCGGGATATTTTGGCTGACAATCTGGTTGCCTCCACCAGAAGGCTGGGACTGGCCATAGGTGACAGCAAACTCAACGTTCGGCAATGGCCTGCTCAATCGCCAGACCTTAATCCAATTGAAAACCTGTGGGCTGAGTCGAAGAGAGCAGCTGAGAAAGGCAAACCCGAGAATATGAAGGATCTTTAAAGGATCTGCTCAGAGGAATAATACAAAGTCCCCCACAAATGTGTGCTTCAACCCCATCAAAAATTGCATGTAAAGACTCCATGCTGTTATCCTTCGCAGAGGAGGTCGCACTAAGTACTATATGAAGGGAGCCAATAATTATGAATTTATTATAATAATAATTTTGTTAAAATGTATTTTGTTTCGAATTATTTTAATGATTTTGGTTGTTTCTATCAAAGCATGAATAAAGTACAAGTATTTCACACTTTGGTATATTTTGTTTCTCTATAATTATATTGTTTATACAGTGTGTCTGTATGTATATATATATATATATATATATATATATATATATATATACAGTGGTGCTTGAAAGTTTGTGAACCCTTTAGAATTTTCTAGATTTCTGCATAAATATGACCTAAAACATTATCAGATTTTCACACAAGTCCTAAAAGTAGATAAAGAGAACCCAGTTAAACAAATGAGACACAAGTATTATATTTGGTCATTTATTTATTGAGGAAAATGATCCAATATTACATATCTGTGAGTGCAAAAGTATGTGAACCTTTGCTTTCAGTATCTGGTCTGACCCCCTTGTGAAGCAATAACTGCAAGTAAACGTTTCCTGTAACTGTTGATCAGTCCTGCACATCGACTTGGAGGAATTTTAGCCCATTCCTTCATACAGAACAGCTTCAGCTCTGGGATGTTGGTGGGTTTCCTCACATGAACTGCTTGCTTCAGGTCCTTCCACTACATTTCGATTGAATTAAGGTCAGGACTTTGACTTGGCCGTTCCAAAATATTAACTTTATTCTTCTTTAACCATTCTTTGGTAGAACGACTTGTGTGCTTAGGGTCGTTGTCTTGTTGCATGACCCACCTTGTCTTGAGATTCAATTCATGGACAGATGTCCAGACATTTTCCTTTAGAATTCGCTGGTATTATTTGGAATTCATTGTTCAATCAATGATGGCAAGCCATCCTGGCCCAGATGCAGCAAAACAGGTCCAAACCATGATACTACCGACACTATGTTTCACAGATGGGATAAGGCTCTTATGCTGGATTGCAGTGTTTTCCTTTCTCCAAACATAACGCTTCTCATTTAAACCAAAAAGTTCTATTTTGGTCTCATCCGTCCACAAAAATTTTTCCAATAGCCTTCTGGCTTGTCCACGTGATCTTTAGCAAACTGCAGACGAGCAGTAATGTTCTTTTTGGAGAGCAGTGGCTTTCTACTTGCAATCCTGCCATGCACACCAATGTTGTTCAGTGTTCATCTGATGGTGGACTCATGAACATTAACATTTGCCAATGTGAGTGAGGCCTTCAGTTGCTTAGAAGTTACGCTGGGGTCCTTTGTGACCTCACCAACTATTACACGCCTTGCTCTTGAAGTAATCTTAGTTGGTCGACCACTCCTGGGGAGGGTAACAATGGTCTTGAATTTCCTCCATTTGTACACAATCTGTCTGACTGTGGACTGGTGGAGTCCAAACTCTTTAGAGATGGTTTTGTAACCTTTTCCAGCCTGATGAGCATCAACAATGCTTTTTCTGAGGTCCGAGGAAATCTCCTTTGTTCGTGCCATGATAGACTTCCGCAAACATGTGTTGTGAAGATCAGACTTTGATAGATCCCTGTTCTTTAAATAAAAACAGGATGCCCACTCACACCTGATTGTCATACCATTGATTGAAAAAACCTGACTCTAATTTCACCTTCAAAGTAATCACTAATCCTAGAGGTTCACATACTTTTGCCCCTCACAGATATGTAATATTTGATCATTTTCCTCAATAAATAAATGACCAAGTACAATATTTTTGTCTCATTTGTTTAACTGGGTTTTCTTTATGAGCTTTTAGGACTTGTGTGAAAATCTGATGATGTTTTAGGTCATATTTATGCAGAAATACAGAAAATTTTAAAGGGTTCACAAACTTTCAAGCGCCACTGTATATGGGAACAATTGGAGTCATATTGTGTTAAGTGTTCCCTTTATTTTTTGAGCAGTATATATATATATATATATATATATATATATATATATAAGTCTGCACACCAACTGGCTGTGATCTCAGAAGCCATTGGCTGGTGATTGACAGCGCAGCTTTGTCAATAACGTCTGTACTGAACTATGCTGTCCTAATCTAGGGCTCCGTTCCTGCCTCTTTCTCAGGGGTTCTGTTTCCTTCACTACTGTACAAGCGATCATTAAACTACCAGTTGGGTTGTACACTGCCTCCGATCTTCATTCCTGGTCTAGACCGTAACAATTAATTGTATTTAGTTGATTTTGAAATTTTTTTTGGACATGTTAACCTTATAATACATCTCTTCTGAAGTATTCATATTAGACATACGCAAGGTCACTTTTCAAAGCCACACATTACAAGAAAGTAGGAAGAATCTGGCTGGATTTTTCTGTTAATAAACATAGTTTTGACCTCATTTCAGGTTTCAGGTTTGAGTTCTTATATCAGTTTAAAGCAACATTCTTGGTTATGATCTCCCAAAAGTAAAGCTCACGTCCTCATTCTGACAAGGTAGTGCACCGGGTCAGTAACAACACTTACACTATTGAGAATACAGGACACTTTACAGTCAGTCTACTTCTTGAAAACAAGTAAAGGCTTATTTAATGCATATATAAAGGTGCTACACGAGTGCTGATAACTTCTCTTCGGCTCTGGCCCTTTGTCAACGACTGGTAGATGTTGTATGAAGTGTTAAGTACTCGGGTCAGACTTTCTGTCAGAATTTCAGAAAAGAAAGCAAAAAATACATTTAGTACCAGAGGTTACCTTAATATAGGATGATTTATTTTGGTAATTGATTGCTGAAGGACCAACAGGCCCAAATATATTAAGTTAAATAATAACAATAAAACAGCTGCAGAAGCTTTCGGCCATTATTATGGAAAAATAAAATTCAAATTGTTTGTTTTGAAACAATTCTAAGAATGCATAATAAATAATATTCATACAAGCACAACACACCACCGCAGGTTTAAACTCATGTTGAATTTTGGTCAAGGAAACTTTTAAAGTGGGAATTCCCCACATGCTCATTTTACACACAAATGACAGAAAAAACAACAATACAACATGGAAAAACAAACAAAACAGAAATATAGTCACACCAGCTTAGTACAACGCTGGGAGTCAGTCTAAACACAAAGGTCTTCAGAAACTGAAGTGTCAGCGTTCTACACATCACAGTTTGCATTTCAATGGCGAGTTCAAAGAAAATTACTTTCTGCTTCTCAGTGCAGTACAGCAAATTCTCGTCAACTAAAACAGTGAGGCATTGTACCAGTAACACTCGCATATCATTAAAATTCGAAATCAGTGCTAAAACTTCTTCATTCAGCTTTTGAATTGAGAAGGTCGCAAGGGGTGAAAGGCTCCAGTCTGTCACCATACCCCCAGGAGATGGGCTGCTTGACCATGACCTCTCCCTAATAAAACAAGACAAGCCCTGTTAGTTCATTTCTCCTGTAATTCAAAGCACAAAATACAAGAACTGTTTTTCTTCATATTTATAATGAAATTTCCCAAATGTCCGTTATTGAGACGTCTTAAATGAAAGCACTCTGGATTAGCATATTTACTAACATCCAGTATTTACATATTATCTTAATCCCAGGCACATATATTAAAAAGGTATATATTGTACCTTATGCTTCTCAGCAACCCAGTCCACTCAGAATTCCAATTCGATCCATCTTCAATCCAAAACAGCCCCTTCCAAAACTCTTCCTGGTTCTGCCCCTGAACTTTGTCTGGTGGCCAATAAAGTCCAAGAACAATCGGGGCGCATTCCTGGGTGCAGGCTCCCCTATAGACAGACCTAGGCCACCCTGCAAAGCCATGGATGGGTTCTCGCCTGACCCCTCATTGACCTCCGGTTGGGCCAGGAGAAGCGAGCTGATTCGAGTACCAAAAAGACGATTTAAAATCTGCAAGAGGCAAGAAGAAATATACTTTTGGGCTCAAGAAAGCATGGATGAGATATGTAACATGGCATCAGACATGGAATGTTTTTTTCTTTTCTTTTTAGGGAGAAAGCGTGTTTGAACCTAACAATCTTGATTCATTTGCATAATTTTAATGAAAATAGACAAAAATAGACAAGTGCATGATTACTACTGAATAAATTACTAATCGATGTAAGTAAAAGTCGATAAAAGATACAATTATTCTGTTCTCTTGCCTCATTCCTCAATTTATGCAGAACATAAATTGCACTTCCGGACAATTTTTGGGTTCATTCTAAACATTATGACTTTTGTCAGAGAAATTTACAGAATAAGCCCTTAATAGAATAGTATTAATGTTCTTTTTTCTAAATTATCAGTCAGTGTTTTAGGTCTAATTTGTTTTCAATTACCTGTCATGATTGATATGATTACTAAGAACTTTGCATTGCAATCTTACATTTTAAAGGGTTCATTGATCATAATGATCAAATATAAAATGCAGTACTGCTTTTTGTTTTACATATTCTCTCTGGAAGGTCATATAGTCCTCCAAGCTCAAATGGAAACAGTTCTGAATAACATGGAATGGTAAATTCACAAATGATATTGGAATTGTGGCTCAATTTTATTGCTGCTCATGGACTTGAAAATTGCTTGCCTATTTATCTTTAGAGCTTTGGCACCCCTTGGATCACAAACAAGGAACTGCAGACTTTTACAAGCAGAACACAATAATTTCAGTTCAAGCATGGAGTGTCATACTGATAACGCTGTAATGAATATGCTTGTTAGTTTTGATCCATCATGGATTAAGAATTGATTATTGTTGTTGTTATGTTTTCACAGTCTACAAGATTGCATAACAAGCTTAAATGGCATCATCATAATTGCAGAGTTTCTGACATTCATTATAAATGACTGATCAATGAGATCTACCCATGGAAAAGGGAAACTGTAATGTTAACCCTTACCTCGCTGTCAGATCTTTGCAGTGATGGTCTTGACTCCACCTGCATGGCCACAACAAGTAACATTAAGAATAAAAAAAAGAAGTGGCTAGAGGAAGAAGAAACCATCTTTGTTTAGACAAAAATTGAAGCAAGACAAAATTTTTTGAAAAGTTATCTTCACATTAAAAATAATGTTTGTCATATATTAAATTTGCATACAGAGAGGCTTTATCCTGGTTTGTTCCTGGAACTCTGAGTTTATATGTTTATATTTCTATTTGCAGAATTGTATTCTGTCCTGTAGGGATTCAGGACTGGTCCAGTGTTTGGAGTAGGAAAGATCCAGACCTGCTTTAAAGGCTTTTGCCCTGACGTCACACATTCTCAATTGTATCTCTTGGAGACCATTTATCCCAGTCTAGGTCATGTCTTTCATACCAACCAACTCAGCCACTCCCAAGTTCTCCACAACCACAACTACTGAACAAGCATCACTCTCCTTCTCTATTTCCCTTATCTTTCCTCTGGGCACCTTTTCTCTTGTGCCCTTGTTCCATAGAAAAGATCATCTCTCTAAACCCTTTTCATTTTTGCTCATCAGCTATGAAATCTATCTGTGCCAATACTCTGATTTCCGATCAATTGCTCCTTCCCAAAATATATTCCTGTTTCTCCAGTGGTCTTCTGAGGTATTTGTTTTCCATCAACTGTTGGTATTAGCAGCATCCGAGATGTGTCCTCATGAATTAAAATTTATTGGTGCTCATTTGGAACTGCACAGTAAAATTTTCATTAGAGTATATTATCTCCATTTTAATGTGCTGTGTTGTGATTTTGTTTTGTTTGACCTGAATAGCTCAACCATGGCAAGTATGGACTTATGACCCTTGTTAAAGCACTTGCACTCCCATAACTGTGATGGAGCTTGTGCGTCTAATAGCTTAAATGAAGATAGTGATTTATTCAATTTGGCTTGTTCCTTGACATGATGAAAGTCTCTTGGGGAGTATTGCAAGAGGAGTATAAGAGTAGATGTCAGGAGAAGTGTAAATGAAATGTGAGAGATGTTGTGAACTGATCAGACCAATGGAGGGACTTGTTTTGAAAAGAGGTATTTTGAGTCGCCTTCATTCCTTGCCGGTCAACAGTTTGGGCAACGTTACACAATTACTGCTCTTTTGTTTTCAGATCTATAGGACATACCTCTGGCTGTTGTTAAGTGCAAATAATCTTCAACCAAGCAAATTATAAAATGACTATTTTAAATTATGTTCACAATTTCAGTTGCTTTTGCTCTTGTAAAAATGGGGCTATTTGTAAACATTCCTGGGTGGATCACCTGAAATGTACTCACATAACTTTAAATTAAAGCTGGCAATTGGCGCTTTCACAGCATATCAAGCATTTTATATAAAATCCAGTGTGCTCGAGGGCGGAGCCAAAACAGCAAAAATTGTTTCACTGTCCTCAAACCTTTAAGACAGTATTACACACGAAGTTCTGGTATATTGCTTATTATTGTTAATACATCTCAGCTTAGTGTCAGATCTGGAAGGTCTGTGACTTGGGAAAAACTGAATTTAAAGGGGGGGATATAAAAATGTAACTTAAAACTCAGGGATATTGACATTGGTCTGCATTTGGTGTTAATATTGTGTTCATTTACAATGAAAGAGTAGAAAAGTATTGAGAGACAAGCGGGTTAGCAAATAAGATGGAGTAATGGTACTTGTAGACTCATCCAGGGGAATAACAATTTTAATCCTTGTGTACAGCCATTTATTACAAAAAAAAGAGTTCATTCTTGACAGTCGCAACCTCTGACCTGCACTGGTCCGCCCCTCATAAAAATTCCCCTTGGAAACGGTAGACAACTGAGAAACTATGTCCATCCGGGTTTTGAGAGAACTAGACCCAATAGTTCTACATCTGCTGCAAGTTACCGTAGAGATAGCCAATGGCTGATGCACCTAGGCGTTTCAAGTTATGCTCAGCGCTAGACATTTCCGAAGGCACAAATTACTGATGATTGAGTTTCTATTTTCATTTTGTAAATGGTAATTAAATCTCACTCAGGGTTATTACTTCTTACAAAATGAGGGCATTCCTTATGAGGGCAGTGGTCCAGTTGTGGCACTCCTCTGGATTGCATCTCACTCCACCTTCCGATGTCCACAGATAAGTGCTTTATCATAGCGGTTGTCCAAAGAGGTATTTACTTTTACTCGAGAAATGATGCGTGATGCGAGCACTTAAAAATGAACATTTTTGGAAGTAGGAAAATAAACACCAATGCAGAGGTCACTGCTTGTCTGTGAACTATATATTTTTTAAATAGGTACAGAGAAGAATTCATCTTACTCTGTAGTTCTCATTAACGGACCTACTTAAAACACAATGGACTGGACCTGCTGCCTTTTTGATTGGGCAGGTGCTGACTTTGGGGCAGAATGAAGGCTGCAGGCTCTCTGGGAACCTTGAGCACCAGAAGATTTCTCTTCTTTCATACAAGGTCTTCAATCATTCAATCACTCCTTCGGTTGTGTGTTTCAGTATATTTGCAGCTTCCAGTTGGCTGATACGGAATCTGTTTTTTGTTTTCTTAGAGAAATCTTTGAAGTGTGCAGCTGATGTTCCAATTGATTAACGGAACCAAATTTAAAATCCAATTTAATTTCTCCATTCCAAATTTATCAACTAAACAGGTTGGTCACCCACGATCAATGGGTTTAGCCCCCGATCGCCCAAATTTTTCATTTTGACTTATTCTGACACAAAATTGTTTATTATTTAGTGAATAATGTTACCATGGCAACCAAGATCGATAGACGCTGTGTCCTAACCACTGCCTATATACATAATATAAAATATAAAGAAAAGAAACAGCTTTAAATTTGTGGCTTGAAGAGCGTCCACACAGAAATCACCATGGCGGCAGATGCGGACGCATGACGAGGCCAAATCCTAAGTAGCCCCGACTTTGTACAGGGGTTAAAATGATGAATAAGGGTGTTCTGAAGTGATGGTGCTCTGAGGAAATTACTGCATGAATCAATGTGCATCATATTCAGGCTTGTTGCCACATATAGGGCATATAAAGCAATTATAGACTTAATTATATATTCAACAACATTCCGTTTATGGTGAAAATGTGCACTGACTGTTACAATTGTAGACAATGACAGAAAATTAACTGCAGTGCTCGTTAGCTTGGAATATACGCTGAGGCAAATGAAAATGGACTGAATGCAAAGGGATTACACACTGGGGAATCATGGGGGTCCAGTGCTAGTATAAGAAATTTAGCAAGTCATTTCTCTCACTTTTATGTGAAATGATTAGGCAGGCAAATTTATAACAGAGATTGTTGCTAATTAGACAGTCAAACAAATGGACAGAAAAGAATTCAATTCATTGGAGTATTTCCCAAGAATTGAAGCAAATCCTTCTCAGACTTTTGTCAAATTACTGAGAATATCATGCATCGCCTATGCAATGCCATTAGCATGCGTTGAAGCCTTTTCCTATTTAAATTAAATAGGGTCAAGACTCAAATAAATTTTCAATGACATTTCAATGACATTTTATTGACTACTCAATTCTTTTCAATGGTGTTAGTCCAACATGGGCTTACCTGGAGGCAGAGGTGTGGTGTGGGCTGGGCCTTGATCAATTACATGCGAGGTAACAGAGCCAGAGTCCCCCTGTGCTTCCTTCAGTTGGTTTAGTTTTGGGAGGACACTACCTGCCGAGAAAGGGATGTTTTCAACAAGCTTAAAGAGTCCACGCTCAGTACTGTTCCAGCTGTAAGGGCAGGCTGCTGACTCCTTTGTGTCTCAGCCATGATCCACCTTTTGGAGTGTTGAAATCACTCTTTACAAAGCTAACACATCATACCACTGTAAGATCGTGCCAAGTCAAACATGGTGGTAGTGTGACAGCATTGGGATGCTTTGCTGTTTCAGGGCCTGAGTGACTTGCCATAGACTACTGAATTCAAGCTTTGGTTAACTAACAGAAAATCCAGGAGGAAAATGCCTGATCATCAGTCCATGATCTGAGGCTCAAGCATCATCTGCGAATGCAGCAAGACAATGATCAGCAGCACAAGAGGAGTTAAAGAAACAAAGATTTTTTCAGTGGCTAAATAAAAGTCCTGACTTCAACCGACTGAGCTGTTGATAATGTTACTCCCGTTATCTTACAAGGTATTGGATACTCTGTCCTCCGCTGTCCGCTCCAACCTCCGTTACCTTGGGGTTATCATCGATAACTCCATGTTGTCGGATACCCATGTTAGGCAACTGTCCAGATTATGCTTTTTCCAAATGAGAAATATCAGCAAACAGATATGTAGTCTCTAATGCAGAGCTGGCGATGCTAATGTCACTCCAAACATAGATTATTGCAACACGCTGTTCTCCATCATTAGTAAATCTGCTCTGGGCTGTCTGCAGGCCATCCAAAATGCTGCTGCTAGACTGCTCAACAAATCAAACAAACGGTCTCGCATCACCCCACTACTCATGTCCCGCCACTGCCTCCCAGTTCCCTTTTGGTTCAAGTTCAAAATTCTTATCCTCACATACAGAGCGCTCCACGGTCAGGCCCCAGCATATCTGACAGATCTGATTCATTTACTCTCATCATCCCATTCGCTTAGATCCAACAGTTAAACTTCTACCTGTCCCTTACATGCACCTAAAAAACATGAGGTGACCGAGTTCTTATGATCATAGCACCCACTCTATGGAATGCTCTGCCCATGCCCATTAGGTTTGCTGACTCAGTGGAATATTTTAAAAGTCAATTAAAGATGTACTTATTCAAACAGGCGTTTGATTATGACGCTGTCTGTCATTTGTATAACTGTTGTTTTCTTTGCTTCCTGTGTATGTATTTTGTTATTTTTTTAATCTATTGCCACATTCTACTGTTTATTTTCTTTCATGTCTGCAAAGCATTTTGTGACATTTGTCTGTGAAAAGCGCTATATAAATAAATTTTACTCGCTTATTTATTTATTTTTTTTTACCTGAGGCATGACCTGAAAAACAAGCAGTTCATACTCCAAAAGCTGTCCAATACTGCTGAATTAACACAGTTTTACAGAGAGTGGGCCAAAATTCTTTCACAGCCATATAAACAACTGATCTGCAGCTATCAAAAGTGTTCACTTTTTGTTGCCGCAAAAGGTGGCACGACCAGTTAAGTTCAGGGGGCAATTACTTTTCACATTGGTGGTTATAGGTTTTAGGAAAACACTTTTCCTACATTGAATGAAAATATCATTTAAATAATAATTTCCTTTTATTCTATTAAATTATATGTGAGGATATCTGATTGAAGGGATAAATACACAAAAATGCACAGGGGCAAATACTGTAGATGACCAACACTGACAAATTAGCGTAGAGAAAGTAATTTAGTTTTGCAGATTGATGCATCACCTATTGGGGAGCATCGCCAAACAAGTGGACTGAAGTAAACCATGAGAGCCCTTTGCTGCGGATATCTGCTGATACGTGAAGCGAAACTTGGCAAAAAGATGTGAGGCCATGTGTCGGGGAGATTGATGGAATCGTGTGAGAGATGCCTCAGATAATGGCAAATGCATTGTGTTCACTCTTCCCAGGACTTAGTTATGACGTCAAGAAGATGGCAAGACACCAAGACAACTGGGCTCAATAGACGGTATTGATGAAATGCAGATCAGGGGGTGTTGCACTAAATCCCAATTTGTCTGTGTCTCACAAAGGCACAGAGAGAGGTTCAGTCAAGCTTGGCAGTTGTAACCAGTAAAACTAAATTACCCCCCCACCCCCCACAACCACCACAACAAACCCCTTCCCCCATTACTCACTCTGCACAAAACCAGCTGGTTTTCTCTTTCACCTATTTTGTTCCTATGTTGAGGTTTGACTGTGAAGATTAGGCAAATGATGGGAGTACAAGGTTTGGGAAACGCAGGGAAGCAGAGGAGGATCTCCATTCAGACCACCCTCTCCACAAACTTACGTCTCGACCAAACTCTGACGCAGAACGGCTCATTTTCTTCGCATTTTTCACCTTACTAAAGAGTGAGGCCCTGTGCTTGGAAGTTTACAACTAGCCGGGTGGCAATTCCAGGCTGAGAAATGGCAAATACGCTCAACACTCAGCATCTTTCAACCAAATCTAAACAGTCAGTTGCAAGACTGTTGGCACGAACAATGTGTCGATTTTGCTTTGCACTTGTCTGTGTCAGAGAATTTACTGAAGCCATACACATCATCCTTTTTCAAGAGTAATCTATTGTTGCACAATGGCTCCTTATTTAATGAAATGAATTGTCACGTCAACTCTTTACTGCTCGAATTAGAGTTGAAAACAACCATACAATTGATGGGAATTGATTCAGTTCTTAACTTTACAACATTGAAAAACAACCAGGTCATATGTATTTCCTGTATGGGCCACTTCAAGATCCACATCCATCCACTGATGGGCTTTTTGAAGGTAAAGGTTCATGAAGCAGTTCCTTTCATGTACAATAAATGAATTTTTTTGCACTGGTCCCTTTGTCTTTCAGTCGCCATCACATGAAAAAAGAAATTTCGACTTTCACAATCAACCAGGGTTAGGTTTGGGTTTTTTTTTTTGTTTTTTTTTTTGTTTTTTGCACTGTCTTGCTGAAATAATGAAGACCTTCCCTGTAAAAGGCATCTGGATGACAGTATATGTTGCTCCAAAACCTTAAATATAGTACTCAGCATTAATGGTGCATTTACAGGTGAGCAAGCTGCCCATGCCATGAGCACTAATGAACCCCTGCACTGCCAAGGGTGCTGGTTTTTGAATGGTGTGTTGATAACAAGCCTGATGGTCCCTCTTCTCTTCGGCCCGGAGGACAGTGTCCATGATTTCCAGAATTTCACATTTTGATCGCTAGAACTACGGGACAGTTTTCCACTTTGCCTAAGTCCATCTAAAATTAGCTTGGGCATAGCGAAAGCAGCAGCGATTCTAGATCTCATTTATATATAGTTTAAACTTTACATGGCAGAGTTTTAACTTGCATTTCAGGATGTAGTGACAAACTGTGTTCACTGACAATGGTTTTCAGAAGTGTTCCTGAGCCTGTGCAGTGACTTCCACCACTAGATCCTGTCTATTTTTAATGCAGTGCCAACAGAAGGCCTGAAGATCATGGCCATTCAATATTGGTTTTCAGCTTTGACATATACACACAAAGATTTCTCAAGATTTTCTGAATATTTTGAATACTATTATTAAGTACCGTAGGTGATGAATCTTCAAAGTTTTTTTCAATTTTGTGTTGAGAAACGTTACTCCTACATTATTGAACGATTTGCATGTGCAGTCTTTCACTGGCTGGTAAAGCCCTCGCCATCTTCACGTTTTATTAATTCATCTTCCCAAGGACCCTTTTTTAAACGTGTCATGTTACTCACTCATTGCTAATTAATCTAATTAGCTGTGAGATGTTCCACTAGATCAGTGGTTCTCAACTCCAGTCCTGGGGACCCACAACACTATAAATTTGTGTTCCAGCTCAGCAGTGGGATCCTTCATTTAATCAGCTAATACTAATTAGGTCAAGTACAGGTCACATTTTAAAAGTAATGTGAACCGCCGAACAAAAAAATTGGATCTGCGTAAAAAATCGGAATTGTGCATTAAGACCTGCCGTGTGAACTAAGCCTTCGTTGCCCCTATCCCATTTTAAAATGAGTTGCTGACATCAGATTCAAAGTTGGAGGATATTTTTCAAAAAACAACTACATTTCTCAGTTGTAACCCATGGTATGATGTCTTTATACACTTCTCTATTATAGAGTTCAAGTGATTTACAAATCATAGCGTTCTATCTTTTACATTCATTTACAAACATGGTGTCCCAATATAGCAAGCCGAAGGAAGGCCCGGGCGGGATAAGAGTCAAACACGCTGACCACGTCACCAATGTAGCCAGGGCACGTACTTATTAGGAGACATTTCTAGTGACAGGACCCTTCAACAGTTACATCTCTCCCCCTCTTTCAGGAGTATGTCCACATGCCCCATGCTTTACACATGCTGCCATCCATTAGGATCCCCCAGATCCTGCCGGCTATTCCAGAATGTAGCAGGCCGAAGGAGACTTGAACCCCAGACTCCCGGGAAAGAGACAAACACGCTGACCACGTCGCCAAAGAGCCAGGCTCGTTGGTAAGGTAGCCAGGGCGTGTGCTTATTAGGAGACATTTCTAGTGACAGAACTCTTCAACTGTCACACCAAATTTATAGGAAATGAGGTTGTAGTAAGAAGTGTCTTATCAACAGTGTCTGATGGTCAAGATTATGCCCGAGAGACAGATAAAAGTGTGATCAGACAGTGATTTGTACCTGTCGAATACGTGTGATGTGCATAATTCTGAAAATAAATCAACATTTCTGCTTCTGTTATTTGCTAACCTGGTGGTTTCAGTGGAGAACCAGATTATTTCTAATACCAAAAAATTTACTCTAACATATGCTTCACCAAATACATGAATTATTATAAGCTGTAAAACTGTAGCTACACACCCAGTGACCATTGCTATGCAACGCACACCCCTACTGTTAAAACCCCAGGCTCTTTTCAGAAGTTTATGCTGTTTACGTCAGCAGAAACGCTAGCTGGTTGCCTATGGCAACCAAAGCTGGACTCACATGGTATTGTGCAGGAGCTAATTTAAATTATAATATTACCCATTCGACTCAGATTTAAATTAAATTTTGCAGGACACTTTTTTTAAACCTCAACACGTGATGCAGACAAGGTAATCACCTTCAAAACATGGAGAAACTGTCTCTAACTGAAATTGCAAGTCTGTCAACTGACTTTCACAGAATCTGTAGCAATTTTCAAAACAAACAAAATTTGAAATTTACACCCTTATCACACCATAATGACAATTGATGTGAAAGGACTTATTATGCACCATAAGGGGAAAGATCATGTGAACAACCTCACATTGGCTTGGCTCCTCGTCTCGATAATACATTTCAGTGTTGTCTCGCAAATTTTGTATAAACAGCACTTCTCATCGAAGACTGTCACAAGGACATTACATTTTACAAAATAAAAGCACTGAAAGAAAAAAGGGGCACATGCCACATCTGAACAATGCTCCTAAATGACAAGCAAATGAATAAAAATTTGGATTGCGATCCATGATCATGTAGCTGTGCAATTACTAACTGCCTTTACCATTGTACATTGGGGAATGGTTCCAGGCAGAAGGCTAATGTGACGGGGTTGTAAATAAAGGGTCAGCCCGAATGCAGATCAAGTTAATCAGGTTTATTAACCGAAAAATCCTCATACAGTCTTGACAAATGTTTGGTTAGAACAAAGGGCATCTTGCAAGAGCAAACCAAATTGAAGACAAAAAATCTCAACAAAGGTGAGATAGTTAAACTGATTGTTAAAAAACTCAAATATTTGTCCCTAAATATCAGTGAAGCTACGGTTTGAGAGAGAATTTAAAAAGTATATTTCTGCAGGGTTTTGCAAGACCACGCCTCCAGCCGTCCAGCTCACCTGTCTACTAAGACCTGGACTGCACTTCTCGCATAATTCAATTATCACCTGCACCAGTTTCTCATTTCCACTGTGCGATAGCAGTGTGCTATTGAAGACCAAGCTCTGCATTTAGCAGGGGTGATGGGAATCTGGCACCATGTCAGATTTCCGGTGTGCTGCGATTGGCGAGGGAAAAAATAAAATGCGAGATACATGCGTGCAGAAAGTTCGTAGACAGTAGTCCTAGATGGGCTTTGACAGACCTCTCCCCCTCAGCCTATGACCTTTGCTCTCAACTAGTCCAAAGCATTGATGTATTATTAGAACTGGATACTGAATCAGGGCTGAGATGCACGCCGACAAGGGCTTAGCGGTTAAGCTGATATTGCAAGTCACGTGTTGCCATGGGGGGTAAAAAGACATTTTTCCAAAGGGAACAATTGAAAAAGACACAGAAAAATCAGTGAATATAAATATATATATATACATATATATATATATATATTTTTTTTTTTTTTTTTTTTACTACCACAAATGATCAATATATAATCTGTTGATTTTTCTCATTTAAATCATTGGTGCCTTTTCCACGGCAACGACAGGCTACATGAACACCAATGGGGCCTTGTCTTTAACCGTGCTCTCGTAAGCAGGGCAGCAGCTTCAGATCTCCGTGTGCAGCTCCCGTCTGGAGATTCCGTGCCATCAACTTACGTTATTACCAAGTCGGTAAAGTGAGCAGGAGTAACGACACCAGCGTTTTTATTTATTGTATTTCATGAATTGTTTTGTTATGTAGCGACTTGACTGCTTCACCTATCTTTTATGTAGCATTACAGAATATACAGTAAGATAGCAAAGGTTGTTGTTGGTTAACTAAGGTTGGATAACGGGCGTGTGTTCGGCAACTATTGAAGCTGACATCTTATAATCGTGCCTGTAGCTAACACTTGCTTTGCTTTTTCATATTAAAATGTTCAAGATGCACCTAAACTGAGTTGTATATTTCCATTACATCGAATATCCTACACCGATTCAAGGTAGGCCTACTGTGTTTTGCTGCTTCATGTATTCTGGCTATGTACCTACAACGTCCTTATGTGCACTTTCAGCACGGTATAAATTCAGCCCAAAAAAGTACAGCAACTCATTTATTTACCCTTGCATGCACATTCTTAATTAGAACAATAGCATTTGTGCATACTTGATGTTGTAACTTTTCAGCGACTTTTAAGATAGACCTACTTTATATATTGTATTTTATTATTTTATGCATGCGCGTAAAATACAGAGATCGTGTTTGTAGTTCAGCCTTTCTTAGAAGTGTTCAGTGGGTTGGAAACGCTGGACAAGATGAGATGTGAACGACACTCTGTTAGTGAGCAGCACCAGTGTATGGGAGTGATGCTGTGGAGATTCGTTGAAGCAGCTGGACTCCATCTCCGCAGAGAAAATACGAGAATCCCAGAAGAAAGAAACAGATGAGAACGAAATGAAGATCGTTAAGGTATATTTTAGAACGGCTGATTATGTGAGGACTTCGAATTTACTGATCCTGTATAAGAGGAAGGAAAAGAATTCAAACTCAACTAATATCGAATAAAATCAGCACTTTTTCGGCTTACCTTGATGTTTAAACACCCAGAGAACGATTTGGGTGCGCAAAAACGTGAAGCACACATCTAATCAAGAAAATTTAGAGTTAAATTTCTCATGCTGACAGACGTGGTACTGGCATATAACGGCAGCGGCTATTGATGACGCACCGGGTTGCAAGGGCATGCGCAGCATATGCATTTGTGATATTGAATATTAAAATTAAATTCTCATGAATGGCGCATGCACCCTGCGAAGGGTTGGCGAGCTGTCCAGGGTGGCAGCTGTCCTGCCTTTTGCCCAGAGTGTTTGGATGGGCTCCATTTCCCCCGCGACCCTATTGGGAAGGGGCGGTATAGAGAATGTATGGATTTAATGAGCTTTGCTACGTACGCTAAAAGTAATTTCGCCTGAGCTGCCGGATAGCTCACTCGGTTAAGGCACTGCGTAGCAGTGCAGAAGTGATTATCACGTCACGGACTCCAGCCCCGGACGTACCAACCGGTAGCAGTCAGCAGCTTTTTCAGAGTAGTGTACGATTGGTTATTGAGCCACAGGGTTTCAAATTGGGAACGGACTGCTGGGAAAGGGAAATAAATAAATAGCTTTGTTCGTTGCTCAAGCGCCTCCTGTTGGCCAGACGGGCGCTCGTCTGTTCATGTTTGGTTATCCTCCGCCCTTGCTCTGAACTTGCGAAGGTTCAAGCAATGAGTGTGTGTGTGTGTGTCAGTGTGTGTATGTGTGACCTACTGTACTCACACCTGCCGAAGTAGAACTGATATTTCCCGCGCTGTGGAGGGTGGGTATTCCCACAAGGACATTGGTACTTCATGCAAAATAAGGGAGGAGCAAACATTTAAAAGCTTGCATGGCAGCCCTCTATCCAAATCATTCCTCATTGTGCTCTGTGTATACAGCAATCTGCATGCTCTCTCACTTGAAAATGTGCGCTGGGAAAAGGTTTACTGTCCATGAGGTTTTGGAACAGCTCTTTGACAGTGCAAGTGACATAGAGGAGAATGTGTCTGAGACAGAGGATTGTGTTGAGGAGGACCCTGATTTTGAGGCATTATCATCTGATGAGAATGAAAGTGTTGACCCTCCTGTTGTCTCTCAATCACCAGCAGACACAATTCCTTCCCAAAAATGGGAAGAAAATATGGTCCCTTTCCGCACTTCAACAGTGGGGTAGACTTCCAAAATACTGACTCACTCCCTCACTTCTAATCCAGGTTCATAACTCATCTGTTCAGGCTTTCTTACTTACTTTGATTGGTCCTGGGTGTCTGTTTGTTTGTTGTTAAATGTTTATTTTAGCCGTTTGTATTTTATTTTATTGTGTTTGACCCTGCTTTTATTTGTAAAGTGACCTTGAGTGTCATGAAAGGCGCCCATAAATAAAATGTATTATTATTATTATTATTGGAATATCCATTGTGCCACTCAAAATAAAACAAAAAAAAAACATCCCTGTAAAGTAATCTTAAGCGATTTCACCTCATCAAAATCTCATTGGGGAAGCTTTTGATTTAAGAACATAAAAGAGAGCAATAGAATCTGTTTGAAGTGCTTCATTAGGCATCATTATGGTTCCTGTAACACCTGCAACATCATTAAAGCCAGAGCATTTTTTTTTACTTTCTCACTTAATAATTTCATTTCATTTGACCTCCACTTTAGGATAACTCCATCTAGTGGTTGAAAACCTTCACCAAATATCCATCAGAAGGTCATTTCCTGGTTACCAAGTGTACCTATTGCAATACTGACTCGAGTGCACTCAATCCATGTAATATCAAGCAATATACAAATTCAATACAAATCAAACTAGACCGTACAGAGCTTAGACCGTACAGAGAGAATCAGTTGGGTTAACTGACAGTGAAGCCAAAACTATAAAGTTCCGCCACCCAATCTCTCGGTGCCATGTTGATACCCAGCCACGGAAAATGAGAGCGCGCTACTGCGCACCAAAAAATATCTAAGGTATAGGCATGAAACTTTGTGCAAATGTAATGTGTACCACAGGGATTATTTTGAAGATTAGCAGAATTCTAAATTTTGCCGGGGAAAGTCAAACTGGTGGACAACTAGGGGTTTTTGTGCACTCATGACAGCATAAAATTCCATGTTTCTAGTTATGCCAACCAGTGGATGAGATTGAAGGTTGGCTAGCCTAATACAGGCATGCTGTATGTGAATATGGTAGGCACTTCATGTTTTCAAGGGCAGAATGTTTTCTCAGAAGTTTGACTCAATTAACATGTTGTTCAATTTCCGTGACTATAAATTGAGGAAAACTCTGTCCATCTGTATCCATTATTTTCTTCAGTAGGTTGGCCTATCAAGCTAGAACAGCACATGGGCATTGACCAGTGCTTTAAACAAGGATAGACAAAGTAGATCTTCCCATTTTCTCAAAATTTACTGTGCCGTGAAAAAGTATTTGCCCCTGGCCCAATTAATTTTTTTTTTGCTGATTTGTCATATTTAAATGTTTCAGGTCATCAGAATAATTTTCAAATGAAACAAAAACAATGTTAGTGAACACAAACCCTCTGTGCAGAGGCACAGAACCACAGATGCCAGCGTCTAAACAAGGCCGTCATTGTAATTGCTCCTGGAACATGTGACGGTAGATTAAATGTTCATGACGAGGTGGTGCCCGAGAGCTATTCAAGAAAATGGGAGTTCTTATGTCTAAAATCATGAAATAAATGTTGCATGAATCACATTGCTCCATAAAGCCCGATCTGTTACCAGCTCGGCATATGTGGCCACAGAAGCTACGTAGGGTCCAAAATTAACACCCGCCAATGGCTGATAAATTTTAGGTCTGGCGAGTACATTCTGGAGACTACCCGCCACTGTAGCTGGCAGCTGACCGGAAAAATATGAACAGGCAGGGTATAAATGTGCTGCAGAAAGCTGCTGGCTGCTGTCACAAAACGCCTGAGTCATTTGAGCTTCACAGATGATTCCTTGTGTGCCCTTAGCGCAGGCCTCTGTAACAAAAAAAAAAGTTCTGCTCCGAGAGCCCGGAAGGAAAGCCCACAGCCAACCTGCGTTGAGAACGCTGTAATGGTTTGTAGTGTTTGTCGTCTCCATATTCATTTGTCTGCTATAAAGGTTTGCTGCACAAGAAATCAAAACTTCATCTCAAATGTGCATCAGTCTCCAGGGCTCAGGCTCTGCCCCCTCAGGCAACGCCATCGGTCATGGCCCTCATAAAATTGTCTGATGCTACCACTGGGAAGACAGCTATTCTTTCTCGGACTGCACACGCTATTGGAAAGAAAGATAGACCCTATTTGGACTTTTTATGACTGTGCGAGTAGGTTGATTTAAGCTGTTTTATAATATGCGAATGTTACCCACCAAAAAGCTTTCCTTGCTAATTATGTTTCATTGTTTTATTAGCTCGCTAGGTAACGGCAACACCAAAGGTACCTAACTAGTTACTTTATCTAGCTGGTTGATTCGCCAGCTCGGTAACAGTAGCTAGCTAGCTAGCTACCATTTTTATTAGCTAATCATATTGTTAGTTAATTGCTTCTTTATATAATATATAAATTATATAATATATTCTGTAACTGCGAAGAAAAAAGAAGCAATTAACTAACAATATGATTCAGTATTCAGTAGAGTTCAGTATACTGAACTCTGAACTCACTAATTCTTCCATAATTGTTTTTAATTGCTGCACTAAAAGGCAAATACCACTGAATTCATTAATGTATTACATTTGCCTGTCTTGAAACTGTTGTATTAATATTTCAGGTGTCAGGTCTCATCTTCGGCGGTCCAGCACGTGGGCCAGATCGCTGCCCCACTCATTATTCAATCAGAATCACCCTTTTCTCATTACTGCTGAGTGGTAGCAGCATGTATAAATGCCAAAGCTTCAGCATTGGTCCCTCGCTAGTTCTTGGAAGCCATATGCTTGTAAAGCTTTGAGCTTCGTTTTGCGTACTTATAATTGCTAAACCAAACCATTGATATAAATGCTGTGAAGTGCCAGCACTTTTTTTTTTCACGAAACCTCGTTTTCATTTTTCTTTAACTGTTATTATAATACAAGTACCATAGTGTTAGTACATATTGTTTGTATTACTCATAGTCTGTTTTTTGGAACTGTGATTCCTGTTTTGTTTGTAAATTTTTTGTATGCTTCCCGCTTGCGTGGTCGGAATAATAAATCATACGACCAAATCCACTTTTGCACTTGAATCCAGTCCACGTTTTCCTGGTTAACAAACAACCTCATGTTACATAATGGTAATGGGAAGGTACTCCGCACACGTTGGGTAGCTAGCTCTTTTCACAAAAATTTGCTGGCAAGACAGCAATTGTATTGTATGCATGCTGTATGTGGCGTATATTCTGAGCAGCCAGAGTAACGTCATAGCTAAACACCGAAAAAGAGAATGCTCTAATAAAATGGCGCACCTCATTCAAGGTAGAATAGCCTGTTTGCTCACACCCTTTGTTCGATATTTGAATTTCATGGGGGTTGAATCACCCGGAAAAGGTTAGAAGTTGAATTTATTGTAATCTGGGAATGATTTAAGCAGCAAATTGTTTTGGATGATAATGCCCCTTTAAGCCTTGTCCAGGCATACACAGGTATTTTTGAAAAAGTAGCATTTTCAATGTGTTTCTGTAATGGCCGATGAAATACGGAGGCCAGGTGCAATGACCAGAGAGAGAGAGAGAGAGCAGCACGGACACAGTACAAACACAGGGAATAATACAGACCAAACAAAAGTACTCGCGAATCCAAAGGATGTACAATAGTCCTAACCACGGAAGCACAGAGAGATAGAAAAAGGGAGAAGAAACTCCAATAATAAGAAGATAGAAAGTCAAACAAGACCTGACTACAGATATCTTCGGCTATAGTGCTTAGCTACAAACAGACACTCTAGCAAAGAGGTGTGGTGAACATCCGGCTTTATATAAAGTCCGGGGAAGTGCCGCCCCAGTTCAATCAGCCAGCTGGGCAAAAAATCCGATTGAACAGGAGTACAATATCGTCCTGGGACGAGAGCCACAAAGAAAAGTCCAGAACACATGCACAAACATCCAGAACCATGACAGTTTCAGCCATTACATTTTGGTCTCTGATCAGGGAAAGATTAATAGAAACTTTAGTTTCACTGTTTATGTGTGGAACAGGAAAACAGAGTTTTTGGCCTGTGACACCAGTGTGTGCACCCTATAGTGTGCGTATAGGCTTATGATTGGCCTAAGTGGTCTTGCAGTAAATTATGTCATCGCTGCCTGTGGGATTGGCTTGTACTTGACTGCAATAATTGTGTTTTTGCATTCTAGCATGGACAGCATTTTTCTTCTTCATAAACAGAGGAAAAACCCTGTATTTAAAAATATCCACGTACATATCGACTTAGCCTTTCCATTCCGTGGCTGTGTTCTCAGTTGAAAAGGCTATCAGATTCTGATAGGCCTCTTGCTACAGAAGTACACTGATTAGAATCCACAATCCTTCTTAGTATTCACAAGCCTGTATACTATTTGCAAGTCTTCTTAACTCTGGCATCATGGATTCATCTGCAAGCAAGAAAACTGATATATAAGGATGAGCAACAAGAAACATATAAACAAGGATGGTTTTATTTTGCGTAACATGGCAATACAGCTCAAGGCAACATGGATCGAAGATAAAAAATGGAATTTCTTCAAATCAGAGTGTGCTGGCTAATTTCTTGATCTTCCCAATCCCCCGCGTCCTCTGTTCCCAATCCCTTTTGAAGATCTGGGGATCTGAGGAAAAGGGAGGAAGAAGGTGTGCCTCCATTTTAGATGAGAACTTCGGAGGAGGGGGTTTTGCGTTTAATGGACCTTGGGATGACGGAAGTCTTTTCCAGCAAACTTGGCTTTGTCTCCAAGCTCCTCCTCAATTCTGGAAAGATGGAACCATAGGGACACTTCTTAACACCACTGTACTAAAAGGCATCGTGTTTCTTCATATAATGAGATATGTGGCTTACTGCCATCATGGGGATCAAGTAACATCTGAGTTGTTTGTCAGATCTGGATATGTAGCACTCCAGAGACTAGAATTTTTGTGAAGGGAAATTTCCTTTAAGTCAGGTCTAAGCTCACCTCATCATTTGGTTGTATTTTGCCAGACGCTCTGACCTGCAGGGTGCACCGGTCTTGATCTTTTCATGGGGCAAAAAATGAAGAATGGTCAGATGAATGAGAAGACCAACTAGAATTTCTTCACTCAAATGTAATGGATATCTGAATGAGAAGAGGTACCTGTCCAGTGCACAATCCAACGACCAAGTCAGCGATAAATGTATCTTCTGTCTCTCCAGAACGGTGGCTGACCATTACACCCCAACCATTGGTCTGGGCCAGCTTGCACCTGCAACATAGTCATGTTGCCACCGGTCAGTAAATGCCATCCACCTGAAGATTTATTAATCTTACAGTATATGATCTCAGTGGTGTGTGATACTCAAGCATGACAATGCAAACACTGCAGCATCTGATCATTAGGCCTGAATTGCATCTCTGGTTATGAACACTTCTGTCTTAATGAGAGTCAATGGCCGTCATCTCAATGGGCAGCCTCTCAGGCCTCATGTACTCACGCTTTGATGGATTCTGTGACGGAGCCAATCTGGTTGACCTTGAGCAGCAGGCAGTTGCAGGCCTTTTTGTCCACAGCCTGCTGGATGCGCTTGGGGTTGGTCACAGTTAAGTCGTCTCCCACCACCTGAATATCCACGGAGGCAGTGAACTTGGCCCAGTGATCCCAGTCATCCTGGTCAAAGGGGTCCTCAATGGACTGGACTGTTAGCATGATGTTGGACAGAAAAGATAATGAATGAGTGAGTGATTATGACAGAAAACATTCAAGGAATGATCTGAACTGATGTTGAGTTTATACAGTATTCAGCTGGAGCATTTGTTAGCTCAAAGACGAAGGTTAAGTATTGATAGCACCACATGCATTTTTGCTCCTGTCTAATACCTGGGTAGTCCTTGATGAAGCTCTTGTACAAATCCCCCAGCTTTTCACCCGAGATGTGGCGGGCAGGGTCATCAGGAGATTTGAAGTCCAAGTCGTATTTGCCACTTTTGAAGAACTCTGATGCAGCAACATCCATCCCAATGATGATCTTGTCAGAATATCCAGCCTTCTCGATGGCAGATTTCAACAGCTCCAAGGCTGCGGAAGAGATGTGAGAAGACAGCTCACAAATACTGTCAAATGACTGAAAATAGTCGATGCAATTCAACACTGAAATTAGTTATCACAAAGAGAAACTGCAGCATAGGTTTCATCACCAGATTCCTTGGGCTACAGTCTGATTGCCCCCAAAAAGCAAAATTCTACTTATTCGCACCCTCATTGTTCTCCAGGATATTGGGGGCAAAACCGCCCTCATCTCCGACATTGGTGGCATCCTTGCCATATTTTCCCTTGATGACAGACTTCAGATTGTGGTAGACCTCAGCACCAATCCGCATAGCCTCGTGGAAGTTGGCAGCACCGACAGGCAGAATCATGAACTCCTGCATGGCCAGCTTGTTCCCGGCATGGGAGCCGCCATTAATGACATTGAAGGCCTGAGGAAGGAGAAGCCAAATAAGATTAGTACGAATCTATCTGAAAATATTGCTTCTGAAGCTCATTCTCTCATATGACTCATATCCTACTTTTCTCAGAAATCTTATTGAGTAGCAGAACGATTACCTACAAAATATGTCTGAATATGATTTGTTGATTAAAGGCTTGACTGCACTCTATATTCTTCAAAGGATTTCCTGGCTCTCTGTATTTACCCCAGTCACACACACACACACACACACACACACTCACACACACACACACACACACACACACACACACACACACGTAAATCCTGTTCGCATCCAGCACTCACAGGCACGGGCAGGATCACATCTTTGTGCCCGGCAAGGTCAGCAATGTGGCGATACAGAGGGACGCCCTTCTCTGCAGCACCAGCCTTACACACAGCCAGAGAAACTCCCAGGATGGCATTGGCACCAAACTTCGCTGTTAAGGGAATATGAGTGGGAGGGTGGGAGGGGAGGGGAGGGGGGATGTGTAATTTCAGCACTGAGGCTCTATGCACAGTAAATATAGTCTGGAAATGATTTGGGAGAGATTTTAGGCAAGATATTAGACCCTGTGTTTGCTGGTGGCGGCAAATGAACATTTCCAAGTCAACAGGAACCCATTGTCTTAAACCAGGGGTCCTCACTATTATCCAAAAAAGACCAGTATGGGTGCAGGTTTTCATTTCCAGCCGAGCAGATGCACAACTCATTCTACAAATCAAAGTCTTTAGCATAGATTCTAGGGGTTAAATGATAAAACTAGGTGCGTAACTGCTTGGTTGGAATGAAAGCCTTCACCCATACCAGCCCTTTCTGGATAGGATTGAGACTCTGTCTTAAGATTAGAACATTGTTTTACTGAGTCAAGAAAGATACCCAGACATCAGTTGTGCAGCCAAAGCTAATGTGAGATGGCATGATTCTTGACCAATATCGGCACTATACAGTTGAGATTGAAGAAGTGACAGCTATACTCACACTTGTTTTCAGTTCCATCAAGCTCCAGCATGAGCTGGTCAATCTTCTCCTGCTCAACCACACTCAGCTTCTACTTGAGAAGAGAGATTTGGAATGTGATGGTCTGTCCCAGGTATGTGTCCAAGACTTCAATATGGATCTGTTCTCGCAGACTCACCTTTTCAATCAGCTTTGGGGCAATTTCTTTGTTGACGTGATCAACAGCTTTCAGTGTACCTTAAAATTAAAAATAGGCACTGAGCGCACACATTCATATAAAGGTAACACTTTACAAGAAGGGTACATCAGTTAATGCAGTATTAAGCATTAACTACCAATTAAGTAAGAGTTAACCAGTGCATCAGAGAGCTAAGTAAGCATTAGGTAACCTTAACTTACCATTTCTTAAAGCTCTTTGACAACCTTATTTTAAAGTTGAAAACATCCCTTAAGTAGCACCTCGAACTATCAAACTATTCAATAATGTATGAACTAATACCTTATTTAACATGAACATCATTAGTATATGGTTAGTAGACCCATGAGTTTACTGTTGATTAACTGTCGGTTAATGCTTCCTACTGCTTTAGCTAATGTTAATTCATGTACCCTTATTGTAAAGTATTTACCCAAATAAGGTTTATACATATTTTTGAAGAGTAAAAAATGGGTGATGTATTTGCAAGCTGATTGTGGCCCCCAGGACTTGACTGTGATCTCCCTCACCTTTGCCCAGGTAACGAGCCTTGTCACCATCTCTCAGCTCCAGAGCTTCATGGACACCTGTGGAGGCACCGCTGGGCACAGCCGCTCTAAAGCGTCCTGACAGATACAAAGGGCCACAGGATATAGGAAGGATCAGAAAGTTGGAAAGCCGTGAAAATAGAGTGGAATGTCGACATGCTAAAAGAGTTTTTTGTGCGTAACTTCATGGGTGTGTAGTTGAGTGTGTGTGTGTGTACGTGTGATTGTGTGTATGCATTTATCATAAGCGTGTGCATTTAACATTTGTGTAAGTGTGATTTTGGCAGGTATATTTGTTCGTACTGCACCTTTGGCTGTGTACAGGTCCACCTCTACAGTGGGGTTTCCCCTGGAATCGAGGATTTCACGGGCATGGATCTTTGTGATTGACATCTTGACTGTGGAGAAACAGATACAGTACATAGTTGGAGAAAAGAAGAGTTTGTGGGCTATGTTTTAATGGAAGAGAATGCTGTCACATTTTAATCATTCACTTGTAACTGCAAGCCACTGAAAAGACATTAACCAATCTGTTGCAGTTAAGTTTTTCACTATACGTACATCATCATTGACTGGACTGTCTTACTACATTGTCTTTGAAACCAACAGACTGGGAAAATAAGAGATGAGAAGCTGACCGTAGCATATTGTCAAGGAGACCAACAATAAAGGGAAAATTTATGGGGGCACGGTACACATTTCTTCTGCTCGGGTCTTATCAGTCTGATGGAGGGTTGCTGAAGTTCCTAGTTTGAGCCATAGGAGGAGTATTGGGACCTGAAGCCTTGTCCACACTAATATGAATAGTCTTCTAAAGGATATTTTCTGCCTCGGTTTAAAGAAAAAAAATTCTGTCCTTTTGACCTCATTTCACAAAATATCTCCGTTACATACGAGAATGCAAAAACTACTACAAATGCTCAAAGTGTGGTGGACCACTAGGTGGCAGTAAAGTCTACACTAATGATACGTCAAATACCAGAGGACATAACAAAAAGCAACAACCGATAGGAGTACATTGAGATGTGGTGTCATCTTTCCTAAACGCTCTGCTTTACATATCAATGTGGATACACAGGAAATGGAGAAAAAAATCTAAAGAATTGAAAAAATCTCAACTTTAGAAGGCATTTTCAGTGACCTCAAATGCCATTTGCGGGTGGGCGAGAAGCAAAAACACTTAGAAAACGCCACGTTTTCAAAAATACCCATGTACGCTTGGACAAGGCGAGACTTACATCTGGGTAGGTGAAGTCAGGGAGACTAACCTCGATGGGCCTTTGTGCTTTAAGCTGAAGTCGGGAAGATTGCTCGACCAAGAGGACTTAGACAAGCCCCTCCCCTATTTGCTCTGAGATCCACCCAGTCCCTCCCTCGATTTTTCGTGCACATCCGAAGGCACGTGCGAATGGTCTGATTGGTTAATTGAGCCGGGAGTGGTAGAATTTCGCAGATCGCTTTACAGGCTGTGAGCATGTCTAACCATAGTGACAGTTTCAGTAAATATGACCAAAAAATCTTCCTGACTTCAGCTTTAAGTCCAAAACTCCTTTACTGGCTTTACTACTGTTTCTATCTTTCATGTGATATGATTGCTCTTTTCAGAAACCAGAGAGGTTCTATCTCCTCTATGCAATCACCATTTCCACAGTACCACCAGTTGGGAGTCATGTCAGCAGATACCCTCTTAAAACTATTTTAGTACCTCTGTCTTCATTGCTCTCATAGGCAGTTTATTAATAGTTTAATTTTATAAGGAGTTGTGGGGGGGGGGGGTACTTTGCCCATCCAGCCAGCTTCAACCTTGTATCATCCTGCTGCCTTCTATCATATCCCCCCCCCCGCCCCCGCCCATACACATACAATCTATAAATTGATTCCATGCTTTCTGAAGACACTGCGATGCCACTGTGCAGTGCCATCAAATCACTGCCAAAACTGTTGGAAATTGGACTCATAATTGTCAGTGATCAGCACTGTAATAGCCCAAAACTCAGAGGCCAGACAACCTCCTAAAACTTTGGGGCGGAGGAGTGGCATCTTGCAAATCATAATTTAGTCTGACCTTCTCAAACCACTTCTTGAACCTTGATCTTTCTGTGACAGATGGATGACCTTTCTGTGTAAGTCTGCAGTGATTGCGGGTGTGTCAGTACAGTATTACAGAATTACAATTTGGCAGAGGTGCAGCAGGCTGATATTTTTACACCAATGAAGCCAGGCCACAAAGGCCATCAGCGCATGGACCAGAGGAATATTAAGCGGCTGCTGTGCTGAAGCGAGTGACTGCTTGTAAGTTTATGTTGTTCTTTTCAAAATGACAAATTTCAGCAGACTTTTTGGAAGGACAAAAGTCATAGCACAATTATTGTAATTTGGTAAACATAATCCATTTGAGTTTATTCATTATTACATACGTTTTTGGTGGTTTTTTTTTTTTTACATCCATCATCAATTTTTTATTTGGTCCAGCAATAATCATGAATTTTCAGAAACTTTGTGAAATGATTTTCAATGCTTACCTAAATTTAAAAGGATCTATTTTTTTCTGTAGTTATTTTTTGATGGTTGCAATCATACGGGGAATGATTTGAAAAGAGAAAAATGAGACGCTGACTGCACTTAACGGCACAGTTGGTGACAGCAACACAAAGGCAGTTAAGAGTTTGTAGCTTTCAAAGCAATCAGTCTGCACAATGTGCAATTTTACATTCAGATGGCTGAACTGAGACATTATTGCTTCCCTCTGTACATATGGATGTCAGCAGAAAAATGTGTCGCAATTTGCCACACTGAGTCCCAAGGCTTCCACCCTCTGTGGTTACTGAGGTCCCAGGTACTCCTTCTCAATGAAGGGGCAAGGGGGTGGGATCAGAGTTATCAAGCATATCTCTGTTCTCGTCAACCTGCTGACACTGCACTTGCCGGTATATCAAGTGCTGAAATTTAACATGGAGAATGAGGAAGGGCAACTAAATGCAAAACAGTTAAGACCAAAGACTCATGTAATAATGAATAAATTCATATGGATGACAATTTCTTGATTACAATGTTTGTGCTATTACCTCAGATGGGATTTCACAGAGAAGTAGAGTAATGCTGAATGAACCCTATACTGTTTGTGACATTTAAAGAACTCTGCTTCCCCTGCTCAATGTACAAATGTCATTACCATAGAAAATCAATAGAAGCAAAAGCCAGATTATTCTTTCCTGTGAGATTTCTGGAAAGAGCAAACATTTGCTTCATGTTATTGCAACATTGATGCATGTTTGGGTTAAGATAATCAAGTTACTGCTATTTATCAGCACAGAATCTGATATCCTGTAGACCACCTCTTTAACTTTCCAATATAATTATTTTTAAAACAATGCTGACAGAGAAATATTTAATAGCTCTGATCATTATATTTCCTTTGTATTTTTAGATGAACTTGCATGCAGTTAGACTATTTTTAGATTTTTCATGATTACATTCAAAGACAAATAACAGAAGCCCTGGATTATTTATGCCGTAACCTTTGAAGTTCCCTTTGTATGGAAAGCTGAACAATAACATTTGAGGTTACACGGCATTTGACATAGCATAAGCGTGTTGCAACTGTACTTTGCTCATTCACAGTGCTTGTAGAGGGTACTGTTCAGGAAATTGTGCAACATGACTGACTGTTAGAAACATGTAAATACCTTAAGGGAACCACTGTCGATTAATGTTTAATATTTATAGTCCTTGTTCATATATCATATCCTAGATGTGAAAATGAGCAGTGCCAAAATCTATCTACCTTCATTCATTCAAATGATTTAATTGACGACTTTTTCGGTTCACGAGTGAATCAAACATTGCATCATGTTCTGAAGGTCATCTAATCTGAATTTTGTTCAAACCATGCTTTTGTCATGATTACCTTTGTACAGTGACCTCAAATGTACTCTATAAAAGCTGTGTCTGTTCATCATACGATGAAATGTTTCAGTTCTTTTTTTTTTGAAAGTGAACTCTAAAAATACAAAACTTTAGTAACCTCTGGTTACTTATCTGTCATTTAATGGCTGTACAATTGAAATCGCAATGTCATGTGGAAAAGAACTCCCAGCTCCAACATTATGCAATTAGTGTTAAAAGGCGCTGCACTACGCTAATGCATTCAAGTAGTTATATTAGTGTGCAATAGGAAAGCAATATATAAACAGATTTACCTGAGCTGAGTGTGGTTGGCTAAAAAGGTCTGCTCAACTGTCCAGCTGCCTTCAAAGTGTTCACTGCTTGCTCTGTCCCTTCATTTATAGGTGTCCTCTGAGCACCATCTCCTGATATGGTAAAGGCCTTAGGGACCATCGGCAACTTCCTTTGTTTTTCAAACCTTGCGTGATTGTTTTAAGCGTAGTGTTGTAAAATTTATTCGGAGACAGTGAAAACATCATTTTTTGTTTTTGTCTTTTTTGCACTCAATGGACTTGTCATATTAAAGGTATAAAGCAAAAGAAGCTGAACAATATTTAAAATTAAACAGACTTTTGGTAGACAATGTATTTCATGTGTAAATGTTTTTTCTAAACATTTTATGTGCATATCTGAACACATATGACACTCCCCTGGAGCCGCTTGACCATCGAAAAAGGTCAGAGTTCACCCAGTGATGGAAATGTGACACTACTTCTGGGTTCGAACTTAAAGGGCACCCCAACTCTCGCTATCTCACGCACTCCTTACCCTTTACCTTGTGGCTAAAATTAACATTTCCTCTGTGTGATAATCAGACCTTGAACCTGCAAACTTGTATTGTAAGCAAACTTTAACCTTTGCATAGCCAGGGAGGTTAAGAAACAGGTACTGAATAGTGTTTTCCTAGCCTGAGCTATCAAAACTAAACGTGAGTTTGTTCCTCCTTTGTCTGCATGCACTCAGTCCCTCTCTCGGATTCCCAAGTTTTGCAAGCGGCTCAACTGCACACCTGAGTCTTAGGTCAGGGGGAGGGAACCCAGCAAGAGGTCTATAATCCTCTATATTTTAGATGTCTCCCTGCTCTGACAAATCTGATTCAAATGACTGTAGCTTGTCAAAAACTGGATAATCGCCGTAATAGGCATTTCTCTCGCAGGGTGCATTTATTGGCTGCTACATCGTCGCGGACTGTTCCATTATGCAGGTGTCTTCGAATACCGCTGATAAATGCAGCCTTCATCTTCACTGTTGCCACTTGCCAGATGGAATTGACGACTCATTTGCACTCTGTTTCCATATTGACAATTCCATCTGATGTCAGGTGAAATGAAGGCACATTTATTGGCCTGTATTCAAAGGCGCCTTCACAATGGAACAGCCTGCAGAGACGAGCAGCCCAGAAGTGCAGCCGACGCTTTGAGAATCCACCAATGAGACAGGTGCTTGATAATGACATAATAATTTGAATCAGGTGTGTTAGAGAGGAGAGACATCTAAAACATGCAAGGCTCTGTAGGAGCGGGGCTCCCTGTCCCTGCTTTTGGACAAAAATGGTTGAAAAAACCACACGAAGCAATTATTGCTAAAATTATTCCCATTTGCAGGGATATTGTGAGCATCATGTCTGAACAGTTACACCCCCAAACAAAGTGGTTTTTATAAAGGTGAATTTTTCAGTGCTGGGTCGGCTCACTTAGTAGTGGTGCTGCTTGTGATGCAAGAGTGAGCACCACTCCGGATCAACCAGCTGCGCAAAAAGAAGCAGCTCCTGATGGTCGCAAGTTTTGGTTAACTGCGAACTGTCCATTGTCCGTGCTTATTTGTGATAGGTACTGGGGTAAGACACAACCCCATCGAAATCATTTGACTGATGGGAGGAAATCGAAAGAAATGGCTTTGTGGGTGATTCATTTAATATTTTGACTGACATACACTGAACAAAAATATAAATGCCCCATGTCAAATACTGATGCCACATGGAGTTAACAACTCCAAGTGAGCATATGCTGACTTTTACTTGTACAATAGGGATATTTCTCTTGATTTGTGTTTGTTACGAAACCCTGGCTCGTTAGGGCACTCAGCAATAAGGGGAGACCACTCACGGATGGAAAAGTTTTAAACAATAATAATAATTTATTACATAAATTGGTGTGGTGCAGAAATGTAGATAAATATCAGTATAAATGTAAAGGCAAAGAGATAAAAGTGTAGTGGAATCAGTCATGTAAAAAGACAAACAAAAAACCAAAACCAAAACGGAGAAGGAGGAGCCCCCTCGCCATCTTATGAGCTGCTTATAAAGCCCCAGCCCAGCCCCTCAACGAGGTACACCTGCGCCACAGCTCCGCCCTCCTGGAATGACAGACGGACAGACAGAGAGGCAGGCACAGGGGAAGAAGACAAAAAGTTTGCCCGTAACACCTCCCCTCTTGAAACAGAGGACCTCAGATAGAGGTACTCTGTATCCCGATGCATCCATCAACAAAAACAAAAATGACCAAAAACCCAAATCATCCCCATTAAAGCTATACAAACTCATCTATTATATTATAAAAATCAGTCACTGTAAGTACTTATCTTATACCAGTGACCCAGAAAGGTCACCAGGGAAACATCTCCATGCCAAACTCCTCTCTCCAATCCCACAGAACCATCGACCAACCCCTGCCTCTGGAAAAATCATTTTAAAGTGGGAGAGAGCGTAAGCGAGAAGACAAACAGTTACAAATCACCTTGGATCACAAGGGTCACGAGACAATGCATCATGGGCGACTCGTCCGGGAGTTTTCTTTTTTTTCGGGGTAGTTTTTTTTTCTCTTAGAAGTGTTACGACCCCAATTTGCTACGACATATAGGACAGCAAGGGATGACAGACAAAACCTTAAAACTCAAACAAATTTTATAAAACAAAGACCAACACTAACCTACAATTTATACTACTGACCAAGATTGATAATATACAAGAAAGAAAAAAAAAAAAACATTTACAGTCCCTTAAGATGGGGTTGCTTGGTGATGTTCCGGGTGAGGAAAATGCTCCAACACAGGCAAAAGTCCACAAAAAGCTTCACAGGTCTTGAAAAGAAAGACAGGTCTGGTCAAATGCATCCTTCTCCTTGCAATTTCTCCTACTTCTTTATTCTCTCAATTTCTCTCCTTATATACTCTTTTGCCGACCCCTCCCACATTTAGACCTCTTTCTTTTTTAATTCTCTGGGACTTGTCCCAGACATGCCCAAGACATGCCCAAACCTAGCTCCAGTCTGGGCTTAACAAAAAAAAAGGTCAATACTGCCATCTAGTGGCTGCTTTCTACATTACAGTAGGTTATTGGTTCCGACTGTAGGTACTTGTGTTTGTTGGAGATACGGTTTGTTGGAGAACAGCATGTGTAACATTGGGAAGCCACGAGTGGATTTTTGTGTTTGTGTCCGTAAGATTTTTGGGTTTCTGGTTTTTTTTGGTTTGTTTTGTTTTACACTGGAGAGGGGAAATTCAGTCTGGCATAGGCTGAACTGTTTTTAGAGCAGCCGCTATTTTGGTGAGTACATGGCATTGTTTGCTAAAGCGTTTTGATTTTGTGAGCTTATGTGAACCCCTGTGGTTAGGTTCTAGATCGCCTTGCATTTTTGGGGATTGTTTTTTGTGTTGTCGTTCCACGCCCTGGATTGAAGGTACAGCTGTGGAGTTCCAGGCAAGGGTGGCCAAAAGCTTGTCTGGTCTGCCTCCAGCGGTATCGTACATTGATAATCTCGACTCTTGGGGCTGGCAAAAGACCATAGGCATAGCCCTAGTTAGCGTATGTAGGTCTATCAACAAAACCTAAAACCAGTGAAGTTGGCACATTATGTAAATCGTAGATAAAAACAGAATACAATGATTTGCAAATCCTTTTCAACTTATATTCAGTTGAATACACTGCAAAGACAAGATGTTTAATGTTCAAACTGAGAAACTTTTTTTTTTTTTTTTGCAAATAACCATTAACTGAGAATTTAAAGGCAGCATCACATTGCAAAAAAGTTGGCACAGGGGCCTTTTTACCACTGTGTTACATCGCCTTTCCTTTTAACGACACTCAAACGTTTGGGAACTGAGGAGACCAATTTTTGAAGCTTTTCAGGTGGAACTCTTTTCCATTCTTGCTCGATGTACAGCTTAAGTTGTTCAACAGTCCGGGGTCTCCGTTGTCATATTTTACGCTTCATAATGCGCCACACATTTTCAATGGGAGACAGGTCTGGACTACAGGCAGGCCAGTCTAGTACCCGCACTCTTTTACTACGGAGCCATGCTGTTGTAACACGTGCAGAATGTGGCTTGGCATTGTCTTGCTGAAATAAGCAGGGGCGTCCATGAAACAGACATTGCTTGGATGGCAACATATGTTGCTCCAAAACCTGTATGTACCTTTCAGCATTAATGGTGCCTTCACATATGTGTAATTTGCCCATGCCTTGGGCACTAATACACCCCCATACCATCGCAGATGCTGGCTTTTGAACTTTGCGCCTATAACAGTCCGGATGGTTCTTTTCCTCTTTGGTCCGGAGGACACGACGTCCACAGTTTCCAAAAACAATTTGAAATGTGGACTCGTCAGACCACAGAACACTTTTCCACTTTGCATCAGTCCATCTTAGATGAGCTTGGGCCCAGCGAAGCCGGCGGCGTTTCTGGGTGCTGTTGATAAATGGCTTTCGCTTTGCATTGTAGAGTTTTAACTTGCACTTGCAGATGTAGTGACGAACTGTAGTTACTGACAGTGGTTTTCTGAAGTATTCCTGAGCCCATGTGGTGATGTCCTTTACACACTGATGTCGGTTTTTGATGCAGTACCGCCTGAGGGATCGAAGGTCACGGGCATTGAATGTTGGTTTTCGGCCTTGTCGCTTACGTGCAGTGATTTCTCCAGATTCTCTGAACCTTTTGACGATATTACGGACCGTGGATGATGAAATCCCTACATTTCTGGCAATAGCTCGTTGAGGAATTTGGTTTTTAAACTGTTTGACAATCAGCTCACGCATTTGTTCACTAAGTGGTGACCCTCGCCCCATCCTTGTTTGTGAATGACTGAGCATTTCAGGGAAGCAGCTTTTATACCCAATCATGGCACCCACCTGTTCGCAATTAGCCCGTTCACCTGTGGGATGTTCCAAATAAGTGTTTGATGAGCATTCCTAAACTCTCTCAGTCTTTTTTGCCACTTGTGCCAGCTTTTTTGAAACATGTTGCAGGCATCAAATTCCAAATGAGCTAATATTTGCAAAAAATTACAAAGTTTACCTGTTCGAACATTAAGTAACTTGTCTTTGCAGTGTATTCAATTGAATATAGGTTGAAAAGGATTTGCAAATCATTGTATTCTGTTTTTATTTACGATTTACACAATGTGCCAACTTCACTGGTTTTGGGTTTTGTAGATGTAGGGCACCTCATGAGTGGGTGGTTTTTTTTTTTTTCTGTTTAGCGAACTCTGCCATGTGCATTTAGGTTGTTCTTTTGTTAAGGCTAATTGGTAGTTCAATTTGTAATTGATTTGATCAGTCACTTGAATTAGATTAATACTGCGTTTCTTTTTCCTGGTTGAAGGAAACTTGTGCGCTTTGGCTACACTGTGCATTTTTGATTGTATTTGTCCAATTAGCTTTAATTGCGTGGAATTTTAAGTCACGTGGGATCCTGGGGACGTATTTGTGGCCACTCCTAGTGAGGAGGGTTTGGAGCAGGGGTGGGCAATTCCAGTCCTGGAGGGCCAGTGTGTATGCAGGTTTTTATTTCTATCAATTAACCTGACTAATTTAGTTAATTGGTTGCATACACAAATATAGATTTGTGCAACGGTTCGATCAAAGAAGGGACACAAGAACAATCTTTGGTGGTCACTAATGATAATTTAAAGAAATGCATCATAATTGTCAAATTTCATGAATAGTTTGGCTAATTTAGATAATCAACTAATTAAAGGCCAGAAGTTGATGTGAAACTCAGGGACAGAAATGGCCCTTGTTGCCCCCCTCTGGTTTGGAGTGTTTAACTAAAGAGCAGATGAAAAAAGTGGTTGAACATTTTGGTTTGAAAGTTCCGAACATATCCAGTACTAAAGTAGCAAAATTGCGCCGTGTTATAAAAACACAATTAGTGGATAAACTTGTTTTGTGTCATCAGAGAATGAGGAAGAGGATGACGAGGGGCAGCCAAAGCGGGTTTTAACTTATTTTTAAAATCCATCGACACTTGCTTTAGGTCTTACTTTTGAAGAACGGAAACAGTTATTGCTCTTGCAGCTAGACCAGCAATCAAAAGATCAGGAACTAGAAAGACAATTTCAAATGGAGCAAATTAAGTCTAAAGAGAGTGAATTGGAACAATCACGTGAGTTTGAATTAGAAAAAATGCAATTGGCACATAAGTTAGAAGAGCAGAAATTGGCGCAGGAGGCCGAATGTTTGCGTTTAGTGGCCAGTGGCAGATTTGGACCGAATGGGGAGTCATTCCAAGATAGTGCAGTTTGTACCGGGGCTCATATAGTGCAAATGGTGAAGTTGCTGCCCAAGTTCAATGAGAAAGATCCAGACATTTTTTTTCTCCATGTTTTAAAGCATTGCAGCGGATAGAGGCTGGGGTGATTCTGAGAAAACCTTGCAGTTGCAAAGTAAGCTGTTCTGAGGGCCTATGAGTTGGTTGCAGAGGCATATAGGCAGCGATTTAGGACTTGGCGTAAAAATTAAAAACAGGCACATGTGGAGGTTGCTAGAGAGTTGAGCACCCATTTTCAGCGTTGGCTAGCAGCAGAGAATGTGATTGAGTTTAAGGCCTTGTGAGATTTGATTGTGTTCGAGCAATTTTAAAACATTGTTCCAGAGAGTATTGCTTCATATATCAATGAACATAAAATAAAGACTCCAGCAGAGGCCGCTGTTTTAGCTGATGAATTAGTTCTAATCCCCAGGCCTGTGAGGGATCGTAGTGACTTCGTGCGATATGAAGGACGTCAAAGAGAACTGGTTGTCACAGTTGCCTCTGCTTTGTCCAGGTCTGATTTTCAATTGAGGCCTAAAAATAGTTTAAATGCTTGTAATTTTTGTCATGAGCAGGGGCATTGGAAAAAGGAATGTCCTGTGCTACGTGCTAAAATAAATTGAATCAGAGACATGGGTCTGGGAGGCCAGTGTTTGTGGCTCGTGTGGCTCAGGCTTGTCAGGCAGATTCGCTTGTGCCACCCGAGTCCATCAATGAGGCTAGGCCAACTGGCTGTGCGGCTTATATATGTAAGTCTATGTTGTCTAACTCGTGTGTTGCCTCAAAAGAGTTCTGCGAGAGGTCCGGGGTTCAACTCCCGGACGAGCCCCCATATGTTACGGAACCCTGGCTCGTTAGAGCACGCAACAATAAGGGGAGACCACTCATGGATGGAAAAGTTTTAAACAATAATAATAATTTATTAACATAAATCGGTGTGGTACAGAAATATAGATAAATATCAGTATATATGTAAAAGCAAAGAAATAAGTGTAGTGGAATCAGTCATATGTAAAAAGACAAACAGAAAACCAAAACAACGCCTCAGGAGAAGGGGGACCCCCTCGCCACCTTATGAGCTGCTTATAAAGCCCCAGCCCAGCCCCTCAACAAGGTACACCAGCGCCACAGCTCCACCCTCCTGGAATGACAGACAGACAGGCAGACAGAAAGGCAGGCACAGGGGAAGAAGACAAAAGGCTTGCCAGTAACAGGGTTCCATTTTTTAATCCATCTCTCTGTCAGTGAGCATTTGCTCAGTGATGCAGTGATTTCACTCAGTACATGGGTGTGGCATTTCCAGACGGTGATCAGACAGAATGAGCAGTACCCAGACACTCCTTATACTGGGGACAATAATCCTGTATGATAGAAGGTACCTACAGTTGTTGATATTGTCTGTCTGGTTTTGATCATAGGCTGTAGTCTGTCAGCGTATATCCTATATAAGCTACAGATGTTCCTAAAAGCCGATAGCCTCTGCTAAAAACCTATGACGTTAATGTGAGACGGCTTGATTGTGCTCGCGCGCGCGTGTGTGTGTGTGTGTGTGTGTGTGTGTGTGTGTGTGTGTGTGTGTGTGTTTGGGGAGGGGCCACCTAGATTTTGTGCCCCGGGACCTCAACATTTTTAATCTGTGGCTGATTGTCAGAACAGGTGGAATCAAACACAGGGTCAGCAGTATAACCAGAGGGTGTTTTATTAAGGCAAACAGAGCAGAGGGGGGAAGGCAGATCTTAGTCAATGTTCAGGTCCGAGGTCGTCGCCGAAGAATCAATCTGGAGGGAATGATGCTGGTTGATGAAGACAATGACAGGGAAACTGCTGACTACAAGACAAGAAGAAGCAGGAACTTGGTACTGAGAGTTACAAAGAGCACTCAGAATATGCAAGAAAGTGAGCAATACATGAATCAAGGTCGACAGTATGGCGTAGCGGAAGATGAAAACCAGGAGCTGAAAGTCCCGGAGTCTCCGATAAACAACGAGGATGAGGTGGGAGAGAAAGCTGAAGAATGCACAAAGGGAGAGGCAAAGCCACAAGACAACAGTTGAATGAGAACGCATGTAGGAAAACAAACACAGACAGCCAGACTGCATGAACAAGATGAACACATTGGAACAGGATTGTACAATTTTTTGTGTTATTGTAAAACTAAATAGTGAGCAGTGGAGAGCAAATTTGAGCAAAGCAGGGGTATAGCTTTTCAAATTTTGATTTAAAAATAATGAAATGTTTAATATTTATGTAAAATACTCTCCCACTATCAATAATGCTCTAGGACAGGGGCCGTATAATTCTTTATTTTTAAATTTTGTTTCAACATTCATCTGACCATTCCAGCCTTGAGTCATGCTGTTTTGGTGGTCAAGTCCCCCCTATGGCCTCATCTTTGAAATAAGTGGAACACAGCTTGTATTCCAGCTGCTGCTTCATGTGGTTGTGCATTCATAGATGCCCTCTGCAGTCAATGGTTGTTACTATGCTGCACATCAGTGACTTATCTGTTATATAGAGTGCATGAGTGTCTGGAGATTGCTATAAAATTCATTATCAAAAAGCCATATCCCTGATCTTCAATGGGGGACTATCTGTAATGGCTGAGGAAGTAGGGAGGCCAAATGCAGCAGTGTGAGAGAACGAGACCAGCGAGGACAGAAATAACTCGAGAACCGAGAAAGACAAAGCACCATAAATTGGTGTGACACCAAAGAAAGAGAGGGAAGGAATCAAAAAGGAAATTTCCCTAAAGAAAAATAAATCGCCAATATACTGCGAAGGCATAAGCTACAAATCCCTAGAAATAACTTCTGGCTGCAGTGAAAAGTGAAATCAGACGCTCTAGCAAAGGAGGCGTGGTGGACATCTGGCTTATATAGACTTAGGTGAAAGCGCCGACAACGTCTGATGAACCAGCAGGGAAAAGAATCCGATAGAGAAGGAATTTGATACCATCCCGGGACGAGAGCCACAAAGGAAAGTCCATCACATACGCACACCACCTAAACCATGACACTATCACTGTAAGTGACTGTTGTTAATCAAAGTCACTGATATTTCAAGCACAAGCCGATACAAAGGTCACAAACATTTGTATCTTACGTACATCCCCATTTCCAAAAAAGTTGGCATGCAGTGTAAAATGTAAATAGAAATGGAATTCAACTATTTGCAAATCATTGAAACTCTATATTTAGTTGACAGTCATACTAAGACAACATATCAGATGTTGAAACTGACAAATATTTCTGGTTTTTGAAAAACCATATTCAATTCATATTCAATTTGATGCCAACCATGCGTTTTAAAAAGTTGGAACAGGGGCATTTTTATCACTGTGTCGCGTCACCGTTTGTTTTAACAAGTCCATAAGTTTTAAGAAACTGAGAGGACCAACTGTAGTACAACCCCAATTCTGAAATAGTTGGAACGGAGTGTAAATTGTGAATAAAATCAAAATGCAATGACTTTCAGATCATGAGCCAATATGTTGTTTACAATAAAACATAGATAACATTTCGAATTGCAAATGAAACTGAGACATTTTACATTTTTATCCACAAAATGAGCTTATTTCACATTTTTTGGCTGCAACAGGTCTCAGAAAAGTTGGGACACAGGCAGAAAAGGGCTTAAAAAGCTATTAATATTTAAGAGAATCAGCTGAAAGAACATTTAGCAAGTAATTAAGCTAACTGGCATCAGGTGTGTAACATGATTGGCAATAAAAGGGATGTCTTAGAGAGGCTGAGTCTCTCAGAAGTAAAGATGGCCAGAGGCTCTCCAACCTGTGAAGGCTTGCATAAAAAAATTGTGGAATACTTGAAAAAGAATGTTCCTCAACAGCAATTTGCAAAGGCTTTGAAGGTCTCATCATAGATTGTGCATAACATCATCAAAAGATTCGGAGAAACTGGAAAAATCTCTGTGTGCAAGGGAAAAGGCCGAAGACTTTCACCGGATGCCCGTGATCTTTGGGCCCTCAGACACCACTGCATCACTCACCAGCATGATTCTGTCATTTACATTACGAAATGGGCCCAGAAATACTTCAAGAACCCACTGTCAGTAAACACAGTCCGCCGTGCCATCCACACATGCTACCTAAAGCTCAATCATGCAAAAAGAAAACCATTGTTGAGCATGATCCAGAACCACCGCGTGGGCCAAGGCTCATTTAAAATGGACTGTGAAAAAGTGTCCTGTTGTCAGACGAATCCAAATTTGACATTCTTGTTGGAAATCATGGGCGTTGTGTCCTATGGGCTAAAGAGGAAAAAGACCACCCCTCTTGTTATCAGCGTTCAGTTCAAAATCCAGCATCTCTGATGGTATGGGGATGCATTAGTGCATATGGTGTGGGACACTTGCATGTTTTAAAAAGCACCATGAATGCTGAAAGGTATATAAAGGTTTTAGAGCAACAAATGCTCTCATCCAGATGACATCTATTCCTGGGAAGGCCTTGTGTATTTCAGCAGGACAAAACCACATACTGCAGCTATTACAACAGCATGGCTTTGTAGTAGAAGAGTCCGTGTGCTGAACTGGTCTGCCTGCAGTCCTGATCTAGCACCGATTGAGAACATTTGGCGCATAATTAAATGAAACATCCGTCAAAGGAGACCCAAAACTCTCCAGCAGCTGGAAGCCTGTATTAAACAAGAGTGGGATCAAATTCCAATGGCTAAACCCAAGAAACTTGTCTCCTTAATGCCCAGGCACCTTCACTCTGTGTTAAAAAGAAGAGGGGATGCTACAACATGGTAAACAGGACCCTGTGCCAACTTTATTGAGACCTGTAGCAGCCATCAAATTTGAAATGAGCTAATTTAGTGGATAAAATTGTAAAATTTCTCAGTTTCAATATTTGCCATGTTACCTTTGTTTAAATGTGAATAAAACACTGGCTGGTGTGATTTGAAAGTTATTGCGTTTTGATTTTATTCACAATTTACACTTTGTCCCAACTGTTTTGGAATTGGGGTTGTAAAAGAAAAGTCCCTCAAAGGAGACCCAAAACTCTCCAGCAGCTGGAAGCCTGTATTAAACAACAGTGGGATCAAATTCCAATGGCTAAACTCAAGAAACTTGTCTCCTCAATGCCCAGACGCCTCCACTCTGTATTAAAAAGAAGAGGGGATGCTACACCATGGTAAACAGGCCCCTGTCCCAACTTTTTTCAGACATGTAGCAGCCATCAAATTTGAAATGAGCTAATTTTGTGGATAAAATTGTAAAATTTCGCAGTTTCAACATTTTCTATGTTATGTCTGTTTTATGTGAATAAAATACAGGCTGGTGTGATTTGAAAGTTTCATTCTCAATTTACACTTTGTCCCAACTATTTCGGAATTGGGGTTGTAGTTTAGAGAGCAAAATTTTTCCCAATCTAGCCTCATGTTGCATTTCATTGCTCAAAACTTCACAGCCTCCTTTGTCATTTTTTTGCTTCATAGGGGAGACCGGGGTTACTTCGGTCACGGGGTTAGGTTTGTCACCCCAGTTTTTTTCATTGCAAAAGCACTGACGAGAAAACGAAAATGTACAAATTATCTTACATCCCAGCAACGTCATCTCTTGGAAAGATGAAGGACTTGTAGTGTAATGTAAGTGTTTTCTGCCTAAATAAATGAATTTTGGCCCAAATTCCAAACTTTAAGTTTCTGAAAGAAATACGTCTAGCTGCTTTGAAGACAAAGATTTCCACAGTGTTTTTACTGTTTCATAAACATATGTCACTGGAGTTATTAACAACACAAAAGATAAAGGCCTGCTGCTATCATGAGATGAGAGATGCAGCCTTATTTCCAAAATGAGAGCACGGGGCTACCCTGGCCAAGCAGCATGGGGTTAGTTTGTCAGGGTGCTGAGGTTGCACCACTTGTAGGTCCTGTGTTAGGCCTATATTAAAATATTCCAAAGTCAAATATAGGAGCTGATTTATTGTTTTTCAGACACCTATAGTGTCTTAATTCTAATATTTGCATTTATTTTATGTATATGACAGAGGACCTACTAGGACCTTTGTTTGGAGGACACTAGTATGCGTTTGTAAGGGTTTGCTCCTTGCAACCCCTCCCCTTTCTCACTCTTTCACCTCCACCTGAATGGGCCACAGGTGGGGCCCATTAAAGTGGGGGTGTTGGCAGCATATTTATAGGGTTGGCAGGTGCCAGCCTTGGGTCTCTGCATTTCATTCTGTTCCTTTTTCAGTGGGAATGTTTGCTGCTCCTCTTTGGTGCCGTGGTCCTTACTCATCATCCAAAGGTGGAGAGGAGGGGGTCCAGTGCTTCTCATGCAAAGGGTGGGCACATGAGGACTGTGGAAATGTCGGTGTGCTCGCCTACATATGTCATAACTGCTACTCTGATGGTGATTATGCATAAATCATAGCTCGTGTTAGTTCAATGTAAAAATAAAACAGTTCTCACCATTTCTGTTATGAGAATATTGGACTGTCTTTTTCAGCTTCAGCTGATTGCCAACTATGACAATTTTACCCCACCCATCTGACAAAGTAACCCCATACCCGGGGTTACTTCGGCATGTTTGTGACATATCGAAAATTGAATATTGTGACGAAAATATACGTTATTATATCAATACAACTTTTGTAGGCGACATTCTGCACTACACATAGACCATTAAGGTATTTCTCTAAGTTTTAGCAACAAAGAGTTATGAAGCCGAATACAAAATCATGATGAGGTAACCCCAGTCTCCCCTAATGTGTCAAACATTTTCAGTGAGTGACAGGTGTAAACTGCACACAGGCCAGTTTAGCTCCCAGACTCTTTTACCATGGAGCCATGGTGTGTTCATATGTGCTGTCTTGTTTGGCATTACCTTGCAAAAATTAGCAAGGCCTTCCCTGTAAAAAACGTCTGGATGACAGTGTTGCCGCAAAACCTGTATACTGTCTGTTGGTTGAAACAGCTCATTTTTCTAAACTTTAACCTTGAAACTCACTTATCCTCGACATTTTGCAGGGTGCGCGCCACCCGTTCGCCATGTCGCCAGAGGCGAAGTGGTGTGACGTGGCGACCTAAAATTGGCCTCTAAACGCCACGTTGGCGAAAGCCTAAAGGAGAGAGTGGCGAAGTAATAATCTCAGGTTTTGCGCCAAGGCTGCCCGATGCCTTCATCAAGTTCAATCGCCCACTCGCCGCCGCCGGCAGTCGCAATCATACTTGGTTCGTACTTAATTTTTGACTGACGTATGATAATTATCTTTATAATGTTCATTCCGATCGCACTGATTGGCAAACGATTCATCATTGCATTCGGGACTTTTCTATGTTGCAATTCACGGGGCGGAAAAGGGAATTCCGGGAACCTCACTCACTTCCACCATATTAAAAACAATGTGAGTGATTCGAGATTGACCACCTCAATAATATTAAATAGTGAACTTAGCGGGACAGCAACAGATAAGCGAAAGTGTAAAACTTACTGAACAAACACTCGTTAAAGCAGCGCATTAATGTCCGTGGGAAAAGACAGGCACTGAAATCTGTGCAACTTCGAGCTCAGTTCTGTCGTGCAAAGGAAAAGGCCTTAAATTAATTTATGATCGATAATGATTATTTGTATATTTTTAACAAATAAGACATCCTCTACTTTGCGGACAAATATTCTGAGTTTTTTGAAAATAATGGATTGCAGTTACCTTAACTACGAGAAACTCTAGAGAAACCTAGACGAAATCAGGCTACATCACTTGGGGTTCTTTCGCTTTGTTTTGATGCCCTTAAAATACAATGCTGTGCCACGCATGAAGTTATTGTCTTTCGGCACTAATATTTGGTGCGTTGCCTTGGTATTTTACACCACATGGGCTACCACAAGCAGCCCACCCGCAATCGTCATACCTGCAACCTTATAACTAAATAAATGGAAAACTTGTTGTTGGTATGCCAGCTATTTATCAGAATGGCCCAGTATTCTAAATGCCGCTACCCAGTCACAGGTCAGATATAGCGGAAAATAGATTCGCAAATTAGTCGGTAATATAGCAGAGATTATTAACTTGAGCGAGCCAAAGTACTGTCTACTCGAAGCAGAACTGGACAACTCTTCAGAACGGAGTTCAGTGCAACCACGACAAACAATCAGTCAACTACCCTGCTAACTGTTAGTAAGAATACAACTATGATGACATTTTCGCGACTTTAAACTAACATTATGCCTGTCCGTTACGTGCGACTTGGCCACGAGTCATTTACAGCCGAACTACAAGCAGCTGACGGCATGCCGCTGACGTTGAGACAGAAGGACACAAAAGCCAACGATCAGGGTCGCGTTTCCCAATAGCATAGTTGCTAAGTAAGTTAGCATCTTACCTAGTTCATCCATGTAAGTTAGCATCTGTGGTTTTGGGAAATGCACCCCAGTATGATTGTTGAAGTTAAATCAAAAACATGATCGAGTCTCTGGGCTCTACATTATAAGCTATTGCTTTCAGAAACAAATCCATGACGCGAGTTGGCTACTCCAAACTGTGCTGTTGACAAAATGATAATCATCTTTGATTAATGACGAATGATGCATCCAGACAAATTACTCCAAAAAACTAAACTAAGTACATACAACATCGACCTTTATCACAGTATATATCACATTCCCACAAAGCTAATGAAAGAACTCCTGCCCATTCTTGGCGGCCCAATTCTTCACATAATTAATTCTTCTTTGATTTCAGGTATTGTTCCCACTTCATTTAAGATGGCAGAAATCAAGCCGCTGCTTAAAAAAACAGATTTGGATCCCACAGTCCTAGCCAATTATAGGCCAATCTCAAACCTCACATTTTTATCTAAGATCCTTGAAAAATGTGTTGCCCAACAGCTCTCTTCTTTCCTGCAAACTAATGAGGTATTTGACAGTTTTCAGTCTGCCTATAGAAAGCATCACAGCACCGAAACAGCCCTCACTGTTGTAGTAAATGATCTGCTTCTCTCTATGGATAGTGGCCGCATTTCTGTTCTCGTCCTTCTCGATTTAAGTGCCGCCTTTGATACAGTAGACCACCATATTCTTCTTTGTAGGTTGGAAAAATTAGCTGGTATTTCTGGACTTGCCCTTTCATGGTTTAAGTCTTATTTGTCTGATAGATCTCAGTTTGTCCGGGTAAATAACAAGTGTTCAGAGTATTCCAGGGTTAACTTTGGAATACCTCAAGGATCTGTTCTGGGCCCTTTGCTTTTTTCACTATACATGCTTCCGCTTGGAAATATCATAAGTACACTTGATGTTAAATACCATTGCTATGCAGACGACACGCAGCTCTATATATCCTTTAAACCGGGTGAAAATGATCCGGTTACTAGATTAGAGATGTGTCTGAAAGCTGTTAAAGCTTGGATGACGCAAAATTTTCTTTCACTAAACCCAGATAAGACTGAAATATTGGTACTGGGTCCCAAATGTCTTAGAGACTCATTCGTTAAGTTCTCTCTTAATTTTGATGACCTCTCTGTTTCTGCCAGAGCTGTCGTTAAAAACCTTGGTGTGACTCTTGATTCAGAACTCTCTTTCCAGGCTCACATCAACAATATCATCCGAGTGGCTTTTTTCCATCTTCGAAACATATCTAAACTTAGAAAAATGTTGTCTCTTAAAGATGCTGAAAAATTGGTTCACGCATTTGTCTCTACTCGGCTGGACTATTGCAATGTCTTACTGTCTGGTTGCACTAGCTCAGCCCTGAAACGTCTTCAATTAGTGCAGAATGCTGCAGCTAGGGTTCTGACTAGGACTAAGAAATATGATCACATTAGCCCGGTGCTCAAAAATCTTCATTGGCTGCCTGTAAAATTTAGAATTGAGTACAAAATACTATTACTAACTTACAAAGCCTTAAATGACTTGGCCCCGGAATATCTTTGCAGTCTTCTTATTCCTTACTCCCCACCAAGATTACTTCGTTCACAAGGTGCTGACTACTTGAAAATTCCAAATATATCTAGAATTACAATTGGAGGCAGAGCATTCTCTTATAAAGCACCAATTCTATGGAACAATCTCCCAAGACAAATTCGGGCTTCGGACACTCTCTCTGTCTTCAAGAGTAGGCTGAAAACTTATCTTTTTAGTCAAGCCTATGATTAGTTCATGATTAGTTATGTGTTGGCTCTGGTGGGACTGACTACAACCTTGATTTATGACATGTTCACGATATTGGAAGCCAGTGTTATGTAAATCCATGTGAAACCGGTGGCACTGAGCCTGCATTGACGGTGCCAGTGGGGCTTGCTACAGCCTTAGTCACTGGGGAGGACCATATGGTACTGGTGTAGTTTTAAGCAAATCCACGTGGAACCGGTGGCACTGAGCATGCATTAACGGTGCCAGTGGGGCTTGCTACAGCCTTAGTCACTGGGGAGGTCCATATGGTACTGGTGTACTGTTAAGCAAATCCATGCGGAACCGGTGGCACTGAGCATGCATTAACGGTGCCAGTGGGGCTTGCTACAGCCTTAGTCACCGGGGAGGTCCATTTGGTACTAGTGTCTAGAAAATCTGAAGTGATCTTCCTGGAATAAGTGTTGGGCCTCTGTGCTGCTGGAAGTGGATGGAGCGGTGTTGACTGTTTCCTGACCAGTCAGCTCCTAAATTCTCATTTGGCACATGACACAGGACTGTATTTTTATTAATATGCAGTAGTTTTATCCAGTGCCTCACCCCACTTTTTTCTGTCTTTCTCCGAGGATCTCTCCCTCCACAACCCTGAGTCCTGGACCATCCGAGCCCTGTCCCTCACCATGAGCGCTGGCTGCTGCTGTCCTGATCCAGTCCTGCACCATCCTTGGCATGCCACTTCCTCCAGCAACTGATAGCACTGTTTAGATGGACTTTTATGGAACTCTCTGTCATTATCTTCTTATTAACTAGCTAGCCCGCGGAGGATGGGCTTCCCCACTATAGCCGGGTTCCTCCTGAGATTTCTTCCCACTGGGGAGTTTTTTCTCACCACTGTTTTAGGATTTTTCTCCCTACCGAGAGTTTTTTGCCTCATTTGCTGTAGTGGGGAATAGGCTGGGCACTGCCCTTTCAGTAACTCATCTCTGACTGTAAAGCGTCTTTGTGACAGTTTATCTGTGAAAAGCGCTATACAAATAAATTGAATTTGAATTTTGAATTTATAAAGTTAAATCCGAAAACTTCTACCGATTTTTAGCCAAACCTATGGCATTATTTCCCACATGTTGGCATAAGTTTTGTCCACAACTAGTTTGTTATTCAGGTAAAATTCTATCTAGATGGCAATCATGTTCAAACCTGAATGTATTGCATTCTGAGCAAATGGAATTTACATAATGTAAATATTCACATCTCGTTACTTCAATCTGACCTTTCTTATGAGTTTTAGTAAAATAATTCTGAAAACAATTATTATTACCAATTGGAGGAAGATAAGTGCTAAATTGAGTGTGGGTTCATGGCATTCAAATCATATTTTACTGTATGAGCCAAAATAAGGTTGCATCCAGGTGTGTAGATGTGAATTCATTTTGGCTGTATCATACACTGTATAAAAAGATGGACAAAGCAACCGTGACGTCACATACGATAACGGAAGCCTCGATTTTGGCCATTTGAATTGCGCCATGTTGTCATTTTGAAACCGGGTGTGATTTCTATTGGACGAGAGCGAGAATCAAGATCCGGGGAGCGAATATTTTTTTTGCACCTCATTTTCCACACGTGCTTTTCTGTCGGTTATCAGCGACTGTGAACATTGCTCAAAACAACTGGCAAATACAGCCGTCTTGGAGATAGGTAAACTACGTAATTGTGAAAAGGATTTTGTAATAGTTTATATCTTATTGGCCCCCTCTGAGTTATTGCAGAAAGCTTGGTGAAGCCTTGCTTCAGCACTCGAAACCTGCTGACTCGTCAGTCGAGACTCTAATATGTCTAATAATACTAATAGACTGTGTATGTAGGTCTAGGCCCCATACGGCGAGCTCAGGCTTTTTCGCACCGACGTAGGCCTACAGCAGCTACCTAGCCTAATCACCTAGCTATGGTTTCGTTGCGCCTACGGCAGGGGTGTCAAACTGACCCGTAAAAGGGCCAAGAGGCTGCAGGTTTTCACTCCAACAATGCAGAAGCACACCTGATACAACTAATCCGTTGTGCAGGCCTAGATCAGTTGATTAAATCAGTGGTTTCAGGTGTGCTTCTGCTTGGTAGGATTGAAGACCTACAGCCTCTTGGCCCTTTGACGGGTCAGTTTGACATCCCTGGCCTACGGTTTGCGACGGTTTATGGTGGCCCTACATTTAGGTTAGGATTAAGATCATGGTTTAGTTGAGGGTCAGATCTAGGGCTCTAATTTCTTGGCACAGCGCAGGTGGCGGAGCGTGGCGCAGCTCACTCAGTGGTAATTTCGTCCGGCGCAGCCCGTGCAGTGGTAATTTCGTGAGGTGCGCAGCCTTTGGTAGAGGAACGTGCGCCGAGATGGGTGTGGCGGCGTAGTCAGGGGAGGTGTCACATATTCATCGAGAACTGTCATTTCAATGCAATAAATAATTACAGGAAGCACTATTTAATGTAACTATCTGAATAAGGACATAAATTATAGTATCTACATCGATTGTCCTGATGTCAGATTAAAGGCGGTTGGCACGCGTAATGGAAACTTGGCTTAATCAACGCAGCTGAATCTGTGATGCAAACTAAGGAATTCACATCTTTCTCAGCCAACCACAAATATATATATACATATATATATATATATATATATAGCATGCTTGCGTTCTGTGCTCAGTAAAGCCGCTTGCACACTGGACACAAAACAAATTTTTTCGCATGACTGATTACAGGCAAAGTCAATGCAAAGACGCGATAGTCGGACAGGGTATTAATATAGCTCCGTGTCCGAAAGTCATAAAAGTTCTAATTTTTCCGAGTATTCCAGGAATTATTAGACGTGCAAACTTGGCCATGTTTGTGTTCGACCTTCACAGAATGCAAATTGATAGCTATCGACTTTTCTTGGTCTTTTTAGCCTATTCGTCTGTTTTCTTCCGTTGAAGATAGACAGCAGTCTTTATTCGGTCTTTCTTTTGAAAATTAGTCGGATGGATCAAACAGATTCACGCTTTATTTCCACACCAGAGATAAATTAGTACTTGTAGTCAGTGAGCAAATCAATTCCATGACCATTGACAGTGTGAATAAATTATCGCCTGCCCCATCAAGACTGTCCGACGCGAAATGCAAAATACTCCATGTCAGGTGTTCTGACAAAATTTGCTACCCATCAAAATATGCTACCTCGCGGTTCTGCGCTTGCGCAAACCTAACATCTCGGTCGGTTTCCTCGCTCTTATCTTTAGTATCTTCAAAAATCATTAAACTAGATTTATTTTCAGGGTGCATTTCGACCTGTGAGCGTACATATATTCGCATGTACACGCTGGGTTTTCCTGAAAATGCAGAAATTAGACGATAATGGCGTATATGGGCATATATCTTCAAACAGACTTATCCAACTCGCTACAAAAATATGCGTATGTTATAAAAAGCTAACAAACAACAAAGTTACTACTGTAAACTGATTCATACTGGAATATCAAGGCGAAAACAAAGACTTTACGATCACTTTGCATGCAGGTAGCATTTTTTGACAAGGTAGCAAAATTTGTCAGAACACCGGCACCCAGCAAAAAATAAAGGTATGGATTTATAACAAAATAAAGAATAAAATATATCACCAACACACGGAACATCCAAAAAGATGATCCGCAAATAAATAAATCGCAGTGTTCATTGGATGTTCTGTTGTTAAAATGTTTACTTTTATTCTTTATTTCGTTATCAATCTGTTCTCATCGCCCCCCCCCCCCCCCCCTTTTTTTTTTTTGGCCGTCAGACACGGAGGCATTGTACATTGTCTCGCGCCAGTGTCGACTCGCTGTATTGAGCAGCTTAAACAGAAACATTGATTGAAATTCTCGGTACTCATCTTGATGATCTGAGCCCTCATATCAAAACATTCAATATCTAAATATCTAAATAATAGATAATTTAATATCTAAAAGAGTCGGTAGATTTGAAGAAATTGAAAACAATAATAGACTGTCGGACACGGTGATATATTAAAACCCTGTCAGACTTTCGGTCACAAGACACTGCGTTCAACGCAATTTGTCGAGCGAAAAATTACTTCGCTCTGGAAGGAGGGACAGAGGCGGGAAAGAGGAGTACTTACACCGGGCACGAAATTGCAACATACGCCTGGACACACCCCGTTGGCGCGGCGCACCCCCCATGGTGTTCTCTCGCCACGCAATGTGAACAGGGTCGTCCCTACCTGTTCAAAAATGTGTAATGGATTTCCGACCATGTTTGAATTTTAATCATAGTTCAAACATGTGATTTTAATGCATTTTGCAGCCTGTACAAATTTCATTGCCACTCTATTTGAAAATTTGTTGTAACTGCCAGTTACCACCCTGATTGGAAGAGAACCTGGCCAGATCACTATAGTACAGGTGTCGCTGACAAGATGATGCAGACCTACTAGTCTCTGGATGTCTGTGCACTTATTCTGTGACTGTGTTCACACACTGTATGACTGAATGCAAGTTCTCTAAGGTTTTTAACAAAACTTAGCCACACATTTTGCCTTAAAATGGTTTTCTCTGTGGCTAACTGAACTTCGGGGTGATTAGCCACCATGGCTAAGTGAAATTTTTGGCCAGCACACACCCTGTAATTTTGTGATTTGAAAATGAGTGTTCTTGAAATTGATGCCAATCTTGCAAAATTTAAGGACAAATGTTCTTTTAAAGTATTTTAATTACTGTATACTTGTTCAGACATCTGGGAGAGGCTCAGGGTAGAACTCTGTGTCGAGAGGAGTCAGTTGAGGTGATTCGGGCATCTTGTCTGGATGCCTCCTGGACGCCTCCCTTTAGAGGCTTTCCAGGCATGTCCAACTGGGAGGAGGCCCCGAGGCAGGCCCAGGACATGCTGGAGGGATTATATCTCCCGGCTGGCCTGGGAATGACTTAGGGTCCCTTGGGTAGAGTTGGAGGAAGTGGCTGGGGAGGGGGGTGCTTGGGCTTCTCTGCTTAGTCTGCTATCCCCGCGACCCGGCCCTGGATAAGCGGAAGATGATGGATGGATGGATGCTTGCTTCATATTTTCATGCACACGATTGATAAACCCCATTGTCAGGTCCATGGACATATATTGGGGAGGGTTGTCCATTGTTTTGGTGTTTTTTCTTTCTATCCTGCAAATTTCTCAGCTGATGAAGAGCAAATGTCATATAGACCTGCTCATCACCAGATTGCGTATTCTCCCGGGGTGTAAAGGGCACATAGTGAACCATATAGCCTTCTCTCTGAGTGTAGAATGGGTGCATGATGAACCTTCTCTGTTCTGTATGAATACTGCATATTTGGTGAACCTGTTACAAGATCTGTTACGAGTGGGTGCCTCTTTGGTTTGGTTCCCTTACTCTTGATTTTGGCAAGAGAGGAAGGTAAGTTTACGGTCTTTTGATTTCTGTTTAGGTAAATGATGTTGTGTCATTTTCTAAGAATTTTGTGCATGTAATGTTGGCATTGTCCATTTCAGTGATATATTAGTCTTAAAAAAGGAAACTGCTTGTAAGCAAGACAATAAAGACTTTGTTGATTTTTTTTTCTTTTTGTACTTATATTGCATGCCTCTGCATTTTCTGGGGACGTGAGAGGGTATTCTTACCCATCGGAGGTTTTATGTGTAGCTCGACCCTGGACTGGGCTACCACACATACTTATATTTAGCATGTCACATTAAAAGAAATAAGGAGTGCTTTTCCAGTGTCTGTAAAGGACTCTAAGGCATTTTAGGGGTAAGATGTTTTCCAACACTTGCCATTTTTTATATAATTTGGAAGAAATTATTTAAAAATAAAAAGTCAAACCATGTTTCATTGCTTAAGAAATTTTTCAGTTATATATTGATGTTTGTTATGTGAGGAATCTTGAAAATATTTTCAACTTCTTTGTTCAAAAGAACCCTAACTCCAGTGAAACAAAAACTAAAAGACATGCAAAAAATGATTACAGTGCAAAAAAAATATTGACAAAAATCTGCAGGCTTACTAAACTGCCGAAGGGCAGACAGTTTCAGTGTGAACTGCCAATTGGATATTAGACTGTCCTCTTCACTCACCTTTGACATCATCAATAGCTTCCTTTAGGAAATACATTTAGGAGCCCAATATTCATTAGAGCCAGCATCTCACTGAAAATCTATAGTTCTCAAAAACTCCATAAACAGAAGGTCACATACACCTATTGTACTTTTATTTAATCTTTTTTATTTCCTTGTACAAGGGCACTTGGAGACTATTCCACATTACAATAAAATCAGACATTCTTTGAAAAGCTACGTGATTAAACCTCAGGTGGGAGAGGCGGGGTTAAAGGAATTTTCGCTAAGAGTAGCTGTTGGGGACGGAGAAGAGTCACATGTCACATTTTTTAAGGTAGTCAATCATTTTATGAGCTTTTTCGTGCAGTGGACCTCCACGTACATTTGGCGCTGCTCGCAAGATGATTAGAGCTGTAGGATGAATAGAAACTTCAATTAGCAAATGAAAAACAACTGCAATTAAAGACGCAGATATCTGATCATTTGATAAGCCATTTGATAAGCGAGCTCACATGCTATCTCATGTGAGTGTAAATGTGAAGTATCAATGGAGTGAATGCAATAATAAATCTTAAACTAATGACAGAATACATGAAACGCCACCTACATTGACCCCTTATTTGGATAGTATCCTGCATGAACAGAAATGCAAAAATTCCCTCTCCCTCTCCACTGTACCAACCAAATTTAAACAAACAAAATGTCAGAATAACAGCACATCAGGTTAGGAAATATCTATTTACTGACTTGTGCATTATTTCAATTTTAAAGACCAAAAATAAAGACCAAAAAAAGGACATTATCAGAAAGTAAAATGGGATCAGTAGAGAGGGAACAGCTAGAAGAACTACAAGAATGGAAAAATAGCAGACAAGATGAGAGAATGACGTGAGAAGGAGACGTATGTGTGAGGCAGGCAGAGGTATACCGGTCTTTGACTTGGCGACGACAACGCTGTAGGTTTCTTTTTCCTGGTCTGTTGGTTTGGTACGCAAGTCCATTGATGCAAGAGTGTCGTCAAACAGTGTGTCCCTCAACACTGTGCACTTCATGCCACCGAGTTTAGATCCAGCTACAAAAAAACACTGCCGATCATTGCCCACCAGTTGACGAATTTCTTCTGGCTGCAGGGAACAAATCAACACAACAAAAATAAAATATCAGGTACAAACACTTTCATACAAATGTATATGGCTCAGGATAAACCGTGGGAAAGCTCATGCCATGGACGATTGGGTCTCAAAAATTATTGCCTGCCTTACAAAATATGAGCACAACAGGCTGTGAAAAAATGTCTTTGGTGTTCATCCCCATGTCCTTTCACTCAAAATATTTACAAAAGCCAAACCTTTTCATTGAATTAAAATTATTGAAAGAAAAATTCAGTTGACATTAAAATCAGTATTTTTCTCAAAAACGTGCCATAATTACTGGCATCTATCGAAAATCCGATGATTAAAATGAAATAGAGATATATTTCCGCACATATTTTACATTTGTACCTCCACCTGATTGATTAGGAGCTCTTAAGTGGTCAACCATGACTTCCCGTTTCACTGGGATATGAATATGAGGTAACTCAGGTCTAATTCACATTAAGAAAACAGTGATGATGTGTTATGAAAAGTTTTTGAGCTGAGTATATCAGGAAATTAATATAAAAAAATATGGAAACAGGTGAAAATACCCATTTTCCATAATCAGGGCAATAATTAAGAACCCTAAAGCGACAGGAGATGTTAAGAACCAGGAAGAGGACGTGCATACATCGACCCCCCCACACCATGAGTGAATGGTTTGGCTGGCTATGGAATGGATTACATGGATCAGAGGCAGAGACCTGCAGAGGTTAGTTGACTTTTGGAGTCAGAGAGTCTCCAAAACTACCTTCAGAGGCCACCTACATCAACACAAGCTGTTTGAGAGGGTTACCAGAAAAAGGCCACTGTTGTCAATCAATTACAAACTAAAGCCCCTACAGTTTACCAGATGTTACAAGGCCTTTTAATGGGATTAAGTTATATGGTTGGATGAGCTCAAAAATCTCAAAAACAGAGCTTTTTGGCCACAAACATCAAAGGTGCGTTTGGCGTAAACAAAAGACAGCCATACAGAAAAGCTCCTCATGCCCACAGTGAAGTACAGTTGTGGATCTTCAATGTTTTTGGGCAGTTTTTCTTCCACAAGCCATAAACGTTATGTTATAATCCATGATATTGTGGACTCCATTAAAGCAGGTATTACATGAAAACCTCAAAGCCTCTACAGGAAGCTTAAAATGGACAGTGATTGGACATTCAGTCAGGACAAGAATCTCAAGACCACCTCAAAATCTACACAAAAAAAGGTTAATGACTGCAGAATTAAGGTTTTCCCATGGCCATCACAGCCCCCCGACAGAAAATAAATTGAAAATCTGTGGGATGAGCTGAAGGGGAGTGTCCACAAGCATCAACCTCAGAATCTGAAGGATCTAGAGAGATTCTGTGAGGGGGAATGATCTCAGATCCTGTTATCTTGGCAAAGGAAGGCAGCACAGAATATTAAATGAAGGGGTGCCATTAATTCTGGCACATATATTTTTGAGAAAAAAAATTGTTTCATGATAACCATTAATGTTTCAATTATGTTTCTTCAATTAAAGGTCAGATTTCTTTTTTAAATTGTAAATTCAAAACAAAATATACAGAAACATGTACATAAATTGTATACATAATACATAGCAAGAGGGAAGTTCACAGAAGACCATAAATATAACATTGCGTACGAGTGTATAGGGCCAAAGAGATTGAAGAAAAATCAATCGATCTCAAGTAGAAATTAATATTCCCGATAAATGACAAAAAAAAAAAAACTGGTTTTCTTTTCAAGAATTTACATTTGTGAATGTGGAATTTGGTAATCAGAAGAAGTAAATTAATTATTAAGTACTTTTAGGTGACATCCTTTTCTTTAGGAAACCTAAAGGAAATATCTTTCAGAGTTAAAATAAACTCTAAATATTTTCTTCCTGACAAAGTGGGAAGTCTATCCAAAAGACTTTCACGTACACGCATTCCCAAAAAAAATGATCCACCGTCTTTGTAAACAGTGAACAGAAGTAACAGTCAGGGGAAACATTCGAATTAAACTTTGAAATTCTATAATTGGTAGGGTAACAGTTATGAACAATCTTTAGGGATATCTCAATTACTTTGCTGGTGATGAAGTAATCTTTTTTCATAGACCAACATCTTTTCCAGTTAATATTGTTGAACTTATTGTTCCAGAAGCTAATACAAGAAGGAACAGATATGCAAGGATTCAGAAGAGTAGATCTGATTTTCTTATTGAGAAACTCGCTACTTACAAAAAGGCAGTTATCAATAAAGAGATTAGCTACATTCAAAGAAGGAGGGAAAATTTGAGCGTTCTAAGGGGCTCCGCTGCGCGTCATGACTTAGAATGCCCCTCCGCCGTTATAAAATCACTGTAACCCACTGCTTCTTGGGGCTCATTCCTTTAGTATACACTACAAGTTTTCCAATGCCAATCACACACTAGATGAAAAATCAGAGATGACAGGTAGCTCTTAATAATAAACGTGGATATAAAAGGTCTGTCAGGTGCTCTTGGAAGACAGGGGAAAATAACTATTTGAAACTAAAAAGGCAATCCAGGCACTCGCGTGTGAAAAAAGGAAGGAAAAAATTAAAAATCCTTTATTGTAGTGGCTAGAACATTAAAAAAGCCAACATGTTTCAATGTATGAAACAGGGTCAGGTTCCCACCACTAGTCCACTTCACGTAGCATGACTCAAACATTCAGTCAGAGACAAACAAACGACAACAATTCTCAGCTCTTTGCAGTTCCATTCTTTAAAACTGAAATTCATTCAGACAATTCTTATATTGCAACCCTTGTGATATGCTTATTGCAATATACTCACATATTTATATACCCCCGCCACGGCTGATAGGCCCCGAAAGGGGGGTCTAGTACGTATGTATGTATGTATGTATGTATGTGCGTCCGTCTGTATGTCTGTCCATCCAAGCATTTTGCACTATATCTCCAATGCCCCTGGTCCAATCTAACCAAACTTGATACCATATCACACTGGGATGGGGGAAGGGTTACCATGGTGACCTTGACCTAATTTGCATATTAATTAGGTCACAGGGTCAGCGAGTGCAAAAATCACATTTATGGCCACTGCTAGCTTAGTAATGAAGTTAGGTGGCTGAAATCTTTACAGCAGCTACCTCTTCTCCTTGGATATCTACTGGAGGCCAAATGACCTTGAACTTGACCTTGAAGATCGGTATGACTCAAAATTAGGTTATAAACTACACAAATGATCGTCACAGTTCACACTATCCCCAGAGCCAGTCTCAGGCCTCTGATCTTTGACAACTAAGTTTGGTACAATAACATTATGATGGTGGAAGGGTGCTATGGTAACTGAGACCTAATTTGCATATTAAACAGGTCATGGGGTTAGTGAGTGCACAATTTTACTGAACTGGTTGTGATTTAACTTGCCTGTGACTTTAAGCTCAGAAAGATGCGACGGGGGGTTTGCCGCAGCAACGGCTTTCTTGTTATAATTTCATATATTGTGCAGCCCTACTTTTGATTATTAAGTACTGCAGAAACATTAGCATAATGTACCGTGACCAAGCTACTCAAATAAGTGCAGCATTGGAAAATTCAGGGTGATGCAAAGTCCAGGAAAGTAAGGCAGGTTAGTTGCTCTCATGATGTGATGAGTCATTACGAAATGCAAAGCAAGAAATTCAGATACAAGTTTAACTCTAAACTACTGAATGATGCAATATATTCAAAGTGTAATCTCAAATATGTACCTGAAGGGTGCACCAGCAGAGATCAAGGTGCAAGCTCCAGCTAGTCGGAGAATTTCGGATCAAATTAACTGTGCCCTAGGGGAGATATACCTACTCCACCCTGATAGACATTCCAAAAGTATGTCTGCGCAGTCAAATTGAGAATTTCTTTATAATAACATCAGGGATGAAAACTCAGAATATAAAAGTCACTCCATATCTCTACTAATGTCCATTAAGCCTTCAGCTCAGTGTCCAAATGACATTTGGCTTTATTTTCAAAGTCCTTCTGACAAACATCTGCTGTGTTTAAAGTTGGATACACGTCCAAGTGATTCATAATTGGTGTGCCATTTTGTGAATGAATAGCAGAGTGTAGAACAAAACTGAACATTAAAAGGAGTAAATTCCAAAATTACCAGCATCAGAAAGGAAGAGAACCAGAATCACTTCAATAAATGTAGATACTGATCTCACAAGACGACCCTCACACTACGTATCGATGACTGCGGCACACAGACAAATTCAGAATATAAAATGAGTGGACTTTCCCATTTTAAAAGTCTACTCCTTCAGCTTAAGATAAATAGATAAAAAGGTCAAATAAAAGTCAATGAAATCCTTCAAAAAAAGGCTTCAACAGTAAGTGAACACAGTAACTGCAGTTAGGAAATTAAATACCTATTTTATTTAATTTCACTGTCTTCCACTGGCAATGCTCAAAATCTAGTTCCCAGTCTAATACAAGCCCTCCTAACACAACCAGACCAAAGGCACAAGTGACAGCTGAATTGATTTATTCAGTAAGTGTTTATTAAACGCAGTAAGCTATGAGAGAGAGAAAGTCAATATAGGCTGGCATGTCACAAGAAAAACGTGCTTGAAGGTCTCGATAACCAAACTCCCTTCCTTGCTGGCTTTCGTAGCAGGTGTGATCCCAGGAATCGCTAAAAACAATAGCACTGGGAATTCATTCACTGAACTGATATATTTGCCAAAAAAAAATTAAGGTGTAGCATGCGATTAGATTCATTTCCTAAACTATATAAGTACCTACACACATCAAAAGGCTTCCGAAGGAACAGCATGAAGTTGCATGCATCATTAACTCTAAACACCAAATTTTAAATAATATTTTATGCAGCCCGTATTCAAATTCTGATCTGGGAGCACTCAATACTGAGAGGATCACACACAGGCTTTATTGACAGGAGATTCAAAAACTGAGAAACGGAATCCATCCAAGTTTACTTTCAACACAATTAGTTTAAATAGCAATATAAAGATGATTAAAGGCAATTTTGTCGGTTATCTCTCCCTAATTTGGAAGTGCTGTGAGATTTAGTAATCTCACGTGTGGATGCACTTTATAAAAAATGTTTCCAGCTGAGGCAGCACAACGAGGAGTATTTTGAGCCATGAATGACATAAACAGAACACATTTACTCATTAAATTTGAGAGTAAAGGCAAAATTAGCAATTCATACATTAAAACAACAAACACTGTCTGAACTCATAAATGCATTCAGCAATAAATTAGCAACTAAAGGCATTGATAAATAAGTGACCAATTAGATCACAGTTGCTTTATTTACAACCCCTATTCCGAAGTAGTTGGGACAAAGTGAAAATTGTGAATAAAATCAAAACGCTTATGGAGAGATTTTTCCAGTTTCTCTGAATCTTTTCACGATGTTATGCACTGTCGATGATGACACCTTAATAGCCTTTGCAATTTGACGTTGAGGAACATTGTTTTTAAAGTATTCCACAATTTTTTTACGCAAGCTTCACAGGTTGGAGAGCCTCTGGCCATCTTTACTTCTGAGACACTCAGCCTCTCTAAGACATCCCTTTTATAGCCAATCATGTTACACACCTGATGCCAGTTAACTTAATTTCTTGCTAAATGTTCTTTCAGCTGATTCTCTTATATTTTAATTGCTTTCTCAGCCCTTTTTTGCCTGTGTCCCAACTTGCTTGTGACCTGTTGCAGCCAGAAAATTTGAAATAAGCTCATTTTGTGGATAAAAATGTAAAATGTCTGTTTCAACATTTGAAATGTTATCTGTGTTCTATTGTAAATAACATATTGGCTCATGTGATCTGAAAGTCATTGCATTTTGATTTTATTCACAATTAACACTTTGTCCCAACTTTTTCAGAATTGGGTTTGTACAATGAACATATTTATTTATGCTTACAAAAGCTTTTGTTCCCTGAAACAGCTTTATTTATATTGAACTATTTTCTTGCACGTCCTCTTGATAACCACTCCTTCCTTTTAACTGAGAGTACTGATGGATTGTGGGATGCATTAAGCCCTTAATACCACTTTGAAGCGCCATTAAAATAAGGGCTCATAAAGTGTGGATGAATTGCTCCTGAGCTTGGGCATTTTCAGACTTGGGACTGCACTGACCCGATGGCGCATGAATGCGCACTCAAGACTGCAAGACTGCAAGTGCAGGTATCTGGACGCAGCCCTGGTATCATGCCTCAAGATGTTCAGATGGTATTCAGGGCCTAAAGTGCCACAACAAAACCAACTGCACCTGTACTGCTGCCTTAAGTTGGAATGGAGCCCTGCATTTGTACTTTATGTAATGGAACTACAAAACTAGTCCAATTGTTGAAATGGAATGAAAAAAAGAACTATTTAAAAAAATATAGAAATTAAAATCTGGAAAGTTTTGCGTGCATAACTATTCATCCCTTTCAGACGGTGGCCGATAGGGGCAAATGCAATGCGTCCTGGGGGCGGGACTCTGATAAGCGATTTCGCTTCTCCCGCGACCCTTTCGGTCATGATACATGTTGTGTTGTGTTGAAATTCTCATGAAATGACTTTACAAGCATGCCGAAATAAAAAAGAAAGAAAGAAAAAAAAAGAACGGCTAGAAACCGCTCCCGTACTTTTGCTATGAAATGCCTAAATAAGATCTGGTACAGCCAATGACCTTAAGAAGTTACATAAATTGATATTACAATAAAGTCACCTGCGTGCAACCTAAGAGTCACATGATTTCAGTATTAACGCTCCAGCTCTGAATGGCCCGAGGGCCTGTAACGCCACTGCGCAAGCTAGTAATGGCAAAATGAAGCTTTCTAAAGCAACTGGGACTTGCAGCAGGTTCGTGCGAGTAATTGGTTCACTACTTGCAGATTTATATGATACGCTACATACTGACACCTGCTGGACAAAAATGTAGTGGGAGCAGAATGAATTCAAAGGGCACTAAATTGCTCATTGGTATGAGTGAGTGTGAATGGTGTGTGCGCTCTGCGATGGATTGGCAAGCTGTCCAGGGTGTGTACCTACCTTTCGCCTCAGCTGGGATAGGCTCCAGTTCACCCGCAAGCCAAGTGTGGAAGAAGCGGTATAGAGAATGAATGGGATGAATGGATGTTGCAAAGGAAAATGGTACACATAATTTCCATCATATCTATGGTGACAACTCGTGTCCTGTTTTTGTGGGGGCAAATTTACCATGTGTATGGCAGTTAATGTAAGGTAAGAGAGAAAAAATAGATACATTACATGGATAAAAGGATAAACTACATTTGTTAAGTGAATAAATTTAATTTGACAATGAAGGAAGGCTTACTTAGAGGCAGCCAATATGTGATATTATTGGAGAAGTAACCAGGGGAAATAAAGTGCTTTTTTTAACATTGTATGGGGTGTGCTTATATAAATGTTTTGTCGTGCATGTGCCTAGTGGGGGAACAGGCTTTATAAAATGATCCCAAACCTCAGAACATCCTCTTTCCTTTGCAAGGTCTATTTTCTAAAGCACACATAAAACCACTCAGTATCTCAGATAACTCAGCACGTCAACTTGTTCCAAATTCTGCAGGGCAAAGCCCGAATTCAGGTTTGCGATTTTCAAATCAGATACTGAAGCAGTCACGTGACCAGGTGTGGAATGATGCGTTGGATGTCACTGATCAAGTGTTTTGTACCAACAAGAGTCAAGCATCGATACAACGCTCTGAACAAAACTGTGTTTTTTTGATACGCACTTCAGGGCTTCAGGATCAAGGGGGACATCACTAAAGGAAAAGGTGTAACAAAGCAATTGGCAACATGAAGACCAAGGGGCTCTCCAAATGGGACATGGACAAAGTTGTGGAGAAGAACAGATCAGAGTTGGGATAAAAAAAACCCCAAAATTAAAACATCCTACAAAGCACCATTATGACAAAATGGAAAAAAATATAAAACCAGCTCAAACCCGGGGAAAGAATACTGCCCATCAAAATTCACACATCTGGCTATAAGGGCATTGATCAGAGATACAAATAAAGACACCAAAGCTAACAGTGAAGGAGCTGGAAAGGTCCACAGTGGAGTTAAGAGTATTCGTCCAGAGGACCACTTTAAGCTGGACATGCCATAGAGTTGAGTTCTATGGAAGAATAGTGAGAAAAAGGCTGTTTTTTTTTTTAAAGAAGCACAAAATCCTGCAGACACATGGTGCATAATGCGCATGCATCCCTCTCTATCCTTACTAAAAATCCGTGAGTGAGAGAGTGACCACAATTTGCAATGCATAACTCAGGCTGCAGTTTGCAGCACAATGGAAAAAAAAAAACATGCGTGGGGTCTGCTTAACAGTATATGATACACTCCCCAACATACAGAAGAGGGTTCTCAAGTCACATGAGACTAGGCATCATGGAGACTGATTGTGGTGCAAACCCAACACTTCTCATATTTCCATCAAAATGCTACTAATCAAGCTTATTGGCAAAGGGTCCAGGGGTTGATTAGTAGTATCAGGTGTGTAATTGCTTGCTTGCAATGAAAGCCTGCACCCACACTGGCCCTTTCTGGGAATGATTGGGGACCCCTGGTGTAGATAATGGGCCTAACAGTGGTACAGTTCCAGAGTCTTAGAAATTATGTTGTAACCTTTTCTAGACTAGTAGATGTCAATGACTTTGTTTCTCTTCCGTTCTTTAATTTCTTTAGTTTGTGACATCATCTGCTGCTTTTTTACTGACTTCACATTTTGACTCAACAGGGCTGGCAGAAATCATGCCTGGGCATGTCTAGTGAAATTGAACCAAATAATCAATTAAATATTTTCAATTAGTTGATTTATTAACCAAGGGGGCAATTACTTTTTCAAACTGGGCCAGGCAGGGTTGAGAATTTTTACATGAAAACATAATTTAAAAACTGTGCTTTGTGTTTACTTGAGTTATCTTTGCCTAATATTAAAATTAGTTTGATGATCTGAAATATTTGTGTATGACAAATTTGCAAAAATCAAAGAAATTAGGAGGGAGAGTGAATACATTATACACAGAACTTTTTTTGCAAAAAAAAAAAAAAAATGCTATCTTACATTTCAAGGAGGATCTTTTCAGCCTTTTGAGCCATTCACACTAGCTGATGAGGAAGTGAGCTGAAGGAAGGCTACTGTTTTAGCAACTGCCTGGGTCTCGTGATTGCAGTTTTGCAAAACCATATTACCAAATAAGGAATCATTTAAGAACCTTAATGCATTTCAAGCCTAGTCAGTGCTCCATAGCGACTAATTGACTTTAAATAATGAACCAATGTGTCCATGTCAGGATATTTGGCTAATGATACTTCAAAATAAATTAATTTCAAGTGTAACCATCAGAAATTATACTTCTTTTGCCACCCGAGTCTCAGGCTGCATCTGAACTCACTACAGCGCAAGGAACCTTCCTCACAAACGAACACGAACCGGAAACGGTTTGGCTGGAAGCCATAAAAAGGAGCACTGAGCAGTCAATTTCACGATGGAAAGGCGGCAATTAATTCCTTACTTGCTTCCTTCCAGCAAGGAAACTAAGGACGAACCTTGGAAGAAATGACAAATCGAACAGGGACTACAGTCCTTTGCACCTGGAGCAATTTGAAACGTCTCTCAGTCCTGAAGTTTTCAGATAAATTGCGAAAGCTACCATCGCCATCGAACTCATGACCTATTGCAGGACGGGACATCCGATTTCCTCGAACATGCCGAAGGTAGCTGTAAAATCTGTTATCAATTTACCCTTGATCCAGGTGATGTACTTAAGCGCGGTCAAGGAGAAGCGCAGCGGAAAGGCAAAAAGCCGCCAATTTAAGAGAATTAAACTGCTTTCACACCGGTCGCGAAACGAATTTTTCGCACGATAGATTAACGTTACATTCAAATTCAACGCAAAGACGCGAATACACGCCAAATTCGTTTCGCGTCCAGTGTGAAAGCGGCTTTAGCATGCAGCCTCAGTATGCTGCGGGATCTCCAACAATTTAGCGTTTGTACCCTAATCTTGGTCTACCTCTGATTGGGCCGCAAAATATTTAACAGTTGTCCGAATAGCATGATAATTTACTACAAATTGACTCATATTAAGGAAAAAAAACAATGAGTGTACAATTATTTGCTTCGAATTTTACGGTAGATTTACTTGAAAATGAGATCTGAATGATCTTAAGTGGAGCTAAACGAAGTAGGCTACAGGTCGTGCGACAAGAGCAGGAAATCAGCCATGGCAGCGCAGCTCGATTTTGACGGTCCTTCCGCGGAGATATAGGTTAGGGAGGTTAGGCTGCCGCAGCACGTATTCATCTCTGAATCCCTGACAAATGCAACATCTAAATAAAGCAATGCCATGTAATCACTCTAGGTTGCCTTTTGATATTAACGTGCTTAGTTTTCTGACTTTGGTTTGATTTCAGGCTCATCACAATGTCACCATACAGTAACTAAACATATACAATTTAATCTAAAACAGACGAGAGTCATCGCAGAAAACATTACACGTAAATCAGCATGTAAAGTAGAAGGTTATTCACGCAGGAAGTTATTGTAATTGAAAGGGAAATGGTAAAGTCAACTTATTATTGTAGATATTTTGTGATAAGAATAATTACAAAATAGACTCAACTACTTTACCGAGATAGATTTCAGAGTTCCGTTTTGGTAGGCCGCCCACACACTTTCGTTGCCCGGCTGGCACCCCACGATCGCAGCGTCAGCCGCGAGACCACCATCCATCAAATTTGAAATATAACTGTCCCAGGACATTGTTGGCGTGGTCCCTTAATGGCTTCTGATTCGCAACTGAAAGAGCTGCAACAAACTGAAAGACACGGAGACACATAAACCAGTCAATTTTACAAAATTACTGGAGAACCAAGAAAAAGCCATTTAGACAAAAGAAACCTGGAATAAATTGCTCCGAACTACAAATATTAACCGCGCGTATTTTATTGGCTACAAATTTCTTTACACAAAAACAAGTTTTTTTTTGTTTTTTTTTAAATCACATGGTACTCTATTTTCATAAATGCGCAGAAAGTATTTGACTACCTGCAAGACAGTCCTACTGACTTCAGAAACGATGCGAAGTGAAAAGGAGGAAGTCTGCCAGAATTTATATTGGACCGTTGCGCGCACCCATCTCGCAACACACTTCCTCAAAGTTGTCTGATGGGAGGAGGGCCCTGAGGGAAAGAAAAACACCCAGGTAGAATTAGGTGCACGCTTATTATTGGCATGCCTTCATGGTAACCGCCCTACAAAGAAAATGCATTTAAAACACCTTGGGTTATAAATGCAGCCCACCCTCAGTTGCTCATACAATACACGTACAAGAGAGGGCTTCTTCCACAACATGTCCATGTATCATTAAGCATGACAGCTTTATCTGATGGAGGATATTTTTTGGTCAAAATTAACATAAAAAGTCCAAATAGAAAATTGTAAGGGATAAAATTGAAAGGATTATCATTTTTGGATAGGAAAAATCGAATAATCTGGACATAATAAAACTTAAAAAGAAGACAGGAAATTGAAAAAGCACGTTTATAATGAGAAATGATAATCTGAAAATGTGAAGTGACGAGGAGAAAAGTGAAAATGCAAAAGCTCAAATAGAAATGCTCAAACAGAACTTGAATTGAAAATGGTAATGTAAATCAGAAAAAGGGGAAACTCAAAATGTGAAATAGAAAAGCTTAAATGGAAATCCTAAAGTCAAAAGTAAAAAAAAAAAAAAAAAAATAGCAATTATATATTTTAGCAATATATTATCCTCCCCTACTTTAACTTGGGAGGATGTGACACAGCACACTCAAGATCTAGAACCAAAGAGGAAGAATGAGGGAAGAGGCCATAGGCTTCGGGTTTGAATTGTTCTGCTCTTGTACACAGTTCAAGTTTGCGTGCAAAACCACAAAAACACCAGTTGCTTGAGTTCTGTGCCTCTGGACAATTCATGCAGATTGTAAACAATTGCGGAAGAGGTCTTCATGATGAAATGTAGAAATAACCATAATAATGTAAAAACTAAGAAATAAACATACTTAACGTCATAAAATGTAGTATTTTGATTTAAAAAATTTTACATGGTTGCCATGGAAATGGCACTTTAATGACAAAATCTAAAAATATTTTGTGGCACTGATATTTCAATAACCTGCGGTCAGATTTTACTCAAATTAGCCTCATATGAAAGGGTTAAGATGGTTCTATGAAATGACAGGATTTTTTTTGTTTGGAACATTTATGAACATTTAATGAACATAAACATTTCGCTCTGTTATGTAACCATAGCGAAAATCGCCATCATCAACTTGATTCATTTTCAAAATTAACCCCCTAGGGATGCACCTATCTAGAAAATCCTATGTCATTTCATAGATCTCCAACAGATACAACTTCAGTCCATATTTCAAGTTGATCGGATGAATATTAATGATTTTATGAATGCCACAAGGTTGAAAATAAGTAAAATAGTGATTTTCAGTTATTTGCATTTAAAGTCACAAGTAACAATCGAGGCAGAGGAAGAACATAGATTCTTGGTGTTTACTGGCATCTCACTGCATTCCTTTATTTATTTTATTCGAAAATCAAAAATGTCGACATTTTCAGAAAAAAATTTACATTTTTACCATGAAGACCCCTTAACAAAAAAGTCTGGTTTGTGTGGCTTAAACTCAGTCTTAAACAAGTTGTGAGCCAACTAACATAATTATGTTTCCATGGCTTGTAGCTCATTTGCTGCAACACTATTAGCTAAATTAAAGTAACAGTGAAAGCAGTGAGTAATATCTTTGTTTAAAGTTACCTTAATTAATTTGAGCCCAATTCCTAAGCAGTTATATCCTGCTAAGTCAATAATGTCAGCTTATTCAATGCTTAAGTGGCTCAAACTCAGAATTTAAAAGGATAGAACGGCTACTCCCATTAAAATTATCGTCACAGGACAGCAAGTGTGGCAGCCAGTTTCACATGTACTGCTCAGTACCAAAGACCAGTCTTAAAGGTGCCCTATAATGTCACCTGCTGAACGGCTCATTAGCCATTACAATCCATTTCAAATCTATCCTTTGTGACAGTATATGGGGGAGGGCATCACCCAGAATATTGAAGGAAGTAATTGACTGGTTGAATGAAGTTGCTCAGTTTTTCCTATCCCTGGTCAGTCCCCTCACCGTATGATGTCACAAAGAAACATATTATGAAATGCTTGTAATGACGAATTGGCTGTTCACCCAGGGATATGATAGGGGACCTTTAATCTTAGCACACTGTGCCCACTATATGCCCACTAAACGGCGGCAGAAAGCTATTCAAAGGTCAACTGAACTGCATGGTGTTTTGTTTGTTGCAACCTCTGGCAGTCTATGATGGTAAATCAGCAAGTTAAATCAATTCATAACAGTCATATAATATCTGTGCTTTGTAATCTCGAAAAAATTACGTATAATGGAAAAGTTATGCTTCACACTATAACTGAATAAACAGATCCCTTGTGCTTGCCATCTAGTGAATATGTGTTTGACCCAAATTTATTGGCCACATGAACGCTTACCTATTTACGCTCCAAATATGTAATTTATGTAAGACGAATGCTTATCGATCGCTCGATACATGCAATCATGTCATTTGCTGCCATGTTGAAGAGCTTATGTAGCACAATGATGGAGATTTCTGTTCTATGCGAATGGTGTTACTCCCAAGTTAGCTTAAATAGCACAAGACAACGCTGTGCAATACGAGGGTCATTGTCAATCGAGAACTAAACTACACATTTACAACAAATAGTGCCTGCATGGCTGGGTGAGTTGTGTTTCAGCGCATCGCTGTTACAGATTTATATTTATTCAGTCAGAGTGCAATAGCTAGCTTAGCTAACAAGTAAGGTAGTCAGCTAGCTTGCTGCCGCCTAGCTTGCTAATGAGACTTGGCACTTAATGGCTATCACTAAACTGAATGCACTTTTACAAAGCCTCAGTAAATAGTTGTTTGCTATGGTGATTTCCTCTTAATGAAACAAAGTAATTTATATCCTTACCATTTAAAGCCAAGGTTAATGCTGCAGACAGGCAGCTGCATTAGATATTAAAGTAGTTAAGCTGTACATGAAGATGTGCAGAACAGAGGAAACAAGCACATTGGTAGGGTTGACTTTTTTATTGGATGATATTTTTTGCACGAAACTATATTTTGGGTTCCTGCCTTTGCCAATCAGACACCCAGCTGCACAAAATGATATGTTTATGTTGGTAGCACCTTGATTATGCCTTTCCTCCATTGCTTTCTACAGCTACAGCTTTCTTGCTTCGCGATTGGTCAGATTCTGTTCGTTGCATGCGTTACCCTCTATTTGGCCGTCTACAAAAGTCAACTTGATAAATAATTCACTCGCAAGCATATTAACGCTTTCCTCCAAAACAAATTTAGATTTAAATTTAAATTCAGCAAGCTTGCTGAAATCAGTCTGTGGAAGTTTTTCTATTTCTGATTTTCCTGAGTTTGATATTTCCCTTTTCTTATTTCCATTACCATATTCAATGTCTTATTTACAATTTAAGATCTGGGTTTCAGTATTTCCCTTTAAGTTTTTGCATTTTTATTTCACTTTTTTCAGTGTCACTTCGCATTTTCAATTTTTTTATATTTTAAATGAACTTTTTACTTTCCTTTTATAAGTTCCGCTATGTCCCGATTGTTGCTAGCACTGTAGTACAACAATGATTAAATTTTCAATTTGGGCTTTTAATTTTTATTATGACTATATCATCTAAGCAGCCGTGAGAAATTTGCAGTGGTACAGCTTTGGTGCATGAGGCGTGCAGAGGCAGGCAATTTCGTCAGAAATGTACAAATTCAGCACAATACATGCTGCTGCAGGTTTCAGTCAGAGGGATTTTCAGCTGTGTGTCTCTGAGTAAGAGAGTGTTTTTGGGCAGCTGTTAGAAATCAGCCTTGAAGAAGATCTGGAAAATGCACCTTCAGAATCATCACTGCTGAATTGTTGGCACCATTTATAAAAATTAAGAAACACTGCTGATGACCTAGTTTACATTCGTTAAGAATAATTATTTCTTGATGAACATTTTTTTCTTCAATGTGGGATTAAAGTAATTCAACTAAAGTTGAATTTCTTACAACCCTTTTTACTCATCTGTTTCAGGGGTGCCAATTTGTTCATTGAAAAATACTGATTGGAATACAAGTGCTTCTGTTAGGAAACAAATATGGGCAGCATGGTGGCCAGCACTGTTGCCCCACAGCAAGGTTGTGGGTTTGAATCTGGCCTGGGGCTTTTCTGCACAAGTTTGCATGTTCTCCCCGTGTTTGTGGGGGTCTCCTCCAAGTACTCTGGTGTTCGTCCATCGTCCATAGACTTGCATGTCAGGCCAATTATAACATCTAAATTTCCCATAGACATGAGTGTGTGAGTGATAGGTGCATGTGCCCTATAATGGATTGGCAAACTTTCCAGGGTGTGTCCTTGGCTTTCGCCCATAATTAGCAGAGGTAAGTTCCAGCTTCCCCACAACCTAAGGGAGGAAGAAGTGGTTTAAATAATGGATGGATGAAGCATATTTTTTCTCATAAATATGCGTGCAACAATTATTGGATCCCTTAATACTTTGTGCAGCCTCCCTCTGGCAAAAAAAGAGAAAACATCCATGAGTTATCTTGGAAAGTGTTTAATGAGGTCAGAGAAGACATTGCACAGAACCAGAGACTGTTCCTCCATGTCGAGGGTCTACACTTATGATCTGTCCTCTTCTGCTTATCCCACAGGTTTTCTTTTGGGTGTAGATCAGAGAGCTGGGATGGCCATGGCAAAATGTTGATTCTGTAGTTGGTTCACCATTTTTGTGTTGATTTTGATGCATACTGTGTACTGCTGTCCTGTCAAAAGACCCAACCATCACCCAGTTTAAGCTCTCAGGCAGAGGCAGTCAGGTTCTCATTTTAGCACTGATGCTTGAATGAATTCATGACAGTCCTAACAAGAGGAAGAAAAAAAGTCCTATGAATTTAAAGCTCCACCACCATACTTTACAACAGGGATTAGGTTATTTACTGAATGGACATTTCCAGTGTTTTTTTTTTTTTCCTCAGAGCTCTACATAGATCTCATTTTGGTCTCAACTGACCAGAGTACTCAGTCCCATTGGAATTTCCAGCATCATTAGGCAAACTGAAGGTGCATTCATTTTTTTTTAAAATATTTTTTTGTTGCACCCCCAAACACCTTGTAAATGAGAAGATGGTGTTTGATCATAGTTTGGAAGACTCTCTGACCCCAAAGGCATAATTAATGCCTGTAATTCTCCAGTAATGATCCATAACCACTTGAACTATCCTCTCCACAGTACACTGATGTTCAAAATAGGCACAGCTTCTCCCAGGCAAATTTTTAACTTTGCCATATGCATTACCCTTCATAATCATTGCCCTGACAGTAGAAAAGGGTACTTTAAACCTTTTTTAAGCTATTTTTATTAACCATTCCCACTTCTATGAAGCAAACCAATTTCCTGACACACATCTGTAGCACTTTATTTTATGCTTAGTTCCCACTGTCGTGCGCTCCGTTACCGACGCCATGAATGGCCATTCGTAGCTGATCGTGACACTTCTCTGAAGCTGCTGTCACACCGGATGCAAAATGAATGTAATCTATCGTGCGAAAAGTTTGTTTCGTGTCCAGTGTGAAAGCGGCTTAAAATTTCAGGTTTGGATACGAGGTGATGAGATGATCACGATTGACAATTAATCGTGCTGATCGTGGGAAATTTTTGAACCGTCCAAAACTTTTCAACACAATTGCCACGACTGACCTCATGATCAGATAAGATCTGATAGGTTCACCACGATTGCTCCATGATTAAGACCACGATTTCAATCGTGCCATGAATCGTGATAGTGGGAACCTAGCAATTATGATTGAGATGGATGACAAGGAGATCATCATCCGTGTCCTGTTTATATCCCAGGGAAACAGGAGTTACTGATGTTTGATTTTTCTTCTAAGGGTTTCCAGTGGTCTCTGATTGTGGCACATGTTTTTGGGGAAAAATATTTACATTTATTTTCTCTCGATTCAAGATTATATTACTGTCATTATTTTGAAAGAGAGATTGGGGGTATTATGAGAAACCAAATTTTTTGAAAGCCGAGTCAGATAATGCCTAAGAAGGGCGCCAGTACTAGTCGAAGGCACTGTGTATGTATGTGTATATGTACTGTATGTATTTGAGCAAATCATTTTAATGCCAATAAAGAAAATTCTAACTTAAGAAATAAAGACAGAAACAAGAAAATATGCAAATTGCAATAAATCTTCATAAATTTCCTTTAAAACCCCCATGTCCAGAAAAGTTGGAACATGGTGCAAATTATGATGTTGTATTTAGAGTACCAGCTTATTTCAGTTTATTTTCATAAATTTAGTACAGAATAAGGGCCACACACATAAAAAATATGCATGAAAATTCAGCACTGAAGTTGTTAAAAAATACTGGGAATCAAAAAGTGGCTCAAAGGTAAAACAATATATTTCTGGGATCATAAACTCCTTGACCACAAGTGTTTTACATCTGAGGGTGATATTCAAAATTTCCAACTGTCCTAGAGCCAAAGAAAAGCACTCTAGAAGTGGCTCCCTAAGTGGCTTTCGAAATGGTGCACTGTGAAATCATAAAGTAATCATATTTTACCCCAAATCAACGGTTTTCAGTCATGATGCTTGATAGGAATACATGATTTTTCAAGTGGGAATCAACATCAGTCCATCACCACGTGGGGATGTACATCTGTGGTCTCCAAAAACCTCTCCATACCCAACAAATGCTTTTTCACCTATATGAAGTATTGAAATTCGTTCATTTTTCACCAGAGCCCCATTAGCCAATGTGCAAAGTCATAAAAGTAACTTATTTTACTGTCAGAATATTTACCCTGCTAGAAACTGTCTGCTGTTACCATCTCTTATGATGTGGATGAGGCATTTGTCTTTATGAGGCATGCAGAATAAAAAAAAGTGAGAACCGTCCATGACAAACACCAGCCAGCATCTGTCCACCTGTCCAGTTGTGATGTACTCCTCCGTAGGTTATGCCATCCTGACCTGCTAGTATTCACCTATCACACAAGTGAACAGCAGATTTATATAAACACTTTCCATGCCATACAAGGAGCAAGTTAAACTCACTACTGCAGTAATATCCAACATATTTCTTATGTGTACACACAAAAAAGATATTCCACCACTAGGAAAAAGCAGGCAATAATGTTACTCTAGCTAGAATAGAAAGCCATGCACAGAGCATAACAGTGGGGTATAAAGAAGTCCTTGAGCTGTTTGCATATTAGCGTAAACCAAGACATTTGATTTTGTTAAATGCAGTAAGCAATACGCCACTATATTCTGTATTATTAGCAAAGGCTAATGGTTAGTCATAATAAAGAATGTAACCAACTAAGCCACAACAGTATGATAATCATGGCAATGGTGGAAATCAGAAACACCTAATGAAAGACTGAAATATTCCAAGTAATAACATACAATAACACTTACACATCAAAGAGAAAGACTCCTGCGATAATATTGGTTTCCTCATCCAGAAAATCAATACTGTAAGGCTCAGAAAGCCCTCCAGTCCTGTCCTCTCCAGACTAAATATCGGTGTTCGTGTCTGTAATTTGGGTATACTGCTTATCCATCCAGTAAAAGTAACGTGAACACTCCTATGTTGTGTACAGTCACATTTTTTTTCTCAATTTGCTCAAGTGATTCAAACGTGCAAATTCAAACCTGCTAAGTGCGACCTAACTTGCTGTTATGCTGGGCTTTATTTTCTTTTTCCGGTTGCCCAACCTATTTTTTTCTATTACCTAAGAATGTTCATACTGTTCTCACTTGGACAAAATACTTGTCAATCATCATATAATTACTAAAAAAGTTCAGTGTGGGCATGGCCTATCGCTGCGTTTAACGCGGATGAGCTCAGAAAGCACTAATGAGACTATTTCCGGTGAAGCAGCCCAGATGAACTCCCCACCAGACTATACCCGGGTATTATCTACCCTAAGCCAAAATATACCTGGGGGTACAAAATCGCCTAGCCTGGTTTATACCCCAGGGTATATTTTAGCGTACACCAGACTATACCCCCCCAGCCCAGTTTACACCCCCTTGTGTTTTTCATAAATAAGCTTGTATTCCAATATAAAGAGTCTCCCTGGGGTATAAAATGGCCTAGCCGGGTTCATACCCCAGGGTATATTTTGGCCTGGGCCAGACTATATGCCCCCATCACATATTTGTACTATGAATATTGTTCAATATTTTGTGACTGAATGTGGACAGTATAATCAGGCCTGTGGGGTAAAAACTGGGCCAACCCACTTAAATAGATGGTTGGGCAGTATGGTTTGTAAATTTCTAATTTCTACAATGGACAATAGAAAGATGTTGCATCAATACCATGTTTAATTTTTTTTCTTCAGAAAGATGTTTTTTTTTTCAGTAGTAAATTGTCAAACCTTTGGGCTATAGTGACTTTAGCTTGTTGTTATGACATAAACCAATTTTTTTTAGTAGCAAGAGATCATTTTTGTCAACTTCTGGATGGATGCTGTTGGCAAATATCTTCGGCCGATTACAGATCTGACATGGTTGAAGAGCTTTATTCTTACAATTCCTGGGCAGCAGTGGTGATACTTACCAAGTTCATATTATAAACAATTTACGGGCACCACTTCCTTATGAATAAATATTCAATATATATTTCATGTCCATTGGATAGTGCAACTGAGTGCATCAGTTGAGCGGTTCCATAGATGGTAGCATCTAGGTCTGTGCAAAGGGCTGAAACTCCATAACTAATTGATAATTGTGCAAAGCCAACATATCAGATTTTGAGACAGAGAAATTATATTGCGTTTTTTTTTTTATTTAAATATATACTCATTTTAAATTTGAGGCCTGAAACACTTTTCAAAAAAGTTGAGAGGGGCATTTTTACCATTGTGTTGCATCACCTTTTCATTTAACAACACTCTGTGTTTGGAAGGTGAGGAGAGCAACTGCTGTAGTTTTGAATGCAAAATGTTTTCACATTCTTGCTTCGTGTGGGATCAGTTGCTCCTTTGTCATATTTTATTTTCATAAAGAGCCAGATGTTTTCAGTGGGTGACAAGTCTGGACTACAGGCTGGCCAGTTTAACAACTGGACTCTTTTACAATGGAGCGATGTAGTTGTGATACAAAAATGTGGTTAAGCATTCTCTTGTTGAAATAAGCAAGGCCTTTCTGGAAAAGACAGTGTCTGTCTGGATGAGAGCATATGTTGCTCCAAAACCTCTTTGTTCAGTTATTCATGCCGTGTGCACTAATGTACTCTATACCATCTCGAATACTGGCTTTTTAACTGTACTCTGATAGCAAGCTGGATGGTCCCTCTCCTTTTTAACTCAGAAGATACGGCATGAAAAATGAATTTTCGAAACTTTCGAAAGTTCTCCTCTTTGCCTCAGTCCATCTTAAATGAGCTTGGGCCCGGAGAGGTCTGCAGGATCTTGTTTATATATGCTTTCATCTTTACATGGTACAGTTTTAACTTGCATTTGTGGATGCAGTGACAGACTGTGTTCCCTGACAGTGGTTCCAGAAGTGTCCCTGAGCCCAGGCAGTGATCTCCAAAACAGAGCCCTGTCCATGCCACCTCAGAGCCTGAATATTCAATATTGGTATTTGGCCTTGTCCCTTGTGCAGATTTTGCCAGATACTCAGAACCTTCAAGTATATTGTGTACTGTAGTTTGTAGATGATGAAAACTGTAAATTATTTGAGGTTTTACGTTGAAAAACGTTATTCTAAAATTGTTGAACTAGTTGCCCAGGCAGTCTTTCATAGAGTAATGAAGCCCGCACGATCTTTACTTACGAAGGACTCTTTGGGATGCTCTTTTTATACCCAGTCATGTTACAGACCTGTTTCCAATTAAACTAATCAGCCGTTAGATGTTCCACCAAGTGTATTTTTTTTTGTCTTTTATAAACGTATAACTTTTCCAGTTCTTTGTGGCCCTTGTCCCAACTTTTGTGAAACTTTCTGCAGGTACCAAATTTAAAATGACCAGAAATTTAAAAAAATAAAAAATAAATAAATCTCTATTCCAACATTTCAGCTTTTTTTTTTTTTTTTACTATTTTCAATTAAATGTAACCTTAAAGATTTGCAAAACATTGCAATGTTTTTATTTATTTTACACGGCGTCCCAACTTTTTGGGAAACTGGGCTGTATATTGAACCATATATAGGTTATTGACTTTTGTTTACATTGTGTGACCTTCCTGAACTTGACTGATAGAAGTTGCCTCCTTGCCCCCATGAAATTCAACTTAAACCTCTGGCTGATGTCTTAGATGTTGTGAGAACTTCTTGTGCTTGCTGCAGGCACAGGGGAGGATGCAACCACATCCTGTTTGTCTGACTTAAATCAGCATGACAGTTTTTCAGAGCTGGATGAGGTGCAAGCCACATGTTGCTGTCTATGTATGCAACTGGCGAAATTAATTTTGATAATGGCGATTTCAATTGACGTTGGAAATGTGCATTATCTCAATTCCTTCTGTGCACGATGAAGGAAATATTTTTTATCTTTGCACACATGAACATAAATCTTAGAATTGATATGTCCGATTTGCTACGAACTTGTCTTAATGCTCCAAAATACGAGAGATTTTCTATACATTATGCCCCGCAAAGGTATGCAGTGTTATTGCTCCTAGTATGCATGATATTCAGACCAATCTTTTGAGCCTTAAGTGACGTGAACTTCCGCAAAGCTTTTCACATATAGCATGTAAGGATGCTGAGGTACTTGATTTTCAGTACATGGGTGCAGCGTATATTACGAAGGATCGGACACACAACACAACTACACTGCTGCTCCAGTTTCAAGTGTTTCTTTCTTCTCATTATTCTTTCATTGGCAAGCCCAACATTATGAATCCAGTAATTTTGCTAAACCAGACAAACAAAAATATTTCTGCATAAGGGTGTTCTCCCTGAAAATTCTGGAGCCGACCCCATTTTAAATTTGTTCCATTTATTACTAATGCCAAAATGAGTCAATAGCTACATACTGCATTTGACTGTCATTCACAAAAAAAAAATGGAGACAGGCAAACATCTTGCATGCAGATCATCATAAATTAATGGTCTTTGTTGGTAACGTGTGTAGAGTGCTTTTTAGTGCTGCATTCACTGGAACATCCCAGCTAGACATGACTGTGCTCCGGTCCGGTTGTGTGCTGTATTCATCAAAAAGTTGAACAAATGCACTCAGAGTCCCTTTATCATCCTTCATTCAGAAAAAAGCGAAGGGACTGTCAAAAGAGATGGGTGGCGATTGATCTTCACAAGTGAAGTAACAGATTACATAAAGTACACAAAAAATATACCGACCAGCATTAAACACACACCTCCTACTTTCATGACCAAAATACAAATTATGCATGTTTGTGATGTGTAATTGTTATCAAAGTGTATCAAGCCTCCTGACAAGATGGCAAAATGCCATTTCAGAGAGAACAAGTGTTTGCCACTAACATGGCAATATCCCCCGCTGCCTCAATTTTAAGTGTCCGTACGGACAGACGTACGTACGTACGGAGCCCAATGCTATATCCCCCGTTTCGCGCTAATCGTGCGGCGGGGGATAGAAAGCTAAAATCAAGATTTTTGTCACCAGGGCAAAATACAATGATGTCTTTCTGAGTCTGTTCATGAAATCTGGTCTTTCAAAAGGTGGCAAGGCAAAAGCCACCCTTAGTCAGTTGATAAACATCATCATTAGATGGCTAATGAGGGGAGAACTTGATGATAATGACTAGCAACACCCTTACAATGTTGCGAGCGCACATGCGCGTCTGTTCTCTTGCAACATGGCAGCATTGTCATTATTTCTTCACTGGCAAGATTGACCAAAGGTTTGGGGGTATCTATGCTGTGCCTGACTGTCCACAGTTTGCCAGCCACGGTGTAAATTAAAGAATCGAGATCATTCAAATGGAGTCCATCCGGGTAACATGCATCGTTACAGCCGATCAGTTACTCGAACGGCTCACCAAAGTGATGTCAAAGGGGTTGAGTGTCCGAATCCACAGTCACATGTCGCCTAGCAGCTGCAAAAGTGGCGCGTTAAGTCCCCACTTTAGCCCATTTTCAACAAAGCCACCACTTGTAGTTCTGTTTAAAAGCAAGGGCTACTCCCAACTAGAAGCAAGATATCTAAACCTAAATTGTTTGGTCTGTGTCCAGTTAGATCTTTAGAAACATCCATCTAATTTTGTTGTCCTCGCTACTGAGGACGTTGACAGTGATTTAGGGTGAAAATGGGCTCAAATAGGGTTGTTACATCCCACCTCTGCAACTTTCGGGTGACTGACTCTGGATTCAGACAGTTGGTCCTCTTTAAAATCACCTTAATGTGCTGTTTTTGGTCGCTTGTAATCATACACTTATAAACTGTGGACAATCAGACAGCACAAATACCCCTAAAAGTTGTGGGCAATCTTCCCAGTGGCAGAATAATGACAATGCTGCTATCTCACGATGGCAGGGACGCACACCCACAAACACAACTTTCTAAGGGTATATTCCCAGTCTTTTTCATGAAATTCACGCCTCGTAAGCCATCTCATGATAATGGTTAACAACCGACTTAGTGGTTTTTCTCTTGCCACATTTTGAAACACCAGATCGTGTGAAGAGAACCAAAATAATGTCATTGGATCTGCCCTGGTGACAAAAATCTTGAATTTAGATTTTTCGGCCAGCAATGGTATAAATACCTGTAAAAGACCTAATTTTGCGTTAGGCCCTGGTCAGGAGGCATCAGACACTTTCTTAGCCGTTACTTATAAACATACGTACACAGTTTGTGTCTTGGCCATGAATTGAAGTTGATGCATTTCTAATGCTGGTCAATATATTTCTTAGCACGGGCGGGGGGGATACCAACAAATTTGAGGCATCTGAAACAGGGAAACTGATGAAATAAAGGCAGAATTGGACTCAAGTAAATTTGAGCTGCATGATTAATTGAATCATGATTTTTTTTTCCCCCTCGCATAATCCATGTAATTGACCTTTCCGATGCACAGAATGGAGCTCCGCCCCCCAGCTGCTTTCGCTATATTCTACAAGCTTTGCAGCTCAGTTTCAAAATAGCGACTCACAGCAGGAATTTGACCACCACTGTCTCTTGCGTATTCAGAATAATATTGTGGTATATTTCTTGCTGAATGCGTCAAACCTGTCCTAGAAAGTTCTACAGAGAGGTCTTAACTATTATACTATGGGATATTTTTGATTGAATTGGTGGAAATGTCGAAGTCAGCAAAGTGCTGGCTTTCCATGAGGAAAAATCAAACCCTCACAATCTACACACTGAAATCCAGCCAGACAAAATACTGGAATCTAAATACACCTGTAAAGCAATAGGGGTAGTTTTTCTTCATACAGATGGATAATAATATCACTAGAGTTTTCATTTTGGGTACTTAAGTAAATACATTTGTCAACTACATGTTAAATCTCCAACTGACAATATTTGACTGTTTTTTTTTTTTTCAATACGGCAGTATTAGCGTCAAGAACATTATTCTCTGACTGCCAAGTTACCACAAAGCTATCTGCAATGTACAGATTTATAGGTCTAATGGATTTATTAACGATGGCACAAATCAGGCATTTCAGGTGGATTTTGTCTGCACTATAACTGATTAACTTCTCAGTTAATTTTGCCCAACCCAAAACGTACATTGGGAGATTGGGTCACTTTTCTCATCTCAGCTAACATTAGCAGAATGTTGGCTGCCTATGCAGCCACCTAGCTAACAAAACCACAAAACTTCACCTGCTTGCTTGAAGCTAGACATGTGCGATGCAACGTTTAGAAATGCTGTTGTTTCATCCAGCTCATACTGCAAAAGTAGATCCTCAGCGATTTAAAGCCAATGCTCACAGTTTATGTGCTGACATTGTATGGTCTGTACGTTCCATTGGCTTCTGTGGACTGTTCTGCCCATTTACTGAGTCAGCAACCTTGCCTATTGCACACTTTACGATCGCTTCGTTATGGGTCAATATGTCGGCATTATAAGGACAGACAGGAGCTTAAAAAGATAAGGCAATCTGATTGGTTATTATTATTATTATTATTATTATTATGTTATTGGGTGAGGAGGTGAGCTAGCACCTTTTCTTTTCCTGGAATAATACCTGATGTGGACTTCGACTAACAGCAACCAAATGTCAGAGCCCACCTTAAATGCTTCTGGGGGGGGGGGGGGGGGGGGGGGAATTGTATTGAAAGTCAGCTGGACAAATTCCATCACCTTTAAATGCATTATTAGCCTACCCTCAACCTGTTCCCATTTACTTTGCCTGAATAACAATCAAGCAATTTATTAAATGACTGATCAAAATCAATACCTTACCTATAATAATTCAAAAGTGATGAGAAGCAAATAGAGCTGCTATGCGAGATGGACAGGTCTTCTTCACATTTTTCTCATTGCCTTTCTGGCACAAATTTAATGGATATAAAAAAAATGGAAGCAGGATGCTTTCTTTGGGGGCGGGGGCGGGGCATTGTTAACCTTACCAACTTCTTTTTTAATTTCAGTTACTCATAAGAAGCCAGTGAACACCATCTCATTTTTCCCCCCAGCGGCACATTAATAAAATCACACCTACCACCATTTTTATCTCCAACTGGTTTTTTGCCAGGATGCTCTGTTGAACTTCCGTCTAAAGAAATGAGATAAAAAAAAATTGTTCAAGATAAATAAATACAGAAAAATCGTTTCACGTGTGTCCCTGTCCATCTCATCCTGCCCTAACTCTGTTTCTGCTGTAGAATGAAAACTTTCTCAAGAGTGGTGTTTCCCAATTTTTTTCAACCACGTAACTTTCCACACATGCAGAATCTGAATTTACCAAATATTTAGAATCTCAATAGTGAGCAGTGATTTAATGTACTGGTATGTCTTCCAATTACATTTACTTCAGTTTTCAAAAACTTGATTAATTTCAAGAACTTTCAATCAGTTCAAATTTTTATTTTTCCCCCTTAAGGCAATGCCCAACTCACCAAACTGCATACTGGTTGGATAATGCGGTGGTATTGGCATCTCTACTACACACAGACCAAGTTTCAGCTGAAAAAGCAAAGGCTGAGCTCCAGATACAAAAGCGGAAGAGGAAATAAAGGTGACCGAGAGCTGGTTGTGAAACAGCTGAAACTGTCGCACTGAATAAAAACACTCCCTAATAATCTCTTCGCCTCGCGTTCGCGCTCTGAGCGGCTCTCAGAATGCGCTTTCAGCAATACCAACGGTGCTGTTGAAAAGTAATTGCCCTCTTTCCGATTTCTGCTATAGATTTTCATTTTCCCCCTTTTATCCTAATTTGAACACACAGCCGAACTGTTTAGTCCAGCGCTAAATTGGGCCCACGCATCAATTAAAATTTTTTTTTGGCTACTCAGTAGTTTGCAGAGTTGAGATCAAATTTAATTGATTTAGTCCTTGGACCAATATCTACCCATGTGTAAATTTTGGCGCAGCCCGCAATATTAGTCTTTGAGGTAAAGTTGGTGACAGACAATTACACAAACACAAACAAATGAACACATAACTTCCTTCGCAGGGGTGAAAAATAGCTATAAATCATGTTATTCAGGATCTGATAGGTTTACTGCAAAACGCAACAATTTAGTGAATGAAGGTTGACCATTACAATAAAATCAATGGCTATTCGGTCAAAAAATATGCTTATTTTTGTACGAATTTTCCATTCGTCTTGGTACACACATAAAAGAAAGAATATTGATCAAAATCCTTGAAAATAATTTCACAAAAATTAGTGAAATTAGAGAATTTAAATTATATCGGTCATCCTTAATTATAGCTGTGTGGATATGATGTACACCAAAATAGTCCTTAAAAAATAATAATTTGCATAAAATAGTGGGGTAATTTTAGTTGCTGAAAACACAAGGTTGCTGGAGGGATAAAATTGGTAATGGTACCATTACAGTATTGAAATCCATCCATCAATTATCCCACCTGCTCCTGGTCAGGATCAAAGGCACCACACGCCATTCTCTAACGCACTCATACCTATGGTCAATTTCCAAGCGGTACGTCTTTTGACTATGAGAGGGAACTGGAGTATCAGGATGAAACCCACACAAACATGGGGAAACATGAAAACTCCACACAGAAAGGCCCCGGGCTGGATTCAAACCCTCAGCCTTCTTGACGTGAGGCTGAGGGGCACCCCACTGCACCCCTGTGCCATCACTCAGGATGGATTTTTTTTTTTACCCCTCCTCAAACCGCAGTTCTGATGTAAATTAGATTTTCTCCCCTCATCAGGTTTTTTTTTTTTTTTTTTTTTAATATATACAGAGCTCTACAAATGCATTTAATAGACTGATCAAAACTTCCAACGCAACATTTGAAATTTCAAAATATTTTTGGTATACCTTATTTTCCAACAAATTTCGGGCTTTATATCCAAACCTCACCTCAAAAACTCATGAAGTTATGTTTAGTTTTTCGTCCGGACAGTCCGTTCCACCTGAATGCACACAGCTGAGATGTTTGCCACACCAATCAAACTGACCAATCCTTATGAAGCTTGGCCAATAAATAGCCAGAGGAATGGGGAACTTAAATATTCCTTGCCATTCTTCTGGTGTAACTTTAGACCATGGGATGTCTTCAGCAAAATCAGTGAGAAAGAACCATCGGCATGCTTGCTAGTGGAGTGTCGCAAAGACGTGTTGCAGTGGATCTGTGTGTCCATGTGTCGACCATTCGGTGTCTCCGGAGGCAGTTCCATGACACAGGAAGCAGAAACGACAGTCCTCGTGGCCCCAGGTCACGTGTAACCACCCCTCAACAGGACCGCCATATTAGTCTCCAGCACCTCCATAATCGCTTCCGACCAGCGACAGTTACTGCTGCTCAGACCAGAGGTCGTCATCAAAACAGGATCAGCGACCAAACTGTACGCAATTGCTTGCGTGATGCTGGACTGAACAACAGTCGTCAACATCGTGGTCTGGTGCTGACTCCTGCTCGTCGTTGTGCACGTCTGCAGTGGGCATGGGCACACTTGAGCTGGGATGCACTCAGACGGAGCAGGGTCTTGTTTTCAGACAAGTCCCGGTTCAAACGGAGCATGGGTGACGGCCGAGTGCGTGTTTGGCGTAGGCGAGGGGAACGTTGTGCTGACACCAATGTCTTGGAGCATGACCGCTGCGGTGGACCACGTGTCATGGTGTGGGCTAGAATAAGTGCCAGATACAAGACAGAGCTGTTTTTCATCGATGGAAACCTGAATGCGGCCCATTAACTCGGCAACATTTTAGCCCCTGTGGCTGTTCCTCTTGTGACTCGCTACCGCTTGACGCTGCAACAGGACAATGCAAGACCACGTGTTGCCATGGCCTGTCAGGATTAGCTGAGGCAGCACAATGTTCAGTGTCTTGATTGGCCTACATTTTCCTCAGATTTAAACCCAATCGGGCACCTTTTGGACATTCTGGGTCGTCGGTTGAGAAGGCGTGATCCAGAACCCTCAACCCTCCAACAGTTAAGCCAGGGTCTCACTGAGGAATGGGACTGTATCACACAGCTGGAAGTACAGAGCCTGATTGATTCCATGCACATGAGAATTCAGTCTGTGTGTGACGCTAGAGGTGGGCACGCCAGATACTGACCTCGGCGATCCAGAATACTCATTCAAAGTGACTTAGCAAATTGGAACTTGGACTGTTATTCCTCACTAATTGTTCTAAAACAGAGCTCTCCAAATCTGGCCCTTTAATCCAAATACAGTCCTGGTTTTCCTTCCTTTAATTAAGTGAACAATTAATGCAGCCGATTGGCCAGATTGTCATCTCACCTGACTCCCAGGTAAAGGGAGGATGGAAAACCAGCAGCTCGGCCCTCGAGGACTGTGATTTGAGGAGCCCTGTTCTAAAACGTGGCATTACACTGAAACTTGCAGGCACATTTGAGAATGTAACTTTCCTCATAATAAAATAGCTTTTTATTAAAATTAACCTGAGCGTTGCGTTGGAAGTTTTGATCAGTGCAGTTTCCCTGAATGAGTGAGATCACAAAATTTAAAAAAAAAAAAAAATTTACGCTTGCCATTCTCCCTTCTTCAAGCCTTCTCATCCGCCATGAATGTGAGTGCGTCAGAGATTGATGAATCAACTGGGAAAGAACAGCTATGGATCAGAATACATTTGCAAGTGCATTTCTGGCTAACAGACAAGGGCACCTCATCATGGTCACCACGCTGATCAAGTAGCAATCATGCAATAGCCCATCTTTGAATTCAAGCATATACTCACTTATCATAGTCTGCCTTATAAATACGGGGAGTCTGCCCATGTGATACGAGCGCGAGGCACGAGGGTGTATCAGCCCGCTGGGCAAAATCCTGTATCAGCGGCAGCAAGCCTTGCCACAGCAAGTCACGGCGTTGTTGGAAATGCATCGCTTCAGACGCTGATTAGACGCCGTCATGGCGGAGAGACTCATGAATTCCTCAGCCGCTGAAATTTCTGAACTGGGCTGTGTTACAGCAAATGGAGTGTGATACAAAATTATTTGCAAACAGCATGCTTAATGCTGCATTGCATTTTGCAGCAATATTCAAAGGGGTGTAGTAAAACGTTTATGCGCAAGCTATCGGAGAAACGCAAATTTATTACCTTAATGAAGAAAATTGCGTTTAAATGCTAGCTAGCTAATTAGCCATTTCATTGACTTGAAAACACCGCTGACTGAAAGCAGATGCAAGCGCTCGAGCTGAAGTTCTCAGGCTGATACTGGGGTCTCAGGTTGATATAGCGTGTGATATGAAAATGCCGATATATATATATATATATACCTAACACAGTGAGCACCACTTCAGAGAGTAAATCTGAAGGGGTGTGCAGATTTTGAGCAGGCAGACAGTGCAATGGCACAGAGCAAAGAGCCCATTTTACATTAAATCCCAAACACAAACTGTTGGGTCCATGTATTTTTTTTTTTTACATATATTTATACATACATTTACAAATATTTATCCTCTAGCACAACCAAGTGTCTGAATGACAGGTGAGAGGAGTGAGGCTTCAACAACTTCTTCATTCTCACCAGCAGGGCAAGATCCAGGCAAAGGTAGAGGACAAACAGATCAGATATTTTGCCCCAAACTAAACTTGGCAGTAAAATACAGGCTTTTGAATCCGAGGTTTCGTACGGCAATATCCGTAAGCTTACAAAAAAAAAAATCAGGCTTTTTTTTTCCCCCAGGTCGCATCCCCCACAACACATGCATACCAAAGCAAAGACCCACTGATGGGACGGACTCATCACATGAAGCAAAGACGGGTTTTCAGTCAGGACAGATCACCATAAAGCCCCAGGATACTCCTCGACTTGTCTGTGACCACAGTCATGAACGTACAAATAAAAAAAAATTTTAAAAATAAAATAAAAACTTAAAAAATGTGTAGCACAAAGCTCTCAGCCTCAGCCGTATTGCTAGAATGTTCTGTCAGCCCACTTAAAATCTCACCGGTTTTAGCCCCATCCTCCAAAGCACCACTTTCAGCTTCATCGATTTTTGTTTGGGCAATAATTCAGCTGAGCGTTGACATGGCTTGAACTTTCTCACTCTGAGCTCTTTGCAACAGTCCAAGGGCTAAATAGCACAGTATTCACTGCTCACCATACTCCAGAATCAGGACCAGCAGGCTTGGGGTACGACATACTAAAACTCAACAGAGAGAACATGAGTCATCATTAATCGATAATATTCTTTTTATGTTACAGGTTAAGAAAGAAACATACTAAACATAAATATTGATGCAAGCCAGGATGAAGCTTGAGGGGCCAAGATGTGGCAAGTCATGTAGAGACAAAAAGGTCATTGATACCAATAAAAAATGAAAACACTTCATTAGTATTAGCACATAGTATTATACTTAAGTTGGTCCCCATTGAGAAAACAAGAACCAAAATTTTATTCTTCTGAGCTACTAGTATAAGAACTAGAGCTATTTTTGTATTAAAAAGCTTACATTTCTCCTAACAATTATAATTACAGTTCTCCATGAAAACAGATCAGAATGGTAGTGGTGAAAGGACAAGACAAATTTAATCACATCAAAGCGGAATTAACCCAAAATCTATAATAATGTAATATCATATCGTAAATAAACTTCCAGGAAACTTACTGCAACGTGAATGAAATTGTTTGAAAATTTTTGAAGTAATGATCAATGTACACATTCCTATAAGGAGTTGGGACCCAAATTAAACAAGCAAATATTTGGCAAGACTACCTAAATTTACTTAAAAGTCCAGGCGTAACAGTTCATTCGTTGACTGGAAGCAAACCACAGCACCTTTCAATGCAGTACAGATGACAGAATATTTATAAGAGAGGGGTCATTTCTCAATGGAATATTTACACTCGCACAAAAGCTGACGGACAAGAAATCCATTTTCACGACATCTCGTGCAGTCTGCAAACTTTATGCTATATCATTATGCTATAACTTTTTGCTATATCTTTATGCTCGCGTAAGGCCTCTGTGCTGCAGAGCACTTTGCATGAATTCATGCATCAGGTGCCTCCAATATCAGTCGCAAGCATAGTGGTTTGACTGCCCTGCAGCTGAGATTTTATTAATCCGCAGTTTGGTCTGCCCGTCCACAAACCTGCATTCACGCGCAGAAGTAAGACCCCTCAGCTGGAGCCTAATCCTTCAATTACATGACATTTTTAAAAGTGCATCAGACATTGACACATTGCCTAAGGCAGTCCAAACTTTCATTCAGTAATGTAGAGAGTAAGAAATTTTTCACGCCTGTTCTATCCAGACCACCATACTGGTATTTACAGGAGTGACATACTCAGAGAGAAAAATGCGAACAGAGTAGAGTCTGAAAATTTAGCTGGTCCCTGAATGCCAATTTAAAGGAATCAATTTGAATCATATAAATAAAATGTTTACAGTTTTGTACTGCTCCTTTGGAAGTAAAAAATGGAAGTTAACAAAAGGAGAATTTTGCAGTGTTATCAGGAAGTGCTCCTTCCGCACCGAGTCCTCGTATTGTGGAAATGGCGCATGATGTGCAGGGTTGTGCATAAGATGCAGACACTGGGATTTTCATGATCAAACTTGACAGACCAAATGCGGTCTGGCTCTTAAGTATCAAATTTTTAGGTACATTTTACTGGTATGAAAATGCTATGCCATTTGAAATCCCAGGTTTCAGCAAGAAAATAGATTCAGACAGGAATTCAAACTGTTGTTCAAATGAAATATGACCTCAGTTCAATTGATGGCACAAGCCTGTATATGCATGTATGGGTATATTAAATGCAGCAGGAGCAACACTGAACACAGAAATGCGTGGTTTTATACTCAGTTCATGACAAAGAACCCTTCACATTTTCACATTAATATACAGTGGCAGTTAGGCATACTGCATTTCCATTATCACCACAAGTTTTCATCACAGCGCATTTTTCCCGGTGATGCATTCCACGAGTTAATTTTTTTTTCAGGGGTAATACTTGCCCATAATGAACTTTCCGTTTCAAAAAACAAATTTACAAAGTTCTGCAACAGATTACATCCAGCCTCTACAAAACATTCTCCAAGGGAAGAGGAGAAAATAATCACTTCAGAGTAGATCGATTCTCAACCCAATACCACCTTACTGAAAACAACAATAAAAAAATGAAGACGTTTTAGTGTGGAGTAGAACAGGTACAATTGGATACGAAAAGAACATAAAATAAACACAAACCCACAAAAACAACCACACAGATAAAACAGCAAAAGACAACACTATGTTAAGAGGGTGAAGTATGAAGGTAGTGATCTCGAAATGGTAGGCAGCAGCATTAGTGGAGAGGCTGTGCTAGAAATTCTTTCAGGAACAAGTTGCAGCTTGTCCATTTTTAGGCAGAAAGAAGAAGAGACTTGTAACCATGACAACGAAATTAGGCCGGCTGCCTGCAGTATACTTCATCACTTCACCCAACCCCCAAAGGTAGAAGGTTCTTCAGTACTCAGACAATACAAAGGCCACATAAACACAGAGTCCAAATAATAAAGGTTTATCAGTACTAAGGAGCCAGAGAGCAGACAGAACAAATCTGGGTGCTACTGAGGACCAAAAAAAAAAAATCCACTTTATACCAAAGCAAATCAAATCAAAGGGAAAAATGTAAGTAAAAATTAAATTTGGACAATAGGGACGGGGAAAAGCAGCGCATTTCCCTCCAAACGGGGCCACTTTCCCATATCCGGGAGTATACATGTATGTGGTGTTTTTACACAACACAATTGGTCCCTGCTGACAAGTTTAATCCCGTCTCCCTGACAGGTGACAATTTCAGTAAAAAAAAAAAAACTCTCTCCTCAATCAATTGTTGGATTCCACAGAAACTACACCTGCGACCCCTCTCATATCCCAGACCGCGCATACGCTGAGACACGGGGTATGCAATGCCATATCACAAAGCTCTTTCTATCTGAAAAGATATAAAGTGGAAGGAAATACTGATAGAAGTTAATGAATAACTAATTTCAGAATATTTTATACCAAGAAAAATCCCCATGTGCTTGTAGAAAATCTCCACTGATTACAACACAAAAATTTGAACCCTGAATTAGCCAGAGGGTTATATATTTTTATATCTTGCCGTTCAGATTATGGCTACTTTCTGCTAGAGGCATTGATGCAGATTATGCATGCACCTTGTCCACAAACTTCAAAGGGCCTACAACTGTTGAGTTAGAACAGTGTTAGAGGCAGGGACAAAACAGGGTTGAAGGGTGAGCGGGGACGATCAGGGACAGACTACAACGTTTGGCGATGAGAGGAAAAGGAAGCGAGGACAGCTGATGGGACGTGAGTTGCAGTGGTAAAAGAAGTGAGAAACCCTTGTGAGCAATGGAGAAGAGAGCCACGCGCCCAAGGTAACTCTTGGGGGAGGGGACAGCACAACAGAGAGCCCCTTCATTGGGCGCGGCCCTTCACACCCCAATGGCACCGCCCCTCAGGAGGTGGGCGGTGTCACCGTCTGAGAGACTGGTGTCATCGCCGTCCGTTTCCGAGCTGGAAGAGTCCTCCTCAGGGGAATAGTAGCCCTCGTGGCGCAGGATTGGCGAGTCGGAGCAGGCCGCCGGACTCAAGCACTGAGCTGCCGTTAACGTGGCAGCGTAGGCCCCAGGGCTGCCTGAGGGCGAGCCGGGGTTTGAGGGGCGAAGCAGCGGTGTGCGCTCTGACTCCGCCTCAGTGCTGCCATCTTCATCGCTGGCTACCGCCCCGACGCCGGCTGCCTCTCCATCGGAATCAGACTCCGAATAGTCTGGGTTGGGGCGGGTAACACGCTGTTTACACACGGGACAGGTCTTCTTGGTTTGGGTCAGCCACGGATCCACACACTTACAGTGGTAGGCTGGGAGAAAAAAAATATATTATTCACAGGGATACTAAAAATGTATGTCCATAGAAAAAAAACTAAAGACATAAAAAAGGTCATTATACTCCTGAAGAATGCTCCAAAAATATACTAAGAGAAAATGACCAAACACCCAGAAAGGTCAAACTCTGACAATCCGTCATCGCCCTTCAAATTCAGGTTTTCCCGAGAAAACTTCACTTGCGGCCCTCAGATGTGTACTGACAGGGCATACAGGCCCATGACATGAACATTAAAATAGGAATAAGAGCATAAAATATGAATAAATTGTACATTGGCCTCAGGCAGGCCACAGCACTTGGGCTACTAGCTATGCAGTAGAATTGCTAGGAGTAGAACATCACAGCTGTACATTGTGGCCTAACTACAGTACCACACCAGCCAGGCAAATGCCCTCAGCAGGCAAGTTATTTGCATCCTGCTCTACCTGGAAATTGATGGTATTTTAAAGGCAATCTTCGTGAGAAATGAATTTGCTCGTTTTCTGTCCGAAAGTCTAAAGCAGGGTTATTCAACAAGGGCCAGTGTGGGTGCAGCTTTCATTCCTACCAAGCACTTACACGCCTGATACTACTAATCAATCACTTTAGCTAAGACTCTTGGGGTTGATTAGTGGTGTCAGGTGTGCAAGTACAAAACCCAAAACCAGTGAAGTTGGCACGTTGTGTAAATCGTAAATAAAAACAGAATACAATGATTTGCAAATCCTTTTCAACCTATATTCAATTGAATACACTGCAAAGACAAGTTACTTAATGTTCGAACAGGTAAACTTAGTAATTTTTTGCAAATATTAGCTCATTTGGAATTTGATGCCTGCAACATATTTCAAAAAAGATGGCACAAGTGGCAAAAAAGACTGAGAGAGTTGAGGAATGCTCATCAAACACTTATTTGGAACATCCCACAGGTGAACGGGCTAATTGCGAACAGGTGGGTGCCATGATTGGGTATAAAAGCAGCTTCCCTGAAATGCTCAGTCATTCAAAAACAAGGATGGGGCGAGGGTCACCACTTAGTGAACAAATGCGTGAGCTGATTGTTGAACAGTTTAAAAACAACATTCCTCAACGAGCTATTGCAAGAAATTTGGGGATTTCATCATCTACGGTCCGTAATATCGTCAAAAGGTTCAGAGAATCTGGAGAAATCACTGCGCATAAGCGACAAGGCCGAAAACCAACATTGAATGCCCGTCATCTTCGATCCCTCAGGCGGTACTGCATCAAAAACCAACATCAGTGTGTAGAGGACATCACCATATGGGCTCAGGAACACTTCAGAAAACCACTGTCAGTCACCACAGTTCGTCGCTACATCTGCAAGTGCAAGTTAAAACTCTACAATGCAAAGCAAAAGCCATTTATCAACAGTACCCAGAAACGCCGCAGGCTTCGCTGGGCCCAAGCTCATCTAAGATGGAGTGATGCAAAGTGCAAAAGTGTTCTATGGTCTGACGAGTCCACATTTCAAATTGTTTTTGGAAACTGTGGACGTTGTGTCCTCCGGACCAAAGAGGAAAAGAACCATCCGGACTGTTATAGGCGCAAAGTTCAAAAGCCAGCATCTGTGATGGTATGGGGGTGTATTAGTGCCCAAGGCATGCGCAACTTACACATATGTGAAGGCACCATTAATACTGAAAGGTACATACAGGTTTTGGAGCAACATATGTTGCCATCCAAGCAACGTCTTTTTCATGGACGCCCCTGCTTATTTCAGAAAGACAATGCCAAGCCACATTCTGCACGTGTTACAACAGCATGGCTCCGTAGTAAAAGAGTGCGGGTACTAGACTGGCCTGCCTGTAGTCCAGACCTGTCTCCCATTGAAAATTTGTGGCGCATTATGAAGCGTAAAATACGACAACGAAGACCCCGGACTGCTGAACAACTTAAGCTGTACATCAAGCAAGAATGGGAAAGAGTTCCACCTGAAAAGCTTCAAAAATTGGTCTCCTCAGTTCCCAAACGTTTACTGAGTGTTGTTAAAAGGAAAGACGATGTAACAGTGGTAAAAAGGCCCCAGTGCCAACTTTTTTGCAGTGTGTTGCTGCCTTTAAATTTGAAGTTAGTGATTATTTGCACAAAAAAATGAAGTTTCTCAGTTTGAACATTAAACATCTTGTCTTTGCAGTGTATTCAATTGAATATAAGTTGAAAAGGATTTGCAAATCATTGTATTCTGTTTTTATCTACGATTTACATAACGTGCCAACTTCACTGGTTTTGGGTTTTGTACTGAGTTGGGATGAAAGCTGCACCCACGCCGGCCCTTGGAGGACAATGTTGGAATAGCCCTGCAATAAAGAAACCATGAGTTAAAAACCAAACACATTTTGTATGGCCGGTAATTGTCTTGTTAATATGTATCCAGTAAAAGAAGAAGGAATTTGGTGTGACTTTTTCATGCACACCAATGCTTAACAGAGAACCGACTTCTGATAATACAAGTCTTTGTCTTTGTGGGACATGGAAGTAATTAGCCTTCCTTATATCAACAATCAATTTTAAAGAAGGTTCCATAAATGGAAATAGCAAAATACTTCGAAGTTCCGATTTTCTCATGAAATGCCCTTTTCAAAGCTTCAGTATTTGTCCAAAACAAGTCACTTCACTGCTGTTGCCTCAATCATTTCGGCCTCCTGAGCAAAAATTTCATGTTGGTGATTGAGCAGCTGTACATGAAAACAGGACGGATTACCATGTGAACAGGGCAGAATCCTCAGTTTATCACCATCTTCATACTCATCAAGGCAGATGGCGCACACATCGTATTCATCACCTGTGAGACACAGAGAGGAGACTCCATTCAAAACACAAAATTCTGTATTTACTATAGAACTGCATTGAGCAAATAATTTGGAGGGACATAAAATAACTGTCCAAGCCCAAAAAAACCTGCTGATGAACTCACTGATATCCACTTTATCACAAATCCCACCCATACCGCCTCAAAATGCGCAATATACAAGTTCCATGTCTGGTATATACGTCATACTTGGACCCATTATGCAAGAAAATCAAGCAGCGATCCAAATGATAGCACACGAATCTCTACAGTAAAATATGTATCTAGAGAACAGAACATGCTGTTTTTGTCCATAGAAATTATGCTTCTTTGTTTTGCTGGCTTCATTTTCTCCTTTAAAAAAAAAAACTGTACCATGAACAGAATTTCCATTAGTTGAAGAATTTGCTCAGAAGTATAACAGGCCTGGGATTACAATAAAGAAAAAGTTCAGCAATGATTGTTATTGGGCTAACGTGGTAACCTTCCTGTTTGCCTTAGAATCTACAGCATTTTCATGTTGGTAATCTCACACCCAGTTCCTGTTGTAACGACTTTGAGAACAGCTAGTCAAGTTCCTGACTCATTTTGAGACTGAGACAAAAAGAGCAAGAGGAAGTGGTCAGAACCAGCGCACAACTCATTTTGTCTGCGCTCCACTTACATTTATTTCCCTATCTGTTTTTGTCTTTTTGTTTTTTAAGTTAAGCAGACATTGATAATGAAGACAAAGAAAAAGTCAGTCGAATTTTGTGGTACGTGTGCACACAAGGCCATCATTTAGGCAAATAGGAGAAACAGGGGTAATAGATTAAAAAAAAAATTTTAAAGCAAGCTTAAGAGTGTCCATAAAAAATTAAATTCAGAAAAAATGACAAGGAGGGAGGCACTTCACTTGCCTTTAGAGCTTCAATTTTTTAATAATTTGACCATTTTTGCGGTAAAATGTTTATATTTTGGTCACACATTCTTGTCCGTGTCATCCATTTTTGTTTTGAGTCAGTAGTCTTGCGCGGATGCTCTCCCTTCAGCAGTAATATATACGTAACTCCTCATTGATAACCATGCTGAATTAAATAAGTCAGATCATGGACCTTTCTGACCTGCCAATCAAGTGTAGAATAATAACCAATAAGATCGCCTAATATTCTTAAGCTCTCGGCCTGACCGGATTAGTGCCGCCATATGGGCCCATGAACAAAAAGCGACCATAAGCTGGGTGTAAAAAGCGAGGTTCCTGACTCTGTCAATGGCCAGTACAGAGTACAGTGTACAGTACAGTACACGGTCTTTGCATCACAAACACGTTCTTCGCCATGAAGCCCAAACACAGTCTCCTGGTGGCATCCAAGATCAAAGCACTGGCACCAGCTTGACCTGATCCTTACTAGACGCAACCGTCTATCCAGTGTCCAGATAACCCGCAGCTATCAGAGTGCTGAATGTGATCCAGATCACTCCTTGGTATGTAGCAAGATCAAGCTGCGAACAAAGAAAGTGCACCGCACAAAAAAGGAAGGCAGGTCTTGCATTGACACCAGCAAGACGCGCGACCAGGAGAAAGTGGAGGAATTTGCACGAGTGCTTGAGAAATCCTTCACAGGTTCTTCTGGTGCCAGTTCACTCGACCGGTGGGAACACTTCAGAGATGCCGTGTACAACGCCGCCATGACCACCTTTGGCAAGAAAACCGGCAAGCAAGCAGACTGGTTTGAAGCTCACTCGGACCAAATGGTTCCAATCATCGAGGAGAAGCGGAACGCCATGGCAGCCTACAAAGCCTGCCCCAGTGAAGGTAACCTGCAAGCCCTTTGGGCCGCCCGGAGCAAAGTCCAACAGGGCGCCAGGCGATGTGCAAACGACTACTGGCACCAGCTCTGCTCCCGGATACAGCTAGCAGCAGACACTGGCAACATCAAAGGGACGTACGATGGAATCAAGCAGGCCTTGGGCCCAACACAGAAGAAAATCGCCCCCCTGAAGTCTGTCACAGGGGAGCTAATCCTGGACCGGGCAAAATAGATGAAACGCTGGGTAGAGCACTACTCTGAGGTGTACACTAGGGAGAACATAGTAGCTGAAGATGTCCTAAATGCAATCGGGTCTCTGCCTGTGCTGGAGATGCTTGACGAAGAGCCGACTTGTGGTGAACTCAGCGAAGCCCTGGACTCCCTTGCGACCGGCAAAGCCCATGGAAAGGATGGCATCCCTGCTGAGGTCTTGAAGTGCGGCAAAGAGTCACTGATCACAGAGCTGCATGAAATCCTTTGCCTGTGCTGGAGAGACGGTGAAGGGCCACAGGACAGGAGGGACGCCAACATCGTCACGTTGTATAAAAACAAAGGTGATAGGAGCGACTGTAATAATAACTACCGTGGCATCTCCCTCCTCAGCATCGTCAGGAAGCTGTTCGCTCTCATTGCCCTCAAGAGGCTCCAAGTTCTAGCAGAGAGAGTCTATCCCGAATCACAGCGCGGGTTCCGAGCCAACAGGTCTATCATCGACATGGTGTTCTCGCTCAGGCAGCTGCAGGAGAAGTGCAGGGAACAGAGGTAGCCACTTTTCGTGGCCTTCATAGATCTAACGAAGGCCTTCGACCTTGTAAGCAGAGACGACCTCTTCAAAATCCAACAAAGGATCGGATGTCCACCCAGGTTGCTCAGCATCATTCGATCGTTCCACGATGACATGAAGGGCACAGTGGTTTTCGACAGCTCAACATCAGACACCTTTGACATTAAAAGCGGAGTGTAACAGGGCTCCGTTCTTGCGCCGACCCTGTTCGAATCTTCTTTGCCGTAATGTTGAAACACGCCTTTGGTTCTGCCACAGAGGGCATCTATCTCTGAACTAGATCATACGGAAAGCTCTTCAATCCATCCAGACTCAGAACAAAGTCCAAGGTCCAGCTAAAATGCCTGCGTGAACTCCATTTTGCTGATGACGCAGCGGTCATCGACCATTCAGCTGAAAAACTCCAGCAGGTCATCACTCATTTCAGTGAGGCTAGTCGAGACTTCAGACTCACCATTAGTCTGAAAAAAAACACAGGTCATGGGACAGGACGTGGATTCTCCACCCAGCATTAGCATCCTTGATTATGAACTTGATGTTGTCCACGACTTTGTATACTTGGGTTCCACCATCTCTGACTCCCTCTCCCTTGACTTGGAGCTCGACAAGCGCATTGGAAAAGCAGCTACAACCATGTCGAGACTGTCAATAAGAGTGTGGACGAACAGCAAGCTGAAAGAGCACGTTAAAATCCAGGTTTATATAGCCTGCATCCTTAGCACCCTCCTTTATGGCAGCGGATCCTGGACCCTACGAGCAAGACACGAAAAGAAACTCAATGCATTCCACTTGCGCCGTCTCCGCTGCATCCTGCACATTACCTGGCAGGATAAAGTCACCAACAACAGCGTCCTGGAGGGAGCTGGGATTCCCAGCATGTTCACACTTCTGAAGCAGAGACGTATGCGCTGGCTGGGGCACGTGGTAGGCATGGAAAATGGCAGGATCCCCAAAGATTTCCTCTACAGCGAGCTTGCACAGGGCAAACGACCGATAGGCAGATCCCAATTGCGATACAAAGATGTCTGCAAGAGGGACTTGAAGGCCATGGGTGTTGACCTATCCACATGGGAAGCAGCAGCCTCAGATCAGTCCATCTGGCAGCAAACTGTGCAAAAAAGCCTGTTCAGCTTCGAAAGGTCACTTATGCAGGAAGCTGAGGTAAAACGACAGAGTAGAAAAGCTCGTGTCCAGGCAGAACGAACAGCTACAGACTTCACGTGTGCAAAGTGTGGAAGGGACTGCCACTCCCGCATTGGACTTTCCAGCCACACCCGACGCTGCAAAAGACAAGAAGGAATATTCTCCCAGAGCGCAACTCCATAGTCTCTCGAGACTGACGGTTGCCTATGATTAGCTTGAGCGAGCCAACATACTGTCTACTCGAGGCAGAACTGGTCAACTCTTCAGAACGGAGTTCAGTGCAACCACGACAAACAATCAGTCGACTACCCTGCTAACTGTTAGTAAGTATACAACAATGATAGCATTTTTCCCAACTTTAAAATGACATAATGCCTGTCGGTTACGTGCGACTCGGCCACGAGTCACTTACAGCCGAACTTCAAGCAGCCGACTGCATGCCGCTGACGTTGAGACAGAAGGACACAAAAGCCAATGATCAGTATGATTGTTTAAGTTAAATCAAAAACATGACCGAGCCTCTGGGCTCTACATTATAAGCCATTGCTTTCAGGAACAAATCCATGACGCGAGTTGGCTACTCCAAACTGTGCTGTTGACAAAATGATAATCATCTTTGCTTTATGGCGAATGATGCATCCAGACATATTACTCCAAAAAACTAAGCCAAGTACATACAACATTGACCTTTCTCACAGTATAAAGTTAAATACGAAAACTTCTATCGATTTTTAGCCAAACCTATGGCCTCATTTCCCTCATATTGGCATACGCTTTGTCCACAACTAGTTTGTTATTCGGGTAAAATTCTATGTAGATGGCAATCATGTTCAAACCTGAATGTATTGCACTCTGAGGAAATGGAACTTACATAATGTAATTATACACATTTCTTGTTCCTTCAATCTGACCTTTCTTATGAGTTTTAGTAAAATAATTCTGAAAACAATTATTACCAATTGGAGGAAGATGAGCACTAAATTGAGTGTGGGTTCATGGCATTCAAGTCATATTTTACTGTATGAGCCAAAATAAGGTTGCATCCAGGTGTGTAGATGTGAATTCATAGTGGCTGTATGGGATAACTTTTAATCCATTCCACACCCTGAATTACACAGCAACCAGCGTGCCTAAATTGGATCTGTTCATGATGTAATACATGTAATAATCACTTGACCACAAGCAGGGATTTCAAAATGACAATCTTTGGAGTGGTAAGCTGGCACAATCAGGTTAGTAATTCAACTATTTGTCATTAAAGTGATATTGGACTTCTATCGATCAAGTTCCCATTTGTCTAAAGTAGCAGCCAGATAATTAGACTGGAGGATGGCCTTGATAGTCCTTAATACTTACCCTGCACTCTTGCAAAGCAGGCACTTGAACCAGCTCTCTGTCACCACAATATTGCTATACCATGTGACCGTGTGCAGTTTGTCGTAAGGTTTTGGTGGATGTAAGTTATACAAGTTCCGTTACAATTTTTCTGTGAAAAATATGCAGCAAATCCATTTTCTCAACAACTTTCTGCTTTATTCTTTTCATCTCTAGTAGCATGCAAACCACATTATGGCTGCTGAAAAGCCGACACTGACAGAGGTCAGGACACTAGAACAGTGTTCTCTCGGCACGCAATGTGAACAGGGTCGTCCCTACCTGTTCAAAAATGTTTCATGGATTTCGGTCCATGTTTGAATTTTAATCACAGTTCAAAAATGTGATTTTTAATGCATTTTGCAGCCTGTACAAATTTCATTGCCTCTCTATTTGAAAATTTCTTGTAACTGCCAGTTACCACCCTGATTGGAAGAGAACCTGGCCTGAACACTAATAGTGCAGGTGTCGCTGACAAGATGATGCAGACCTACTAGTCTCTGGATGTCTGTGACTGTGTACATACTGTATGACTGAATCCAAGTTCTCGAAAGGTTTTTAACTAAAAGTTAAGGCAAAATGTCTGGCTAAATGGTTTTCTCTGTGGCTAACTGAACTTCGGGGTGATTAGCCACTGTGGCAAAGTGAAATTTTTGGCCAGCACACACCCTGCATATGTTAGAAACTATGTGTGGCAAATCTGAAAAGAATCCATTGAATGGAGATATCAATCAGACAAAATGACATTGAACCCACTTGAAAATTTCTAAGTCCAAAAACAGGAAAACCGATATTTTTGTGAAAAATCATCCCAGATGGCCGACACTTTGCACTGCACCTCTCCCTGTAATAGAGAATATGTGCCAAATTTGAAAAGAATCCAATGTATAATATTTGCGATATCGATCGGACAAATTGACATTGAACCCACTTGAAAATGTCAAAGTCCAAAAACAGATAAATGGCGATATTTTTGTGAGAAATCATCCCAGGTGGGCGACACTTTGCACAGCACCTCTACCTGCGGCAGAGAATGTGTGCGACAAATTTGAAAAGAATCCAATGTAGAATATTTGCGATATCGATCAGACAAATAATGTCTTCGGATGGAATGACGAATGACAGAATAATGGAATGATGGACAGATGAAATTCTTGGTATATAACTTGGTATATAACTGAAAACATCCATTTCTTGTGCATGAAATGGATCCATGGCGCGTGTCCAATCATTGCGGGCAAGTGAAATTCTCATTCGGGCAAGCACATTTTTAAAAGCTCTTTCCCAAAGGGCAAATGCGTTTAAACCTTAATGCTTAGCACTGCTTCTGCTTTCACATTTTCAAAAAAAGTATCAGGATATGCAGATTTACTGTAGTGCGGCGCTTCTGAGAAAATGTCACACAGGCACGCCACACAGTACCGATCTACAATCACTTTCAGTTCAGCTATTATTAACATGGAAAGCATGCGCTTCTGCACATGAGACGAGATGCACATATCTATTTAGTACAGACAGCGAAGATCATGCTCTAGTCACAAAACAGACATTTTCCACACGTCACAGCACTACCTCATTCCGGGATGGCAGTTATATCAGTATCAGCCAACTTGAGAAGAAAATGTCCTCAGAAGGCTTTGGTAGCCATAATCTCCACAGAAAACATCGTTGAGCGGTGTGATACCATTCAGAGACCATCCACATCATTAACAGATGCTAAAGGCCAGAACAGCAGGAGTGGTGGAAGAATTTTTGGACATATTTTTCATGTTCTACGATAAAGCTATTCTCACTCTTTCGTTGACGGTGTCTGAGCCCAAGGGCAAATTTGCAGCCTGTCGCAACACTATCACACAATGCCTCATCTTCGATGATGTACTCCACACCAAAGCTATATCTGGATCTAATAAGGGTAAATCCTGACAACAAATGACTTCTTTAATCCATTCCACCGCATTCATTTCTTTGGCAGCCTCATTTTTCCGAGTATAAATGTTATTTTTAAGTAGCAAAGTAACTCTATTCTTAGTCATTTTGTCACTTCCCACTGTAATTGCCAAGTGCTTTAAGAGCTGCATTGAAGGGGAAGTAAACACAGTGAAAGGGAGTGATGGAGAACAGCAACTGAAAATCCTTGGCATTTTAAACTTCCACCAAGCAGTATATCGGGTTACTTCCACTATTCTTACAATGGGACACGATAGAGAGCAGGCAGAGACAAACAAAGCTTTTCCTGGTCCCATTCTTAAGACGTTGTGTATTCCAACGGAAGTGCCTGATCAAATTACTGATAACTGCTCCCATTCAACAGTCTGCCTTCTTAAAGAATTTTGACATAATTTCAGAAACGTTGGAGGTACATTTTGTAATTTAAACCATGAACAATACTCCAAAACGTTCGAGCCATGAGCAATACTATACAATGATATGCAGTTCACAGGAATAGAGAGACAACAACAATTCTGAGGGCCAACTTCCTTTTGTCATATTTGCAGCTGATGGGTCAGCAAGCGGGGAGAAGTGAAGGAAGCAGAACAATGTTAGGACTCAGGGGAAAGGGACTAGCAGTAACTTCAGATCTTCACTAAATGCAAATCAGGAGACTGATGGCAAAAAAAGAAAACCCACATAGAATCGCACATCCTTTGCAGGAAAGATAAGCTTCATGTCGGAGCGATGAACCATAACTTTATGTATCTGCCTTCTAAGTGTCAGCGTATCAGCCGGAAATGTAGCTAGCTGGGCTGTACCACAGACTATACTCAACTTGTCTGGTGAAAGCGAAGAGTCCTTGGTAAAGTCAGAGCTGGGCTTTCATCCCCTTATATGGCTAGATTCTCAATTAGCATTAAAAAAAAAAAAAACATTCTCTCAGGACTATTTGGTGTTGGCAAAGTGGGTAAGTGCTCACTGTGGCCCAACAACTTGCTCATCAACCAGTATGAGCCATCCTAATAAGTGGTCAGGAGAATTCTGGTCTTGGCCGCTATTTTTAAAGGATACAGCAGCTAAAAAGCATGTGACCAATGAAATGAGTCAGGCTGTCACATTTCAAGGGAGAGCTTTGATGGCTTATTGCAAAGCAAGTGGCTAGTGTCTGCAAGTTTCTCTACGGGTAAAATGTATGAACCTTTCATATCAGTCTCCATTAGTCTGCATTATGAACTGGTGTGCCGTTTACTCAACTGTTGTGATGAAACTATGGATTTTCTTTTATTCTGTGAGCACCCACTATCAGCCGACAAGGCACCATAGAGTAACGCATTCAGACCTTTGAGCTGGAAAGTTCCACCTCTCGTCTCTCACTTCCTCTCTTGGATTAGTAGCAGTCTGCTGATGCATGGCAAGAGAGACTAGAAACTCAGTTTGCTGGCCAATCAGAGCAGGGGTCAGTATCATAAAGGGGACACCCACTCAAAACTGTTTTTCAGAGGGAGAGAAAGACTCATTCAAAGTTCATAAACCTCCCTTTCGGACATCAAAGAATATAATGCCTTGCCAAAAAAACAGCTGAATATTGAAGCTTTAAACGAAATGCTCCAATACATTTACGGAACAACAAAAGTGAGCATAAAAAAAGAAGGTCAATAAAGCTAACTAAAGTGATATTTGCAACTGCGTCAAGTGGATAAATACGTTACTATTAAACTTCCTAAATAATAGCCATTAGGAACAAGAGCTGGAAATGCAGCACAATGCATTGCTAACTTCTGAGAAGTGTACATTTCAACTTCTTAAGAAACAGAAGTTTTTTGGTTTTACAAACTGTATGAGAAAAATTATTTTTACATGCAGAAACAAATGTCTAAATGCCATCGTTTAATGGCTTTAGAAAAACTAGATTCATTACTCGCATAGAGCACCAGATTTTTGAGCTAGAGATCTTAAAAATCCTGACAAATGCAAATGGAGTGATGACATCACCTCTGAGACCTATAAGCGCATGAAATGGCCTGAGACTGCCGGTTTCCCCCACACAGCTCAGGATGGGAGATTCTATCGAGAATTTTCCACCGTTTACTGCAACATACCTTTGGTTACAAGCAAGGACCTGCACATTCAAGCCCATACATACCGGCATATTGGAAAAACACATTCGCGCACGCGCATACAAAGGTTTTTCAGATTGAAAACAAGCACAGTAGAGAGGAGGAGCAGCGAACACGCCGGCAGTGGGCACACCCATACTGAGATCATGTTTCACCTCCTGCAGCAGAAACTCTGGGGCCGAACACTGGGAGAAACGTATGTCAGCCAAGGCATCAAACATCGCCTTTGATACAGACGCTTCCCTCTTTATGACATTACCCACTGGTGTAAGGAATGTCCCAGAGCATACAAAGCAGGCAGCTATCCTGCAATCTGCAACCAACAATTAGCAACAACCTAGTAACATTCCTGACCTCCAAACTTTGAGGTCATTCAAGTATTTGGTCTGACCTTAGCAAAACTATGCAAAGGTATTATCCATGTAGTCAGGTGAAACACTCCCACAAACATACAAAACTTAAAATGCTACTTCAAACCGGACGGGAACTAACACGTTATACATTTAATGACAGGGATATTCCACTAAAGAACTTTCGTCTTTTCTTAAAAAAAACAAAAAAAACAAAAAAAAAACAGGAAAAATCCCAAGGCATTTATAGCCTTTTGATGGATATTTTACTGGTCAATAAGACACAAATAATTAATTGGGACTTACAAAATTGGTGTATGTTGTATCAGAGCACCAAAACAAAGTAAGGTAGAGTTACAATTCAAATGGCTTTGTGTAGGTCTTTCCTAGTACTTCAAAAAACAAAATCGGCAATTTTGTTCATTTGATTTATTTTGGGTGAAAATGGCAAAAAAACTGGTCCATTACCTACAATTTTAGAGCTATGATACAAAATACACCAATTTTGTAAGTCCGTTATCACGTGACCTGAAGTATTCTACTTCATGAATGGAACACAAGAATGGAAACTGCAAAGAAATAATTTGCTCCCATTGTTTGATGTCAGAATTAACAATGCCTTGAATGCAGTTATATCAGTTTATGTTTATTGTGCGATTCTGCTCAAAAAGCTGCATGACAGTATCACTGTGAAGGTAAACCCACTCCAAAATGCAAAAGACTGCCTTGTAACAAAAAAAAAAAAAACAAAACTTTAGCTTATCAGGTCTTTATCAGTGTCCAGCAAACTGCCAGTGACCACTGCAATAAACCGTATGCAAATTAGCATGCAGATGCCATTGTGCACGACAGCACATGCCCAAAACCACGCGCACACATACGAGCTCATGAACAAACACAAGCACACAGCACCAGTCAGAATTAATCTGAAATTAGAAGCAATTAGCACATTCATTTACATAATGTAGAAATTAATTTTTTTTATCCTACAGGGGACCTCAGCACCAAGTAGCAGCAGAATGTGCGCATGCATGTTTGACACGTTTAAAGAAGGGGTCAGAGCAAACATCAATGATCATAAAGCATAGTTTGTTCTCCTAGAGGCTCAAGTCAAGAGCCTAGCAAGAGAAGCACAAATAAAAATGACGGAAATGAATGGAAAACATGCGTTTGAGTGACACAAGGAGTGTGACACAGGAAGTAGCACCACATCCGTTATACTTCTTGTCACTTTCACTCAGCTTCTGTTTCCAAACGCACACATTTGCGCACATATCTGAATGTACATGCAAGTGCACACAGGCCTGCACAAGCACTCACAAGCATAAGGCTACTTAAGACTAGACAGAGCATATTCTTAAGATAAGGCCCAAATTGCGCGTACATTACCAATTACAACCCCAATTCCGAAATAGTTGGGAGGAAGAGTAAATTGTGAATAAAATCAAAACGCAATGACTTTCAAATCACACCAGCCACAATTTTATTCACAATAGAACAGAGATAACATAGCAAATGTTGAAACTGAGAAATCTTACAATATTATCCACAAAATGAGCTCATTTCAAATTTGATGGTAGCTACAGGTCTCAAAAAAGTTGGGACAGGGGCCTGTTTACCATGGTGTAGCATCCCCTCTTCTTTTGAACACAGAGTGAAGGTGCCTGGGCATTGAGGAGACAAGTTTCTTGAGTTTAGCAATTGGAATTTGATCCCACTCTTGTTTAATACAGGCTTCCAGCTGCTGGAGTTTTGGGTCTCCTTTGAAGGATTTTTCGTTTAATTATGCGCCAAATGTTCTCAATCAGTGAAAGATCAGGACTGCAGGCAGGCCAGTTCAGCACACGGACTCTTCTACTACGAAGCCATGCTGTTGTAATAGCTGCAGTATGTGGTTTTGCATTGTCCTGCTGAAATACACAAAGCCTTCCCTGTAATTGATGTTGTCTGGAGGGGAGTATATGTTGCTCTAAAACCTTTATATACCTTTCAGCATTCATGGTGCTTTTTAAAACATGCAAGTGTCCCACACCATATGCACTAATGCATCCCCATACCATCAGAGATGCTGGCTTTTCAACAGAACGCTGATAACAGGGAGGGTGGTCTTTCTTCCCTTTAACCTTGAGGACACCATGCCCATGATTTCCCACAAGAATATCAAATTTCGACTCCTCTGACCACAGGACACTTTGCTACAGTCCATTTTAAATGAGCCTTGGCCCACAGAACACAGCGGCGCTTCTGGCTCATGGCTTCCTTTTTGCATGATAGAGTTTTAGGTGGTCTGTGGATGGCACGGCAGACTGTGTTTACAGACAGTGGTTCCTTGAAGTATTCCTAGGCCCATTTAGTAGAGTCAATGACAGAATCATGCCGGTGAGTGATGCAGTGGCGTCTGAGGGCCCGAAGATCACGGGTGTCCGGTGAAGGTCTTTGGCCTTGTCCCTTACACACAGAGATTGTTTCTGTTTCTCTGAATCTTTTGATGATCTTATGCACTGTTGATGATGAGACCTTCAAAGCCTTTGCAATTTGATGTTGAGGAACATTGTTTTTAAAGTATTCCACAGTTTTTTTTACACAAGCCTTCACAGGTTGGAGAGCCTTTGGCCATCTTTACTTCTGAGACTCAACCTCTCTAAGACATCCCTTTCATAGCCAATCATGTTACACACCTGATGCCAGTTAACTTAATTACTAGCTAAATGTTTTTTCAGCTAATTCTCTTATATATTAATTGCTTTCTCAGCCCTTTTTTGCCCGTGTCCCAAGTCGTTTGAGACCTGTTGCAGCCAGAAAATTTGAAATGAGCTCATTTTGCAGATAAAATAACATATTGGCTTATGTGATCTGAAAGTCATTGCATTTTGATTTTATTCGCAATTTACACTTCATCCCAACAATTTCGAAACTGGGGTTGTATATGGACTAATTTTTTTCTAGATTCTTTCTCATTGTACACAAGGAGGCTCAAAGGCAAAGAGTTTGATGCCTCCACAACAGTACCTTACATCTGCTGAATGTCAATCGTTCATGTGGGAACAACATTTCATCAGATTTAGTCAATAAAGTCACTTGCATTCAAGTTCCTACATCATTGACCAACCACGGGGGCTACATATAAGAAAACATACTGAACATATCAGGCCTGCCTACTTCATATTTATTCCGAAGCACTGAATGCCGATAACCACTGAAATGACAGTCATAAAAATACTATTTGTTGGCTGAAGTAACCAGAAAACTATACTCTTCATACAATAAACAAAATGATAACGCAAAAGGGGCATTCTATTATTGGATTGAAAATGTTTTGACCATTTGTCTGATATTTTGCAAAATCAAAGCTAGACTTTGGATCTACCAAACCATTTTTAAGCTGAGACAGCTATTCCCAAGATATGGGCGTTTGAGGTCTTTTTTTTTAACTTATTATTGTAGTCTTTGCGATAAGGAATTACATTTGAACTAATTAAAATTAAAATATTTGAACATTAATCAAGAATTCAATTTTGACCAGTTTTAATGTAATGAGTGTCATTTAGGTGTTTGAATGGAAGTGGGTAGCATTTGAATTGCGACTCTCTTACAGGGCCAAGCTCTATGTAGAAAGGAAAATTAAGAATTCCACTACTCACTAAAAAAAGCCAACAATAATTCTCTGATGACCTCAGCAGAGTGGAATAATGTTCAGAAAATCAGAGAGTAGCTTTGTAATTATACTACTGCAGTTACATGGTTAAATACTGACCTGAAAACACACTGCCTGCTCTCAAAGTTCTACAAATGCCCACCTCAGGCATCTAACAGTGGGAGGCAAAAAACCAACTAGTTGCAACAGAATTCTCAAAATGAGTTAAAAGCAACTTCCAGACATCCAAAATAAGTCCCCCACAGGAACAACCATTGATCTAAGGTTTGATGTGACAAAAGCTTGGCGGCTGAATGCAACTGATGTCCACATAGACCACATCTACTCACACAAACAAACTCACAGTATTAGTTTGGATTAAACCGGTGTTCGCTTTTCAAACTAATGCAATTCAGCCAGATTCCAGTTTCTCCAATAATATGATTAGAAAAAGAGTTGGATTATATAAGATCATGAACAAAGCATAAACAAAAGCACTGAATCAATCCTCCGTAGGGGAGGAGCAAACCTTATGTAACAGCCATATTTGAATGATCGCCTCCTCCACGCAAGCGCAACAAAACCTTTGTGAAGGGGGAAGAGCCGCACCACTGATCTGTCCGCGCCTACTGAGCCTTTCCACACAAAGACCAGGCCCTGCAGCACTGGCTGCACATCATGCATGGACTCCCGTTCCCAACAGACTATACAACATGTGATGCATAAGCAGGTCAGTGGTTGTGGAAGCCTACACAACGTTTAAAAAAAATCAAAACTTTAATCAAATTTACTTGCATTCAAATTAAAGCAACCATTTTTAGTGCCGTAACACTTTGTTTAATATTTACAATGTCAAGATGCCTACAGTTAGGCACGCCTTGATAAAGGTCTTGTGGACAGATCTTGGTGTTCATTCATGTACATGGCCTTTTTAGTCGCCCAGAACACTGCCATATAAGGTACTGCATATTTACAGGAAGTGGGGAAATTCGTGCTTCAGCAGTTCTGTGAGGCTGCCCTCTGGCGGACAACATGAAAAATGCAGAGATAAAGGTGGGATCAGATGTGAGGTGGGGATGTGGGGTCACCTTTCTTAAACTTGTGAACAGGAATCTTCTTCAGTTGCTCCTTGCTCAATCGGTTCCTCCGCATCCTCTTCCTGTATTGCACACAGCGTACGATCTAAAGGAGACAAAGAACTTCAGTTCAGTTCAGTTCAGTTCAGAAAACTTTATTTATCCCATTTGGGCAATTCAGTTGACAGCTCCCAGTTCAATAAACACACAACAATACAACAATAATTCATTAAACAGACGGACAACACTCAACTCTCAATCAATCAATTGTCAAAGAGTCAGTTAAGCAATGGTTTCCCCAGCAGTGATACCCTGTATCTGTGCAAATATGCATAATAAATATTCAATCAAGGGGAGAATAATAATAAATAAATAATAATGGACACTTGAAGGACACTGTTGATATAATCACCCTTACAAGCGACTGACAAACCGCATTATCACTCTTCTATCTGTGTTGCAGCACAAAATGCGCAATTCTTGTGGTAGCTGGGCTGGGTCAAGCATTTGTGGACACCTTAACTCTACAATAGGTCACATATTTTCAAAAATTTAACATAAAAACAACACTGTTAAGTATGACAAAGGAGAAAGCACACCAATCACCCCACTCAAATTTTATATTCCCGTTTCATTTACCCATTGGCATCCAGCTTTTACAAAATCAAACATGGCTGCTTTGCCCAGGTTAATTAAGACCAGATATCAAATATACTCAAAGTTTTTCTTAAATTCTAAGTTAACCATAGCATGTCATAGCCTGGTAAAAACGTCGCTGTGCTTCGTACACAGAGTCTGGCCAGTCGTCATTGACAAGTATTTACTTCCTGGTGGGTGGGCGCTTGTCTGAAGTTTAAAATCATTGGTGTACCTGTGAACTAATCACTAACGTTTGGCGATGATGTATGTTATGCGCCGGCTCAGCCGCCTAGTACTTCTGCTGGAAACACAGTCCTTCATACCAGGAATGCAGCGAAAACAAACTGATCAGCACAATAAAGTTAATACTGTACCCATACATGTGCCCATCTACCAAATTTTAGCCTTCACTCATTCACTGAAAAGAACCAAAGGTGCTCTTTCTGGTCTCCTTACAAGAAACAAACTGTTGAGCGATCATTGTCCTGCTGCTGTTAAAAAAAATCGTAAGAGACCCGAAACCAACGGCAGAATGGGCGTGAATAACTCATTATTTCCATCAGGACGAAAATCTACATTGACACGAAAACTGAACTGTTAACCATACTTGCGCTAACATCATACCGAGCTCGCCATCTAACTTTATAGCAACACAGTTTGGCTCTAAGCAGCCATTTCATTGACAACATAACGCTGAGACAGTGAATAGGTCTTGTGACACCAACAAAAACACGACTTTTAAAAAGTTCGAAGCTAACTTAAATAGTGTTAAATACGCCGGCAATATAACACTAGAAGCTACAAGCTAGTTTTGGTGGTTCAGCTGTCTCTCACAGAGATGAACAGGGTGCCTATTTCATGATGGCTATTAAGTAGATATGACAATCTGGAGGGAGTAGCGCTACAACATCATTTCCATTCAAAAAACTAACCAAACATTCATCTTGTTGTGGCTGTAAGTCGCTGATACCCGGGATTTTTTCCACGACAGAGCGAATGGCCTCCTGTGTATTTATGTCTGTAGCCATTGTTGATTTCGGAGACTACAATTTCAAACTCGGCGCAGCTGCTACATCATGGCTCTCGGCCACGCCTTCTGTTCGCTGGTTAGTCCGGCGTACTTTCTGCCGAGGTAAACGAGTGACCAGACTGAGTACTGAAGCGAAATGAAAAAATAAAGCGGAAGTATGAAGGCTGGCGGAGCCAGGCTAAGCATTTCATGGAACGAAATCGCAAAATTAAATGTTGCTTATGCATTTCAGCACAAGTTGGATTCATTTATTTACAGCAAAATGTAGCAGATTTTACATATCCAGAGCAAATATTCAGATGCATGATCAGTCTGAATTTTAATCTTTGCTGAAGACACTGATTAAGCTAGGTCCAGTGGGTAACCGCTTAGTTGGAATGAAAGCCTGCACCCACTTCAACCCTTTCTAGATCAAATTGAGGACCCCAACGCAGTAAGAAACATGAAAAAATCTGTACTTGGGCAGAGGAGTAAATTAGCATAATATGGAAATTTCCGTATGCAGGTGCGAAGGGGTTACTGTTGGTCACTGACAAAAACAAAAATCCATCTCCTTAGGAGAATTTTCACTGAAAACTGAACATACCATACATGACCATTTAGTAGCCCAGGCGTTTATTTTGCATTCATTGAATTAAACTTGAGTTACGGTGCGAAACCGTCGAACCGGGCAAAATTGACACTTTTTTTTACCTTTGTGACCTTGGGATTTGACGGATGACCTTGAGAAACAATAGGGAACACCTCCTGTATGCCTAGAAGCTATTTCCAAAATTTCATAGCGATCCATGAATTCTAACTGGAGTTACAGCGCGAAAACCTGCAAACAAGGTCGTGGCCTCTGTGAACTTGACCTTTGACCTCGACCTTGTGCATGGACATCACTTTGGTGAAGGTCAATAACTCCTGAAAATTTCATGATGATACAACGACAGGAACATGGTGAAAAAGGTGCCACAGACGGACAGACAGACGGACGGAGCTGCTTGGTCGCAGCTAAAAAAAACACGGAAAACAAGTGCCCCACCCAAAAAAATTATAATTGTCAACACCCATGTTTATTGTTTACATGCGTCTCATTGGACTTTTATACATACATAAGATGGCAGAGCTATTCTGCCGCCTGCGCTTAGGTCCAGCCAATGACGTTGTCCACTCAGGTTTTTTTGAATATTTCTGTGCCAAAGACAGTCTGCTATTTTTTTCCCCCCACATCTTTATTGACATCAGATATACATACAAAGACAAACCGAAGCTTGTTTTAGCGTCTGGATTACCGCAACATGGGGTAACACAGACGTTATATTAAAATAGTGCAAATAATCACCCGGGTGTTTAATTGAACACCGGGCGTTTAAATGAACTAGCGTTTAATATGCAAAATGAGGTCGGACCCCCGGCAGCTTTTTGCACACAGGTGTGTATTTGCACGCGGGCTATTATTTGGTATATATGGTAGTCCAGTATTAGACTGAGGGACTGGTCTGATAAGCAGAGGTGGTGTATCCCCACTTGGCCACTGTTCTGGAGAATTTTTTTGCAAGTCAGCTATTGAGAGCATCTTCAAAGCTCCAAAGGTGAAAACTGAAATGTTAGCATCGAAGTCCTAGGGAGCTGTAACCGTCTTATTTGTCAATCCTGAGTAAGAGTAGAGGCGATGAGCTTGAGGGAGTTACAGACAGCACTGCGGGGCTACTGCTCTTACCAGGACGGTGATCATGACGAGGATGATGATGCCCACCACTCCAGTGAAGGGGATCAGATAGTAGGACAGGGGGAAGGAGAACTCAGGCCTGAGGATCACATAGGCCCTGTAAAGCACATCCCACAGTTAACTGCCTGTAGCAACAAAGCCAACACAGCTGACCCATTATGGTTCCTAAGGTTTGCCTGGTCGGCAGCAGGGTGAAAACGTCCACACAAGCAGCTGGATGCAACTGAAACCGTCTACGACACTGCATACAAACTCCATCTATGCAGGATTGAGGGGTTCTTCAAATTCCTCATGTCGAACAGCATCAGTACACATGGGGTCATGTTCACATGGTTCGAAGGTCGCATCCTGGTTATATTCAACAGTGATGGGAATACTGACTGCCCTCCTGCCCCAAAGCCACAGCTGAGTGTCAAATATCTGCCTTGGACTTGGCATGAACTCAACTGCACTTGTGCCCAGATGAGGATGAAACACAAAACCCTGATGTGGTCTGGGGTTATGTCCAATGAATCCTTATGTGACCTCTGAACCTTCCACGGTCACAGCCAGTGTTCTGATAATTTCTGCTGCCTGGTCAAAAAGTGCTACTGTAATGCAAAGCGATCATTAAGTCCTTGTTTTCGCCTTACAATTGCAAAAGGAATCAGTCTACAGTAACTTTGTTATTTGTTAGCTTGGTATAACATGAGCAGATGTTACAATGAGCTGGACAAGTTTGTCTGAAGACATTTGCCGCACGCCATTATCATCTAATCTCTGCATTTTCAGGAAAACCCAGCATGTGCATGCAAATATATATATATATATATATATATATATATATATATATATATATATATATATATATATATATATATATATATATATACACATTTAATACATTTAATATATATCGACTTAATATAAGTCGAAAGGTGCACTGAGGAATTATGATTTTTGAGGATATTGAAGATGTGAACGAAGAAACAGAGCCCAAGATTTTCGGTCTGTGCAAGCGCAGTACCGCAAGATTGCATATTTTGAGAGGTAGCAAAAATTGTCAGAACACCGGCATTCACTCTTACTATGTAGTATTTGCATCTTTTTTTTTGCTGCACTAGAAGCGAGCTGACATGTTAATGTTCAGATGAGGCTTTGAGCTTGTACAGCCGGGTTTGGTACAGATTGTGCATGAGATTTTCCATTTGTGTACAAGATCGGCAAGTGGTGTGGATTTAGAAGTGTGTGGCAGCGCTTAGGGCGTGTGACAGAGAGCATGGCGTTCGACTCCCTCACCCGCTCTCAGGAATGACGTAACTCTTAAGCAGCTGGGACGCCATGTAGCTGGTGAAGACTGATGGAATTTCAATCTGCTGCACAATGCTCTCTGCAAGAAAACCAAAACGGCAACAGTTTCCAACGCCATTCAAATAGTCCACTGACTTTGCCAGCATAAACAAATTTATTCAACTATATTTCCATAGTCTGCATTTCCATATGATAATACAGCCAGTTATTGAGAAGCACCTCCAGCTACAGGGCATGATTTCTGCATTTAGTAACACTAAGGATTTAATGTTGAATATCTCATCAGCAGAAAATGCAAGTAAAGCAATCGCTGACAGCAAAACAAGGAGCATAACAAATGAGTAGACAAAACATAGTAATGCCAGTCGTAACATGGGTAAGTTGTGTTGAGGTCAGGCACACCTACGTTGCAGAGGTGCTTGCAAGCAAAGGTATTCACTAGCCTTCACACTGGTCTATTTTTAAATATTAAAGATACCCCATGCAACACAGCTTGAGAGACTGGTGGCCCTGGCAGCTGCAGATGGATTAAATTTAGACTGCACCACCACAGAAACGAAAGCGAGAGACCACTGAATGATCAGAATAGTCTTCTGAGTGAGCGATTGAAAACTCAAACTGAGAGAGGGAGTAACAGGCTGGAGCCAGACCATCGAATGAATCCATGTTGAGCAGGACATCAGAGTTCATGTTGTGAACGATGGCTGCACTGTACCCGGCCTGCTGGGCGTGCAGCACCTGCAACAGACAGGTCACTTAGGTGGGACACTTGAAAAGGCAATCACACTAAAACTGCATGTCCAACATTCATGGTGAGAGTTAGACTGGATTCAGAGCTAGTTTCAGAACAATAATGAGCACACCATCTAAACACAGCCTTTTTCCATATATCAACACAAAACAGTCATTCTGCAAACAGGGATACATGCTGAATAATTAAATCACCATAATTTCATAAATGCTTTAATCAAGAGTTCGTAAACAGGCACTGTAATACAAAGTTGACTGTGATGTCATATAAGAGAAAAGGGGTGCATTCCAGTTTAAACAGAAACTTAAGATAGAAATCAGTTGTCCATTGCCATTCTAATGTATTGTACATGGAGCATGGATTGCATGAAATGCATTATGATTTGGCGTTATCAATGTTTGATGGTATATCAGGGTATTTAGAAATCTCCGCATAATGATTTTCTATACTGGCAAAAATACTCCTCTTTTTATTAATGCTGAGGTAGGCATGTTGTAATTCAAGCAGTTTGAGAGGGCGCCAGACTCCTGTTTTTTTTTTTTAATCGCCATTTAAGCTTTTGAAAATCTAGTCTCTGACAGGAGACTCATTCCAATAAAGGGTCATTTCAGAGAGAGGGAGTTTTTGTTGGCTGTTCTACAAATGGAGATTCCTCTGACAATATCTTGTTTCAATGGCGGAAAATCCTGGAGAAAAATTGTAATTCTAGCATTGGCATCAACTGCCGAGTGCCTTCGATGCAAAGCAATTCAAAAAAGGAAGGCGTACTTATTAAAATGAGTCGACTTCTTAAAATGAGAGTACAGCCAAAATCTCTGCCACCACGGCAAAAAAAAGCCACATAATAAAACAAAAAAGCCAGATTTCGATCCCCATGCACGCACTGCTGGGGAAGGTAAATTGAGCATGCGTTCAGCTCAGGTGGAGATGGAGGGGCGACGATGCATCTCTCGAGCTCGCTCCTTATGGTCCATGCAAGCCTAAGCTGGGCATAAACTGTGCAAATTTAAAAATGCAGTGGCTAAATGTGCGAATTGATCCTCTGCGATGTAACGCCACGGCCCACGATTTATGTGCTCACATTGTACGGTCCGAAGGTCAAGCCACGATCTGATTGCTCGCACTCAACATTCCGTTGGCCTCTGAGAACCATTCAGGCAATTGATTCAAAGATTACTCTGAAATCTAAAAGTTGTTTGTGAGAAGGATAATACATCCATGGCTAGAGGAGGTCTATAATTCACAATAATTCTAACAAGACAGAGGCATCCTGCCCTCATTGTCCGTGCCACCCACAGCTCCAACACTCCTTAAAAGAAGAAAACAAACAAACAAAAAAAGAGGCGGCAAAGCACATTGACAATCTGGTGGCTAGGTGGGAGGAGACAGTGTGGATTGTCCATTTGGCTGAGAGAGCTGGAGGTTGTTAAGCTAGCAAACATTTTGTTTCCATTGTAGCCAACAGATTGTACACGGATTTGAAAACTAGTGGCATTGATTATTACACCGCTCAGAACATTTCTTCTTCTTCTTTGCTGTACAGTTGCTATCGCCATAAACCACACATCATACTTTATGACTACTTGCTAATATTAATTTCAGTAATAGCCAAACTGTAGCCTAGCTGTGTGCACATCAGTCCAGTCAACATTGTAAGTTTGCTTTATGATATAAATTTCCCAAAAATAAGCTTCAACAGACTGAAATATCCAACAGCCCACAACAATATCGCTGCATATTTAGGTCTTCCTGTACTCAAAACCGAACCGGCAGCTTTATCATGTCATCTAGCTTCTGAAATTATTTGATTTCAAAAGACCTCTGTCTATATTTATGTATTAATTTAGATACACAATATTGGAGGGGTTTTGTGTGGTCATGGCATGTTCAGACACTCCATTTGCCAGTTTGCACAGGCACAAAGAGGTAAAAAAAGAGCAATATCCGAGGCAAATTGACTTGTGGGGCTCAGCTTCAACGGCGCAAGAACCTAACGACAGCCCACCTAATTTTCTGAAATTCTAGAAATTCATCCGAACATTCAATAGCTGGTCTGGAACAGTTGATTAGGTTTGGCAACCTGCAGTGTAATCCACAGGAAACGATGCCCAACAAAGATGAAATTCAGTCAGAGTTTAAAATGAGTCATGCGGCTCAAAACTGGAGCCAGAAACGAGCTCAAATCATACAGTGCACGCCTGGCTTTGGCTATATACAGAGGTTAAACTGAATCTGGGGAAAGGTCATATACTGTTCTAACATAATGCTGTGAGAACCAGCCGTGAACCCTGAACCATGGAGACTTTGCCGCCATTTCGAAGATTCTGACTAATGCCAGACAGCTCACAGGCGCTTGCTGGTGGAAGGGCTTGTTAGAGTTGTGAAGTGAAAATGAGTGGATATTAACAGAAGCACTTGATTCCACTGTGCTTTGCTTTCTTGACTATGATGTTCGAAAAACCAAACTAAAAACAGAACTCCATCACTTCAATCACCACTTTTTAGACAACATTTTTGCGAATTTTGCATGTCTTTTATATCCTTAGATCCCATGGGTTAGCATGTGTTTATTCCTCAAGGCGACTCCTTGACCAGTCTTCCTGCAGTCTATATTTACAGAGATATTAATTTATTTATGCATTTTTTGTTTTTTCATGCCATCTTTTGTTTGTGAGAGGGGCCCCTTGTCGTGACTTGTGGGGTGGGGGCTCAGATTTGTGTGCGCTACTGATGGCTGCCTCACCTTTAACAGAAAGACGAGTGTCTGTTTTCGGAAAATCATCCCATTGGGATTTCTAAATACCTTGACAATTATGATCAGAATGATTGAAACAAATATTGAAGAGGTGCTCCTATTTCCAATCCATTTTACAGGCCGCAAGTATATGTACACAAAGCAAGTATTGTCTAGGTAGGCTTGTAGTATATTACTGGTATTCCCATAGGAAGCGAGACATGAGCGGCTGACGAAAGTCCTGTCATCCCTTCTACACTAACTCATGGTGCACGTCCACTTCCACACGTTTTTCTCAAACTGTGCGGTCTAGTTCCACCAGACAGAGCGTTTTTGTGCAAAATTAACATCACCATATCTGAAATACAGTTCTTTTTCCCCTTCTGTAGATCTCATACCCCTGTCAGAGTGGTGCCAACTAAGATGATAAAACTGCATTTTCAGGCACATAAAGTGAGTTGAAAGTCATGGAGTTCATTATTCGTACTTTGTAAAATAGGAACCAAGACAGAGGCTCGTCATGAAGCACTAATTTCAACGTTAAGGAGATGTGAACCAAGCCGACGAAATCACATATCAAGTCACATGCGGTAGGTTTAAAATCATACAGTCAATTATTATTACTTCGCACAATCGGTAGCACAGATACTCATCATAAAGCGTTGATTTCAAAGACGGAGATTCAAACCAAGGTGACAAAATCGCATTATAAGTCACACCAAACACCCTCAAAATCATTTGGTTTAAGTGGGTAGCAAGACAGATACTTGTCATAAAGCACTACTTGCAGATTTCAGGAAATGGGACGCAATATCGCAAAACCGCAGTGTCTAAGTAAATTAAAAAAGCAGATCTGATTACAAAGATAAGGAGCCGATATTTTACCATTAACTTGGCCGGCTATGCCACGTATTTTAAGATGGATTAGTTGATCTTGACAGAGGTTGCCATGTTACAAGAACAGACCCGATTGGCTGTTGCCTGGCTGAAGTGATCGTAATTTGAATCAAGCTCAGCATTTTAAGTTTTTTATTTACTCAGGCGATCAGTAAGTTAGCTCGAGTCTAGGGCTGAAGAGGTCAAATTACATCCAATCGGATAATTCATATCTTTACTTTTACCCCAATGGAAAACGTTATGAGGTTAAGGGGGAGTGTAAAAGACAATTCAGGCTTGGGGTAACCGCACTGCAAAAATAATTCAAATGCACTTTCTTAGGTGCCATGATGATGCATGTCTTGCCTGTCATGTTTGTTTATTTTTGTGATGGGCCAAATGGAAGGCTGAGTGGAATCGTAGGAAAACCTTATCGCCTGTAATTTCGTAGAGGATGGTTCAGTGGACTCTGTGCTAAAGCAGGTAAATTTTGAAGCATTGAAGCATCTTGCCTTTACATAAAGAGAATTCAAACACATCATGGCTGCCACATAAATACTTCCGGGTCATTTACTCAGTTAGAGACTTTCCTAACCAAAAAACACTTTTTAAATGTGGCCCAAGCCAAGCATTTCATCTATCTAGTCATCCATCCATCCATCCATCCATCCATCAATCATCTATGTTGAGAACTGGAAATTACTCAGAGGCTTCTGGGTATTGCATCATGAAAATGAGACAACAAATGCATGAGATCATTTGACACAGTTGGGTAGTCAGAGTTCCCTGAGGGTTCCCTCGCTTTGCAATCCCAAGAACCTTTGTACGGCTCTACTGCTCGTCTTTGCCTTGATCCCACTGAGTAGACAGAGGACGCAACACTCAACCGCACCCTGCTCGCAACGCGCCAGTGAACATGGACCACGAAAAGTGATTGATACAAAAATTCTATGCAATTCGGAAATTACTTCCCTCTATCTAGAGTGTCTAAGGAAAACTGAGAACTGCTTGTAGCACACATTCTATGGGTAGCTATTGCAATGGAATTGCTTAATTTCCCTAGTCACAGATTCAGACATAAATGACAAGGGAAATGAACAGATATATATATATCTGTTGCCTCCTTCATCAGGAAATGTTTTGCTAACATTACAATCAGTTAATGAAACGAGCAACTTGCAACTTGGAGATTATTCCTAACAAGGAAAAAAAAATCATTGGAAATAACACATTCCAGCTGTTTTAGCTGGGTTTACACATATGCGTTACAAATATCATTTTCCCGTCATTCGTGGCACATTCGTAACGTGACTTAACGCATCTGAATAGGGTTCTTCACAGCGCTTTTCGGTTCGTGACATTCGTGATATTCTTGGAGCGTGTTTTTGGCTGCCAAAAAATCTTCGACAAATGTACTGAATCACCCTCGATTTGTGGAGTTTGCAACTGATCGTGTCCTATTGTGGTGATTAGTGGTGATTCGTAATAGAGCGTGACAGCATTCGTAATGTACTCCTGATGGTTCTTGGAGCCCATACGGTCACATTCTGTACATTGCGGCCGAAGATAGCGTCCTCAGTGCATAATAAGCTCTTCAAGGGTGCTAGACAGCGACATTTTTCACCGAAAGTAATGATAAAATGCATAAGGAACGCAATTTTAAAGCTGCCGCGATTTATAAAGCCAGTCGGTCCCAGAGGGTGGTGGTGGGTGGTGAAAGAGCAGGAGCAACCAGTGTCAGGTGGAGAATTAGAGAGGAAAGAACAGTACAGGTATGAGCAGATTTTAGCTGGGGTGGGGGGTGATGAAAGCAGATGCAAAAGTATGTGGGAGTTCCTTGGTCTGATTCTGTGGAGCCATATGCGGTATATACCAAATTTGCCTGATATGCAACATTCGTGACAGAACGTGACGAGTTGCACTGGCGGGCAGTAGCGCGGGACAATATTCGTGACCGTGCCTAATGAGTCCTGATGATTCGCCAGCGATTCGTACCATTAATCGTAATGCGTGGTAACAGGTCGCGACAGTTTGTGACAGCGCGTGATGCCTCTGCCCCAAATCATCAAATCCAATTCAAATTCGTGATCCTCGGTCACGAATTTAGATTTGAGGCATTGGTGACTTGTCGTCTTTATGTGTAAACCCAGCATTACCTTTCATCATTATGATCAATATTTGTGTGATTTTAATAGCCGTTTGTGCATTAAGCGTGACAAAATAAGCCTCGAAGCAAATTTAAAAAAAAAAAAAATCAGTGGGTCTGGAATCAGAGTGGATTAATTCATTTCATAAAAGTGAGGTCCACCTGTTCTGAACAGACTTTTCCATTCTCCTATAAACCACCTTCTTGATCGCCAATTTCTGTTAATTTTAAAAATCATGTCCTGTTCAGTAACTAACTTTATTCTTTGATTATGCATATCAATTTTTTAATTTTTCATGTCCTATAGATTGACCCGGTGTATACATTTTATCGGCAATGAAAGTTTTCCTGTGTGCTGCGGTGAGTCAGCTGATTTCCGTGACCACATCTTACGTGTCCACAATCATGTATGCAGCATCGAATGTTAAGTGAAAAGGGAAATTAGGATAAACATCCTCTGAATCCATCCTTTCTCTTGATCACCGTTCAGCAATTAGCCATCTTCCCACAAGGTAAGACGATACAGACTGCTATTTTCATGACTTTTGCAAATAATTAGCGTCATTGATTTCATATCTTCGGATAATAACGCAATTTCTTATCAGACACTGACGGATTCATTCGTACCCAATTCTCGTCCACTGTAATCCATTGTGAAGGAAGTTATGCTACAGAATATCGCTGTCCTATAAAATATCGCATGAATTAATTGTACAGTTAACGTTACCCGTAAGCAGTGATGACAACAGCGTTTTCTTGCTTGTTTCACGGTCACGCTTTCATTACCCATGGTGAAAAGACACAAATACGATACCGCGTAACCGGGTAAAATGCCAGGAAGGTGTGCAGGTATGAAAAAATTGATTCCGCCCAAGCCTACCAGAAATATATATGAGAAAATAAAAGTACAGTGCAAATGTGACCTCACAGAAATGATTTCACACCATAATTTAAAAGAGTAATACTGGCCAATTTACTGGAATTTAAAGGGTACAATATAACATAGTTTTACTGGTATTCACTGAAAGAAATTGGTGACTTAAGTATAAGCCTCAAGTGGGGCATGTGGGTGAGTATGCATATAGGGCAACTAACAAATACCTTGATATCAAAATAGCAGTCAAAGCGCTGGATAAGAACGATGAACTTGGTTAAGTTCCCAGCAATAGGAGTGAGTGGTGTGGGCGGAGGCTCAATGGGGACACAGGCGTTCAGTGGCTGGGACTCCACCAAAACCCCCTGAAGAACACAGAGAACAAGACATGTTCACAGCAGTCATTGCACCATTAAAGGATAAGTTCACCATTTTGCAGTTTGAGCCCCCTTTCTGGGTTGTCTGGGATGAAATAGAGCGTTTGACACCGAAGTTTTGACGATTGGTCCTGTCTCGAGTATTCGGCTCATTTAGAATCGCCCTGTCATTGCTTCAGAATGGCTGGCTATGGGCATTCACAGACCTGTCCTGAGAACAACCCTAAACGTTTGTTTTAAAAAATGAGCAACTCACTGAGTGGTTAGTGGTGCTCATTCATGTTTTAAAAAAATATATCGGCACAAAATGTGGTTACCATCTGTGTTATTTGCCATTGTGGTACTATTTTTTCAGATAACTCACAACCGCGTATAAACTTCCGCTCGATATTTCTCAAACAAATCAGAAATGAATGGGGTTTACGAAATGCCAAATTAAACACAACAGAAACTGTGTTTCGCTTCTACGCTTGTCTTGGAACATCAATGAACACCACTAACCACTCGATAGGTGAACACTTTTGAAAATGAACGTTAAGGGTTGGACCAATCATCAAAATTTCAGTGTCGAACACTCCCTTTCAAACTAGACAAGCCAGAAAGGAGGCTCAAAGTGCAAAATGGTGAACTTATCTGTCAAACTGGAGTTCTCATGTAATTCTTCATCCTAGCAGTTCCCAGCACTTTGGGAAGTTCTGACCAATCAAGCCTCAATGACTCCTTAACGACATACCTCACGCTTTTTTTTTGCATTTCAGAACAAAAAGTTCACAAAATTTCCCAATTGTAGATCAAGTTCAAGATAAAATTAACTTCCCTCAACTCCCCACTCCGCTTCTTTCACTTACCAGCAATCCATCTTTCGGGAGCTGGTTTCCAAAAAGAGCTGGAAGGTCTTCAAAAACCATGGCAGTCCTGTTATTGTAATGCTATAAGACAGAGCAATTGGATGCTTTTGGCAATTATGTCAACAATATGATAGGCACAAGCAATCAAGTACAACACATTTTGATCTGATTATACACGGTATGAGACAGTGGCTCAGAATAAGGCATACTTTTCAATATAAGCACACAAAGAATCTGCCTTTTGATTCCTACCACATCTTAGAAAAATTGCACTGTGTTATAGAAAGTGAGGGATAGAACGAGGGGACAATGCAATCACAGAGACACACACTTTTCAAAGAACACAAGAGGCACAGAGAGGGACGGCATAGAGAGGGACTCACTGCATAGATGTATGCGTATCCAGGAGAGGGCAACAGAGTGAGGCAAAGGGTGATCGTCATCATCAGCAGGTGGGAACGCACACCCCAAGAACTCCAACATGCCATCCCGACAACGGGTGGGGTCTGGCGCCACAGTAAGAGAAGTGCCTGGGTAGGATGATAGGGGAGATGATAGGGGAGAAATGGCCTGGAGTCAGAAAACAGATCTACTGTGCCAAAACTCCATCATGTGACCACAAAAACATTCACCAACAGAGTGGTTCATTTACCAAAGCTGCATTACAGAAGAAAACGGTCACTAAACAGGACAGATGAAAATGTGACTGAGTGTGGCTGAATGAATCATCAAAAAACAGCTTACAGGAACTGTTAAAACTGATGTAATCACAAGACAATTGCAACATCATTGCTAAATATATTGGATTACCCTGCAGTTACAGCCAAATGGCCAAAAGTTTCCCAAAGTCAGAATGAGCTCATCTTCTGTAATATTGAGAAAGCCCGAGCACTCAGCAGACTGGGAACGTGATTAGGAGCCAGGGCTCGAAATAGTGGGCGCACAGGTGCGCGAATGCACCCGGTTTTCAGCAGGCGCACCCAAACTTTAAAGTCGGATTCACCGCGTGCACCAAGTAAAATTCTGCCCCCGAAATAAATCCGCTTTCTACAAATGCACTCATCCTTACCCGAAATGATTCATTTTATAGCTCAGGGACGAGAATCAATGACAAAGTCGATGGGACTACAAGATTGTGGAACACGTTTGGTCTGAGGCCGCGTATGTGTTATCATTGGCTGGTCGCGTAATGTATATTTCTCATCAAAGACTTTCCCTGATCCTCGGCGGCACCAGGGGGCGCCGCCACCAAAGACACGGCCCCCGGGACACAACCCGCACCAATGGGATTGCAGCCTAATGGGAAAAATAAAGTACGTTTACACTTGGGAAATTGTAATTGAGATTCATGTTTGAAGATTCATTCATTGTGGTTGATGTATGCACTTGCTCATTGGATGCAATCTAAGTGGCTGCTAGGTGATTAATAAAATCTTACAAAAAAAAAAATTCTCCAATTAAATATAATATAGGAGGAGAGGGTCTTAATTATTACGGAGTTATGAAGAATGTAAAAACGGCAAAAAGCAGCACTGTTGCTGCTATTGAGGTCAGGTCCTATGATGGAGTAGAAGAAATGTACTTTCCAGAAACAAAAATTTCCCCAGAAAACCACATCAGTAGAAAAGCCAACTAAAATCCAAAATCCAATTTGCGCATAGTATGGTTGAGTAGAGGACCACTACAAGAGATGGAATTTTAAAAAGTTCAGATTTTGTTTCTAAATAATGATGCCAGTCATTTCTGTCCAGACAATCTCCTATTGGAGAGCTGTTACCTGTCATTATCACTTCCTAATCCTTAGAGGTAACATATTGGTATCATTCAGTCTTGCTTTTATTAACCCTGGAGAACCTACGGGGTCAAATTTGACCTCACCTAATTAGCCCCTACCCAACATTAGCAGATGTCAATTTTTATGCTAAGTTCATATTTTTCTTGAGGAAAAAAGATATCTTGAGTTCTCCAGGGTTAATCAGGCAAAGTACTCAAAAACACGCCAAGAGTAATTGTTGATAAGAAAAGTCGATGTGAACCCACAACATCTCTGTTATAAATGAATTAAAATATTCTAAACATTTTTTCCCCCCCAATATAAAACAACAAAACTTTTCAAAGTGCTGACTATTATTCAGCAATTTTCTCTCTACATATTTGCTGATTATCATTATTTTATACAAAGAGCTGAGTGTGCTGCTGGGCTTTTTGGAAATGTTTTTGATTTACAGGCAGTTTTGTCCAATTTAAAAACGGGTGAGTTTTAAAGGATTAACCATGTCCTTTTATATGGAATTTAAGACAGCTTCCAAGATTGAAATGAACACTGCTCGGCATTTTGTTCTTTGGTTATTAAAAGTATGCTTTACACCAGGGGGGTGGCCAGAGCTGTAAACAGGGTGGGCCCAGAACATCCACTGGAGCTCATTACTGGTCCCAAGTTGTTTTCAATCATTTTTCTTTCACTTCTCTTTCTTTCCTTGCCAAAGTGTTCTATATTGGTCAGTTTAATGGGTTTGCTTGTTTGTTTGCTTACTTGTATCCACTCAATGCTCTCTGATCAATAACTATCCTCACTGAACTAGACAGGTAAGTAGGTCTCAGTCAAGACTAGATCAATTGTTTTCCATGAAAACAGGTTGAAGTTCAACAAAAATGCAGAGAAAAGTTCAAAAATAGTTTTTCAACACAGTAACTTTCCACAGAACGGTCCCAGTGTCTGTCCTTTGCATACCATATCATTATTGTGAAGCCTCATATCAAGGGGGTCACTCCCCTCTTACAGGTAGGAGAGCTAAAGTTAAGGAGGGTCAGGTGAAAAGTCAACAGTCAGTAAAATTCAACATTCATCAGATTGCCTTCAAATTTGACAGAGGACATTTGATCAGAGATATCTTAATGTCAATCAAATATGGTGGAAATCAGTACATTCACTTCTAGTTTTCGTGACAAAAAATATTCCCAAGGGGATATTTGCAGATCTCTTATCATTTACCAAAGCCACAATTCAGCAGAAATTTCAATATAAATTGGATGACACACAGGAATTGGCCATCAGCAAGTGACTTGGTGACATTGCTCAAAGGTCAAGCTCACAGGAAAAAACGGGAAACAGATTTCCAGCCCTGACTTCCTCAACAATGGTTGCACTGACTTGAAACCTGGCTCATCATACTCAGTGCTGCTGCAAAAAAGCTGTCAACTTCAGGGGGGGGAGCTACCATGTTCTTCAGACTAACGAAAACAGGGAGAACCCAAGCAATTATGTGCATTAGATACAAAACTGTCATGCTATGAGGGAGCGTCAGAGCACAGGGTGCAGGTGACTTGCACGGTTGTACAGGGGTAGTGGAGTTTTCACATCAGTCCTTTTTGTTTTATTTCCGTTTCCTTGATGAACCAACTTTTTCTGAAATTGGGCTGCACACACACAGTCACACACAGCACCATAATTCACTGGAAGATAGCTGCAGTACAGGCCTGGCAGAGCACCCCCCTGGAAGATATCCGGCGCCAAGTGAGGTTCATTCCCTGCAGACCTCAAGCAGGCATGACATGCAAAGAGTATGTGACCAATACAAAGGTTTACTGTATTCTACACTGTGTTAAACTGTCCAATATTTTTGATCCACCATGAAAACACCCTCAGATTAAAACTGTCAGTCTGCACTTACACCTCAGTCACTGTATCCATTCAAACTCAAAGTGCTTGAGTACAAAACCAAAATAGCAAAAAAGTGTCACCAACCACTGAGTTACAGAGCTTGCTGTGTGTGTTCGCGTGTGTTCTTGCACACAAATGTTCACACTAAACATGTGACCAGGTTGTGGAAAAGATAATTTACTGGGGGAATTGAATAACCGTATGATTATCCCCAGAAAAGAATTTATACCATTTTTCTTATTCACGGCATGTGAGTATACATGTCATAATGAGGCCTAAGGTGATAAATCACTGCCCTATATGTTCAATGCACCAACGTTAAACAAATAAACAGCTTTTTAAAATCCTGCCATCTAAAACTTGAACGAAAGCCAGCACACACAATGGTGCTCCAGTGCGGAGTTTCAGAGCCACCGTCAACTAACGACATTTCCCGATATTTTGTCAGCCAGATGACACGCTCGTATGAAAATATTACAATTAAACACATGGGGTAAACGCAGTAAATTGAGGTAAAGTGCGAACGGATTCATAGTAGTGCTTCGCAATGCTGTCAAATCAAAAGGAAATAAAATCGCTCAACTGAGCCGAATGTTTAGCGAGCTACGTGACCGAGGGCCCAGTTCTGCCTTCGTACCGTTGACTCCGAGTGACAACGATATAAATTTAAGAGGGGGAGGGAGTATTAGCCAGCTGGCTAACGGTCACGGGCGAACGGTGAGGCCTGTAATGAATCTAAATGGCTAGCCGACCAAGAGCAAAAAGAATTAACCTTTATCAAGCACTGTTCTGGCAGAACACGCGTAACAGTGGCCAAAAATAAAATAAAGCGAAAACAAGAGGAATAATCTCAGATAAGACATTGCTAAGTTCCGAGGGAGCTAATTATCTAGGAATTTGACGTAGCCACAATGCTATTTCGTAGACAATATTTAACCATCTAACATAAGCTAGCTAGTCATCTATGCCAGCCAACATTAATGTCATTGGTTAAACGATTACGAAATTAATAGCGAGCTGGAGTGTGAATAATAACGACGCTATAGCAGCAAAGTAAATCGGTCGTCTTCGTCATTAACGCGCATTTCAAGGGCGTCATACTTCTCTCGAACCCAAATACTAAAGCTGCTTTCACACCGGACGCGAAACGAATTTTTCGCACGACAGATCACCTTCAAAGTCAGTGTAGCTAAAGATAATTTGCATTGACTTTTAATCGGTCGTGCGAAAAAATCGTTTCGCGTCCAGTGTGAAAGCGGCTTAATACAGTTACATTTAGGCCAACTACGGAGTGCGCTGCGGGTGACAGCTCCTTCGGCCGGCTAAGTCAGCAAGCGAGCTGGGAAAACAAACTGTTAGCCACGTAGGTAGGTAGTTACCTTCGCAAACCAGATAACCCAAATCCCCTCAAGTTAACGTAACGCAGCGTGAGGGCGGATCGCTGTCCACCCACCGCCAACGACCTGAACCCGACCACCAGATCGCCTGTGTCGTCAGCAGAGTTAACCGAGATCGCAAACTAACTCACTTATATAACTATAGTCAGCACTAACCTCAGACACCTAATGATGATTCATTAGCTACAACACCGAAAAGCGTTAACCAATGTTATCTAGCTGGTCATGTCGCCTAACTCGCCAGCTCTAACAAACACATCCAGTATAGCGGGTCAGATAACTCGGTGAGTGAAAGTCTCGGCAGCTGCTGTGTTTTCAACGGCAACTTAAGACGTTTATTTGTTCTGCGGTAACTTGCATCAATAGCAACCGAGACTTTGCTTCGCTCCCGGTTAAGAAAGCAAAATGCGTCCGATTCGAAACTTAACCAATTAGCACCTGCTTGCTAACGTTACCTTATTGTCTTGCTCACTTGAGGCTCCTTCAATTTAGCTACTGCTAGTCTTGTTGATCTCGGAGCCGCTTCGCTCCGTCTCCGCAGTCCAGTACTGTTGTCCGCTCCTTTGAATCGATAACCTTTGGGCGTCTGAAAATCAGTTTAACGACGCGATTTTTCCACAGAATTTCTTAAGACTGTCTGGCCATTTTTACTGCTCCATATTCAATCCTTCCGGACAGTGTTAACTCGTCAGCTAAACGGATTTATTTGAACCAAGACCCCTTGCTCTGTAACTGACTGTAAGCTAGCTTGCTATCTCATTCCTCTGTTTACATTAGCTCAAGCAGGATTTCCAGATATCGCGGGAGAAACTGTCAAAGAAATCCTTCTTCTTCGTTTATTTTTTTGTTTATTAAACCTCGTAGTGTATTACCGCCCTCTACTGGAGGTATAGTATTTCCTACTCTAACTACTCGGTGCTCGACCCCCACCAAATCCTTTCTCCGAAATTTCCAGAATTTCATCTCCCTTCTCAACAATCATCTCGAAAGTCCCCATCGCTGCATGCACCACCATTCCTTATTCTTTCTGTCTTTGTTTCAATTTCACTCGAAAATTTATCCCTATAACTATGAATACTAAAAATTTTATTTTGTTCATAGCTGCACATTCTATTTTGTTCTTTCTTTATCATCTTCACTGCACCCTGCTCTTTCCTGACTGCTCCCTTTTCAACCCTTTGTAGCCTCCAAATATGACATCTTCTAATGTGCCCTTTTCTTTTCCACCTCAATGTCTGATTTCCTTGATTGCATTGTTTAGCCCTTGCTTCATGATTAAACCCACAGCAACAACATAAGCCTGCTCTTTCGGTAGCTCTCACTCCTCCAGTGTGCACCCTTCATTACCACTCCTACATCGATAAGAGATTTTATTACGTTGCAGATACTGCCATCACATGGCCATATTCTTGACACCTCAAGCAGTGGAGTGGAACCCTTTCAAAGGTCCTCACACTTTAGCTAACATAATCTTACAAAACCCTAACAGGTAACGACTTTTTGAACTCCAGCATCACCACAATGCTATCTTGCTCTTTGCTATCCACATAACTTTTCAAGTGCCGAGCTGCGCAGACCCCCTCCATCTTCAAAAGAATCAGGTTTCACAGAAAATGTTATACCCTAGATAACACTCTTCACAGTAACTGAGTGATTAAATTGAAAACAACATGCATACATGTTCAAATTCTTTAATTTTTTTTGTTTCCTTTTATTACATTCTACAATTGCAATAGGCCTAATACTACTGCCTACCATTACCACTTTTATGTCTCTGATTTCTTTCATTTCTTCCTCAACAAATCTCCGAACATAATGATTGTCAGTTGTTATGGCCCCAATTTGTGATTACATTTATTACACAACAGCAACAGCAAGGGATGACAAACACAGTTTTAACAACTAAAACACATTTAATTTTTAACAAAGACAAAGACTAATAACAACCTACAACTAAAGACCAAGATTGATAAATAAGAAAAAACAGAAATAATTACAGTCCCTTTTTGGTGGGGTGGCTTGGTGATGTCCTGGATGAAGAAAATGCTCAAACACAGGCAAAGAAATCCACAAAAGAAACGTCACAGGTCTTGAACAGAATGGCAGGTCTGGTCATCTTCTTGCAATTTCTCCTATTCCTTTACTGTCTCAATTCTTTTCCTTATATACTCTTTTGCAGACCCCACCCACATTTAGACCTATTTTTTTTAATTTTCTGAGACTTGCCCCAGACATGTCCAGGACATGTCTAAACATGACTGCAGTCTGAGCTTAACAAAAAAAGGTAAATACTGCCATCTAGTGGCCTATATTCACATTACACAGTAAAAACGCAGTTGATTTCCCAACACGCTCCATTCGCCATTGTTCCAACAACAAATATATCTTCATCAGTGTCATTTTCAATTCCCTTTTCTTTTTCTTTCCTCATCTACCCCCCCCTGACTCAATTTGTCCATGATCAAATATCCTGTTCAAAGATTATTCTGAAAAGTCGACACCAAACAATCCACCCGGGTTCAAAAATTTGCAACAAGAACCAATTCATAAACGCAAGCTATCCAAAGGTAGCCCAATCAGGTGCCACAACTGAATGGTTTGTTGTCCTAAAATCAGGAAGCAAGATTTCCATCACCAGATTTCTAATGGGTTTGTTGTGAAGGGATAACATTTTTCCATCAACAATAAAATCAGTTGTCAACCAAATTAGATGATGTTTCATGTTTTGTTCTTCAAGATTAATGACATAGTCTAACTTCTCAGTCCTGAATTTTGTAGCTGTTGTGCAGCAAGCTCCCTATAAATCACTATATGAGAACTTCAACAGTAATGTCACGTGTGCTGGGGCTTGTATGAAAATTTAGTTTTATATTGCCCCAGAAGTTACCATTTTGAAATGTGTCACAAGCATCACATTTAGAATGAGTGTTTTCAAAAACAATAAGTTTGATAAAGTAAATAATGAAATATTTTGTCTTGTATTGTAATCAATTTGATGCAAGTAATTTTTAGAGCTGTCCAAACGTTTTTGAAAATAGGTTTGAACATCAAAATTTGTGTCTACTTCCTAAAATACACTGTGTCTGTCACAAGATGCTGCTTTTTCGCATGAGCAAGCAAAACTGAACTAATCGTGAGCAAGGCAAATGCTCATCAACCTTTTATGTCACATTACTCCATCGAGCTTGCTGAACATGTGAACAAGCACATAACAGTATGTCTGCTGAGCAAAAAAAAAAAAAAAATATATCATACTCACAACCTCAGTTGAAGGGATATCAAGAACATCACCATGGGAGCTCTTGGGGTATGGTAGCTGTGCAGCATAAACTATTATGAGTAGCAGAAGTTCAACAGATTGCGCAAGAGTGACAAGAAAAAGCTGACTGCCTTGTTATCACTGAGTTAGAGGTTTTTTGTGCACTTTCATGAGGATTGTGTCACCCATCCTCACTGCTTGATCACTACAGACTGTCGCGAACTACGCATGAGGGGAAAAAAAATGTTGACAAAATGGAGCAGGTATTTCTCGCCACCTAGTGGCGTAGTGACAGTTAACAATTTAAATCACCAGTGGGCTTCGAATCCTGGGCACATTAAATGGGCAATACCAGTCTGATCTGTACATTAGGGAGGGAAGTTTTGTCTTTTTAAGAATCATTATTTTTTTGTTTTTATTGAAAAATGATTATGAAAAAATCTCAATAAGAAATACAATTCACATTTTTTGAGTATGCAAATACAAACAAGTAAGTGAAGAACATGACCCCACCTCCCATCCCTCCCATTAATCCCACCCCAACTCAGCTCAATATGGCCAGCGCTTTAAAGTACCTCTGGTTATTCAAGGCTGTTCAGGCACATGCCCAGTTGAGCAATAACTTTAAGTTTTATCTATTTTTAAGTACACTTGGTGTTATGATCCTGATCTGCCTGACCATGTTTTTGTTTCTGTCTGACTTCCATGTTTATTAATTCTGCTTTGTCTGGTCATGCTCTATTTTGTATTTTGATTTAGATGCCTCGCCATGTTTTGTTTTTGCTTTGTCTGTGTATGTCTTCCATATTCCATTACAGTTTTATTCTGGTCCATGTTTTGTCTCATACCATGCATTGCACTTTGTCTGGTCTTTTGTCATGTAATCGCTCACTGCCCCAGTATTGTGTACCACACTTTCGGGTGATTTCATGGTTTCTGGGATTTCAACTATTCCTTCCAATCTCGTTTGCTTCCTTCACCTTGATTTTCTATAGTACTAACTTACTAACAAGCACTAGGGATTGTAAAGCTGCACATTACTAACTGACTAACAAGCTCTCAGCACTCGCCCTGTTCTAGTCTCCGCCTCTTGTCTTCACTCAATTTACTTTGCTGTGCTTCAGCAGATTTTCTGCACCTTGCTAATCACTGTTCTGCCTCTCACTCTGTGCACGGTAGAGCTCTCTAACCGGAGCCGTATGTTTGCCAGTACGCTGTCTCTGTGATCCCTGTCTGCATTTTGGCTTTTGCCAATTTCTTGTAATCAGGAACTTCCTCATGTTCATTCCTTTGTACTCAGTCTGATCCAACTCACCTGTGCCCTATCGTAGCATGTGACTTCCCCTACGTGTATTTAAGCAGTCATTTCACTCACGGCTCTTGTCAGAATGTTTTCTCTGTGCTGTGATTTTGATGCCTTGTATTCTTAGTGTTCTACATCTGATTGGAATGTCCCCAATTCTGATTTTGGCTTTTTCTTTGATACTTATCTGCCCATATACCGTAACTCAGGGGTGTCAAACTGACCCGTAAATGGGCCAAGAGGCTGCAGGTCTTCAATCCTACCAAGCAGAAGCTCACCTGAAAGCAATGATTTAATCAACTTATCTAGGCCTGCACAACTGATTAGTTGTATCAGGTGTGCTTCTGCATTGTTGGAGTGAAAACCAGCAGCCTCTTGGCCCGTTTACGGGTCAGTTTGACACCCCTGCCGTAACTGTTTTGCCCGACTCAGTTGTGTTTGCTGCCCTGTTAACGGTTCGGATTATGCCCACTGGATTTCGGCTTTGGACTGTCTGACAAATCCGTGCCTGTGTACCAAACCAGTTTTGCCTGACTGGGTTTAGTGTTTGCTGCCCTGTGTACTGTTTGGATTACGTCCCTGGGATTCTGATTTTGGATTGGACTCTGTACCATTTCCTCCTGCCCTGTGGGGGTTCCCCCCCCCCAAACTTAAATAAAACCCTCTTTTTCTGAAACTTCCTGGTCTCACATTTGGTTCTAGAACGGTACCTCACACTTGGGTACTGGTCTTTCACTGTAAGTGGGCACTGCTGATGCAGGTACAGAATATTCAAATTAAGTGACTCAAGATGCCATAGAGGTAGATGCTCCTCTGGTCGTACTCCCAGACTCCTTGACTTGCGCTCGGTGATGAAGGGTTCCACTCGCTATTGGTACCACACAACTGGAAATGAATGGTTGAAGAGGCTGGTACACAGAATAAGGGGATCAGCTTAGACATGGTCAGCTAAAAAAGCAAGTTGCACCATGTATTTAATAGAACTGGTCCATCTACATCTGAGCAGCTGCATCTGAGGTGTTGGGGGGGGGTTTCTCCCCACAAAATACTATTTTGGCATGTCAAATGCAATTTAAATCTGGGAGGTCAAATCCGCAAACTGGACGAACATGGTTGTATGCCATTCATATTACCATCTTGAGTTATCATCTGCATCTTTGCAGAAACCTGCCTGTCATTAGCTGATTCAAGAGGCCTGAATGCTATGCTAATAAACAAAAATTGTGTAATCTCTGATTTACTTGCAATGAAAAGTGGGATGAGCATCCCCTGTGCGTGGTGACCCCAAAAATTTCTGCCAGGGGTTGTACACTTCACCAGAAGTGCCTGTCAGCCCATGCCAAGCTTTGCTTTAAAATATACAAGTGTAATAAATAGACCTTGGAGAGCATGTTCATCCACTTGCGAAAAATGAAGGCGAACACAGCGCGAAGCACAAGGTGGATGTAGTATGGGATGAAGCCCTTACAGACTCAAGAAGCCCCTAATAGGTACCACCTTACACAGTATTTCCCAATCAGTTTGAAAATGGAAGCAGCACAAATATATAATACATATCACAATTATACAGCAATGAGTCATGAGTTTACTATATAGCAAAAGTCAGAAATCCCCCTTAAGAACAGCACCTGTATGAATATGGTATGTTCTTCACTGCGGTAAACCAATAACCAGTATTATCGCTGTGCTGTCAGAAGGGTATTTGCTGCTTGACCAAGTCCTGTGAAATTTGTTACAGCCACGAGTTGATTGGAGAACATTCTAACGGACCAGCGAAGTTGCTGGAGTTCATTCTCCTGCTGACCAATCTGCTCACCCTGGTACCTCAAGGCATCAACTGGGCTTGACATACCCAATGATTCCATTACTGGCTTGATTTTACTGTAATGATCCACATCAGGAGTCAGACATGCAATTCAACTGGTATTTTATTGACAGTAGTACAGTAATGATGGGGTCAGAATCCAGGGGAGAATAGGTGAGGATGGAACCCCAGGGTAATGACAGACAGTTTAGCACAGTTGCAATAGGCCCTGCTAGGCTACAGTCGCCAGCCAGTGGTTGCCGTGATGCCACCAGATGTTCTGTCAGCTCTACCAGCACTGGACTGCTCACAGTGTGGGGGCTGTTGATTGAGAGGAGCTTGATCCCAATCCTGGACCCGGATCAGGGTTGGAAGCTTGTTCCTGACAAACTTGAAAAAGAGAGCCAACTTGGAAGGATTGAGAAGAATGCAGTCCCAGTCCTGGACCCTGATTAGGATTGGAAACTTGTTCTTAAAAACAGGTGTTGATGAACAGGCTTGAAGAGAGTTAACTTGAACCTGTTGCCAGAGCTGGACCCTGATCAGGAATGAGAGCTTGTTTGAATTAACTAAATGTAAATGACAGCAAAGGTTACTGGGAGAATAGGCTGTCACTGAACTATTAATTGCATCAGACGGAGATGAAGAAGTTATACCAACATACATATGACTAGGATTTCAGTAGGAATGTGACTTTAGAATCTAACAATGTGCACATGAACTAAAAGGCTTAAATATTTGTCCCTTGCTCATTAGGAAACGACCATGTAATAAGAATCAACTGAGTGGGGAAAGATGCACAGAATATAATTCATTCACGGCACAAATACACCTAATAGACATGCAAGCTGCTTATTTTTGAACAGGCACACAAGGAGAGACACACAAGGAATACTCACGAGGGTTATGACACATGACATACACAGTACATTCAAATGATACCCCCAATACTGAATTCTTTAAGTCAAAAATGACAAAATCTCCATGAAAATGAATAAACTCAATTTCAAAATATCAGATGCAAAGGTTCTCATTATGATAATAATGCCCGCCAAGTTTGGAAACAATCCACCTTATGGTTTATGAATAAAGCTCATGATAAATTCAAACCCCCAATACATAATTTTCTGAGTCAAAAATGGCAAAATGTCCATGAAAATATGTTGAGCCATTTTCAAAAAATTGTAGGTGCACAGGTTCTCAATGTGATAATAATGCCTGCCAAGTTTGGAAACAATCCACCTCATACACTGTAAAACTGTGGAACATGTGTCGTGTTTATAATCTAAAAACCAGTGTATCAAAGTTAAATGCCAGGTGATTATTTTTGTAAATAAACGTTCTCATTCAAAACACTGATGTTTATTGGATGTTGCAATCAAGGTTTTTCAGATTTGATGAATAAACTTTAAAACTGAATCTAAACACTGTGACATGTTTAAGAAGTGTTACAGAAAGGTGTTAAGAATATGTTCAGAACTTAAACATTTGGTTTTACAGTGTAGTTTAGGAATAAGACTCCGGGTAAATTTCACCCCTCAATACTCAATTACTCAAACCCAATACTAAAAACAATAATTCACAACTGCAGTCCCTCCACATCCCAAAATCCAGGTGGAAAAAAATAACAAATGAATAGATTCATATTGTCATTGGTTTTTAGCTCACTGTGGACAATATTACTTCGGCCAATACCTCAATGATGGAAATATTTCATTTTCAACGACGTCAATGGGAACACTGAATCGCCCATAAGAGGCCAAACAAGAGGGAGCCTGACGCTTGCAGAGTTTCCGAGACGGCAAAGAAAGTGATGGTACTTCGGTATTATTAGAGTTTGGAAGGGACTTACCAGATGAGTGTTATTCGACTAAGTTAACTGCAAGGTGTGGGAATTTTGAAAGGATTCCACTAGGTGTTTTTGGTGCCAGGAATCCGGACATTTTGCAGATTTATGCAGAAGATGGGAGCTTGAATGTAAAAGGTGCGCTAAAGAAGGGTGAACGGAAGACACTTGTAAAATGCCAACAGAAAGAGCTGTATTCTTTCACTGCAGGAGAAATTATGAAGCAGGAGCAAAGTAGTGTGAGAAGAAAGATTGAAAGTGAAGTTGAACAAACTATATTAAGAGCAGATTATCTTATTTGGAGGCAGCCAGGGGAGTGAGGGAGGAAAACATAATAGTAAGGAAAGAACACTGTACAGAGCAGATGGTGAGAGAAGAACCATTACCTGAGAAAGATCATATAAGCATGGACAAAAGAAGGTTTATTAATTGCGCTAGTGAAACTGAATAAAAAAACTGCTAGGATAAGGATGGTTTTCAATGCTGCCAGGGAAATCTTTGAAATGTCTTATGTAAAAGGAAATGAAATGCAGGGTGTTTGAAATGATTTGAGGGAAGCCAAATAGCGAATAGCCAGGCAGGAGTAGATTCATGACAGGGACCTTTGGACAAAATGTAAAAAATAAAAATAAACAAATAAATACTACTACTACTACAACTACTACTACTACCTCTAATAATAATAATAATAATAATAATAATGTAAATGGCGTTTAAAACCAGAGGGAGGCAGTAATACAATTTAAAGTACAGAGGTACTAATAGCGTAGCTAGTAGGCGGTAAAACACCGTATGATTTTATTTCGCCGTAAAACTCTGTAGAAGAAGAAGAAGAAGCAAACCCGAACAAGATCAATGGTAAATAGTAACGCTAGCTAGCTAAAGCGGCTGATGGTCTGGGGAAGATGAAGAATTAAATTAGGGGAATTTCGAGCAAAGTTATGCTATAATAACGACTATCGGTAGCCTTATTGTTTAGTTAATTTGATGAACTTGAGGACAATGCGATCGCTGAATCAAGTAAGTTTAGTAACGCTAAATCCTGGCTAAGATGGCAAACTTAACTTGGCTAAGTTAGCTCTACTACCCAACTTTTCCATGAGTAGCCATCTCTGATAACTATTGCAAGAATTAGTTATCACACCACTGATTGCGGATGAATGTTGAGAGCAAACGGTTATGCTGTATAGGGAGCAGGCGGCATTACCACTGGCACTCAGTGATGCTGCCTGTTGCTGACTAGTCGCTAATGTTTACATTCCCGTAATGTACTTTAGCCAGATGTGTAGGTTAGTAGGTAATGTACTATAACCAGATGTGTAGGTTAGTAGGTTGGTGGTTGATGGGGCCGTCTTTTGCGAGTTAGTTTATAAATATTGCCTTTTTAAATCGCCCTTGCCACCTGTCTACCTTTCTCAGATTTGGATAGCTAGCCAGCTAAACTTAGCAATGTTTGATAACCCTTATTAGTTTGTTTGTGTTGCTCTTTACCCGGATGTTTCTTGGCAACTAGCAGTGCCAGTGGTTGATCTGATTAATATGGCTTCATTTGCGTTAACTGGAAGATGAATATTAATGTTGTTAGCTTGCTGTGGGCCTTACTTGGCGAATGGTTCAGTGTCCCTCTGCTTATCTCCAGATCCAGACTTATGAATACATGAACATTTGAGTTATGTTGCCGTTTGCCTGAATAAAGATATTTTGTAGGAAACGAAATCAGGTGCTTGAGGACACAATTAACGCTTGTCGAACACAACATCCTGAGATGCTGTTTATTTGAGATGTTTAATCTGGGCAGAGATGGTATGTCGTTTACTTCGAGCTATTCTGTTGTTCGTTCGCAATTGAGAATTTATCCAAGATCTGTAATCTCCTGTTCAAGCTAGCTGAATAAGCCATGTAGATGCTGTGCTGGTTACCTGTAATTGGGTTACTTTCGATTCCTCACTGCAGTGTGCTATTTAATCTGTTTCCGCTAGGTGGTAGTATTGTAATCATCAGTTCGGAACTTGACCAGCCACCGGACCTAAGGAAAGGCTCTGAAGATGAGACGCCGTTAAAAATCATGCACCCGGGCCAGAGCAGTCCAGATGACAACCAGGAAACGGGCAGAGTAAGAAAAAGGGACCGGCATAACCCCAGCCCCTCTGTGTCTGTTGTGGGACACCCCAAATCACCGGACAGCCTACCTGTGTTCCTTTTCCCAACAGAGCTTGTGTTCTACGCCCAAGATCGCAGCTCGCACAGAAGGGTTCTGACCTTCTACAATCCTTACAGTTTTGCGTTGAGCTTCAAAGGTGAGTTTTTCCGATGCGGTTTATGGGGAAGGACGTGTAAATGAGTGGCATGAGTTGAACATGGAGGAAAGTTAATGTTCACAATGGTAATGTCAATATATGGGGGTGTTACAGATTCAGGTGTTTATATTACTCTCATTTGGCCAGAGATGTTTGCATTGTCCTCTTGCCATAGTTGTCATAGTGTTTATTTCGGGAATGCATATGGTTCACTCCATACTAAACTGTACAAATGTGTTACAATGGTGGTGAAAATTCAAATGTACCTTTTCCAATTCAGCAACCACCGACTTCGCCATCTGCTGGCCATTAAATAGAATGCAATTTCCGCATTGGCCTAACTTTTCAGACCCGGGAGCTGCTTCCATCTTTTTATACAGCCTATGGTGATAGCGCACAGATTATGTTTTTATTTTGCTGAGGTCATCTTTACTCAATTTGCATACCTTATGCAAATTAACCCAAAGGGATGGACGTAACACGCGAGGATGCCACTGATTATGCCCACGACGGTCATTTCAAATTGCATTTCTGATCAAACGAGTCTCGATAATTTAGTGCAGACAATTGAAGCTGTTATTATGGGTATTTCTCTGCAATATTTCATTTCACATTCCTTTGAAGTGGCAACAGACATGTCATGAGCATTTCATGAAGTTGGCTGCCAAATTTTGGAAAAAAATATGTCCGTCACGATGCCTTAGCTGACATTAGGACCCCACTTTTTCTGCTGTGTGGTTGGTCCAATGACTGATTTTTTTCTTATGTATATTTTCAATCCGGGAGGGAATAAATATGAACAATGCAAGTCATTTCATTCTTATACAACAGTGAATTGCACGGTTTCGTATGGAGTGACCCAAATCTCATTCCCGCCCTCATACTCTTATTACTTTTCTGTCCTAGTGCTCTGCACAGCGCCTGCTCTCTACACTGTGGTCGAAGCTGAGGGTCATGTTAGGGCCAGGTCATGTGTTGATATGTGAGTAAATTTAATGTTGAATACACACACACACACACACAGTGCATACACACTGTGTCATTCATTTTCTAAAAATAATAGGTGGGTTCCAGAATTGTTGGCACCCCTGACTGTAAAAGCACAAATTCATGGGTAAATAAGTAATCGCATTGTAGAGGTAAATGCAGAATGCTAAGATAATGTATCTAACCAAAGTCATATATTTATTTAATAAATATGCAAATGAATTAAAATCTGATAATAAAAAAACTGATAATGATCGGCTCCCATGGTTTAGTATTTGGTACAGCCACTTTTTGCAAAGATAGCAGCATGGAGTCTTTTCCTGTTGTTTGACAAGGTTAAGGCACTGGAGGGACTTTGACCATTCCTGTACGCTGATTCTCGTAAGATAAATCATTTGAGATGCCCATTGTGAAACATTGATATATTTTTTTTTTGTATCAGAATAATTTCTGTGTAAATTTGAAGTTTATTTTGGGTCATTGTTTTGCTGAAAAGTTCACCAACAGCCAAGTCTTGGCAGAGGAAACCAGATTGTTACCCAAAATGGCCTGAGACTGGGTAGAATTTTTGAAGCCATCAGTCTTAAAGGAGAAATCTGGTGTAAAATTGACTTGGGGTGTATTGAAACATAACAAGTACTAACCTTTGTCGAATACCCCACCTCCGTACGCACACAACTTTTCGAAATGCACGGCTTTTTAGCTGAAGCTCCCAACAGGCTTACAATGATAATGAATTGGACATAGCGTTGCGATGCAAAGAAATTGTTATTTTTTCATCATCAACTAGGGTCAAAGTACTGATTGCATAAGTACTATTTTTTAATAAACTACCGGTGCATTTTCAAAGTTCTCAGTGCCTCGTTTTAAATATCAGGGCCCTCGGAATTCTACCGATGAAGTGTGGAGCTACTTTGAGCCTTGTTAATGATGAAAAAATAGCGATATCTTTGCATGGCAATGCTATGCCCAATTCACAACCATTGTAAGCCTGTTGGGAGCTTTGGCTAAAAAGCCATGCATTTCGAAATGTTGCGTGCGTACGGAGGTGGGATATTCGACAAAAGTTAGTACTCATTATCATGTTTCAGTACACCCCAAGTCAATTTCACACTGGAACTCCCCTTTAACCTGCATTCTTGGACCTCTGGAATTAAAACTGCCTCAAAACATTGAACCACCACCATATTTTGAGATGCCTTTTGATTTGATTGGATTCACTGAAATATCATAGAGGTAGAACACTTCTCACTTTTTAGCATTTTCAGTCCATCTCTGTAATATTGCTTTTAATTTAGTGTAGTATTTTTTGTGCCCATTTCCAGTTAAGTGCCAATAATTCCGGAGCCCAGGTGTTCAAGTTATCGGAGTTGGCGCCATTCAGTGGCTAAGTGTTTGGAAACTGTGAGCAGTCACTGGGGCCCAAGTAATGCAATGTACTACTACTGTAATACAGAAGTGCTGACTTGGCTTTCCCTTGTCCTCTCAGTGTGGTGCGAAATCGGGACGTCAGTCCCAGGAACTGGGGCCGAAGGGACCGCTTTAGGCTGGAGGTGTGGGGAGGGGGGCAGCGGGGGACCAGGGAAATCTGGGCTGAGCTGAAAGGGGGTGAAGCAGAGGAGAAGCCCCTGAACTCCCCTCAGGGAAGAGTGGCGCCTCCCGGAAGCTCGGCAGCCGTGTTGCCCCCTGGTGTATTGATCCCCGACAGAGGTAAGGTGCTGAAATGAGAGAAAGGAAGAAGTGCTAAGCACTGAGAGATGGAGAGAGAGAACTGGGAGGAAGGGAATTGGAACTGGGATGAACGAATCAAGGACGGTAAAACAATAGTCATATAAAGGAATATCGGCCTATGCATGTGGCCATAATTCTGGAAACACTTTGGATGGGGGGGGGGGATGATGGGAGTTGCTCTTATGCCAGTTTGGTTCCTGAGCTCACTAATTTAATAACCTTCCTCCATACTCAGAAGACAGGAACAAATGAGCTGGGCACACCTGGTTACATATTATAGCTTAAAGATGAACTTTGTGATGCAAGAAGGGTGATCAGTCAGACTCTTAAAGCATCAGGTTGCTCTGCTTGCTACTGAGTTATAAGGAAATTAGGTGTCTGAGTTGGAGTCTGCAGGGTATGACAGCAGCAGAATGGGTAAAAACGGGCTTGTGTGCATGTGGTTTGTTCCTTAAATAAGCCTGTACTCCTGTGTTCCTGGTCTTGTGGCGATAACCGATTGTTGTGCTTCTTTGGCATTTTTTCGCTGCACTTTTTCAACGATGTCCAAGTCCTTCCGCAACTATAACCAAACAAAGTGTTCGTTGCCGATTCGGGCTTTGTTTAATTGTCCGTATTGAGTCAGAACCCAAAAAAATATTCTTGGCTGTAATACGAATTGTTTCTATGAAGTTATGTTGCTGATTCCTAAGTAATACTCATTTTCTTAACGTGCATTTGTCTATGGTAGCCAACAGACTTGGACATAGTTGCGAAAGTGCAGTAGCGAAAAGCAAAAGTCGCGAAACCACCGTAAAACCCGAGTGGCAGGTCTGTGACTGCTTTGGATTGGGTGCTGTCATTCCTTTTGAAGGCCTGTCGGTGGTTTGTGATTCTCTTTTTGGAATTTCTCTCCTGCTCTCACACACATATTTCGGGGTGTATGGTGATTTCTGTGCTCTCCTGCTCTGTGTGCTCTGCAGGTCGTGACCCCTCCCTGTTCGCTCTGTACATCATTATTGGGCTGGTCTGCATCACTGTCCTCATGCTCCCTTTGCATAGTGAGCCTAGTCCCTTGGTTCCTGCGCACATTCATGTCACTGTTATGCAGAAGCTGGTTTGTGCCTACATATTGGGTAAGAAACTATTGTGGCTTATTAATGATTTACATTAATCTATTGGGGAAGTGCCGAAAATATGTTAAGAGCCAGTTTTTCTAAGAATCAGACCGTTTACCATTAGGGGGGTGATATATGATGGTCTCAGATTATCCTAAAATTTTTGTTGGTGAAAGATGGTTGGTTCAATGGAAAAACTGCTAATTTTTTAAGTGCCAGTACCCTTTGGTTTCTTTTTTAGGGGTACCGAAAGGGCCAAAGATTCAGAGGAGAAATGAGCGCTGAAAAAAATTAAATTTTGAAATGCAATTATATCATTGCGGCGATAACAGCCCATATTCATTTTTACATACCTCAGCCTGCTGTGTGTAGGGCTCGCAGTAATCTAAAAATTTTTGTGGGCTGGTGAGGGCGCGCCCCATGGGGGGCGCTGCAAGATGCTACCTTTGGCTGTTTGAGCAGTAATATCGGGCCATTTCCAGACTGCGCCCTCGAAAGCCCAAGATGGTTTATTTATTGTATGATGCCTTCAAAAGTCCTTTACATTATCAGCTCAAATTGAGCGTGGGATATTGAGGGCGCAAGGGTATATGTGGCACTGCATTCAAGGAAAAAGTGACATTTGGCATTTTGGGAGGTCCAAAGTTCTCCATGCGCCCTCATCTGACTTTGAGAAAACCTTTTCTGTTGGGTCGCCCTACATGTCTGCTAACTGTGAAGATTACTCCGGGGCTGTGCAATCAAAGCTAAAAACTGACTGGGGAAAAAAAAATTTTAATCTGTAATTTGTAATGTTATCAAAATGTTGCCCTTATTTTCAAACAATATCATGTATTGTCATTGCTAAATAAATGTATACATTTTTTAAATGGATAAAAAATATTAGGTGATTTCCAAATAGGCTTCGAATGAATTCATTTTAGGAAAGTGAGAGGAAGGCATTTTGCCCAGCATTAAATAATATTTCGATTTTCTCATCTCTGGTGTTTTCCTGTTTTCTTTTTTCCCTGAAATGCAGCACATGGTACTTCAGGCCATAGTAGATGAGGGGGTGTGTGAGGAAACTGTTTCTCAGACGTGATCACAGTCGCAGACTCTGACACCTCATCAGCTGCCATTTAATTCAGTGAGAAGGGCTGCCGTGAGCAAAATAAAAATAAAAAAAAAAGCAGTTGATATCAGTTGATTGATCCTGAAGCCTTACCTGAAGGCTGTAGCATATCAGGGCTTCATGATGGTGCAGGGCTTAAAGATGATTTCCTCACAAGGAGGAAGTTCTAGGCAGATCCACCAAGTACTGTCATGTTCACTTGTGATCTTGTGGGTTCACTGCCTAACAGATAGACGGGCACATCTGGTTAGGGCCCTTGACTTAAGTGCTGTATTGGTTCCCACTGCTTCCCAGATGCTGTAGCTGTGGGCTGCTCAGTAGGGTCTAGGATGGGTCATGTGCTGAGAACAATTACTTGCAATTTCAGTTCTGTACATGCATGTCTTGTCACAAGAATTACTGAAATTCAGTGCTAGTACAAATAAATTGGCTTTCAGTCCTTGTCCTCTCTCATCGTCTTAAAAATCTGCACAAATGATCTCCATCGCTGCCAATTATGCACATTTTTCATAAAAACAGAGGTGAGTCCAAGCAAAATTTTTCAAATGCCAGGAAACTCCTTTTTATGTGAGAACTGTGATGTTTTTGCATTCAAAGTCGTGGATAGATTCTGAGACATCTTATCTGTAATTGTGTACATTCCTTGTTTCTGTGCAAGTTCATAATGAATTTCTTGCTTAGTTTTCATGCAGGGTTAGCGGTAAGAGGACACACTCTCGACTCCTTTGAACATTAAATCCTGACCCATTTCTTTCTCTTTCCATCCTTTCTCTGCCTCACACAGGTCTGCTCACAATGGTGTTTCTGCGGTGATGGAGGACTCGTGGTGGGAATGACTCAAAATGATGACTCAAAACGGATGTTTTGTATTAGAATCCATTAAATCATCACAGACTGCTGGTTTTCTCAAAGATTGAAAGTGTCCAGAATCGGACCTACTAATTGGACGGTGCCTGAGGGGGTGCCGTACCATAATGTGGCCAGTTTTATTCAGCAGATGAATGACTGGAGTGACATCTCAGAAGGGACTTGAACTCAAAAGATGGGTCCAACACTGGGACTGACAACAGGACAGAACCCCATTTTGTATACCTGCTAGAAGATGCACAGTAAGCTCTGGATCCCAGCTAGTGCAGTGGCATGTCGTTGTATCACTGCAAATTTACTGATGTAATGTGGCCAGTTTATTTCACGCTATCCTTTCCTTTTATATGCCGCGTCAGAAATTTGCCTGCCTGCAATTGACTGAACTTTGTGGGGCCATTCTTGGGGGCATCAAAAATGTATAGTTCATGAACCATGATGCTACCAAATTCTAAAACTTCACCGTGTCACACGACCATTTTCACCCAAGTGCTCTTGCTTTTAATGAGCTGAAATGTTGCTGCTGTTCTATTCCATTTTAGTGATTTCATTTGCTGCTTCAGTTCATGAGAATCGTTGCCTGTGGCTTTTTGAATTTTATGGACCAAAACATCTGCATGTCAGCTGCTGGTGCATGATCATGCAGCATGTATGTGTCCATGGTACATTGCTGCTGTATATAATCTATGTGTAAAATAAAGCTCTATTTTTATTCTAATGAGATGCTGTTCATATTTCCAAATAGAAAAAATATGTTCAAGGTAATATGTCAAGATAAATATGCGGCTTTGTTTTTGACTTCTTTTTTTCCAGTTCTTTCTTGAGATTCTAAGATGGAAAAAAGAATTCTATGAGTAAGGTATTAACATCAAAATAATTTTGAACAGTTTACTATGAAATGCAGAGATGTGTATAAATGCCCGATCTACACTCTAGGTGACAAAATTAGGCGAATCAAATGGTACAAACGTATGGTGTGACATGCACATTGTTCATTTCCTTCATTGCTTAGTGCTGTAGATGGGTTACAGGGCCAATAATCTATGCATTAGATCACGCTCAATGTCAACGACTTGTTCATGCTCTGGAACACCAGCGTTGTGTGAGGTACTGAAAATTAGCTTGAACTTTGTTATTCTTGACATTCAATGACTATCCTCAGAATCAATGGCAACTAAGTGTATGCCTTTATTTAAAAGGCATATTCTTGAATTTCACCTCTGAATATTTCATGAAAAAAATTCAAGGAATCAAGGAAAATTTCTGTGCAAAAAGGGCATGGGCGCAAACCTGAGCAGAAAATCTATGATCTTCAATCACACAGGCGGCGCTGCATCAAGAAACGTAATTTACTTGCTAGTGATAAAACCACACAGGGTTACAAGGCATGTACTGTCAAGCAGACCCGGGGTCGGATTGTAATCCGGATTACGATAATGATTAAGATTACGATTGTATTCATTATCGTAATCACTAATTTCAATGGGCCCGTAATTGTAATCTCTAATTTTGCAGGGACTGTTGTTATCATTTATTGTGCAAGTAGTTATTATTTTGCAAGTAATTCTACAATACAAAAACAATGCTTAATCATTTCACATACATTTTATAAATGTATAAATGCATCAATATACATGTACCATTATAAAAATATCTCCACAAAGAAACCTTAATCTAACCAGTCGTAATCATGATTGTAATCATAATCATAAATTCTAAACCCTTGTAATCGTAATCAAACATTCTTGGAAGACTGTAGCTGTTATCGTAATCATTAAAAAATGTCTCGTAATCATAATCGCACCGATTATGCGTAATCCACCCCAGGCCTGCTGTCAAGTACTTCAGTGCGAAGTTTAGTCTTATTTGAAGAAAGAATTACACAAAATTACGCCCCAAGTAAGGTTTTACCTTCTACCTGCAAGCACCTGCGTGATGTCTTCAGTCCTGAGAGATTTACTTTGTGTTGTGGAGAGGAATGGCAGCATTAGACAATGGTAAGTACTTTGCGGCCTAAACTTCATTGAAAGTTGTTACAAAGTCAAAATTGACATTTTTTATTTTTTGGAAAAATCAATTAATTTCATGCAGTAAAACTTCAAATAATGTGCTGCCGTACTGTTTTCTACATAATTCAGGTGAAAGATAATTTACAAATCACTCCTTTCAGTTTAATTTGACATACTCTGCCAGTGTTTTCTGTTTTCAGGGTGAAGGATTAATCTGCATGTCTGTTAGCAGAAATAATTATTGAAGCTGATACCTAAATGCATGAGTAAGATGGAGCTGCACACCTCGCTAAAACATTACATAATCCCTGTTGACTGTTTTAATGTGCTCTCCAGAATTCGTGGCACCCTTGGCAAATATGAGAAAATGAGGCTGTGAAAAAATGTTTCAGCAGTTTATCTTCTTGGTCTTTCACTCAAAATAGTAATACAGGATCTTACACGAGTGGTCGTCTATGAAAGTTAGGCAACGAGTGAATTTTCAAGCAACAAACCTAAATTTTACTCAGCAAGATTCATGACGATCATATGAGACAACCAAGAGCATAAGATTCTATTTATCACATAACTGAATCACATAATTCAATAGAAAACAAACTTTTCTGTCAGCGCCTTAATGGTCATTCCCAGTATGTGTTTGCATTGAGCTAATGCTGCATTCCAGAAAAGTGGGAAGTCGGACTTATCCCACTCGGATGGTACCAGTTGCGACCTCAAAGCGATCCAAGCAAATGTAAACTGCAAAGATGGCTGATCGCGAAAAGTTGTTTTTTATTTTGTTCATCGACAGACATTTAGACCTCCAGCAAACCTGCCTTCTCGCAAGCGATCAAACAGTGGAGGAAAATCGGCGGCTGAGGTAAACAGCACACACTGTAAACTGCCTTCTTTAGTTACATCCTCGCTGAAAGTCGATTTAAAAATCATCTAAAAATTCATTAAGCTAATTCACAGTAAGAGAAAAATTTTTATGGCGTCTCAAAGAAACTTAATTTAACTTCATTATTGTGTCATCAATATGTTGTCTGACTCTTCCTTTATTTAACTGAACTGTGATACAAGTACATGTAGATAACAAGAAAATACTTGATTATTCTCTGTGATAACATATTGTGTTACGTGAAGTTGTGTTGAATAACTAAATTAATGTAATAATAAATAGATATAGATAAAATATATTTTATAATCGTGTAAATTATGTTTTACCATTCACGGTCTGTGTTTCCATGGGCATCGCCATTTTGTGGAGTGACGTCGGATTGAAGCAACTCGATGAAGTCGGGGTAGATATTTTTTCTTCGACTTCGCGACTAGGACCTCCCGGTTCGAGTGGTGTCCTAATGATATTTTCCTGGTCGGAGGTTGGAAAACTCCGACTTCCCACTTTTCTGGAATGCAGCATAACTCCATCACTCTGCTACTCGGTCTGAGTCACAGATTTGCATGTTTGAACTAGCAACAGTTTCTAAATTCAGAATCAACTGAGTAGCTAGCTAATATTAGCTTGCTGGCTAACTAGCTAACAAACTAACATTGCACAATGATCATGGAAAGGTACTGCATGCACGTGAGCTGGCGAAGTAAAGTTAACTTAGTTAAGAGTGGCACTTATGTAGCTCGCTACAGCACAAAGCCATACCGATTTAACAACGTTGCACTAGGTGTTCAGTTTGTTTATATACTAACTAATATTAAACAACACGACGTAACACAAAGCGATTTTTCCTTCGCAGTCTCAGCCAAGGAAATGCACACAAAAGTGTTTTGTCACTAGGGTAATATCAAAATAATGTGATGAGCTGGGATTAATGAAAACAACGGCAACTAGAAAAGCACTCCGAGAGCGCAGACCTCCGCCAGGGGGCAGCAAACCGAAAAGCACGGCGATCGGAACTCCGGCCCATTGGAAAGACTTGAAATCTTGAACTTTGGCGTATATCTCAGCAGTACTTTGGCCTAGATATGCCAAAATTTAATCAGCTGTTCCTTGACTTAAAACCCACCTGCCATGAAAATTTCATCAAAATCCGGCCATAAGTTTTTGAGTTATGTTGTACACAAACAAACCAACAAACAAACGCCACCGAAAACATAACCTCCTTGGCGGAGGTAATTATGTGATTAACGAAAATCATTTCAGTTCATTGAAGTGAAATTATGCAAGTAAAAAAAGTTGATATTAGAAGACTATTTACCTCTCAAGCCTGAGACTCAAATATTGGCACCCCTAGAAAATCGTATGATTAAAATCATTGTGACCACTGGCTACAGGAGCTAAAGGCTATATGTAATTAGGTCTGACATTGCGGCCAAGCATATTGATGAATCTTGACAGCAAGAATTTGAAACTGACTGGTACACGGAAAAAGACATCAGTGAGTCATCCACAGCTCCATTCTACTACATACGGTTTACTGGGCTCCATTTCCAATGATCCAGCTGCCAACGATCCAAAAAATAGCACTGTGGCGTGTTCATTTGCATTGCGTGTCATTCTTGCCATGTGCATTGTTTTTATTCAATGGTATAAAATCCGCGATTATGCTCAAGGCTGCATGTAAATGCAGAATTTGGCTGCCTTAACTTGAAGCCCACTTTCATAAATATTAAGTGGAGATGCTTTTGCTATCTGTGGAAAAACAAATTATGAACTCCTCACAAATGTGATATTCATCCTCATTCTTAATCATAATTTCTAGTATGTGCCTGATATTAGTTAATTGTTTATTGTGCCAACTAAAGTGGGGAAAAAAGCCTATTTTATTCGCTAAAAAAAGATTCCGGTGAGACTCAGGAATGTGACTTACTTCAGGAAGACTTTATTGAGTATCTTTAGTATAATGCTGCATGTCACACACAGTCCACTCCTTAAAACCCCAGAGCCCTTTCTCACACTATCCCTCTCATACAGACATACACATTCACTTAGTGTGGACTGAGAACGTTCAGCGGATGTCAAATCACATGCGTAAGTCTATATTTTCCCCAACTTTAAAGAACAAAAATTGCGTAGGCAGGCTTACCTTACTGAACTTCTTTAAATCTATAGAACTATGTACAAATAAATATTCTACAAAAACTTTTTCTAAATTCTTAAATTTATTTCCTATAGGGTGTACAGGGGAGACGGGAGGTGGGATAACGGGCAAGACAAGCTTGTGGTGATGGGTGCGATAATGACCTGGGTTTAGGGTAAGTCACTGTCCGGAACTACTGTATTTGGGTGTCACTGATGATAGCAATGCCCCACCAAAACATTTGTATTCAAATATACATATTCCATCTCAAACTGATTATACATTTTCTTTGCAATGAAAAATTATTTTGTGAAGTCCTCGGGAATTGGAAATGTCTGCATGTACAGTACATGCCATCTGTTTGCAAACAGACATCTCTCAGTTGCAAACCTTTAATGCAGCCCCTTCCAGAAAGGGAAAAGGGGAAAGGGAGAAATATGAGAAAATACAGGTAAAAATCATGTCAAATGGGCAAATGGGGGGGGGGGGGGGGGGGGGCAAGGAGTCGCTCACATTGATTTTTTTCCTATTTAAAATTTTTAAATTCTGCAGATGTATACCTACACATAAGGATTATATTATTCCGTAAGAAGATCAACATTGTGGTACTGTTTTAAAAGGCAAGCAAGGTACATTCAATGCAGGGCTGTTATTTTTTTCTTCTGCAAGACAATAATATATATATATTTTTTTGTTATACAGGCAAAGTTATTAGGAAGTGCAATAAGAGTTTATACACAGAACACATCAACTGATCGTCATCCGCTATTTTTCTTTTCATTGTCATGTAATACACAGAGTGTGCAAGTCATTATGTCCATTAGCTTTTTTTTCGGAATCTCTCAAGCCTTTTCGAAATCAGAGCTGAGGTACAAATGTATGGCTCAAGACAAGAAGTTTGTGGAATCTATTTGTCCTTCGATTTCCCAAAATGCTTTGCATTTCCTGACAGCACATTAATGTGCATCTATTGATGAGTCATCTTTGCCTGCGTTGAGAAATGGGGAAAGTATAGCATAAAATTTACTACTGTGGTCGACTAACATGTCAAACCTTTTCAATTGAAGTAAATCCTGTCTTCATATATTCCTTCAGCCTTCTAACAAGCTGAGAATAACAAACAACACTGATTTCTTAATGTATCTTTTCTAGAATAGAGACAAATCTGAAATGAAATTAATGTTTCACAAATAAGTCAGTAATCCATATAGGCCAATCTCTGTATTCGCTTCGAAATTCCCCCATCCTCGATGCAGCACTCATGAACATGCCAAGAGAAATATTAGAGATGCTGATAACAAAAAAAAATTAAATGCACATGAAGAACATCCTGACGAACAAGGTATCAGTCACACAACCCATCTGCAGAAAGTACTCTGTTGCAAAAGCCACACCCCATATGATCATTCGGGAAATCTAATGCCAGTTCCGTGTACATTATTCATATATTTAACTCATTATTGCATACATTTTAAAATATAATGACCATAAAACCTGCATACATGCATAAGATGGAGCAGCTAGATTTGTTGCAAAAAAATAATAAGAACTGTGCACTGGTATAATGTCAAAATGCTGACTACGAACAGGAAATATTGATTGCATTAGAAACCATTAAGAATTACATCTGTGTTTAGTCCAACAAGAACAAATGGCTCTTAAGAAGGGCTGGAGAATGGCACTGCATTCTGGCTCAGCTGACTGGAACCCGGGGGACTTGCAGACCAAAACTTCAATATTTATGAACAATTTTGAGTTCAGACAATTAGAGACCAGGGTCGTTAGGTTAATCTGTTTACACAGTTTACACAGTTTTTACATTGAACTGTGTTCAAATGGGAATAAATACATAAATTAGTATCCATAAGCAATACTCTATACTTTGATTCCACTAAAACCCAAACTGAATCTGATATTTATTCAACACTTATCTCATGAGTATCTTTACCGTACGGGTAACTGATCCTGTGAGCTCCAGTAAAATTGATCCATATCTCATGGGTTCAAAACTCCTGATTCCACCAAACAAAATTCAGTATACAGGCCAAAACTGTCACCTCATCTTTGTTTTTTTATCCATAACATCTAAGTTCTCATAGCCTTCACCTCTTCAACCAGAACTCCCCAGGATTTTCTGACACATTTTCTGTGGCATGCCTTCAGGGGTATAGAAGCTTGTCACCTTTCAATGCATGATTGCTCTCAAACTGTTTCCATTTGAGATTGCCTGATTAACTGTCAAGCAGTTTATTTACTTATTTAGTTTATTTACTGAATAATAAAGACTGATATGTAAGCTTATAATGAGAAATAACAAAGAGATCACCAATAGGCTACCCTGTCAGTGTAAGTGCAATACACGTTATTGTAAGAATTGAAATATACTGAGTCAAAAAAGAAACTTCGCACTCATAAATTTGTAAATATTTTTTTAAAACTTTTAATTGACTAGTTGTTATTATCACTATGGGTAAATGCGTTGTCAAAGACATCATGACACACAATAACTTTGACTTGCACAGGTACGTAGCACGTGCGAGCGTACTTTAAGCTGAAACCATGTTTTTGCGTGTTCCTAGTCACATGACCAAATGGGAGATGTGTAACTGAGCTCACGTTAGCACGTTTGAGTGACATCTTGGAAAAACAAGTTTTTACTGTTAATTATTAGTTCATTTTCAATGCCATGGCTGTTAAACATTCGGTGTAAACGTGCCATTGGCATGCTGAATATGGAAACGTCCGTCACTGACGTTGCAAGGGTTATGTGATGCAGTCGACGAACTATCCATGATCTTAGGACACATCTCCAACAAACTGGCACCACAGCTGACCGACCTCGTTCTGGTAGCCCACGTGTGACATCAAAAGCAGAAGACCGAAAAATTGTCATACGTCATTTGCATAATCGATTTGTCACTGCAACGTCCACTAGGAATGAATTGTTTAGAGGTCATGTGACTGCCCAATCCATACGTAATCGCCTGCGCACTGCTCTTATTCAAGTTGTAACTTACCATTTTTACTCTTGGACATTTCTGCAGCATTTCCGGTGGAACTGGGTACATTATGGACATTATTTTTATGATACACCATCTTTAATGAGTACAGAATTAAATAAAATCATTATTTAAAACCTCATTTCTTGTATGTTCAACTTATCAACCTCCAAACAAGTGTGAAGTTTATATTTTGGCTGAGTATAATACAAATAATTAATTAATCCAATTGGTACACTGAATTCCATATCCCTGAATTCCAGACTGAGGATGATTCAATACTCTGAAGAAGTATCAAGTCAAAACCAATGGTAATTTAATAAATTAATTATTACTGCATCATGGCCTCTTTCCTAATTAAGCAAAGTAAATGATAAAACAGTTTGGAGTTCACTTGCATTTTAAGGTGAGGTTATTGAAGGGCTTTTATACCTCCAATGTCACAGCACGAAAAATCCACAGTGGAAGAGGTTAAACCAAAACAAAAAGTTTAAAAGACACAGTATTAGCTTAAAGGATTCCGCTAAATCTATAAATACTTGAGCATTGCTCAGGCAATTTGATTGATACACTGGGTTGCCTCAAGTCATAAAATTGTCCTAAATCCTTTGATAATCTAACAAACATTATTTTCAGAGAAAACATGGTCAAGGTATCTGATGTAATTGCACATAGCACCACCTGTCATTTACCATGAACAATGCTGACCCATTTCAGTGCCTTTCTGACTGCTACTCAGTGGTATTGACAACTAAACACTACATGAGCACACATCGGCTTTGTGTTACAGCCTGCAGCCAAAACCCTGTGAATCTTTTGAAGCTCAGACGGACATTTGGAAAATTCTAGTGACGTTGTGCCAACTGGAGGGTTGTGAAAATCTTAGTTTAAATCCAACTCAGTTCTTCATCAGTTAAACGGAGCCATTGACTGCATCAATAGGGAAATGGGCAGTTCCTGGAGTACCTAGGCTGCTGTTGGAACAGAATTCCCCGAGGGCAACTAAATGTCAGAAGAGAATCTTGACCAATAATCATGAGAGTACCACAGGCTGTGTTTTGAAATACATGATGTAGATCAGCTCGACATGCACTCAGAGTCTGGGTTGCACTCCTTCAGAATTTGGTACACTGAGTCCCACATCGGACAAAGGGAGTCTCTGAAGGCCAAGCAGTTCTCTGTTGCATTCTAGAGAAACTGTATTCCCCAGTGTGGTGCAGAAAAAGTTTCAGAACACGATGACACAAACGCTGTCTTGAAGACTCACACAGTCGTCTCTTTCGAGTGCACTTTTTTCCTCTGGAAGTCAGGATGCAACTAAGCGCGTGCTGCCTTTCATTTGACTCATGATTGGTCAATAAAAATGTAGCTCCCCCCCCATATTTGCCACTCTTAAAGGGACATGCGAGCAGGTACAAGAAAGGAATTAAAATATTGTGATTCAGTTCTTGCAGTGGAATGAAGAAATTGGAAAAGAGAGAGCTGAAGGACGTCACTCAGACTCCCCTCTGGAAATAAAGGAATCCATAGTTGTCAGTTTTCCTGTCTTCTCCCTGCGCATTACTGGACTTTTTCCCCCCATCTTTTATTGTGTACTTCCACTGCCTCAGCGAGAGCATCAGTTGCTTCATTTGTATTCATACACACACACGATGTAAGTAGATGTGCTGCAGGATACTGGAAGCGCAATGCGAGAAAAACATGCAATTTGTTTACAAAGATGGCAGAAAAAAGGATGATTTATCCCCCTCTCTTCAGCTGTCTCTCCCTCAGCTTTGGCTCCCCTCTCCCTCTCCCCCAGTCCTCAGGCGCGCGATTCCTTCTTGGAGTGCGGCTTGTTTCCCAGGAGGGAGTCCATCTCGTTCACTGTCTGAGGCGTCATCTGAGACAGCACCTTAGAGAGGAGAGGAGACATGGAAGCGGCGGAGAGTGAGGGCAGGGGGGGAGGGACAGTGGTAGATAGAAGACCAACAGACACATGTCCTTGTGCTATGTAGCTCTGCTTTTCAATATATCCAAAAATACTATCAAATTAAATATTTGTCTGGACACTAAAGCAGACTAAAATTGAAGTTTGACCAAACCGGAAAGAAAAGACAGAAGAAGAGAGACCCTGGGCTGGGTTCAAATCCACAGCTTCCTTGCTGTGAGGCAGCGCACTGCGGCGGCACCATATGCTATCATCATGCACACTGTATTGTAATACTGCACCCATCATTACTTCTATGCTGCTACAGCATGACTACACAATTTTGGGCGAAGTTGTTTCTTTCACTGTTTCATTTAATTCACATTTGTATTCTCCTGTTACTGCATATAAAATATATATGGTGATTAAATAAATACAAGTCATTCCAATGAAAGTTATTTTTAAACTTAAAGTGGCATTTTAAGTGACAGAGTGGCTATCAGGAGTTGTTTACTGCCGCACTCCCCTCACATCCTGCATGCCTCTCACATTTGACTGCACCATCCAATCACATCAGTGTCTAACGGATGCAGCTCCGCAACAATAACAGAGCGCAGTCACACCCACAGCAGTATGACCAATTATATTTCAGCATAGTGCTGCCTCGGTAAGGGGTTATGCTATGAACGCAATTCTGCATTAAGCAACAACTTAACGAAGAATTGACTTAAAATACACTGTTGGTTTTCTATAGAGTTCAGGTGAAGCTAATGAAAAGGCTGCTCTGGTTTCCATGATGAGAAACAGATGTATCAAATGCTCAGCAAAATGGTGCGGGAAAAAATAGTCAAAAACTGCGTACACATGTGGCCCTGATTCCTGACGAAAAAAGTGGCAAATGTTCATGGTGATCAACTCACTGCAGCGAGCTCAAAAAATTAGGGGAATCTGACATTTGCCAGACTTTCCTTTTCTTTTTTTTGTTGAATCCACATTAAATATTAGTAACTGTCAATTACTCATCAAATGTGACACGAAGCTTATTTTTTAATGTTCATTACAATATTACTTATTGAAAAAAGTAGGCAAGGGGAACCCTAAAATAATGATGTTAACAAGACCTCATGAGACCAAATGCTTTAGTCACGCGACCATGGCCTGTGCTACCTCAGTAACCAGAACCAGACGCCATACACAATGCCATACAGAGCTATTGATAAATAACAACATTGGAGAATGAAAATGTTTTTAATATGGATAAGAAAATGAAATAAAATAAGGAGGGTTAAATACGGGCAAAGCCAGTTCGAAGAGTAAAATTTGAAGTTTGACAGCGTAATAGCATTCAGAGTTTGTTTTTGTGAATTCATCTTGAAAATGTCTGGTACTTCTCACCCTGGACAGGTATATTATGATCAGTATAGTGTGTAGTCAATTTAAGTCAGCCAGCTATCAGTGTAAATCGCACAGAGCAGTGTATTTATGCAGAAGTCAATGTAATTTAAATGGAGCTCAGCATAGTATGCTATCAGTGCAGGTTATGGAGGACTGTTCACGATACACATACGCATCCCAGTGCAGTGTGTTCTTAGCACAAGTTATAGTTACCCGTATGGAGCCCAGATTCTCCAGAAGCTGGTCAGTGTTGGAGACTCCCATCAGCACAGAGCTCACTCCCTCGCTACGCAGACACCAAGCTGAGGGACAGTGAATGTGCATGAAATGGAGTGAGAGAGTCAGAGAGATCTGTATCGCCTTGATTCAGAGAGCATAATTCAAAATCATAATTTAAAACAACTAAGAAGTAGGAGAGACAGGTTCAATGTCAAGCGAGTCAGAATAAGTGGAGTTAATGACTGCTCCAGGCTCAATGGTGACAGTCGGCTTGAGGAATGGGGTAAAGGGACATATTTAGACCTAACGGGAAAATGAAAGATTGTTCATAGAACGATGACTCTCCGAAATTCCACCCACTTACGTCAGAGTGACGTCCTCGCGTCCCCTTACTGCTAGAACCACATTGCGTTGACATAAAGAATAGCGTTAGTTTCAAGTCTCTAGCTTAATTAGAATCAGAGTTTTGGATCAAAATGTGTTTTCGACCTTTTGTGTGACCTTGACCTTTGACATGGAAACATCAAAAGTATAAGTACCCTATGCTAAAATGTCTCCAAGTTTGTTAAGATTGGTGCAGGATAAATGGCAAAAGGGTATGTAACTAACAAACAGACAGACAAACAGTGGTTTAACGAAACCGACTGACATGTCATCAGAACTGAGCAATAATCAAGAAGGACATAGAATAGACCATGTCCCGCAAAAAAACACAGACAAACAGAACATGAAGCAAACACAAACAGTGCAGAACCATTATGTTTTTGGACGTAACAACATTACCAATGGCCAGCTGTGCAGCTGTGCAGCCCAGTCGGTCAGCCAGCAGATGGAGCTCTTTAATCTTGGCCAGCTGTCTGCGCCCCTCCTCACTGTTAACTCGCTCCTTCAGCCACTGGTACCCCTGGCACACACAAACACCTCAGTTACTCTAAAGACGCATTCATTTCTTAAAATCCCTGAGGGATGACCATGTCGCATGTTGAAAAATCATTGTTTGTTCATACTCAGCACAACATTTAAGAGGGACAAACAAGATTCTACTTAGTATGTAAGATGTCAATAAGTGGCTGTCGACTGATTATTAGCCGTGATCCGTTGTTTATTTATCTTTAATTAACTGAAAAAACACTCAACGCAATCAGGTATAGCCAGTTCCCCTCATTAGGGTCAGAGGAGATATTTATATGCATGCAAAATTGAGCACACCATACTCAACATTGATCAAAATTGTGGAACCAAGTGGCTAATAAATTTAAACAATCGAGCACCTGGTAGATCGCCTGCATTGCAGGATATGCTACACACTGACAGGGTAAATAACAAAGTTGCCTATCTCTTTTTCATGAACCATACATTTTGAGATACCATGACCATCTGCTTTTCTGAATTATATTTAATTTTGAATGTTCCTTCCAGCGCATCCAGAAAAAAACTTTGCCTTTACCTGCCAGTGAATTATTCTGATCATTGGAGAGGTAAGTGATAGAAACTGGTCAAAACTTAACATCAGTTCCCAGGGATTTTTGTGCCTCTCCAGACTCCACCTCAGCAGTCATCACTGACATCAAATTTAACGACCTGATGAAATGCTCGATTACAGGCGCAGGTTGACTATGTTGAGTGAGGGTGCACATATATGGAGGAAAGCCTGAACATCAGAGCCAGCATATGCTGTATCTGGATGGGTACCTTCATGGCGGCCCGTGAGCAATCTGGCACCCCATCGCTGTATTTCCCAGTGATCAGCCCACAGGCCAAGGGGGACCAGGTCATGGCACCAACTCCTGAGAGAAACAAACACAAACACACCCAAATTACACACCAAATACAAGAATTACACCTCCAAATTCCATAAATGTCGGCAATTGTGGAAAATGCAAACAAAATCAAAAAGGAGTGATGTGAAAAGTCCATTCACGCTCTACTATATATAAAAAAAAACCATAAAAACATTACTTACTGCTTAACTGTCAAATTCAACAGTTTATTTAGACTCCAAGAAAGCTGGCACAGGGGAAATTTAGGACTAATAGTGATGTAAAAATGTTGAAATAAGGTAATGTGAGACAGGCAACATTATAATATTCCAATATAGAAGAAGCCTCCAAAAAAGACTTAGTCCCTCAACAGCAAAGTTGGGTCATGGCTCAACAAATGCCGACAAATGTGTAGGCTTACAACCTGTCACTGTGAGAGCACAAGTCTCAAAAGAAAAATCAGTAGGATCTTGAGCATTCCACAATACCACATTCCACAATTAATTCAAAGGTGGAGGAATCCAGTTGAACATTGGTGCGTATAGGACAAAATTCAAAACGTCACTTCCGAATGCACATGATCTCCGATCTCTCAAACGTCATGCAATGATGCCACTCCAATGGATATGAAGCAAAATATATTGCAACAAAGGCCCAGTCCCAACGCACAGCTGAAGACCTGCATAACGGAGGAATAGAGGTAATATCAGCTTGCTTGACTTGGTATGTCTTCTACACAAACGCTGAATGAGTGTAATCAAAAGGCAAGGTGATGATAGTCATTAGGGAAAGAGTCCATTGAGAGGCAACTTTTTTGGGCCCTATTGCAATCAATATGCTGCATATTTTCATGCCCCTGGAACTGAAGATTCGGGGGCATATTGTTTTGCACCTGTCCGATTGTCTGTCTGTCTGTTTGTTTGTCAGTAGCAGCAAAAGACTTTAACCTTGGCCGTAACTTTTGATTGGTCAGAGATAGGCCTTTGATACTTGACATGTGTATCTCTTATTACGAGACCTTACAGCTAACTTACAATGAATCATTTCAGGTAGCACAGCAATTGACACCAATGTATAACACACAGTGGGTGACTGATTGACACAATGAGCCTGAGCATGAAGTTGGAAACTGACCAATCTTGTGGTAGAGTTCAGGGAGCTGAACCTCAACTTTGTCTCGCTGGAAGTAGTGGTACTCAGCCTGCTCGCACACTGGAGGAATCAAGTTGAACTGCCGTGCGACTGAGTACGCCTCCTGGGATGAAAACAATGATATGATTAGTGGGACAGATAAGAGGGCAAACAGCCCACCGGGACGCTCCAGAGTGCGCTCAAATCAGCATGAGAACACCACTCATTTATTCAAGTCGCTGAGGCACTGATACTTCCCAGATACCAAACAGCTGGCCAGAATCGTCAGTAATTATTCTATTACAGAGCTGAACAACCTGGCATATCCTGCCTAACATTCACAGGTGTTTAACAATGAAAACAGACTTGTTATTTCTTTCTGAGTGACAGTATTTGCCAAGTAAAACCAAAGATAGCACTGAATGGGTTTCATACTACTTTAAAGGACATAAGGTTCCCACGATATATAAGGTTGCACTGTTACATGAAAGGTAGCACGTTGTAGTTGAGCATAACTGCATCAACAGCATACCGTTCCTTGGGCAGCTTCAGACAAATGCATGGAATGTGTGTGGCTCATAAATCACTCCCAAAGAGTAATATTAAAAGACAGGAGAGCAGTGGAACACAGTGACACCTAAAATACTGCAGCAGATAGATTGGGCTCAAACAAAGGGCACCGTAGGGGGTAGTTGCAGGACTCTGTTAGCATTTGAGAGCATTAGCTTTTAGCTTAATGTGAAGGATACATTAGTTTACAAAACAATGATGATTAAAGATAGTGGGCGAGTGTCCACCGCAAAGCAGATATGTTAGTGGTTTAGGCACTCGAGTATAGTGGTTTTTACGCTAGTTAATAACTAGAAACACTAATGCTGCAGCTCAGTAACAAACTAACCTTTAACAGTCCGCGGCATTAAAAATCTAGGCAGAGCATTGCCAATTTAATGCTATGTAAATAATGTCTGTTGTCCATAATTGTTCTACAATAAATAATTTAGCATCTTTCCTTTCCTATGAAGGACTTAAACTGCCAAAATCAAAAATACATGAAGAAATTAATAAATAACTCAATAAACACATTGATATGCCATTAAATGCACCAAAAATAATGTTGACAATAAATGAAGGCAGGACATTCTAAAATATGAGGAAAAAAATGATAATTTCTGTTTTAATTGTTTTTCCACGGTCGAGTCACATTATTATGACCACCAGCTAATATCCAGAGTAACCTCCATGTGCAGCACGGACAGCAGCGAGATGGGCTGGGCGTGTCTCAGTAAGGTGCTGGAAGGTTGTCTTAGGTATCTGGAGCCATGCTGACTGCAATGCATCTGACAGCTGCCAGAGGGTGTCTGTCGGAGGATCCATAGAGGGAACATGACGATCGAAGTGGTCCCACAGATGCTCGATTGGGTTCAAGTTTGGGGAATTGAGGGCCACGGAAGTACTTGGAAATCTTGTTTGTGCTCTTCCAACCACAGTCGGACATTTCAAGCCATGTGACACTTCCCATTGTCTTGCTGAACGAGCCCACCCGCCCCAGGGAAGAAAATCAGCATGTATGGGTGTACGCGATACGTGACAGCAACTAGTGATATGTTTGCAGAATACCTGCAGTACACCTTATATACCCACCAAGTCAGCTCACGACAAGCGCCTTATTTTCAGTGGCTACGCTCTGCTGACATCAAATGTAGGAGGTGGTCTTAATAATGCGACTCAACCATGTATTATTTCCCTTATTTATTTACGTTCGATTTCATTTATTAAGGTATTCATTTTTGAATTGATTTTTCCACCAAAAGCGGAAAGGGGTACTGTTTTTGGTAGCAATTGTTTGTTTTTTTCCCCATGTTTGTCAGTCAGCCGAGTGGTGGTTTGCTCAAACTACACAAAATTTAATGGCATATTAATTTATTCATTGCCTTATTTATTTCTTTACTTATGTTCGGTCTTGGGAGTTACAGTCCTCAGTACTCTTCCTGGTGTGGCACACTTGTGGTGTGGAGTGGAGAAGTGGAGATTGTGAAAATCTACAGGGCTACCACAAGAGTACAAGGCCACAGAACGTCTAATCAGAGGCATTTTCAATGCAGCAAAAGCAAGGATCCTCCCATGCAAAAAGCACACAGACTCAATGCTTAAATATGCCTTTGTCTCAAATAATGATGTGGATTAAGAACCGAAAGTGCGCTTTGGAGAATCATAGAAATTTGTAAGAAATGTGTCTGTTTGTACTGCTAGTGAGAATGGTAAATAGTGTTTTTCAGGGTGAAAAATAGATTAGTTGGCCGGGATGACAGCACTTGAGGTACTATAAGAGTAGGGTTCCTGAGGGCAGCTGAGAGCAGGGTACCATGCAACTATGTCGCCCTCTTACCATGATCTCCATGGCACTCCAGCGAGAGGTGCCCCAGTACATGGCCATTCCTTGATTGATCACAAAGGTCATGGCTCGCACCACCTCTGAAAGACAACGCAACACCTGTCACTCACGTCATCTGTCACATGATGCGGCATGCTCCCGGGGAAGGAGGCTGATGGAGTTATTTTTGTCACATTGGAACTCATCTACCGAGTTTCCAAACCAACAGAAGCATACAGAGGACGGACATCCTCGCAAACAAGTTCAATTTATTACAATTTCGGCGACATCCACCACTTACCCCTCTTTCAAAGTGTTTCTACTTTACTTAAACACAACATCCACAATTAATTATATTCCTGCTCTGTCCTCACAAGCTACTCATCATTTCTATTCGAACATGACTGATTAAACTGTCAGCATTACTGTGATTTCAAATTCGTTTTATCAGTTTTAATAGCAAATTTCACAAGTGTGTTGTGAGTTCTGAGATTATTTTTGTAATGTGTAATTTCCCATTTCAAGAATCTCGAGGCAATATGGCACATAGCCATTGAAAAAGAGAAATTCAGTAATGCGATCCATGTTCAGCATACTCGGTGATCCCCAGGATGAGACTGAGAAACAACTGATGTACTGAATCAAGAGGGAAAATATCTGTTTCCAATGAACAATATTCTGTTGAGCCACAGCTAATAGGAGACAACAGTGGAATAGGCAAACCAAACTGCAGGGAGTTTCCAGACTATAAACTCCTGGACAGAGGCGAAAGACAGTGAAAGAGAATCCTCGCTTCTTTTGACCAAAGACACAATAATAGCAAAATACCTTCACAGAAAAAGTTGACGATTCACATCACCATGTAAGCCCTACATACGAGCTGCCTTAATTACCCGTTCATGGCGTAGCCCAGATAACAGTTCAGAAACCTGAGGTGAGGAGTGGACATGCAGTGCTGTCCCTGACTTCAACATTCCTACAGTTCGGCTTGCTTTTATAGTAAGGCAAGTTCATCTTAAGTATATCTCGTACATATTAGCAAGCACCCTTTTTGTGCTTCTTGCTTCTGAATGCTGTCATTAATCAATGTTCCATCACCTCACCCTACCTGCCTCACTGCTGGTAAGGAGCGAATATAAACAAGATGTCTGACTCTGTTTACCTCACCACAGCCTGACTTCCATCCTGACATAAGGGAAAAACCAACAGCTGAGAAGCCAGAGGGCACATCACCAACTTTCCACAGCCTGAGCAAGTAATTTACAATATACCACAGACATATACAGAATCACACACACATGCACACACACACACACACACACACACACATTGCGCACATACGCACAAACACACACGCAAAGAGTGGGGATTTTAGTGCAGACCTTCCATGGGGCTGTTGACATCAGTGCGGTTGGCAAATACAATGTCCACATACTCCAACTGCAGACGGGCCAGGGAACCCCTCAGGCCTGGGAGAAAATGACATCATCACTGTCAGTGTCAGCCTTATGCATGACCTCTGTGTTTACTGCAGCAGCCATGATTCACCTCTGCATCCATTCCATGGCAACAGCACAAATTATCCCAATGAGCCCAAGCTGCAGCCTGATTATGTGCAATAATTTTTCCAGGTCAGTGCCTATGTCCCAGTACTTTTAGGGTTCTGCATTTAATCCTTTGTAAAATACGCGATGCATAAAATCTATGAGCTATGAGAACTGTTGGACTTTACATGTGAGCCATTGATTCAGTTCCCACACAGTGCTCAATAATAAGAGCAGATCCTTTCACATTGATGGGATCTGAGAGCCTACGGGCCCCTGGTGTGATATCTGGAGGAACAAAGCCTGAGTTCATAAAGGATCCAAGCAAACTTAAACTCTGGAGCTCTGGCAAAATAATAACTGAGCCCTTCTACCCTGAAGAGCCAGGCATAATGAATATGAATAGCCCAGACACACACCTGCAATTATAGAGCCCAGCCTGGACTGTTGGTGAGCACATTTAATGGATGATCCACTTGGGGGCCACAACCTCCCTTATGTTCACTGCTTTGATTAGAGTGCTTCTGGTTAATTTCCTCTGACCTGCTTTATGGATGATACAGTAGTCTCATAACAAACCTCTAAGGCTTCCGTGTATCAGGAGCAGCACTTACAAATTAAGAGCTCTGACTACTCTGTGGTCATCCACTTCAGAAGGTGACTTTGCGATACGGCTCCGGCAGTTATGCAAAGACTTTCCTAATCAAATCATTATTAATGACTGGCTGTGTCCCTGGTTTTGTTTAATAAGCAGGTATGCAGCCCCTTTTAAAGAAACCTCCATCAATCCCAGTCATAAGCCAAATTAGAGACCAACTTGCCATTTGGCTCTAAGTTTCCTGAAAAGATTTTTGCTGGACAGCTCCTGAAGGCAAGAGTAAGACATCACAATAGAGAAGCAGCGCCGCTATTCAGAGACAATTATTCTTCTCCTGGGAGCTCTAAGATGTGAGTCATTGTGCGAACAGCTTTGAATTCTATGCTAAATTCTGGCTTTTCAATATGTCATTGGTTGAATTTAATATAATTGTCAGGCAGCTAGCACGTTAGCTAGATAGGTACTACCAGTTGATTCAAGGGGAAAATTATGGGTGAAATGCTCTACAAATGCAAAGTAAGCATTCAAAATATATTTGAGCTGTGTATTATCCTAACTTTGTTGGCTGTACAAAACCGTGGAGCCAGCCCTACACATCAGAATGTCTGTGACTCACTGTCTGACTGAGTAGCTGAGTGATGGGTTTAGCGCAATGTTGATACAAATGGGAATTATCGTTAAGGCGCTACTGGAAATTAGCATCAAGATCACAATAATATCAAGAGTCCAGCCATATATTACAAAGGTTTCCAACTAGTCTTGTTGATTTTATCCGTGCTAGTTATGTAATGTTACCGCTTCCAGGGTCCGCAAGGTGGCCAGCATGGGATTGCAGGGTATAAAGTATTATTTTCTTTCAGCTATTACTCGAATGCTAGTATGACTGCTATGATGACAAGGATGATTTCAGTCTTGTTTATTTTTTATGTTCACTGCATTCATATTGTTTAAGCTAAACAATGTGACTTTTTTCAAAAATGATACATAAAATGGTTGGACAAGCTTTGCGAAGGAAAGTAATGATGTGTTGGGGTAGAACTCCTCTCTCCACTCCCTGTTCTTCTGCCAGATGTAACACAGAGCGTGTTCATGTCTTTCAGGGGAGTGGCTTTGGACGAATCAATCAGGGGGCATTTTTTTCCACTCGCTGCTTTCAAAATCTGCATTGTGCTTGTTGTTTTATCCAAAGTTGCCAACCCTCCCTTTAACTTCACACACAATGTTAAAATCAAATGATCATTCAATTTCACTTGATAGGCTTTGGTTTGCTGTTGGTTCCACTTAATAGTTTGTTTTTTGGTGAACATATTTCCTTAACTTCTCTTCCATGTGGTGTCCCTTAGGGATCAATTCTGGGCCCTATCTTGATCTAACTTTACATGCTTCCACTCGGATATACAACAAAGAAATTTAGCGTCATCTTTCACAATTGTTGTTTAGATGATAGGCAGCTGTATTGAGCCATTGGTGACTCAGAGTGCAGCTGTTTCGGTGCAGTGCAGCAAGCAAAACCTGATTGGACTCTATCAATTAATTTATTTCAAGTTTTGCATTTAACTCTATGTAAAACTGGCAAAGGAATTCCCTCCTCATATAACCTTTGGTGGGAAAAAAACACAGTGCGTATTGCCTCTCCATATACTCGGACATTCTGAGTGGGAACTTCCATTGAAATGCATTATGGAAACTACGAATCATTCGCTTTTATTAGGTTTTAAAATGTTTCTAAGTTTAAAAAAATGGTCAAACGCTGTGCTTGGGGTAAATTTAAGAGAGTATCCCGAGAGTTTGGCAATGGGGTGTATGTTATACCCTTCTCAAAGCCACATCATAACCGAGAGAAGTGTCTCCTCTGGATGAAGCTGCCTTCACACCAGACGCGAAACAAATTTTTTGCACGACAGATTACATTCAAAGTCAAAGCAAACACACAGATATGCGCATATTCACGTCATTGCATTGACTTTAATCCGTCCTGCAAAAAATTTGTTTCGTGTCCAGTGTGAAAACAGATTATAGCTTTGTGGAAGACCCCACTATCAGCTTAATGTAGCTAACAAAGGTAAACAAGGAAGTCTACATTTGTTCCAAGCTAAGTCAACATTGTGTTTAAGGCAACATCTTGTCACTTCGCTGAAGATTAATGTAAAGTTATCTTTTACATTGTTAAGTTAGCTAACGTTAGCTAAAGTTTGTAAACTCTATGGATAACGTCAGTGCTGATGGACGTTGGCTTAATGTGAGCTCCTGGCTGCGTTGTTCACTATGTCACCTTGTTTACTTAGAAAGAGTTCAGTCACGTCAGGTTAGATTTCTGAAATTCGGTAGCTGCAATAATAATACGTAAATTGATTACCCTGTGGTGCATGAACAATGCTGATCCTCTATCTTGTATGAGAGGGTGACAGAAACAAGATGTGGTTGATCACGTTTGCACTGAGATTTTAGCTTCTAATTTAAACTTCTTGTTGACCTTCTCCACTCTAATTTCATTAATGTATCCCTCCAATGCATATTGTAACCCTATTTGCTGACTTCTTGGTGATATTTGAGCCTTCTATTGCCAAAAATCATCGATAGCATCCTGAAAAATATCTCCGACTGTGATACCAGCTATTAGCGCCTGTTCTAAAATGTTGATTGTTTGTCCGAGTCAGTGGAGGGGTCGGGGATTAGCCATAAGTCAGTAGTGCACTGTCCCAGCAGGGCTGCCGACAGCAGTTGTTGCCGCAGGTCTGTTCTGACCGAAGACCCTGATGCCCACTCATGCTCTGCGAACTGCACTAGGAACCCAGCAGCCCCGTATAAGAAGCTCATACTCATTTCTGAATAAATTACTTTGTTCTACATTAATATTTCCAAGGTACAGGTTTATTTTAGATGGCAGGGACAATAACGGTGCAAAATGCTGACTGGGTCATGTACAAGCTACATGTCATGCTTGACACCTCCCACGGTGTTGTGAAGTGTACATGCAACGAGGGAGAAAGAACAAAGCTGTGTAATTAGAGCAGGGATGTGTTACAAAGGGTTCTGAGATAATTAGGTTACATTCCCAAGGGTAGATGGTGAAAATGATGCTCAATTGTTTCTGTGTTCTAAAAGATGGGTTTTCACCCTGACTGGGCCTTCCAGAGCATAGAGGAACTGGGCCTCACCAGCTCCACACACAATGATGACAGCACAGGGAGACTTAAGGCACAGGAAACTGTGTAAGCACAGCTGTTTTAGACAGTGGTTTCTGTATTGTGAGGGCTGTTGGATTAGGTCTTACTGGGGCATAAAGAAGTCTAGAACTCAAACTTTATAGTGAACACTTTGCAGGCGAGAGAAGGAGTAAACCTGGTCTCATGCAGCAAAGAATGGAGAGTGAGCATTATTATTATGATGATGATGCCAAAGGTAATCGGGATGGTGACACACCTTCAATGATGTGTTTTCTGGACAACCCTCGTTCTGTCTCCGCCCTGCAGGGGGACACAGGTACTGCCATAAGGCTCATGTTCCAATCAAAGAATCAGCAGTGCTTTCTCATTTCATTCCTTTATAAGGTAAAAGCTTTATATTCAATAAAGGCTCACGATAAGAACTGCACTTGCTTTAACATTTTATCTTGTTAAGGATGATAAATTCCTCCATTATATAAAAAAGTTATTTCTAGACTAGTATTATACAAAAAGAAACTTCTTATCTCTCGATGAAGAGATGCATAATTAAATACATACCCTATCTAGCTGCTTAAGCAGTCTGTTGATTTATTCCAAGTAATTTGATCACAGCACATTTTTTCATAAACTGTCTGGAGATGAAATCACTTGGAAGGCACGTACTGGCTACATGTACCTCAGACTGGGATGTGCACAAGAAGTATTGACACAAACACTATATTCTTCCGCAACAGGCATGGCTGAATAATATGGTTTAAATTGTCACAAGAAATGGTCACATTTTTTATCAATGAGAACAACTGTCAAAATAGTGAGTAAATAATGTGTTTCCAAGAAATACAATTAAAGAAAAATTTCTATGCAAAATGTTCACAGACTAGAAGATTTACAATAGAAAGGTAAATATACTTACTGTCCCCCCCAGTAGATTTTAGTGGTTATGACAAAGCTGGACCGTCTGTGGAGGAGACAGGGAGAGAGTGACAGTGTGTGAGACATGCAGACAAACAGACATGAAAAACATATAAAAAAGGTAATAAAAAACCAGGTGAGAAGCACAAAGAAGTCACCAATTATTTACAGCTTTTTGCCATTACTGCTTTCATCACAAAAATCGCAGATGCAGTGCAGACAGATAAATCAAAAAGGAGCTAAAAATATATGAGATGCACCTCCATCCTTTCTTCTTAATGATGTTTCCCAGGGTAATTTCAGCTCTAAAGAGGAAGCACAGGAAAAACAAATATACAAAAATAAATAAAAACCCTGAAAATTGGCACTTTTTTTGTCATATCAAAATCTATGATTATGAAGTGTGAAAAACATGACATAGATCTAAGGTCTGGAGGTTGATGATACGATTGAATCATGCAAGTTAAGATCCACAAAAGATTCATCACAGACCTTCCTGATGCATACACTTCAGCAGTGTCAAAGAGGTTCACACCATTTTCATAAGCAATGGTCATCACATTCTCTGCCATCTGAGAAGAAGACAACAGAGGCCAGACAAAATGAGATTCAAAAACAGAGGATAACAGAGAAACACACCAGCTGTGTTCGAAATCGTCCACTCATTCACTCACTCCCTATTCCCTACATCGTGTTTATGACATAGTGCACTACATAGGGAATGACCAAAGGAGATTTCGGACACTACATCGGAATTTTCAGCAAATGCGCTGCATATTCCTGTGATGTAAGCGGATGTGCCGAGCATCATGTAAACGAACCGGACATTTAAGCTGCTTTCACACCAGACCCGAAATGAATTTTTCGCACAATAGATTACATTCAAAGTCAATGCAAAAGTACGAATACAAAGACGCGTTTCACGTGTATTCTTGACTTTGCATTGACTTTGACTATAATGTGTCGTGCGAAAAATTCGTTTCGCGTCCGGTGTGAAAGCAGCTTTACGGGAACATTGGAGAATGTATTTCTGCAGGGCAGAGACATCTCGCTCTTCACATTCTTCTTCTGTTAAAACCACGACCGCAGTGCATTGTGGTATACGGCACTAGAATGTAGTGTACATCGCTTGCTCACTCGATTCCGCCGTGCATTGTGGGTATTTAATAGGCGACAATATAGTGGATGGAAAGAATTCGAACAACACTACAAGATGGCGGACACACTATATAGTGCACCATATCCGTGATAGGGGGAGATATCGAACACAGCTACTGAGTCTCATTTATTTCAGACACAAAAGGAACACAATAGCACTCCCCAAAAACACTGATATATACAGATGGACACAAAGACTCTTCTGAAAAAGAGATACACTGAGAAGAATACTGAAACTCCATCCCTAAAACAGAGCTACAGAGAACACTTTGAGACCCACTAAACAGAGATACACAGGAAGGCACAGTAAGACCAGGACTTACTTCATCTGTGATTTGGGAGCCGAAAGTCACCCAGGTGCCTGGGAACAGAGAGAACTCACATCTCTAGTCTGCACAGATCTGAGCAACAAAAGTCACGCTACACACATACAGTATATACAAATGCCCAATTCACAGCCCCTTCTCACAACCAAACACATTCATGCAACACAAACACACACACAGAATGGGGGGTGAAACGTATTAAAAAGTCATGCGCGCCGGTACCTCAAATGCATATCTGCAAACCTAACCTGCACTCTACCAAACCTAGTAACCTAGTTAGGCGTAAGAGCAGGAGTGGTGTTGAGTGAACTTAGGATGGTCAGGTGCACTGTACTATCAAGCAACATTTGAAACATTTGTTACATGTGGAGACAGGTGTGACGCTGTCACGTCTAGTGTAGGGTTGGGCGAGGCTGATATTGTGACACTTGACGCGACACCTGAGACTTTCACCTAATCCCTTGATACACTCTTCAACAGAGGTTGTATTTATCCGGAGAGAGAGAAAAAGAGATTAACCGTTGGTTATAAATCATTTCAAGTAAATGTTATTTTTATTGTTTAACATGTAGCAGCAATGTAAAAACAACATTTGTTTATAAGCAAGATGCAAGACTTCCGCAAGGACCTCTATGCCAAGAGCTGTTTGCTTAACTAGTCTTCTTAATGACGTAGTGTCATCCCCTGTAAGCTGGATTTGGGAAATAAAGCTAATGGCAACATTATAATACTAATGATAGTTTTAAGTATAAGATCGGTAGGTATGTAATGATAATACTAACAGTAATGTTAAATGACAGCATGCCCAGAGCGCTCGATTTCCTTCAGCTTTATCAGAATATTGTTTATTTCAGAAATTATTATTCACAACACCCCATTCTGTTAAAGGCCCTAAATGGCCTTTTTCAGTGAGAAGCCTTTTACTCTGAAATTACCTGTCTGAAGAAATCAGGCAAACTTTAGTTCAATCTTTGGCTTGTTTTTTTTTTTGTGATGAATTTCCCTTTTATCTGATTATTCTGTCACAGTTTGATTAATTAGGTTATTTTAACTTTTAATATATTCTCATACATATATGCACAATAAAAGTGAAATTCTACTTGAGATTATCAACAGCAAATAGTTAATCTATTCTTCTTTCTCTATCGCAGGAAAAATACTTCATTCTTAGAAGAACACATCAAAGGATCAGGCCGAAGTGATAGGTGTCGCGTCAGGTGTGGCGACACAGTGCTTCACACCCCTCAGAATCAACTTCACTCAATCCTGCGCTGATACATCATTCTAGACATAACAGCACAACACCTGCCTCTACATGTAACCAGAAATTTTCTATTTTATAAGCGTTACCTATTGTGTCAGATGTTGCTCGATAGTGCAGCACACACTGTAGCTTCACTCACACCACACCTGCTCCTACACATGACCGCGTTAATCTTGTTATGTTGGATGTAGTGTTGGTGTGGCGTTCAGTATGTGTGTGTATGCTATACTGTGTAGCATAGCTGTAGCAGAGGTGACCATGTTTATGTGTTAACTTTACGCCCAAATGAAACAGTCTAATTGATAAGAACAAGCTCCCAAGCCTTCAGCTGGTCAACAGGATTGGGACCAAATTCCTGCTTCCTGCCTGTTTCTGAGTCAGTTTATTAGGAACACCTCCCAAGCCTTCATTGGTCTCCAGGATAAGGACTGCATTCCAGCCAGACCCTTCGGTCCTGTTGGCAAGCATTCCTGCTTCTGCGAGGGGGACTCTCCACCTGGCCTCTGCCTTGGGACGATCACTGACCTAGACGCGGACACGCCCAACCCTCTCCAGTCATCACCAACTTAGCTAGACAGCCCCCCTCTTCTGCAGAGGGCTGAGGCCCTTCCCTCTTCTAATATCATATTCCTGTTAACAAAAACTCCCCTGTGGATGTTACCCTGAATCTGCCTTTAGTTCCTTATCTGGATCATAACACTGGCGACTTTTGATTTGCTTCACCCCCCATACGGACACAAGAATACCCCTGAAGCACTTTCACACTCCACACCACCCAAGCTCCAACGACATGCTGTGATAGGGCCTGGCATGTGGGGAGAAATAATCCAGTAATCCTCACTGAATATATATTTAGCTAGAAAGTCACATACAATGTCATGTTGTTACATGTCATTCAGGCGCGGTGCTGGGCACCATAAGCCACCGCAGGCATTAGACCAATGATAGGAGCTTATTCAGTCCCCACTGGTGGACATTCTTTATATGAAACACATCAGCAGACCTCCAGCAGCACAAATGCAATTATGCACAGAGGGCCAATGTAAGGCACCCTAGTTCAGAGTAGATAAAGATGTTTCAAGGTTTACACATGCTTTGGAGCCCATAGTGGACAGTCTTGTACAAATTAATTGGATAAAGCAGGCTGGAGTGGGAAAAACCAAACAACAAAGGTTTTCAGGCTTTCATTACTTTAATGCATCTACATTCAGCACTCAGGACGAGATGTGTCCTCCACGGTTCGTGAAAAGCTGTTCCACCCGTTTTGGCATGGAGCTGACTAGGTTTTTGCAGGTTGCCTTGATTTCTTCGTCGTGATGCCACACCTCAACAACTGCATCGATGACTTTGGATTTTGTAAGGCAGTCCTTTTGCTGCAGCCTTGACTTGATGATGGACCAGAGATTCTCAAAGGGATTGAATTCAGGTGAATAATCAGACCGGTCCAACACCGTTACAGTACTGTGTTGCATCATACAAGTCAAGGAAATTACTGCAACGCGGCTAAAAGGTATTATGGAGTGCAATTCATTCATCTCATTCAACTGACAAGCACCTTTATCCAATTAATTTGCACAAGACTGTATTTCTTTCAAGCATCTATGGACACCATGGTGCTGCAGTAGTGCAACAGTATACAGCATTGTATTGAGTGCAAAAGGAGCTCTTTGCTTACCTAGTCCGAGACAGGAAACCCTGAGACCTGACTTCCCCAGGTTCCTGAAACACAAAATGGGATCAGTGGTTAATTCAGCTCATCCAGTCTGACCTAATCCACCAGATGAAATGTGGATAAAAAGGCCAGTGAATCCAAAATACAGTACATTGTTGGACTGCATATTAGTGTTGCTGGACACACTTTCTGGGCAGACATGATTAGCCTTCTTTGCCATCAGAACACAAGCGTTTGTCTCCCATTGGTATATCCACATTTAAACTGAGACCCTCTCCCCCTAAACATCAAGTATGAATGACAGACGTAAATCTCCCTTGATAATTGTGGAAGTACTACAGTCCCTATCCAGAAGACAAAAATATTTCTTCAAAGGTGAATCATCACCAGGCAAAAATAAATTTAGCTCTCAAATACTAGGGGGATTGGCAATGGATGACAGAATGCGATTCAGTTATTCTGAGGCTGGTCATTTAGCAAAATAATTGTGAATGAACTGTGAAACTACAACACTTGGGCTCTTATAAACTGCAAAGTCTCAGCCTCAGTCCAGTGCATGCTGTCAGCCCAAATGTGCAAACATTAATCCTCTCTTGATCTTCACTGTACATTAGTACCATTCTCCCCCGCAGATGCCAGAAAGCCCCATGAGTCACATTAAGGCAAAGGCAGGGATGTACAGTGCCTCTGTGGTAACAACATCCTCACTGCCATAGTTGTGGTTGTCCACTGGCAGCTTTACCATCCTGAAGGTTTTATACTCCATGCAAATAGCACATCACCAGGAAGTGGGGTGGTCACCATTGCCCATCATTGCCACAAACTGCAAACACCAGTTCTGGAGGTTTGCAGTCTGTGCTAATTTTTGCTATTTTTTTTTTCAATCAGCTGCCATACTGAAAACATTATGCACAGAATCTTTACTTCATCCATGACTTAAAGAAAGCACTTGAAAAGAGAAACACCAAAAACCAGAATACACAGCAGGCACTGCAGCACTTATGTTTGAGATCCTAGTGTTGTGCACATTTGGCCCCTGTGTCATTGTATACCACTGCTGACCATAATCACAGCAGCAATAACTGACAGAACACGATGCATGTGGTCACATCACTCACTGATGACACTGAATAACACTGAGGCACATTCGTATTAACACCATTATTACAAAACAGGTCTCAGTAACACCCTGGGGATGATTGTACCTTATACAAACCCATCTCCAGAAAAGTTGGGACGCTGTGTAAAATGTATAAACAGAATGCTATGATTTATACATCATTTAAACCCTACAATTAAACAAAAATGATTCAAAGACAATATATCTAATGTTGATACTCAGAAATGCGTTGTTTTTAGAAAAATATTTGCTCATTTTGAATTTGATGCCAGCAAAGTTTCAAAAAAGTTGGGACAGGGGCAACAAAAGATTGAAATGTTAAATAAAAAATAAATAAAAAATGCACCGGGTAGAACATCTCACTGCTAATTAGATTAATTAGCAACGGGTCAGTGACATGAATGGGTATGAAAAGGGCATCTCAGAGAGGCTGTCTCTCAGAAGATGGTGAGGGCTTTACCACTCTACGACAAAATGCATGGGGAAATTGTTCAACAATCTAACAATGAAACTGCAAAGAAACTGGGGATTTAATCATTTATTGTATGCAATATCATCAAATTATTCAGAGAATCCGGAGAAATTTCTGTATGTAATGGACAAGGCCAAAAAACAATATTGAATAGCCATGATTCTCAGGCCCTCAGGTGGCACTGCATTAAAAACAAACAGGATTCTGTGGAGGAAATCAATGCATGGCCTCAGGAACACTACTGAAAGCCATTTTCACCGAGCACAATTTGTTACTGCATCTGCAAGTTAAAACTCTATTATGTAAAGAAAAAAGCATAAATAAACAAGATCCAGAGACACTGCTGCCTTCTCTGGGCCTGAGCTCATTTATGATGGCCTGAGATGGGGTGGAAAATTATCCTGTGGTCTGACCAATCAAAATGACATTTTTTGGAAATCTAGGATGCCACGTCCTCTAGACTAGGAAGGAGAGGGAATATCCGGCTTTCTATCAACTCACAGCTAAGAAGCCAGCATCCATGATCGTATGGAGTAGCATTAGTGCACTTAGCATGGGTAATTTGCTCATCTGCAAACACAGCATTAATGCTGAACTGACTGTACAGGCTTTGGAGCAACATATACAGCCATCCAGACATCTTTTCTGGTAAGGCTTGGCTTATTTCAGCAAGAGAATGCCAAACCACATTGCGCGCGTGTTACAACATCATGGATCCGTAGTAAAAGAGCCCGGGTGTTAAACTGGCCTGCCTATGGTCCAGACGGGTCATCCATTGAATAATTTGGTGCGTGAACATGACAAAAGAGTCTGCAAAAGTGTTGAGAAGCTGAAATATAAAATCAAACAAGAATGAGAAAACATTATGCTTTCAAAACTACAGGAATAGGTCTCCTCAGTTCCAAACCACTTGCAGGGTGCTGTTAAAAGAAGAGATGATTTAACACTGTAGTAAACACGGCCCTGTCCCAACTTTTTTGAAACAAGTTGCGGGCATCAAATTCAAAATGAGCAGATATTTTTCAAAAATGATAAAATTTCTCAGTTTAAACATTCAATGTCTTGTCTTCATTCTGCTTTCAATTTGTTAGAGAATTTCAATGATTTGCCAATCAATGCAGTCCGTTTTATCTACATTTTACACAATGTCCCAACTTTTCAGGAAACGGGTTTGTAGATGAAACACAACAGAATTATCAAACAGAATTTTATAATCGAAAAGGTGTACACATTTCTGAAAAGTATTTGCTTCAAGTTTGATTACTAAAATACAAGTTTCTAAATTACACATTCAAACACAAAAGTTCAGTCTGTGTTAGAATACTAAGCACCCTTCAATACTTCTAATTGCATTACTGCTTCAAGCCAGCAGACAAATATTAAAACCTTCATGTTCCTGCATGCTGTTTTAGCAAGAAATAGGCCCCTGGTGTCACAGCTTAACACCACAGTCCTGCTGTAGAAGACAGTGCAGGCTATAGTAGTAATAGGCATTATTGGGGAAGTTTCTATGGTGTGTTTTATCCAACTCACCAACTGCTTGATATAGCACTGATCAACTAAAATAAAAGCTACTTAAATAAAGTAACGCCATGTAAGTGAAAAGAGTCTATGTAATGAAAAAAAAAAATTACCTTTTGGTGACAAGACCAGGTCTAAACTTAGTATATAGCTGGACCTTTTTTAGTACTACCATGTGCAAAATTGTGGGCAAACTGTCACAGCACAGGCAGTGGTTCGGTCCATGATGTTAATTCCTGCACTACTAGTTGGTCAGTCAGGCCAAAAATACCTACTAATCTGCAACTACGAGTAAAAAAATAATAAAATGAGACAAACATAAATATTAAAGGCACCACACCATATAAATACACATGATCACAATGTTAGTGAGTGAGAATGCATTTTGATTAAGTTGTATATAGTGCTCTCTCTATTGCGCACTGTACTACGCATTGCACACTGAATAACAAACGAGAATGCGTAATGAGCAAAAAAAAAAAAAAGAGAGAAATGATTAGTCATAGGCCCTGAGGCAGGGCGTGTTATTTGAATAACATTGTGAGACATCACTTAAAGTTTATGTCCAAGAGGCAACTGCTTTCTCAGTTAAAATGCAGCTCCAAAGGATGCTTCAGCACAATACTTGGCTGGTATGGCAATATGCACAATAACCTCGTTCTCATTGACACATTGAAAGCAAAATGAGAGGAATAACCAAGATACTACATGTTTTGACCTCCAGTCCATGGGATGAATGTTATTTCATCCCAAAAACCACTCATAACAGCAGACAGAAAGGACTCCAAGTGGGAATCTAGAGCTTCATCTGGCAGGATATGTACCAGCAGCAACTATGATTTCATCTGGAGTTATTCACAAACTGTGCAAAATTTCCATGGATAAGATTAGAGCAGAGTTTAGAAGTAGCTGCAGTGCTTCCTCTGGAAGTGGGCGGCATAGAAAATAGTGCAGAGCCTGACGCCAAAAGGGGTATAATATTCTCTTTTCCTTTAGGGAACTCCTATTGTTCAATAACCTCCCAAAGCATGTATGGGAATCAGATGCAGCTTCAATATTTAACACTATCTAGAGGTACACAAATTCACTGAAGTTTATAACTAGTTACAGAACAGATTCAGAACTGCTGAAGTCTATGAGCATATTCTGCTGTGGGCCAACAAACAGGACAGACTGATACCTCTCAACAGACATCACCATTTTTTTCAGGCAGGCTGCTGGGAGATGGGTAGAGCTCTTGCCTTTCTGATGCCCATGTAGGTTAGCTGGTCCAGGCTTTTAAGTTAAGCAGCCACAGTAAACACTAAGTAGGGCAGATTGTATACTGTGAAGCCCAAAACACTCTTTCTTTCTATCCACAGTTTCTCCCAAGAGGCTAATTTATACATTAGCACTGCATCTACACAGAGCCTACGCAAGAGAGAATGCAAGTGGCCAACACCACAGGTGTCTGCGACGCTTTGCAATTACAGCGCCAAAACACTAATGCAGTGCAATCTGGTGAACCAATCACAGTTGTTGCAGTCTGTGTCATCGCAGCTTGTAGATAAATTCCTGGGGAAGTGCTTGTCACAAACCTCGTGTGAATTCCTTGTGTATCTTTGCTATGCAGCAACTTAAGTGTCTATTGGGCGTGTGTATGCTGTGATTGGTTTACGTCTTGCGCGTGTCCTCCCCCTCACCGCTGAATCTCGTTACTCGATCATTTCCTAATGAGTGAGTGACGGGTATTTCTAGTTCATATGCTGGTTGCTGGATTGTAAAGCCGCATTTGAACTGAAAACCCATTCTCACGTACGTTAGTAAAACTTCTTTGAGTTATTTTAGTGACAGGCAAAGTCTCTCAGAAATCTTTATTGTCATTTAATTTGAACAAGCTTACAATCCTTATCAGGGTTCAGGATCGGGACCGCATTCTTCTTAACCCCTGCAAGTCTGCTCTTTTTATCAAGTTTGTCCGATACAAGCTTTCAATCCTGATACGGGTGCAGCACTGGGACCGAGTTGCTCTCAAGCAACAACCCTCCTCTTTGTGGGCAGTCCAGGGCTGGCTAATGCTTCAATATCCGGCAGCATACTGGAGCCAGTGGCTGGCAACAGCAGCCAAGCATTGTCTATTACACCTGGGCTGAACTGTTCTTCATTCTCTCCGCGGTTCCATCCCTGCCTGTCCTCTGCAGGGTTCCATCCCCGTCTTGCACATTACTTCTGCCAACAAATTACCAACTGTATTGTGAGTCCATCTCCGTACTTGACTGCTGGTCTTGACCATAACAGTGTGGATTCACTGCAGAAGTATAAATCAGATTCCACTCTGACCTTTGTTTCCCACTCTTAGTAAAAGGGCAACTGGTCAATATCCAGAGTCACCCTAAGAGGTTCTCACACACCTCCAGTGTACAATCCCTGAACTTCCACCCTGCTTCATGCACAATGGTAAAAACCATTCACCCAAAAAAACATGCCATAACTGTTTATTAAAAATCTTGTGGGAATGCTGAATGCTTTAAAATGCATGAAAAGAAAAACTAATTGTGCCTAAAATGCATCGTTTGTCGTGAAGTTGTAGTTTGATTGATTAATTGGTGGGGCAGTCTTTTTTTTTTGAAGAGTTTATCTTCGATACAGTCGCTTGTGGTCATATATATTACGCATATACTAAAAAATGTAGTGTTATAAAGGATTTGTATGTCCATGAGAATCTCAAAAATGGACAAAGTTTTTTTGAATGTCCTGTTCTGAGAAGAGGCTATGAAGTGATTGTAACAGTGTAGCCAGGAATAGGAAGCCGTGTAAAGACATCAGCGTGTCCGACTGATCCGAGGTTTACCGCACTTCATTCCATGCTAATTAACCGCGCCAGCTGGAGCCAATGGCAGAGCTGCTTCAGACCTGCAGCGGAATACAGAGGCAGCATTTTCAGCCGCGTGTTTTTCCACATCTCCTTTCATCTCAGCTAAAGCGCCCCGATGAATGCCGCCAGTAGTTGCGCCACAAATAGCCCACTCGAATAAGACAGTTTGTCAAATATTATCTTTGTACAAGGGGATGAGCATTTATTTCATTTCCACCCTATTTTTATTTGGTCAGGTGAGCTATTTTTAGAATTTACATAGCACATCCAGCTGAGAATAGCAAGCGTGTGGGCTACCATTATAATGAAATTAATATAAACAGAGATTAGGTGGGATTTTAGGCATTACTTCCATTAATCATGTGCAGTCCAAAAGAGCAACATCCCCAGGCTTCCTGATTTATCACAGATGACACAACAAAATAATACAAAATCACTGAAATGCATATTGCATGCCTATGACAAGCCAAAATAAAAAACCCATATTTGTCTGTGCAGAAAGATACATAGACGTTGTATATGTGATCAAGGGTCTGCTTTTACAAAAAAGATTGTGGGCAGATTGAGTGAGAGCATGAGCAAGACTGTAGTGTGTGTGAGCATATGTTTCCATAGGTAGCAGGCAATGGGGTCACAGCTTTTTTTACTGCATGCGTGTTTTGCGTGTGTATAGAGGACAGGAAATCTGGGAGTGTGTTAAGGTCACTGATGAGGTAATATTAGGCATGACGGTGTCAGTGCAGCTCAGAGCTACAATACATAAATTGTTCACCCGCCACCACGGTCATATGCATAAGGCATATAGTACATAATCCTGCCATACGTCACATACTGAATATCCAGTCATGAGCATGCAGTCACCACAGCACGGTACATTTGCTGTCATGCAAAAGATATCGTGCATGCCAGCTAATGCACATGAGCATGGCAAAGTCGCACAACATAGTCACATATATATCTCCATATCTGGCATTTCATATTGATTTATATTATGATCCCTTGAGTCAAATTGAATTTTGGGATCAAGTTGTAATAGGTATTTAGGTTATTAAAGGAGGTATTTCAGTATGGATCCAAAACTTGTCACAATATGGAACTCTATGGGCTCTAGTTTTGTGCTTTTGCAAACAGAAAAGCATGTGGCAGAATTGTTACTCACAATTTTGTCCATATCGAAATGGAGTATTTATTGCCTTAGTCCAGTTTGGTTGTTTTGTGGTCTGTAATAAAGGCATCACAGTAGGTTGAACAGCACATTAGGGGGTGTTGGGCAATCTTTGTATCAAAGATGCACTTTGTATCTTGACACACCCAGACCTCTGTTACATGCAAATGCCGCCGCACTATGGTAGTTTCATTAAAATGAATCTCAACAAGCAGAGCTGTTTTAAAAAAAAACTTACACTGTTTGTGGGGTTTTCTTTCGTTTCTGAATTATGACTTTTGTTATTTACCCTATAAATAATGCCTTCCAATGGTGGTAGGGTCGAAAATGAGGGGAAAGGTCAAGGGGTATTTTTACACATTTAAATATTGTCTTTGTGTGGGGAAAAATACCAATACCTTCAGTCTGGCCCTTGTTTCAATACCATGAGTATTGTGTTGTATACAGTTTAAATGGCCCACATCTTTTCAAACAACATGCATTACCAGGTCAACCTACCTCTACCCCCTGAAACAAGTAGATCTGTTTCCTCTTGAGAGAAGCATTCTTGGTATAGCCTATCAAAGTTAGGTGCTTGTTTCTCACCAGACATGATGATATGGCTCGTTAATTAATTTAATGGCGTTAAAGCACTGGCTTTATTTGGAAGGACAGCAGCTGATCTGTTTGGCCCTAATAAAAACTATAGCTCTACCACAGCCACAGGCAATAAATTAATCTTTGATCAACCCATTTGGTAACAGAGTCACAGTAGCGCTACTGCCTAAATTACCATGATGAAGTTAGACATGCCCAGTTTTGATTTGCCATTCTGTTTGCACTTGCATTTCTGACAGTGTTTCGGTCATCAAATTAGAGCCCTAAGAGAAGAGACTACTTCTGAGTAGGGAATTGTGGGAAAAGGACTCCTAAAGGCATCAAGACAGAGGCCACTTCTCTTCTTAATTTGCATATATGCCCAAGACATTGAAAGCATTGAGATTAAACTGGCTAAATTTGGAATTAATACAGAATTGAGAGGTTTAGATAAAGGCTTGGAGTATACAAAGGTGATTCCAGATGAATTGAATAGAATCCAGAAGCAGGCAGAAGCCTGGAGAGCGAAATTCTATATTGCTCAATTTAAAGTTCTGCAAGTGTAAAATAAAAACATCAATCAGGATTACTTTATGGGAGGCTCAAATTTGGAATGTATGCAACTTGAAAAAGACCAAGGAATATTTGTTAACCACAGCCTTTCAGGATCTAGCCACTGTGTTGCAGATATTAATAAAGGCATACAGGGTCCTGGAATATACATCTTGAAGAATTGAAAATAAATCAAAGTCACACTTATCTTGCATGATACCCATGTCAGGAAACACTTTGAGTAGGATCTGGAAAAGGTTATAAGAAGGGCCACAAAATTAATTCCTGGTTTTAAAGATCAAAGCTATGAGGAAAGACATAATAGTCTCAATCTCTTCTTTCTTCTTGAAATAAAACTTGAGGGTCATCTGATTAAAGTCGTTAACTACGCACAATGAGCAAAGTTAACCGTGGAGGATTATTTAGGTCAAGTTTTGCTTGTAGAATATAGGGTTAGAAACTGAAGTGAGCAAAGGGTAAAATTATTGCATATATTAGGAGGTATTTTTCATGCAGAGAGTACAGTAAGAAATTGCCAGGTCATGTCGTAGAAGCAGAAACTCTGGGGGGCTTTCAAGACCACGTTCAACATTGTGCCAGATACTACAGCTCTTCAGAATTCACACTTCAGAGGTAGGAGAATCGTGACTTTTGTCTGACTGAATGGCAGTCTTGATGGCTAGTAATTAACATGAGCATTTTTTTTTCAATTCATAACATAGGAAAATACTCTAATTATGCTGACTTTGTACTACACTGGGAAAACAATATTTCTTGAAGACAGTTGGATTGTTAGGAGTTGGGTGCTCATGTCTACACACCCATGTTCCACTAAGGAGCTGAGGACCAACTGACTTATGGCTAAGCCCCGCCCTCAAATGCGATGAGCCTATCACAGTACGCATTCTCTCCCCATATACTCTGACATTCTGACCCTGAACTTCCATTGAAATGCATTTAGGAAATTCCAAATCGTTCGCTTTTATGGTATTTCAAAATGTTTCTAAGCTAAAAAAATGGTAAAACGCTTTGCTTGGGGTAAATGTTACTCCAATAGGAGGAATCCCGAGAGTCTGGGCAATGGGGTGTATTTTATACCCTTCCCAAAGCCACATCATAACCAAGAGAAGTGTCCACTCTAGATAAAGCTTTGTGGAAGACCCCACTATCAGCTTAACGTAGCTAACAAAGGTCAACAAGGATGTCTACATTTGTTCCAAGCCAAGTCAACATCGTGTTTAAGGCGACATCTTGCCACTTAGTTGGAGATTAATGTAAAGTCATCTTTTACATTGGTAAATTAGCTAACGTTAGCTAAAGCGAGTAAACTCTATGGATAACGTCAGTGCTGACGGACGTTGGCTTAACGTGAGCTCCTTATTCACCATGTCACCTGGTTTACTTAGAAGGAGTTCAGTCACATCAGGTTAGATTTCTTAAATTCGGTAGCAATAATAATACGTGAATTAAATTTATTACCCAGCAGTGCACAAACAATGTTGATCCTCTATCTTTTTGTGTGAGAGGGTGACTGAAACGAGATGCGGTTGATTGTGTTTGCACTGAGACCTCAAAAATTTAGCTCCTAATTTAAACTTCTCGTTGACCTTCTCCACTCTGAATTCATTAATGGATCCCTCCAATGCATAGTGTAACCCTTTTTGCTGACTTCTTGATGATATTTGAGCCTTCTATAGCCAAAAATCATCGATAGCATCCTGAAAAATATCTCAGACTGTGATACCAGCCATTAGCGCCTGTTCAAAAATGTTGATCGTTTGTCCGAGTCAGAGAAGCAGGCTGGGCTTAGCTATAGGTCAATTGTAGGCTGTTCAGTGAATCTGAAAGCCCCAGGCTGATGCGGTTTTAGGATGTGGTTTATGTCACAATATCCACAGGGTTGACCTCACAGCAGAGCCGAAGTTTTGCTCACGGGGGTGGAGACAGTGACGTACTGCCGCCACACATTGCACCTGCACTAGGCCAGCGGCTGAAACTGTGGCCTAATTAGCACCCCTCAACCCCCACTCAAAAAACTGACCTCATGTTACTACAATCCCCTCTAGTTCTCGCTGGTCAGCAAAGTGCTCTCTTTCATCTACAGACTTGATTTATAGCCAATTTGTTGATGGAGCGTGGAAAGTGTAGTTATGTGGCTTGCTGACTCAGCTCACAGCTGGCTTGAAAATAGGCTAGCACCTGTATCACCAGCAGGCCGAATACAGGTCAGCATAGGGGAACAGACGATGGAAAATCACCCAGACTCTGGGTAAAGGGAGCCGGCAAGGCACATAGACTACATGTGAAATGGGGTGCAAACATTCTGCTGTGGAACTGATCCAAACTCAGTCATGTCGAGGCTGATGCCAGCTCTGTTCAGACAAGGTGCTACGTCTTCACACTCCCTGGGCTGAACATGCCCAGGCCACAGATGAGAATAACCAGAGCCTGGCTTAGCATCAAACTGCCCATTTGCTTCTTAAACACAGTTCTTCGTGCAATGTCTCTTGTTGGAAATGAAATCAGACAGTGGAGAGCATCAAAACTCCAGTGGAGTGCGGAAGGCCAGAGCAGTCTGAAGACCTACACGGAATATATTTTTACTCTCCTGAAATGTTTTAGCCCAATGCTGTTCTGTTGTGTCCCACTCTTACTGCTGTCCAGCCATGTTCTACTCCAATACTGTTCCTTGTCACACCATTATGCAAAGCCCTATAACTACTTCAGACTACCTTACACCATTATCGCCACTAACAACCCAGCCTCATTGTTGCTCCACACCACAGCATTACAGTGAATGAACACACAGACACAGACACACACACATGCACACACACACTTAGCGGTTTGAAAATGACCAATCTCACCCAAGAACAAAAGGTGCATACATGCTCACTCCCATGATAACAATCCCTATCTTTAAACTCGACATCCATGCACAGATCAGACACACTCAGCTTCAAGCAATTGAACAGAGCGCACATTTAATGCTGATGTACAGAGCGCTGCGGGGCACCGAAAAAGAAGGGTAGAGAGCAGGGACATCGGAAATAGATCAAGAAACAAACTGGGAACATAAAAGAGGCGAAGGGAGAAAGGAGTGCTGGGATAGAGGGATAGACTGAACCATAAATAAAGGAAGAAAAAAGCAAGAACACATGAGCACCAGAGACAAGGAAGTGGGGACAAGACTACAAGACTCAGAAAAAGACTGAGAAGGAAGAAAACAGTTTAACTGTAAAAGAATGAGGAAGATCTGGATCTCTATCTCTCTCTCTCTCTCTCTCTCTCTCTCTCTCACACACACACACACACACAAATATGCAGCTTATGTGATCGACAGATGCTGTCCATCTCACCCAGCGTCCCTCCATGAAAGGGCTCCCCACCCTAACGACTCACTCCATCTAATTAGTCAGCGTAAGCACTTGCGGCGCATGCAGAAAAGCTGTGGGGTGAATTGCGCACCCCTCACTCAAAAACAAACCAGCAGCCCTCAAGATACAGCTCAGCTCCAAGCAAAGGGAGGGAAAAAGAACTCGACAGAGCTTAAAGGGCGCATACAGGCCACATTCGAAAGCTTACATATCGACAGGCAAACAGACGGACATCCACACACAGACATGATAATCAGAATGGGCAGTGCACTCTAAGTACAATAATAGTCTAACTGTGTTTATATGTTTACAAGTATGACAACAGTTTTGCATAACAAACACACTATTAGGCACAATGATTACATGTGCCTGCTGTGATTATCCCGAGAAATGATGATTACAATGATTCTAAGCTCTAAAATAGGGGGTCAGAGGCAGTTGAAAGGGAGAGGAGGGGAACACGGGACTTCTGAGGGGGCGGAAGCGATTGGTGTTTCACTCTCACCCAGTCTGAATCAGGCAGTAGAAACAAACCACCCTTCTTGAGAAAGAGCCAAGATGTTAGATGGACTTCCAGAGGATTCAGTCACTGATAGCCATCAACAATTAAGGAATGAATGAAGAACGAGACATCTTCAAGGTCACGCGCCTCAGGAGGTTACAACAAAAGCAGCAACAAGGCTGCAGCCCAAACTTGGAGAAGATCAAAGCCCCGCAGGTGCGAACACAGATACAAATCAGTTCACAGCAGTCCCCCCTCGTTCCAGCAGTGGGGGGGGGGGGTAAGGGGTTAGCTGTTTGGCTGCTGTAATGCAGGACCGTAATACTATGTGAAGGTCATCCCTGCCTGCAAAGCTCTACTGTGCAGCCCTAAAGCCAGGCTAATGCTCAAAGCCTCATTTTACAGTGTGAAAATAGGGTGGACATTGCGCGGTCTTATGTAAGTTTGCTCAGAGTCAAGGGCACGCAGTATCGTTCGCCGGAGAAGTGGATTTCCTCTCATTCACATGCGTCTCAGAAGTAGATATCCCACAGGATCCCGTGAGATGCCTCCAGCCATCCATGTCGAGACGAGAGGAAACTACATACGAATGCGAAAGAGGGGTTCCATATCAGCTACTGACGATCATTTCCGCCAAAAGAATCATTTATACAAATGGATACCTGCTTCACAGGATGCCTTTTCTTTAAAAGCCACTGCAAAAACTGAAAATTAAGTGGACCTTACCTAGTGCTTTAATCTCGCATTAAGACATGAAACACTTATCTCTATTACCTTTTTTCTAAGTAAGAAAAAAATTTGCCAATGAGGTGAGATCATTTTGACTTATTTCAAGATTTGCCAATGGGATGAGAAAATTTTATTTGTCAAGCACATGGTAACTTAAAATAAGATAATTTTTTCTACCTGAGAGAGAAAAACTAGGAAGTTAGGTCTTATATTTAAAAGCCAAAATGACTTGTTAAGACAGACACTTTCTGCAGCGAGAAAGCTTCTCTAAAAAAAACCCTATTGACTGACTTCTTCAATTATAGGAGCTGTGAAACAAGTTTTAGTTTTAAACATCTTAAACATCAACTTGAAATGAAGGCTTTGTTTTTCATGGAGCCCAAACTTCCCAAGTTCAATCACCATCCAGTAATAAATTATTTTTCTGATTTCTGGGACGCACAAGAGCAGTAAAACCTGTTTAAAATATGGATTCACTCAGACCTGGATGATTGGCTAACATCGTCAACTCCCAACTTTACTGGCGATCAGACATCAGTGTGAGAACTGGCTGGAGCTTATCGGCTTAGGCTCCGTGATTAAACCAACAGTCCCAAATACACAAGTTGCAGGCAGACAAATTAAAACCAGCTGACCTTTCCAGTCCTGCTCAAATGTGAGTGCTGATTTGCAGCTTCAGTGCTAGCACATTGGAGGACCGCTCAGAAGCAATTATACAACTAAACAAATCAGTCTTGATTGTAGCATTCAACCAATGTTGAGCGCTCTCGTGCCAATGACCTGTGTTGACCTGGCTACACAAAGGATACAAAACACTCCGTTTAATAACTAAGGCCATAAAAACCAATACAGAAAATGCAAAATAAGATTTGATTCTATGCCCGAGTGCTTTATCGGGCCAGAGTTAACCCTAATTCCTCTTCTGCAGAGCTTGCTTAGTATCTAAATCCCAGATAGTAGAGCGAAACGTCCCCACAGACAGCCATTAAGCAGTAAGCAAAAGCAAATGCGAAGGTTTGAAAGGATGTCAAACAGGGGGATGCATACAATCACAGGGCTATGACGCCATCCCATTAAATATTCACTCTGCCATAATATAAATGGGCCTGTGGCACATTTATAGCCAGATATTAGTTTAGAGAAAGGCTGGCAGGTCATGAGTGCCAAAAGTCAGCCTTAGATGAAAAACCGAATAGAACTAATTAAGTCTGAATTGAAGGGACATGAATTGAGCTGATGAAACAGGTCAGACTGTTGGGTCGTGGGTTTGACAGACTGAGGCCGAGCAAGTGCCCAGGCCAGTTGGACAGTTTAAAGGAGTATCAGGGGAGCAAAGATTAAATGTACCCCATGCTGAAAGGAAGTGGCAAGAGGTCTGTCCATCCATTCCTTTTCTTGGCGAAAAGCTACGTACATCCGCATCGGACCATTGTATGTATGAACGGCAGTCTCGAAACAACTTGGTTAGGTTTAGGCATTAACATTTCCATGTTTAGGGATGGGGTTAGGTTTGTACTTAAGGTTAGGTTTAGGCATCAAAGCTACTTGATTAAGTTTAAGATTTGGACTGGGGTTGGCATTAGGGGAACAAAAACAACTTAGAGCAGACTTTCTCTGAAAGTGTGGTGGTAGGGTCCTGGTTAGAGTGACTGTCTCGTAAGTGGAAACGCCCCGATTTAATTCCCACCAGATATATCTTTTTCTCGTCTTTAATGATGTGGTCAAGTACTGTCAGTTTTGTTTTGAAGTTTATGGGGATAGCTACCGCATCAAAACTGATGCTAAAGGTCTATTTCCTGTCTCTGTACTGACACCCCGGGCATCTGCCTAAACGTTGTTTCATAATGCCGAACGTATGAGATGGAAATATCATACGTGTTTTTACGATGCAGGCGATTGATACGGCTCTTACCCTTAGCTCGGGAAGTATTGATATGAGTCCATACCGGCACCCACAGCCATGCTGAATAGCCCCATTTACTTGCAGAGTCGTATAATTATAATACGACTGGAAAAGTACCGTTTTTTTTTTTTTGTTTTTTTTGGGCAGGGTGATACTGTGCAAGTAACAGGGCAGATGAGAATCATGGCAATAAAAAATGCAGCGACTGAATGCCCCATGCGCAAATAAGCAAACACCAAAATTACTGTGAGATTGTACTGCATAACTATGAACACAAGAGCACCAGCAATGAAGAGAAATGGATGCAGGACAGAGTTACTGTCGTGTATCTTCCAAACAGAGGTGAATAAGCAAGCAAGCAGTCCAGTGAGCACAAAAACAACAATCTAAAGTCCTTCTCATATACATCTGACTGTCAAAACACCTTGTGATCTCCTACCAAATCCAGTGTCTCTTACAGAGCGCTCCTCTTCTACAGGATGTCTGGCAGCCCCCTGGTGGGCTTACAATTACTCCTCTACCTACATTTTCGTCACTACAGCAGGCAGAGGTGTATAATCCAGGGGTCAGAAAGTAAAAATCCTACCATGTTTTCATTCCACCCGTAAACTCCTGTCAGCAGATTTCACTTGTTAGTTTTACCTCCCAGCTGAAGAATAGGGCCAACTGACAGGTCTTTTGTGGCTGAAACAATATCCTGCGATGGACTTTTACTTTCTGAACCTGGATTATACACCTCTGACAGCAGGTTTAGCTCCTCGCTGAAATAATGGGTGACTGAGGGCTCCGTTTCCACCAGGTCGGACCTTAGCCTTTTACCTTCCTACCTATCTCCAATCTAGCTGTACAAACAACGAGGAAATATGCTAATCAAGTCGGTGCAGGGTGACCATGACCTTCGATACTAATTACATTCTAAAAACCACAAATATAAGCACCCAGAAAACTATAGCCACAAAATTATTTACAGGAAATTGAGCCAAGGAATGCTACACATGAGTTATCCCTGACTGGCAGTTAGCAGCCAGCACTCACCCTACTCCAGCATCATTTACAGCACTGTCCAATGAATAACATGGCACTCTCCCTTCCACCTCCTCATCCCCATTGGGTGAAAAATTCTGCCCCAAGCCTGGGATCAGCACAGGCTGTGAGTGACTATACTTTAAGAATGAAACTGGGGTTTCTCAAAGTTGAACCTGAGATCAGTTGTCAGAGGCAGAAGGCATCTGGAACAGAGATGTGCTTTAAGGGAAGCTGCGACTTCACCTTTTATCACAGGATTACTCGCAACCTGTTCCCACAAATGCTGCCTGATTAACAATCAAGCAATTTATTCACCGAGTAATCAAGTCCAAAATGTTGCCTATAATGATTGAGGTGCAGTAATAACAGAAATTCAATTATGTTCAGTTTCAAAGTGAGATTGCAAGGATGGAAAATTGAATCATTCATATGTAAAAAATATTTCAACCTCCTCAGTAATTACATGTATCATAACTTTTTGTTAATTGGATTTTGAAAGATAAGAAAATAAACTCAAAGAAAATTTTTAAATGGTAATAAAACGCCTGTATTTACAGTGACAAACATCATCTTACATGTATCGACCAAATATTGACCGCAACATGAAAAAAGGCTTTAACATTTGTCTAAAATGGCATTTCTATACTCTACTGTTAGCCAGTACTAAACAAATATATGTAAATCTCAGCTGCCTCATGAGATTTCAAGTTCTGATACAATGGGCCAAAATGCAGAAGAAATTGGCCAGTCATTCTTGGTAAAAAAAAAAAAAAAAGTATATCAATTGTTTTATTGCTAATCAAGCAAAGCAAAAGGGAACAGGTTGGCAGAAGCTGAATCGTGTGTTATAAGGTGACTCCAATCTGCAGTATCTATGGTGACCTCTTCTTTCTTTGGCTCCGCGCAGCCCACCAGTCTCCACCCACTCACCTGTACTTCATGCTGCTGTGCCGCCCGATGGTCTCCTTCATGTGGGCGTGACCCTGAGTGACAGTTCGTGTTGCCACCACCGACCTGGATTTAGTCTGTACCTGTGAGGTGTGGTGGCCATTTCCTCCCTGGCCACCCCCTCCCCCTCCTCCACTTCCGCCACCTCCTCCACCACCACCCCCTCCTCCGCCGCCTCCCCCTCCGCCCGGTCCACTAGGGCAGCCCCCACCTGGCGGGACGGTACGAAGCCCACACAGCCGGTCCTCGCTGCTCCGGCTCTTCAGGTTGTGCTCCGTACAGGCAATGGACACCTGCATCCTGACCGCTCACTCCCAGACTCGCACCACAGAGAACGGGGCAGTGTGGCGTAAGGACTCCCTCACCCCAGCTCCTTCCCAGCTGGCTCGCTGCCGCTTCTTCCGGAACGGGGTGGTGCCTGCGTGATGTTACCTATGCTGTGCAGGCTTGTGTACTCTAGGGATACAGTCCAAAGTGGCACGCTAAACTACCTCTTCACTCGTACGGCTGGCTGCCAAGGTGCCAAGGGTCCAAGCCTCTGTTAACAGGCACACACAGGTGGTGTCTGAGCAGAAAAGATGCTGCGAGCCGCACCTTTCCGATGCAGGTGGGCTCACAGTACACACACTGCTGGCTCCTTCACTGGAATGTCCATGCTTGCCTGATGAGGACTAGAGCAGATCGCCATGTCTGGTTCGGAGCTGGTGGAGCTGTCCTCTCGGAGACACTCCAACGAAAACCTCTGGGACCACAGCCCCCAGACCTACAGAGCAGGCTGGCATGGAGATTAACCCTCAGGGGTGAACGTGCTGAAGCAAACTGTTCATGCAAGTAAAAAAAAAATGCGCATGCATATCCAGCTGCTGAAGGAAGCTTCGAGAAAAAACGCAAGAATGACCAGAGCTTGGGAACTGACAAATGGGTAGAGAACTAAAACATTGCTATACAATATCAAAATTCAGTGCAGTATCACCTGACTCATCTAAACCCTAGCTTATTGGACGGGCAGACTGACTTCCCCAGCGCGCACAGCACCCGACGGACAGATCCGCGAAATTCTTCTGGCCGGTCCCCTGTCGCGTAAAAAAAAAAAGCGCACTGATTGATTTCTCAGAAAGACAGTGGCGAGTAGAACCTACGGTCTCTGCCACAAATTAGCATTGCATGCATGTCCTGGCACACAAAAGTCCAGAAAACACACACACGCAAGAACACGCGCACACAGCTGTAACACTTACTGACACTGCACTGCTCAATCATGCCACAGACCACTGGCACTGCCCCCGGTGAAAATCACTGAGAAAATGTTATAACCTGTGATCATTTCAAACCCGCTTATAGCTGAGAACTCACTGAGTTCGTACTGCCAATATCCAACGTCAAAACGCCCATACACACCAGCCAATATTGCAAGCTATCATTTTAAAAAATGAATTGGACCGACTCATAAACGCGCAACCCTGGACATATTTTGTGTCAGTGATTGAATACAGAAGGTTTCCAATCAACTATCTACGTAGTTCCCGCCAGATCCAAGAAAATTCAAACTCCGCTGCCCTACGCCGAGCTTTAACACATAGGCATGACGAAAAAAAATGCTGGCGATACCGAAAAAGCACCTGCTTGATTCTGATTGTCGCTTCCTCTCTCTTTGCTCTTCAGATGAAAGGAAACCTGGTTTTGTTTTTTTGTTTTTTTTGCGAATAGGCGAAGACTCGCTACCCGTAATATTCCTGTAAGATCAGATAAATTCCAACATCAGGCGTCCAATGTTGTGCTCAAACGCGCGCTGCTTCCCTCGCTTTTCGGCTGCGCTAAAGGAGTCGCCTTCTGAACAGCGAAAGGAGCCGTATCCGCACGCTCGCGCGCGCAGCGAGCTCCCGGTGATGGTTTGCGCTCAGCTGCCTTCTTCCCGGCCGCATGCACACAGGAACGGCGGAATTATTATTTTAACAAGGACCACTCCCTTCAATACACCGGTCTGCGGTTTAGTCTCCCTCCCCCCTTTTCTCTGTCACTCTCACTTTACCTCCTCTTCCTTTCCCTTTCGACGTATACACCCCCTCCCTGCCTCTTCCCCCACCTCCCGCTACAGAAATACAGGCTTGCAGGAAAGCGCAGTGTTGCTTAACCGATCTTGCCTCTGCTCAGAGGAGGCAGCGATTGTGCAGTTGCTGTTCGGCATAACCGACGCGATGAGAAATTGACAAATTGGGATTTAAAGAGATGTTTATGTGATGACGAGAAATAATAGACAAGGACTTCGCCTCCCCATTTCTGCCAGAACCGAATCCTCTTATGCCATTCAATTGACGTATGGAAGACAGCCCTGAGGGAAGAGAATGCCATTGCTTATCGCAGCCTAAACATTTAATATAACAATTGTTTCATCCCAGACTTACAAATGCGCAGTGTAGCCTATTCTATGTTCTGTGTGTGAAAGTCTAAATTTAATTAGCCGTCATCTGTATTTTAAAAAAGCTTACAAATATGCATATCAATGAATAAAAACAGATTAGTATCAAAATAACTAATTTTAGGGCTTTGTTTTTGTCAAGAAAAAGGCAGACTTGCTCCCCTTATACATTATTCATATGTGCAGGAAAACCATTTACCTCATGATATTTGACACTGATATTTGAGATGGATAGAACGTCTGGCTGAATAAAGTACAAGCCTAAAAACAACAAACAAAACATTTTCAATTCTATTCTTAAAACAAAAAGGCTGAATGTTCACTGAATCTGGCGAACATCTCAAAATGTTCTGAGTTGGACAAAATAGCTGCGGCCATTGGCCTTGGCTACAAATGGGTTGCACATAAAGTAACCCAATCAAGGACAAAGACAGGAAGCATGTCCATATTGCTCCAAAAACTTAAAAAAAAAATTCCATCGAAGTCCAGGAATTACATTTGAATTTTTTCAATTACAATTTTAGGGCTACTCAAGTCCATGAGCACCGAGGTATTCATTGAAATCCTGAGTACATGGGAAATGATTTTTTTGAACAAGCTAACAGTGAAAACAAAACTGTATCGCGTGTGATTCTGGATGTCACTATTTCCAAGGGGTTTGTATGGGTTTGATCAGATGGAGATCAGAAATTCTCATTTCACTGGCGAGGACCACGCCACAACGATGTGAAGTTAAAGGTTTAATGAATTGTGCGATTAAGAGGGTGGATATGGAAGTGAAAGAGGGATGTTTTCTTCAGGTTGTCTGGTTGTCTGGAGGACATGTTGAAGACTGGGTGGGGGTTCTGTCTCGACGTTATCCCCCCGAGCTGACGTCGAGCCCCCCAGACGGTATCTGAAAGAGACATGAGAAAGGTATGCATCGGGATGAACTGGAGGAGATAAGTGGAGGAGGATGAAGGGATGTGGGTGGGGAAGGATGAGGATGATTGGAAGAGGATGAGGTAGGAGGGAGATGGATGAGGGTAAGGGGAAAAGGGATGGGTGGGTCGAGAGATCTGAGCCGAACGGAGAGGAATGGGTAGAACAGGTATAAGAAGGCTTGTCAGGTGATTGAAGGTGGAGTTGAGGCGTGGTCTTCCTTCCGAACCTAAGTTAACTCATTAACTTCATTATCTCACTGTGGCTTATAATACAAATGGCTGGTGGACCAATAGCTCTCTGTTCATGCATTTTTTGTTGAAGGCGTCTCCATCACTGAAAATACGCTCAATATGTGTGTCGGGCTTCATTAAGTCAAATGCACTGCATCAACACCAGGGGTTCATCAGAGTTCTTTGATGAAGGCAGTTGTCCGGCCATAATGTTGGTTTTATTAATGTCTTGATTTATGATAATTTTTTTTGCATCGGAGCCACAAGTGTGCAGCCAGCTTCAATATTTTTCGTGTTTGTTTTCATTGGCTGGCACCTCATCACCTCAGGTGTGCGTTTCTTTCACCTTGATTCACCACTTGCATTGTGACCATGCACTGTAAAAAAAAAAGTTGTCTCAACTGAAAATAGTTGTCCAGGCTGCCTTAAAATTTTAAGCTCATTGAACTTGAGATGACAAGTTGAGGTAATGTTCAACGTATAATCTTAAATTCAGTTAACTTGAAATTTTATGGCAGCCTGGTCACTAACTTTTTTCAGTTGAGACAACTTTTTTTTTTTACAGTGCAGAAGAAGACCCATCGATATTAATACCTTTTGGTACTGCCAAAACAAAATGTATCATATTTGGAAAGTCAAATTTCTCGACCCCTGGCATCTGGGTGGAAACTCTGTACAGGTCTCTCAAAGTGTGGATGTGTTGGGAGTAACCTTTAGCTCAGATTTAAAATCTTCGAGCCATGTACAAAATCGACTGTCTGGTGCGAGGCGTAGGGCCTTTGGTCTCACTAAAGCGGGGCTATCTTACCCTGGGTTGGTTACGGGAGCTAAGGTCTAGGTTTGGAAGACAGCTGTTTGCCCTATCATGCTTTTTGGTACTAATTGTATACCCAGGAGCGAGGCCGATTTGAACGAGCTGGAATCATTTCAGAGTTCAAGCATAAAACGCATCTTGGGTCTCCCTAAACGGTAACGGCACTCAAAGTTACTGGAGGTGGTAAATATTCGTAAGGCTGGTGATACCATAAACTATTCTAGACTGTCACTGTTTCACCGCATGTTTAGGTCTGTATCAGTGGCCAGTGATTTTAACTGTGCCTTATTAGCCAAATTTGTTGCTGATGGTGTTGAGGTGTATGGGACGCTTTTGGAGTCTGTCCACTCTCAGGGCTATTCCCCCTCCGTAGTTGGCCTTGGCTATGTTCCTTTTAGACAAAAGGCAGCTGTCCTGCCTGGTACAGATGGTGTTGCCGACTCCCTGAGGGCCCTTGTCCATCACCGCTGCTTCAATATTAGAGGCTCCCAGGAGCACAGCCTCGCCCAGTTGCTCTTGCAGGCATGTATGTATGTATCTCATTTCATTTTATTTCTCCCTTGTGGAGGTTCAATAAATTCATTGAATATATTTCTCTTATGCTGGCCTCCCTATTCTGGCTACCAGTGAAAAACAGAATTGATTTCAACATACTGCTGTTAACTTATAAGGTCAGTAACCGAGGTGGACATTCCAGGGGTCAGAAAGCAAAAGTCCCACCATGTTTTACTTCCACCCATCAACTCAACCAGCTGATTTTCTTGACCAGTCCAACCTTTGGTCTGAAGGACTGTTTTATTTAGCAAATCTAGGAGGTTGGATCTAAATACTGGGGAGGATTTTTAGTTTCTGAACCTGGATTGTCCACCTCTGGTAAGTAATAGCCCAGTAGCTTAAAGATCTACTTGCTCCCTATTGTCCCCTAAGAATTTTTAATTCACGAAGTGCAGACTTTCTTGCCACTTCAAAAGTAAATAAAATAACAGTGGGGGTAAGAACAATTTGTTATCAAACCCTTTTCTTATAGAGCAATCTTCCTTTGATGTACGGGAAGCAGGTACCCTCTCACTCCTCAAGTCTAGACTCAAAACCTACCTTTATAAACCAATAGCTAAGCATAGAGTGGTGGTAGGAAGTCTTTGGTGGACTGGACTGTCTTTGCTGTTGCCCTTCGATAACACTTGTTGTGGCTGGGAAGGGACTTTACAGCTTTCCCTTCGAATGGTGCTAACTGTCTATATTCTACTCCTTAGTTATGCTGCCATTGGGTTAGTCTGCCAGAGTTCTTCCCTCTGACTCGCCATGCAGCTATTCATCACAATATTTCCGTTAAAGGAAAACTAACACTATACTCTCTCTCTCTCTCTCTCTCTCTCTCTCTCTCTCTCTCTCCACATCCCTCACTACCCTCCTCCCCTGCTCTGTGGTAGCACCATAACCATGAGGCTCTGCCATGCTGCCCTCTCCTGGTGGGGCATCATGATTAGCACCACCACGCAACACCTCTGTGATGCCATAAAATACCATGAACCCTCTCTGGACTGGCCTAACTCTGTCCATTCCTGGACTTTCTATCCCAGTCAGCCACACCTGAATTCAGACTCATCACAGGTGTAGCAGCCTAGGCCAAAATATACCCCTTCAATATTTTGTGACTGAATGTGGGGGGTATAACCTCACCTGGGTAGGTGTAAACTGGGCTAACCAAGATTATACCCCAGGGTTTAAAACAGGCTGGCCAACTTTAACCCTGGGTATACTCTAGGCTGGAAGTACTATATACTTTGAGCTGTTATACCAGACCATCAATACTCCAAGCCCTATTTGACCCTGGAATCAGTCTGTACAACTGCTGTACCCAAACTCTTTTGTCCTAATCAAACTGAAACCCTTTGCCCTGGCCTGCATTGATTCTCTTTTTGTGTTTTTTGCTGTGTAAACTTTGATAAGCTTTTACGCATTCAGGCCATATAATGCAACTGATGGTTCGGCTTGGTTTGCGCTCTCCCCTCCCCTGTGAAATGCCCCTGTTTCCGGTCTCCCCGTCCCCACTTGTCCTCTCCAATCACAGGTCTTCTCCTTTTCTTTCTCTCCTCATTTCTCCCTGGCCAACCTCAGCCAGTTGGGTTCTGACTTTCTGGAACTGAGTTCAACCCAAAGTTTATTCCTACAACGGTCTCTTTCCTTGCCACTGTTGGCCTTTGACTTGCTCCTTGGGGATTCCGGAGTGAAGCACTTGATTTATCAAACTTATTTATGAAACGCACTAAACAAATAAAATTGAATAGGAAAATGCACCATAAGATACACAGATAAATATATAAACCTTAAACTTAAAAACACAAAGACATTAAAAACAGGTGTGGACCAAGATATAAATTAAGGGAGAGGCTTAAGGCGAGTAAGAATCCTTGAATATGACCTCAAATGGATGATCGGTTCTAACACTTACTGAGGAATAAATTAACAGTTTGGTGAATACTTTTACTGTTACAGACATGAACCATTGGGCCATATGGTTCTCTGATATATTCTAAAATGAAATCAGACAGTTTGTGCTTTTATTTGAGGACATTTATGACCCCAACTCAGAAAAAGTTGGGATGGAATAGAAAATGCACATGAAAATAGAAAGCAGGTGATTTCTAAACTTACTTATACTTGAATTTGATTGCAGAGAGTATGACGTCTTGTCAAGTTCATTTTATTTGTTAATGCCTATCCATTCCTGCCATTCAGGCCTGCAGCACATTCCAAAAAAGTTGGGATGGGGTAAATTTAGGATTAGTAATTAGGTTAATTAATTTGTCTAACGATGGTATTTGAAACACCTTTTGTCAGCTGGTGATTGTAACCATGACTTTGCACAAAAGCAGAAACCAGGAAAGGCCTAGCTTCTCAGGGGCAAAGACAGGCACAGAGCAGCCAATTTTCACTCAAATGCACGAGAAAACAGGGCTCTCAATTTTCACGCATTCGGCGTGAGATTTAGTGCTTCATTCACGTTCTCGTGCTGTAGTCAGCAATTATTCAATCAACGCAATGCATGCGTTTCACAATTGTTCAATTTGTTTAAATGAAATAAGACCATTTTAAACATTTTAATGCAATTCCACTGCTTCCAACCCCTGAGTGAAGAAAAGAGTGAGAAGTCCAGAGTCATAATTGATTTCCATATTACTAGCGGCGAAATCCACCGTAACGCATGTAAAACTGATAAACTTCAATGCACAAGGACTTCAATTCCACCCAAGAATCTGTTATAAATGTGCTGATTGAATAATTTCTGATTACAGCACGGGAACGTGAATATGTAATTTAAACTCAAGCCAAAGGCCTGAAAGTTGAGAGCCCTGAGAAAATCATCAAAAGGTTTAAAACAATGCCCAACGAAGAAAGGCAGGAAGTGATTTAGATACAATACCATCTACGTTGCAAGTACTGTGTTAAGTACCACAATACATCAGCGCACCCACGAATGTCAGGTAAAACTTCACTGTGCAAAAAGAAAGCCTTATGTTAACAGTTTCTAGAAGGGCCGTTGACTTCTCTCGGCTCGGAGGCATCTGTGGAGGATCATTACACCGTGGAAATATGTATTATGGTCAGACGATTCAGTATTCTAGGTCTTTTTTTGTAGGATGAAATTGAAGTTGTGTGCTCCGGACCAGAAAAAAAAAAAAGAAAAATCTTCCAGTCTGCTACTTATAAGAAGTCCAAAAGCCATGCTATTATAGCATGGGGTTGTGTCACGGCCCTTGGCAGGAGTAACTCGCACTTCTGGGGGCATCATTAATGCTGAAAAGTACACTGAGATTTTTTTGGAGCAACATGAATATGCAGCCTTCCACACTTCTTTTTCAGGGATGCACTGTAACGATATGCCCAGAGGAACCAATCGCAACTCAGGGATAATCCAAAAATCGTAAGTCTTTTTTGCAAAAAGGGTCGGGACTAGAGGACACAAGAATTGCCAAGCCAAAAACAATGTCCAAAAAGTGAAGTCGACTAGACAGGCAAGGGTCAAAACCAGTAAGGCAGATGTGCAACAGTACATAGACAGTAAGCCAAAACTCGTAATCGAAATCCAGAAAGGTAGGTCATACACAGGGCAGTCAAAAACAAAATTGTGGTCGTACAAAAACAGGTCAAAATCCAAAAAGACAAAACAGGTAACAGAAGGGCAATGGCAAATTCAAGGTCGGGCAAAACAGTCGTAAAGAAGCAATAGACAAATGGCATATGAGGAGCTCTGCACAAATGAATACTGATCAACGTTCTGACAAAGAATGAACTGCAGTGAAGACTTTAAATAGACAAGAGGGAAGTCACATTCTATGCAGGGAACAGGTGAATTGGATAAGAACTAATTACAGAGGTAAGCACACATGGGGAAGTCCTAAACCACAAACAATTGGCAAAAGCTAAGACACAGACGGGATCAACGCAGACAACCTATGACAGATAAACAGCTCCGGTCAAGGAGTTCTAAGTGCACAGATGATGAGTGCAGGATAGCAATTAAGCACGTGAGAGAGATTCTCACGGAAACGCAGGGAGTGGCAGAGAAAGCAAAAGGGGCGGAGTTACAGAGCAGAGCAGGGCAGAGTTAGTTATATTAGTAAACAGTGAAATCTATACACCTAATCAAAATACGTGATTGTTTGTTAGTTACTGTACAGACAAAGGGATTAGCATACATTAAAATTACCAGTACTAACTAAGCAGCCTAGCTGTTAATTAATATAGCAATTTCAGAAAAGCTCGAAGGAAGGTAAAAATGAGACTTGAAGTTCGTGAAACACCGGAAAACTTCCAAAATCACCCGAGGCGTGTCTGCACGCAAACAGGGGAGAGCACTGGCATGATGACACAGATCACATCAGACATTACAGGGGAGACAATGTGCAACGCAATAATGGAGTGGATGAATATACATGAAAAATAATAAATACAAAATCAGACAGATACAGATCATAACATGCCCATTCATTTTTTAACAACTCATCGGCAAAACCCTTTCCTGCAGGTAGTGCAAAGGCATGGCTGAGTAAGAGGATAGTGCTAGACTGGCCCACCTACAGTACTTACCTGACCACAATAAAGAATATGTGACACATTCTGAAATGCAAAATGCAACAACGAAGAAACTGTGCTGTTGCACACCTTGAGACTTGTTTGCAGGAAAAATGGGAGAAAATTAGATTTGAAATACTATATCACTTGGTGTCTTCAGTCCCTCAACGTTTATTATGTTTTGTAAAAAAAAAAAAAAAGAATGGAAAAATTAAAAGAGGTAAATACTTTATGGTCCTGACCTTTTAAAAATATCTAGTGAGAATAAAAATTAAGGTGCTCATTTTGAAAAATCAATGAAATTTATGTGGTGAAACATTATCGTGCTACTGTATTGTTTTCAAGGTAATACAAGTCAAAGATAAATCACTGTTTTCAGTTTTGATTTTAACATACTGTCCCGACTTTTTCTGATTTGAATTGTATATTCAAAGGCAGAATTTGTACTTTAATGAACCGCAGCAATTTATCCTCTGCATTTGAACCATCCAAGCTAGGAGTAAGTGACAGTTACAGTGCGGTTCAGAGGCCGTGGCCTCGGTCAGGGGAAAGAGGGGAAGAGCACGTCAGCTCCACGCAGCGAGGACCAGGTCACATGGGACTTCAACCCCTTACCTTCTTATTTGACACAAAAGAATTAAGTACTCCAAACACTGCAAGAAGTGAAAGATAAAAATACTAGGTGAGACAAATTTACTTATCTTAAGACTTAAAACAATTATATCTATCACAATTTTTCTGAGTTGGACAAAAGATTTTGTGGTAATTTTGAATAGTTGCCAATGGAATAAGAATTTTTCACTTGTCAAGCAAATAGTAACTTAAAATTTTCACTTGCCAAGCAAATAGCAACTTAAAAAAGTTACTATTTACTTGACAAGTGAAAATTTCTTATTCCATTGGCAACTACTCAAAATTACCTCAAAATCTTTTGTCCAACTAATAAAATTGTGATAGAAATTAATATCTTAAGTCTTAAAATAAGTAAATTCATCTTACCTAGTATTTTTATCTTTCACTTTTTGCAGTGAACTAAGTATTCACACAAATTAAATTCTGAAAGAATTGTTGAACATTACAATTGTGTCACAGTCCAAATACTCTCAGGCTACTCAATATAGTAATTACAGTCAATATGAAGTTCAAAGTAATATTATAGTGTCAAAAATAAAACATTGTAAAATACAGTAATAGGAACATTGATTCACACTAAGCTTTAGACCAGCTCTCAGTATTAGTCATTTAGCATGAATCTAAGTGTGGGGGTGTGTGTTAGTACAGTACAGTAAACAGATGACTTTGCTTTAGTTATCTGTATAGCCTGCATGTCTGCCAATGTTTGGAAGAGTTACTCACACGTTATTTATAAGCAGTGTATCTCTCTCTCTCTCTCTCTTTCTCTCTCTCTCTCTATCCATCTATCTTCCCCACTCCCTCTCTCTGCCTTTGTGTGTGCTCATATATACATACATGAGAGGATGAATTAATGTGTGCATAAGTGTACATCTTACGCGCAACTGCAATGTGTGTGAGGGAGAAACAAGACGTGAGTGCATGTCTAAGTGTGTGAGTATGTGAGACTGTTTGGGAGAGGGAAATAGAAGAGTGGGAGCAGTCTTCAGCAGTGCTGACTCAGTGAGAAGTGAAAAGATTGACTGTGTTGGTCCCCAAGAGAGAGGGAGAGAGAAAGAGGCAGAGAGAGATGGAGGAAGACAGTAAATCTCAGAACATCTTTTGCAGGAAACAGTTTTCTGTTTGCTACAGGACCACTAAACCTCTATTGCAAAGTGCCTGTCATGAGGACATATGCATACATGCTAAAACACACATACATGCAAACCTACACACAAACACTCACACGCGCCCGCATGCACACACACACACACACACGTGCGCACGCGCGTGCACAAACACACACATGCGCGTGCACACATGCACACACATACACACACACACACACACACACACACACACACAAGTGCCCTAATACAGCCTCGCTGTTCTACTACTCAGTGATTGTTTGATATCCATGGAGCCAATGGCCGTGTCAACAAAGATCCAAATTTGATAGCACAACTGCCTCACATTGAAAGGTTCATGGGTTTAAACCCAGCCTGGAGTCTTTCAGTATGGAGATTGCATGTTCTCCTTGTGTTTACATGGGTTTCCTCCGGGTACTCTGCTTATCTCTGAAAGTCATGCATATCAGGCTAACTGGGGACTCGAAGTGGCCCGTAGGTGTGACAGTATGAGTGCGCCCTGCGATAGAATGGTGAGCAGATCAGGGTGTGTCCCTGCCTTTCACCCATAGTCTGGGATTGTTGTGTTCCAGGGTTCTGGCCTTTGGCCAGAACAGTATTGTTTATGGTTTTAACAGTTTCATGTATCAAGATTCCATAGTTCATAGTTTCATAGTTCATAGTTCATGTCACAGTTTTGCATTTCATGTTCATAGTCCATGTTTTTACTTTTCCATGTTTTGTTTCATGCCAGGTCTGCCATGCCACTCCACCGCTTGTCTGCGTTCCGCCCCGTGCCTTCGTTGTTGCACAATTTCAGAGCTCTGGTTGGCTTTGGTATTTCCCCTTCCTTCCATGCTGTGCTGATTCAGGGCTCTCTAAGCTTAATTGGCAATTAACTGTTTAAGTTACTAACATTTACTAACACTCACTGGGTTGGTGTAATTCTTAGATAGGCACATTACTAATACTACTAATTTAGACAGGGAGTTTATTGTCATGATTCCTGCTTTGCTATTTCAAGATCTTGCTGTGCTTTTCTGTTCTTAACATTCATGCTTGCTTCCAAACTGCATACTTAATTGGTACTTAAGCTGAGCACGCTCATTCTCTTAATGAGCAGGTCATGTCAACCAATCTTGTCCATGTCTTGATCTTGCCATGCCTCTTGTTTCTCTCTCTCCAGGTGTTACCCCTTGTGTCATGATTACCAAGCCTTTATCTGGTTGCGGTGGAAGTTGGCTGGCAGACAGTGTCTCAAGTTTGTTTCTAGTCGCGTCTCGTTTAGCCAAGTTCTTGTCAAGTTCCCTAGTATTTGTCCTAGCCTCTCGTCTTGTGTATATATATATATTTAGTATTGTTATTTATTTTTCTTGAGTATCTTGCCTGGAGTTTCCAGTGCCTTTTTGTTTTTTGCCTTTTTGCATTTATTGTTTATAGCTCTGTGCAGCATACTTTAGTTTGTTTTTTGCAACCCTTTGGGCCAAGTTTTTCGTTGGCCCTCGTGCCTGTTTTGTTTTTTGTTTAATAAATCCTCATTCCCTTTTCCCGCTTCTGGTGTCGACTGATTCCCTATCAGGGATAAGCACCAGCTCCCCGGTGACCCTAGTGAGGAGGAAGTGGGTTTAGATAAGATGGTTTCATTCTAACTCTCATTCTCGGCCGTTCTAGGGGGGAGCTGCGGAGAGCCATTTGAAGGTCATGAAGCCCACCTGTGTTGAGAGCTATTTAATAAGCCGCCTCCTCCATTTTCAAGAGGATACTTGTACCTGGTTTCTCTGAGGCCTCCCTGTTTTGAATTCATGTTTCTGCCTTTGGTTATTTAATGTGCTTAGTTTAATTAATTACTTTTTAATCTTTATTTCCTTGTCTGATCTTCCTTTATGATATGGTTCTTGAGCTGGGCAGAAACGTGCACACACGCACACGCACACATCCACATGCGCGCGCGCACACACACACACACACACACACACACACACACATGAATGAAGACCACAATGAAAAAATGATCAGTCACATTTTCACGTTGTGGAGAAATTATGAATTAAAAATTCAAAATGATCTTAGAAGTACTGAAAAAATATGCAATATATACAATATTTTAACAATATGTAATATTACTATATTTTATTATAAGTATTATAGTTATATATTATATAGAAAATATGCAAAATTTGGACTCATTTCTTTTCGTGGTCTTCATTTGGATAAGCATCTGTGCAAGATGAATATGCGCATGCATCGATGAAACAAGGAAAGACAAGCACGAAAATTCAGCAGGAAAGCATGTACAGTATGCGTTATCATTCATTTAAAAAGCCGACATTCATGGATCTGCGTGGTTCAATCATTCTGTTCAGCAGTGAAGAAATGAAAAGACAATATATTGTCGCCAAACAGTATGCTCAAGATTACCCTCCGGTGGGGAATATTTGTAATTGCATGGTTTACAACTGAAAGCGAGTGCATGACTATCCGACATCAGTTTCTGCCCAGTTTAATCACTAAACCTCATTTTCCAGTCTTTTTAACGCATTATTAAATATGCACAACACAAAAACCAAACAAAACGCGCCTTGAATCTGAATTACGCCGCATATTTATGATTTGAGGCCTTTCAAACTGCCCTCATTCACATTTGATCCAGGTGCATAGAATTTGCTTCATTTGCAACCATTTTTGCACCTTTATCCAGAAGTAGCATGACTAATACCCATTGTGGAGAATGCCGGTAAATGATCCCTTGTGGAGAGCTGTGGAACCATAAGTGGGATGACAGTGAGAGCTACAGGATGAGAGGGTCAAAAACGTTATCACATGGCTCTCATAGCATGATTGGCTCTAATGCCAGTCATTTCTCTCCTGAAGAGGCATAGTAAGGGTAAATACTGACCGTGGTGAAAAAAATATACCGGACTATTACAGATTGAAGGTGTATTCTTGTGTTGGGTTTTCCATTTTTCAGCCATTCCTTTCTCATGCCTTGGGTCTGTGTCCTGATCTAACATCAGTCTTAACCGTATGCACAGATCTCCTGGCAAGTGAAACACATTTTCCCGCAGGGTCTACCAGTATTTGGCTTCATTCATCTCACTTAATAGAATGATGCTGGCAGCACTATACTTGTTGGCAGGGAAAGTGCAATCTGGGTGATGGGCTTTGTTTGGTTTGCACTAAAAATAGCACCTCTCTCTCAGTCAAGGAGCTCTGCCTTAAGCTCATAAAACCACATCTTATAGCAAACTGTGGGTATATTATAAACTTGGCTTTCTCAGAAGTGGCTTTGGTCCAGCGGATTACCCAAGAAAACCAAATCAGCAATTTTTTAGTAACTCTTGCTTGGAACGATATGTTCTTGAACTCTCAATGTTAGTCACCTCTGATGAGTCCTATTGTTTTTCCATTAGCTCAATCAGTCAGTGGCCTAATCTCTGTAGAATATCCCTCCTATTACCCTTAAATATTACTAACACATTTTACCCTTGGGGTCAATCTGACCCCAGGGATATTTGCCTCCAGAAAATGATTTACATAAAATTGTTGACCAAATTTTTGTGTCAGACACTTTTTTTATTTGTTGAATACATAAATAACCCCTTGATAATGAAACTTACTAGTGAGTTGACCTGTCCTCTTCCGCCACCATCAGGCCAAACTTTTAAATTAGAATTTATTTATCTTGAAAATTTTTCATACAAATCTTCTCAAATTTACTGACAACATTACTGAAGAGGATGAAGCCTATTGGTTTTAGTGATGATATGACCTTTCCTGTAGCGCCACCATCAGGTCAAACTTTCAGTTTTAAAGGTAATGTATCTTGAAAATCTTTCATGAAAATATTTTCTAATTTGGGGTGCACATTCATGACTCTCACAGAGTGAACTATATTGATTGATGTTGGTGACCCCCGCCCTTTCCTCTCATGAACATATTTATTTACTTTTTAATCTATATTTTTTTTTATAATAATAGCAACGTTAAGTCTACCCCACTGTTGAAGTGGGGAAAGGGACCATATTATCTTCCGATTTTTGGAAGGGATCGTGTCTGCTGGTGGTTGAGAGACAACAGGAGGGTCAACATTCTCATTCTCATCAGATGAGGATGCCACAAAATCAGGGTCCTCCTCATCATAATCCTCTGTCTCAGACACATTCTCCTCTATGTCACTTTCACAGTCAAAGGACAGTATGGACCGTAAACCTTTTCCCAGAGGACATTTTCAAGTGAGAGAGTGTGTAGATTGCAGTATACTTTGCTCCTCCCTTATTTTGCATGAACTACCAATGTCCTTGTGGGCATACCCGTCCTCCACAATGCAGGAAATATCAGTTCTACTTCGGCAGGTGTGAGTACAGTAGGTCACACATACACACACCTTCATGCCCATGGTGCGGGAAAGTTCTCATGAGAATATTGTCTCCCCCTCCCCCATGTCACGTTAGCACCAAAAAATGGAAAATTATGGTCCCTCTACTCACTTCAACAACAAGGTAGACGTGCTGCTAAGAGTGTCCCACCGGACACACAGTCAGCCATGTTGAAGCCATAGAGTCATTATTCGAGCTCTTCATATAACCATCATTTGAAAATATTGTACTTGAGATGATAATTTCAGAGGGGAGGCCTGTGTAATTGGAAAGACTTGGATGTGATCAACTCGCAAGCCAACATTGGCTTCCTCATTTTGGCAGGGGTTCACAAGTCAATTTGTTTCCCACATGCCCACATCGGGAGAAGTATGGAAGTTCACGAGGGAATAGTCGTTTTCCCCACCCCCCTGTTATGTATCAACTCTAAAGTATCAACTCTGCACCTGCAGGTGTGGGGATGTGAGGTCACACACACAGACCGACAAGTTTTACACAGCTAAAACAGCTTGGGGTCAAATTGACCCCAGAGGGACACCAAAGCGTGAAACATGTGTTCAGCACGTTGAAAAAATATCATCATGAAAATTTTATGCTTAATCAGCTGTCCCCATCAAATTAGGTCATGAAATATGAAGCAAAAAAGAAAATGTCAACTGTTGTTTTTTGAATGATAAACATTGAATGGGGTCAAATTCACCCAAAGGATAACAGGAGGGATTTGGGTTAAGTTGGGTTGCCCCCCACAAAATCAATGTCGGCAAACTGTTCATCATTAGGTCTGAGAAATATAGAACTCAAAACAAAAAGGTCAGGCAAGGCTCTGGGAACAAAACCGTTTAATGTCCTTTATTGCTACTAGATGGCTCTCACAGCATGTGACAAGAGAATGGATTGTAGAAGCAGGAGCAGTAACCCTGAGCCCATTCAGGAACATTTTATCAGTATAGAACAGGGGTGGCCAAACCTGGTCCTGGGGAGCCGCAGTGTCTGATGGTTTTAAGTGTCACTCAGCACTTGATTGATGAATTAAAGCAGTTGATTACATACTTCACTTATTTCACCTGGTGTCTTAGGTTTAAATCGGGTGAAGAAAACTAAACTCAGCACACCCTGTGGCTCTACTGGACCAGTGTTATCCACCCCTGCTCTATAAGCTTTTATCTGTACTCTCTACTTCTACTTTGTCTGCATTGCAACTACGGTAAATATCCAACCACACTGACAAATCTTTGTAAACACGTAAATTGCTGTCACAACCTCAAAGTCTACTTAATTGGCTCTAGGAGTGTTGTGGGTTGTTCCTGCTAATTGCTTGATTGGCTCATTATTACCAAATTAAATCTTAGACACCAGGTGAGATCAGTTAAGTGAGTAATCAACTACTTTAATCCATCTATCGAGTGCTGAGTAACGCCAAAAATCAGCAGACACTGCGGCTCTTCATGACCAGGGTTGGCCACCCCTGGTACAGAATGTAATAATGTATCTCATTCAACAAGTTACGCAATTCCCTCTGGATATCCTTCTACCAAAGAAATAATAATAATAATAATAATAATATTAGCAGCAGTAGTATTAGTATTGTTATGAAAACAAATAAAAGATAAAACATAGTAAAACTTTACTCCTGATCTTCTGTTGTCAAATCTCTCCCTAAATCTTTCAGATTTATGCCCCCTTCCGCAGTCAAACTGGCATAGATTATAATGTATCGATGAACTATGGCTAGTAAATCCATATTTTATGCATATATTAAGATGAACATTGGTCATTGAAAGCAGCAAACAACACTATGCCAGCTGCATCCCAGAACTTCCAGAAACCACTGTAGTTCATTTTAACCAGGGCTCCTGGCAGCAGGACACGAGACGCCCTCGCTGCCTACCAAGAGTAACTACAGCAGCTAATCAAAACCAGGGCTCCTGGCACCAGCATGCTGAGACTCTCACTGCCCACCGACAGTAACCACAGCAGTTAAATTTAACTGGGGCTGCAGGCACTGGGATGCCACAGGCCCTTGCTGCTCACCTAAAGTATCCACAACAGTTTCTTCTGACCCTAGGTCCTGGTACCAGGGTGCCAGAGGCCCTTGCTCTCCATCCACAGTAACCAAAGAAGTAAATTTTAACCAGAGCTTCTGGCACCAGGATGCCGGAAGCTTACTCTACCCACCTAAAGTAACCATAGCAATTCATTTTAACCAGAGATCCTGGTACTGGGATGCCAGGGGCCCTCAATGCTCACCTACAGCAACCAAAACAGTTCCTTTTAATCAGCATTCCTGGCACTGGGATGCCAGGGACCCTCACTGCGCACTAATGGTAACCACAGCAGTTAGTTTTGACCAGGGTTCCTGGCACCGGGATGTAATGGGCCCTGCTGCCATCTCTGAGTTGCAGCAGTACTTCAGTCCTAATTGGGCTTCTGGCTCCGGGATGCAAGTGCTACCAAGTGCCAGCTTTCAAGAACCACAGCAGTGCCCTTTAGCCGGGGCTCCTGGCACTGGGATGCCAAAGCCCCCTCGTTACCTACTTCCTTCAAATACTGCGGTTGTCTGAACTCGAGCTCCTGGCACCAAAATGCCAGTGCCCACTGCAGCACACTTCCAGCAACCATAATAATTTGCCATGGCAGGAACTACTGGCACTGGGAATCCAGCACCCAATATCTCAACTTCACCCAATGCTTCATTTCTCAAAGGCGAGCCTCCATCTCTCTCAACATAAATCTTTTATTCCATCACCCTTGGACCTCAATTAATGTACCATGACTGGAACCTCCCACAATGGCATCCCAGAACACTTACCACGGGCTGATGGTCCTCCGAAATGTATCACCTCTACATTTCTTCCAATCTTAGAATCGCCCAATCTCGTCCCAAATAAATGGAGGTTTTTGGTGGTTTGGCATGCCTGGGTGCTACAGCTAGTTTCGTATCATATTTTCCCCAAACTCAACGGCGACAAAGTCTGCCCCTTGTCTCCCAGTGTCTCCCAGTCTCCCAGTGTTTCCGTCAATTTAGTTTGGTCAAGTTTTTGTTTTCTAGTTAGCCACTCCTTGAGGGTACTTCGGTTTCCCCCTGCCTTTGGCCGTGTACCTTAGTTTTCTCCCAGTTGTTCAGTGCAGTGCTGTGTGTGTGTGTGTGTGTGTGTCTTTCTGGATCCTGCTTCTGGTGTCCCCTTCAATACTTCCAAACAGCGCTTGCTAGACTTCTTCACCCAGTGCATCCTGGTGGCAGCTCACCCCTCAGTAAGTGGTGCACAATTAGCTGACCAATGCACATGATGTAAAAGATTACAGGACTCATTGGACAGATTGCTCCAAGGTCCAGTCCTGACACTCATGTACCTATCGTAGGCGCTTTCAGTGGTGAACCAGGCTTAAAATGGGCACTAGGATTGATCTGCATCTATCAAGTATTATATGCTGCAGGTTGCAATACACTGCGCATTTTGATGCATTACTCTCATAAGCAGCATGGAAATTCTCTGCATCTTCTTCCACGGTTGTCCCTCTGTCAGTTTGGACCAGACAAAATAGGCTTCATGCCCTCATGCATCAATCAGCCCTGGGCACCCAACATCCTGTTGCTGGTTCATGGTTCATACATCCTTAGACCACTGTCAATAGTTATGCATCACTGCTGACTAGCAGCACCCCAGAAGGCTTGCCACTCGTCAGAGATGCTCTAACCTATTCGACTTGCCATAACAATTTGGCCAGACCATAAGAACTGACTGTTTGCTTACCGTTCTAGGTCTTTCTGCAGACCTCAACATGTGCTGTTGTCACAGTTACAAAATAATCAAAATAATTTGCTTCAGCTGTGAGTGGTTGAGTGAGTTTGGGCTCATCAGTCTATTTGCACACACACACACACACACACACACAGACACACACAGACACACACACACACACACACACACACACATACATATCCTCAAAAACTCTAAAGATAGCCAAAGGATTAGATCCAGCCTTCCTCCAGTGCCACTGTAACAGCATGCCAGCAGGCACTACAGCAGTGCTCTGTTGATGCAGGACAAGCTCAGAGGACCTCTTACCACTGATATGCACTAATCTTGGAAATCACTGGAAATTCACAATATTTTCTACATATGATTATTTTTCTGATTTATTCATTAAAAAGTGCCACACTTGCAAATATCTCCAGGAGTAAACTGAATAATGAGCTGAATCAAGGGGCCCCATATAAATTGTTACATTAATGGGAACAATTGACCCCAGACAGCCAGAGGAGTGGATAGCAGAGTCCTTTGGCTTCTAACAGCAGCAGGCTACGAAGCACACACAGTGTTGAGCTGCATTCTACTTGGCAGCAGAGTTTGCTAGAGTCAAAGTGAATAATATTATTCTACATGGAGTGCAAGAGTGCAGTATACTAGGGATACTGTGTCAAAGTTGAAACATGTTACATATAGAATGTTATTGTATCCAAAAGTCCTGTCCAAATATTTGTTACTGTACTGTAGGTTGATTACTTTCCACTGACATAGAGGGCGGTTCATACAGTGTCCGTGCTACAGCAAGTGGCACTGACAGGTGGCAGCACCCGCCAACCAGCAAAACGCAATGACATATGGACTTAAGAATAAAGAGTAAATCCATCACTGATCCAAATAAATTGATAATTTTCTAATGAGTCTCATGCCATGCCACAACTGCACGAAAATGCGATTATTTTTCAGAGCGACATGCACCGATATTTTGCCCGTCTATTCCATCAGATTAGCGGAACTAAGAATCTAAGATGTTTTTTTTAAATCTGCTTTTGAAAAGGAACACAAGCTTAAACATTGCACCTCTCTTAGTGTAGTGACAAGCTTACAGAAATGAAAATATTCCACTTCAACTGGACAGGTGATACGCCTACAGGTACAGCATTCAGTGTCAGCTCCATGCGCCTGTTCTTGAGTCACCCTTGTTTTACTTATGTCTTTGAAAAAAATAAATAAATAAACGGAAACTTTCTTGTTTGAGCTCAAGTGTTTTACCCGAACTAAAAGCCAGGTGGTAATTCACCTGCACACTGCCCACCTTAACATACTGTCGGTTACTTCGCAGTAACAATTTCGGACGGACAAAAAAATAACGGATGTGTAAGACAGTGAAGTGAATAATTAATTCATCTCCCATTCCCCATTCCTCCTCTCTATGCAGGGCTCCTCACCTATACGCCATCGCAGTGCGGCTTGCAACCGAGTCGGCCAGTGATAGGGAATACTCGCGCAGGTACAGCTCCAAACGTCGATGCTCCATCAGGCGCTGTGCTGCAGCGAGGATCTGAGATGCCAGGCTCCCCGGCTCACCCTTCGGTCCTGGGCCCTGTCCAGCCCGTCCCCGTGTCCCCAACTTTGCCGACGTCAACGCAGATTTCTTAGGCTTCTTGCCAAAGCCATATAGTTCATCCACAGTGTATTTGCCCCCTTTGGCTCCAATACTGGCTCCGGCTGCTCGTCCCGCAAACATGGCTAAGAAACCTATAGACAAACTCCTCCAATTCTCGTGAGGTATAGTTTTCCTTACTCAAATGGGATAGCGAGAGACATCATAGAAACATGGACGTTTGGTAAAAAAAAAAATGACTTGGACAAAAGCATTTTGGAGTCAGCATGTTAGATTTGCAGATATCATGGAGTTCGCAAATGTTGTGAATCCTGCAGTGTTGGCCCCCATCAAAGTTGTGTAAAAGCTTTCCGCCTCAAAATTTATTGACAAAACAACTACTTTTTTTGTTTTTGAAAAAAGTTTTTAAAAATAGGTAAAATAGACAACATACAAATTCCATTAATGACAATGCCAGAAAGAAAAGACGTTGCCTGAGTCCGTTCAGTGTAGTCCTTCTGCCTGAGATCCTGAAGTGAAGGCAGACCATTGACTTCCTCCACTGTTACGGCCCAGCGTTCAAGGTCTTAGTCTAGAGGACTCTCAAAAAGTTCATGCTATCAGTCTCTTGGCTGAAACTTTCCAGTGATAGTGGATAATAAGGATCAGGCAATAATCCGTCCTTTCTCTCTCCCTTTGTTGAACACAAATAACTCACCCTTCCTCTTTCCACAGTCCCCTCAAAAATCTATATTAGATGAGAATTGATCCAGTGGCACTTTTATAAATGCAAATGGACACATCTGTAAGAGTCAGTAAAGTGGAATCATCCGCAATCCATTTGTCTCTGTCTGTAATTCTCATTCTCTCTCTTTCTCTCTCTGTCAGAATGAATGACAGCATGGGATTAGCATAAATATCTTTCTGTTCATAAAAGGTTTAAAGCCGCAGCATGCGTTGGCCCAGATTAGCAGAGGATGGGGAATAAAGGGGGCATGTCCAGGCAGGGCACCCTCTCCTCCCAAACACGCTGAGCATTGTGGGATTGATTTACAGTTGCAATCAAAATAATTCAACCCCAGCCGCAAATTAGGTTTACTAGCAAAATGTATAAACGTTCAGCTGTTTGCAATGAACAAATCGGACAAGAACAATTTAAATGGCTCAACACAACAACTTTTAATGACTACTACGGGGGAAAAATTACTCAACCCCCTCATGACAAGCATCTTTAATACTTAATAGAGCACCCTTTTGCCTCTATGACTTTCTGGAAATGTGATGCCTTGGCAGTCAACAGCTTCTGGCAGCATTCCTAAAGAATCTTAGCCCAGTCCTCAGGGACAATGGCCTCCAGTTCACTAATATTCAAGGGTTTGCGTGCTGCAACTGTCTTCTTCAAATCCCAGCAGAGATTTTTTATGGGGTTCAAGTGAAGTGAATGTGATGGGCACTCTAGAATATTCCCAAGCAACTTCTGAAACCAAGCCTTGGTGGATGTTGAGGTATGCTTATCATTCTCCTGTTGGAAGGTCCAATGATGCCCAAGCATCAGCTTCCCTACAGAAGGCATGATATTTTCTCCTTTGATATCCTGGTATGTGACTGAATCCATCTCGCCCTCCACACTTTGCCAGTTTCTAGTGCCAGAGGAAGCAAGGCAGCCGCAGAGCATCAAACAGCCCCCACAATTCTTCACTGTAGGCAGGGTGTACTTTTCAGCGTATGCTTCTTTATTCCTCCTGCAGACATACCACTGATTCATTAGCCGAAAAGTTCAGGTTTTGTTTCAGCATTCCACAGAACAATACCCCTAAATGTCTGTGGCTTATTTATATGGTTTTGAGCATATTAGAGCTTGTGCTTTTGGATCAGTTGTGGTTTGTGCCTTAGAGACCTTCATCGTTTAGTATGCGCCCCACTGTGTGACCTGAAACCTCAGTGCCTCCTGCCTCCAAGCCTTGCTGAGGGTCTCCTGTAGACACCTGAGGGTTTTTGACCACCTGTCCCCTCAGGAATCTGGTGGCAGCCATTCATAGCTTCCTCTTTCTGCCACATCCTGGTACTATAGCCACTCTTCCTTAACTCTTAACTTGCAAACTATGCTTCCAACTTTATCTCTACAAACATTCAGCACCTGTGCTACCTTTCTGTATCCTTCTCCTTGCTTGTGCCAGGCAATGATCTCCTCTATGAGCTTTCTGGACAATTCTTTTGACAGCCAAATTTCTGATATGCATTCAAATGTCCCTGTCAACAAACCCCTAGCAAGTGCAAGTATTTGATGTGTTTTATCTCAAGCAAACCTGATGCAACTAATTAAGCTCTTGATTAGCTGCATTCGGTGTGCTTGAGACAATACCTGACTTGCAAATATGCTCTTATGGCAGGGAATTTAATCATTTTGAGAATGCAGTAGTCATTAAAAGAGGAATTTTGAGTTAAATTTGGAGAAACCACTTGTAATATTAGTTGTGTTGAGCTATTTAAAATGTTCTTGTTTAATCTGTTCATCATAAACAGCTGAAAGTTTGTAAATTGTGTCAGTAAAACCAATTTGCAATGGGAGTTGAATAATTATGATTACAACTGTATATCTATCTGGACATCTGCAAGCGCCTCTGCATGCAGGGGACCAAAACCTATTGTGCAAGACCACAGGTGAAACCAAAACTAATATACTGACATACTGTTAAATATGCCAATGGTAAGACAAGATAACTATACTTTCAGTCAACAAAGTACACCACTGTACTTTAAGAAGCAAAATAGCTCGTCACCAGGGCAGTACTCTATAGTAAATAACATATATACATATATACAGTTTTAGCCCCTGAGAGGATTCACATATTTACTTGAATATCCAATAATTAACCATTGGGAGTTTATTAGTGTAGACTGTACCTTGCGTGACAGATGTGAACTACGATTATAACCCTATTTCTGAGTATGAATGGCATATCAATTCAGCTAACAGCTTTAGTTCACTTTGGTCTCTAATTATCGATAATTCCGTGTCTGCAAGTTGAAGCTAGGGCAGGCAGTGGTTGGCAGTATTGCTTCAGGGCATAGATCCACTGTGTTTTGGTTGGTGGTAGATCAATGTTTCAATTGCAGCCTCATGAATGAGAGAGCTAGGCACATGTGGACTGTATCAGTGCTTTCCAATGCTACTTCTTTTCACCATTTGTCTAGCGCCATCCTCTCCCAAAACTACAGTGCAAAGCCACTTCCTGAAAAACACCTTATTTTCATTTGATTTTGCCCTTTTCCATGAGACCGCATCTGAATACAGGTTCTGCTCATTTATTCAATTATGACATACAAATGGTAAAGCCTAAAATAGTCGGAATAATCTACCATTGACAAACGAAAGGTGAGGTGGATGGATTCATGTGCAGAACACCTGTATCGTGTACGTGTACGTGTGTGTGCATATTTGTGTGTGTAACATGTGTATGCGGTGCAATTAAAGGATTTATGAATAAACATTTTGCACTGAAGAATGTTTTAGTCTAATGTGCAACTGAAAGGCAGTCAGTGATTGCACAATAAACAGATCAAACCCAGCACTAAGCTTGCCATACTTATTATTCCCAAACACTGAAATTTAAGCCCTGACTATGTTTTTTAATGATTTCTCTAAAGCTCTTAAATTGTTTTATTGAACAATAATTCCATGAATACCAGACTGGATTTAGTAATTTACAGGCAATAAAATTCTTTTATCCTTGAAATTAGTTTCCTGAAGCACATTAATGAGTAATAAAATCTACTCACAGAGAGATTTTTAACTGACAAATTGGTTCCTCATCCCAATACATGCAAATAGGGAGGAAATATGCGACAAATATTCTTCTTTTTATTTGACCATAAAAGAATTTGCCAATAAATATTCCTTAGACAGTGTTATTTTGAGCTCTGATAAAAACAACAGTCAGATTATATGTCTTGGCTTCAGACCTAGGTCTTCGGCTCGGTCGGCTAATTGTTTTTCTTGCCGTGTGAAGTGATTAGTAAAAGACAAGGCTGTGCAAGCTTTTCCGAAAGGGGACGGAGTGAGAGCAGGTTTTTGTTTCAACTTAGTATTAGAAGGACCATCCAGTATAATAATAATTATAAATATATATATATATATATATATATATATATATATATATATATATACACACACACTACCGCTCAAAAGTTTGGGATCACTTGCAAATTTCTTTGTTTTCCAAAGAAAAATACATTTTCATGCATTTCACAAACATTTTTATCCATTTCACAAACGATTAAAATTAATTAGATTTTCAAAGAATGATCTACATTTTTGCATAGAGGGCTATTATCAGCAACTGTCAGTCCTCTGCGTCAATCTCCCGGTATGGATGCTAATCCAAGTTAGGCATTTTGTAAGGCTGATTGATTATTAGAAAACCCTTCTGCAAATGTGTTGCACAGCTGAAAACTGTTGAACTAATAAGGGAGCGCAAAAGGGCGCATGGCATTCTTGAGGTTGGTTTAGTACCTGAAGCATTAGCAGTTGTTTGTCTGTTTACAGGCTCAAAATGGCCAGAAAGAAAGAACTTCCTTTAGAAACCCGCCAGTCTATTGTGCTTCGAAAAAAAAAGGGCTATTAAATGCGAGAAATTGAAAACTTAAAATCTCTTACCATGCTGTTAGCTACTCCCTTCAGAGAGCAGCACAAACTGGCACTAACAAGGACAGAAAAAATGAGTGGGAGGCCCTGCTGCACAACTGTGCAAGAAGACAAACTACACACTCTAAGATATTTAAGACAAAGATGCCTCACAGGTTGTCAACTAGCAGCTGCGCGAAATAGTTCCCGTTTAACACCAGTTTCAGTATTAACAGTGAAGGTGGTTTTTTTTTTGATGAAGGCAAAGTTTGAAGTACATATTCATAATTTTCCATTAAAATCATTACTTCTAAATCAGACAATGTCTCACTCAGCATATTCTGTTCATTTGCAGTATTTCCTATTCAGACTAATTTCATGTGTGTTTTCATGGAAAACAAGAAAATTTCCAAGTGATCCCAAACTTTTGAGAAGGAGTGTGTGTGTGTGTGTGTGTGTATATATATATATATATATATATCACTTTTTCAGTTCTTGTACACATACATTTCAGTATCCGGAATGCTTTTACCAATCCCCATTGGTGATGTAGAACAGCCCAGTCATTTTTTTTTTTGTGTGTGTGAGCTGCCTTTTTCATACAACATGGTATTTGGCATGACATTCAGATTTGGCTCCTCTTCCAACATCGCATGTAGGCTCATGAGAATTGTTCTGCCCCTAATCTGAATATCTCCACCCATGGCTTATTTCTTATGGAAACATCCCAGCATCAATCGGTAAAACCTTATAACTACCGATATCCGATGTGTGCTCTCCACTTTTTGTCTGACTGCTTTATACTACTAACCTGGGTCAGTACAACACCGGGCAGGCAAAGAAATTAGTATTGAAGGGGTCCTGTTATACTTTTTGGAAGATAGAAGAAGCAGTAGATTTGATTTACTGTCAAGAAGAATCCATACCTGGCTAGTGCGGTAAGTGTTTCCATCCAAGTGTAAGCTTTCTTAAATGTGTAAGGCTTGGTTGCTTATGTCACTTGTTAGCTAGCTGCCTAAGAGCCAATATCAGATTTAGCTAACTTAGCTAGCATCTATGCATTACCTCTAATCATTGCGGTTTATAAGCGAGTCAGTAACCTAGCTAGCTACTAAATTGTGTATGAGTTTAGAAACCGCTGCTAGTTCAGTCAGAAGCAATGTACAAGACATGATGATAAAACAAGTTTTTCTCGGTTATCGTTTTTATCAGTTTATTTTTGACCTCTTCCACCCCGCACCTGCCATTGAAGGGATTCTAGCCTTACTCGCACCTCGTCTTACAGTGCATTTCTTCTCCTAAACCATTTCCAGTTACGTTTCCTAATTAGCAACTAAGATTTTATTTGTTCACTTTCGAAGAGCAATTGGTAGTTTTACTGTCCATTTCCCTTAGCTTGCATTATTTTGCTATTGCAATAGTTATCAGTTAATTTCTTATCCACATTAATAGTGACAGTTAATGTCTTTTGAAGCTTTTGAATTCCTGCAGTTCACAAAACTCTATTTTTTTTTCTGCGTCAGAAACCAATCAGCTTGATTCGTCCCAGAAAATGTTTGAAAAAATTGTTTTTTTTCTGACTCACCCTGCAAAAAATGTGCTATAGGAATCCTATAGGACAGTTCAATAGAATTCTATAGAACTTTAGTACCTCAAGTCCTATATAAATAAAGTTCTATTGAAAATAGAACCATAGAATTTTCATAGAAAATCTCTGGAGGACTGTTTTTTTCCAGTTTGGCATCTTCAATCCCACCCAAATTTGGAAAGCAATCACAAACAAAGCAACCATTTTATATTACATTTCCCAACAATCCTTTCCCAACTTGCATCCCTGTAGCACAATGACCACTACTGTGCCACTCTGACTAGGGCTTGAACCCAGACACTTCTGCTCCGCAATGCGGTGCTTTAACCAAGTGAACCACATTGTATTCAAATTCATTCTAAATCTGTATATAATCTGCAATCACATGCATGTGAATGGAAAGGAATAATTTTGATTGAATTTTCGAAATTAAGGGAAAAGTTCAAAAGGCCAAACTTTCAACATAATTCTGTCTTCGTAAGCAAAAGAGGAACACAAGTTTTCCATTATAGGATAATAAAGTTGTAATGCCTTATATTTATATTTATGAATTGCTGCCGAGGAAATGGTAAGAGGTCTGCTTAAACCGTAACTGAACTAGATGATGCGCACTCTATAGAGATGCTAACCCACGTCTCCTGTAGACCTTGACCTTTCGACCTCAAAATGCAAATTTGGACAGGGTACCCTAGGATCACCCACCCCACAAAGTTTGGTCATCCTAGCTTCAGTGGTGGCCGAGCTGTCGCGCAGACAGACAGACACACAAACACAGACGGTGCTAAACTGTATACCCACGCCGCCTTGTCGGGCGTGGGTAAATACTACTAAGTCTTGTCAGTCAATCAATCGTGTGATCAGAGAATCAATGAGTAGGTATGTGCCTGGTACCCCATGTGCTTAAGCAAACCTTAAAGTTAAAAGGGACACAATTTCCTTGCTACTTCAGTACCGTGGATATCACTGCATATTGCACATTTTCATACCATTAGTCTGGTTTCTCACTTCTAAATGTGAGGATTTACAAAATGGACCACACGTGAGAACCAATAAAATGCAAAAAGGAGGCTTTATTTCTGAAGGGGGAAACCCCCAACAGAGCAGGCAACAGTACAGACTCCACAATCCAAAATCAGAATCCAATGGGCGAAATCCAGAATCGTAACCAGGACACAAAACAAGAAGGCGGTGAAGTACAGGGAGTAGGCAAAAATTGAATGTCAAGGACGGTCCAGTCAGAAAGATAATCACAATGGGTGCAAGGCGAAATGAACGTGGCACAAGTAAGCATGAGAGAACGATCTGACAAAGCAGTGCTGTGAAGAGACACCTAATATACACTTCAGGGAGGTCACATGATAACAGAACACAGGTGGAAGCAGTGAGACTGATTACAAGCGAGCAACACATTAGGGAGAACCTGATCACATGAAATTGGCAGAAGCCAAAACGCAGACAGGGATCACGGGACAAACCTATAGACAAAGATACAGCTCCGGTCAAGGAGTTCTACCGTGCACAGATACTAAGAGAAAGGAAAGCCTAATAAGGTGTGGAGATTCCACTGAAATGCAGCAGCGAAGATTAGGGAGAGACAAGGGGCGGTGATAAGAATAGGGCGAGTGCTGAGAGCTTGTTAATCAATCAGTAAGTGCAGCTATACAATCCCGAGTGCTCGTTAATAAGGCAGTCTTATAGACAATGTTAGTCTTAGTTAGTAAATTAACAAAAGCAACAAACTGTTAGTATGTGTTAGTAATATAGAAAAACCAAGGGGAAGGAAGAAACGAGATGGGGAAGGAAGATTGAAACCAGAAACCATTAAATCACCTGAAGGAGTGGTACGCATTACTGGGGCTGAGAGCAAAGACAGGAACAAAGACAAGACAGGGGGAGACAGAGTGCAATGCATGGAAAAATCAAAACATGGCCTGGAATAAAACTATGGCTATAAGTAAAACATGGAAAATTGAAACTAAGACAATGCATGAACAAATAAGCAACTAAAACACAATACATATTTCTAAGGAATCGTCAGACACGGCAATGATAAACATAAGACAAACATACACATAAGGCAGTCAGAACAATAGCAAGGCAAGGTAAGGCAGAACCAGAATCACAACACTAGAACCCAGGTACACATATGGTAAAGTGACCCTTCGACAGAGCATTGCAAGGATTCATAAGATTTATTTTCATTTTTATTTAACTCTTATTTAAGAAGTCTTTCCCATTAAGCTTTTGTTCTATTAGAAGGTCCTGAAGACCATCAAAGTCCTATAGAACAGGTTTTTCAACTAGGGTGTTCTATTGGAAGGCTTTATAGAACAACAATGATCTTATAGGACTTTCTTTTCAATAGAGGTGCTCTACAGGTTTCTAGAAAATTCCTATAGAACACATGGAAAATCCTATTGAACATGCTGTTCAACTAAAATGTTCTATAGAGTTCCATTGATGTTCTATAGAATTCCATAGAAGTCCTTTTGAACATTTTTCGCAGGGCAGGTCTGCGTGTTAAGTTACCAATAAGCTGTTTTGCCATTAAAGATTAAGACATGTAGCTTTGAATCAAAGAGGCTACAATATGAGAATGCATGGGCAGTAATTAAGGGAAATTTCTCGAAATTCAATCTTGAAGTAAAATGTTATGTGGTAAATGCTGCTGACAATGTATTAAAATAAGGTTTAGATATTGTTTCTGATTAATTAATTCGATAATTTCTGTTCATTCCATCTCATTTTGTGGCCTTCCAACAACTTTCCCAGCGGCTGGACTTTAAAGACCTCTTCAATGATTTTGCTACCGTGAAAGTTTGATGCATCACTTGCAATTTAATTGAATTTCAAACTTTTGTCGAACTTTCACAATGCACTAATAACCAATTTACTAAATTATTCAATTAACAACGCTTTGACGTAAGAAGTGTTGGTAATTTGATAAATTAATTATTATCACATTGCCGCAATAAGTGTGGAATGGCTCATTTATGCAAATATAGCCTATTCTTATAAATACTGAAAAAACTTTGATTAAGTGCATGCTTAAATTAGGTTGCACTGCTGAAAAAAATGGCTAAAACAGGAGACTGAATTCGGCAAAAGTTTTGGGTTAATTTTTTTCTCCATTGCTACAATATCGCCTTTATGTATGTTGTCAATGCACCCCATCAGTGATCTCTGTCATTTCTTAATAATTACAGGCTTATATATTGGCCTAGATTATTCAGTAAATAAATTGTGTGATTGTTAAGCAAGCAATCTTAAACAGGAACACTTTGAAAGCATTTAAGGGTCAGAGGCTCTCCGCATGCCATTGAAAATCTTGTAGCGCTGGCTTTTCCGCTAGCGGTGTGTTGGGGTTTAGGATGTCAATGGAGTTGGTTGCTGCTATGCAGTTGTGAGCTATGGCTCATTCTTAATGTTAGAAACTAAATTTCAAAGGTTGTAAAACTATTATGGTGACTGCACGTCACATTTCTGTCAATGTAATGACCATGTTTGACTAGCCAGCAGATGTTAGCTACCTTTTCCATTCTCATTGTGTAGTTTAAAACATAGCTAGCGACTTATTTAGTCATCTGAATTTAGAGAATTTCCAGTGGTTAGGGATTATGAAATCGTCACCCTGCATAGACACGATGGGTCTGTTCACTGGCCAATTAGAACACAGCGTATTGAACTGAGGGGACGCCCAGTCAGAACTGCCCATTTTTCGGAGGGTTAGGAATGCAGGCATCAAATTACCGGACACCAGAAATCTTGGATTTTTTTTCCTGGACATTTAATGTACTTCCTTTTCAAATATCCAAGAATATTCCAACTTCAAAAAAGTACCATTATATGTCTCCATTAAAATAACTGATTGAAGTAATTAACCGGTCATGTTTCTCAGCAAAACCCTTGATAAATAGATTCAACTGAATTAGTGTAGGCCTTAAACAAAAACCTGTTCCTGCACTGATCGAGGTCTGGTAAGGTTAGAAGCCCCAGGGTTGAAACTATGGTTTGAAACCTGTAGTAAGCGTTGGACAATCGATGGGTGTAAAATGAGTTTGGTAAGCATGTTTAGGAAAAAGGGCTATATCAAAAACGCTACTGGATTCTTCTCAGGTAAGTAGGCTAAAACAATAGTATTCCATTTTACAAATCACAGTAGCACTTCGCTGGTGATGCTGGGCACTTTTACATATTCAAATATCTAAATGCGTCAGTGCACGTACCCAGACTGATTTACATGCATGGCAGACACACAGGTCTCACCTGAGGGAGAGTGTTTGCTCATTAGACACATGTAGTGCAGAACAGCAGTATTTTTCACACACGGGTCACTGAGGTTGTGCTAAAGCCCTGCATTGTATGGGGAAGGTCTGTCGCTTTGGGCAAGTTGTTCCACTCAAACACAGTGCAGTGGTCCTGGGGAGACTGATGAACAGTGAATGGGCATGTGCATGCAGAGCGAGATCATTAGCTATAGTACAGTATGTTGTGATCCGAATTCTGAGCTCAGTACATTACTTCAAACCTATTCAGGATTCAGTCAGTGTTCATGGAGTGGTTTGGGTGTTCTTTAACCTGAGAAGCTTCACAGCAGGCCAAATACTTTGCGTACAACGTGAAACAACTATCGTTAAATATCGCTGACAATACAGGGAAAGATTGATTGTCCATTTTACAAATAATGTTATATGTTATGCTTCCAGTCTTTATGCAATTCTATCAGCTCAATAAAAATCAACACCACAAAAAAAAAAAAAAAAAAATTAAAATGAAGTGAATCAAAGAGGATGATTTGTGTTGATTAAGCACGTTTTAATGATTTGTAACCGATGTCCACAACCAGTAACCTTTTTTTTTTTTTTCAGTGTAGCCTGGCTCACTTTCATTCTGCGCAATGCAAAATCAACAGTTGATGGATGCAAATTTCCACCTATCCACTGACCAGCTCTGGATATTTTTAATGTCCACATGGAAGAAAATGATAATATCGCAGATTGAAATGAATAAGCTGACGGACCTCCAGAGGTGGATGTGTAATTGTTTGAAGAATAATATTGTTAGTCACTTCTTAAAACAAAGCTGATATATGCATTTGAAATTCAAGCAAAAGTACGACTTATTCTCGTAAAGCAAAAACCTGGTTCCTGTTGACGCATATCTGCTCTTACTCCATCAGCATGGCCCTCATTGTACTGTCTTATTAAACATTTAATATGTTTCCATAGCATGGCTATGAGAAAATAAGAATTGCACGTGAGCCTTCTTTGCCCAGGCCCTCTGAAGAGCTCGCATGGGGTTTGATTTGACACTGACAGAATCTGACAGGTCTGCTTGTGAACTGTACACGAGCATTCCATACTGTACAGTACTGCAGAATCCAGTTCTACAATCACAGAGCGCAGTTCCAGAGTAATTCATCTTCACCAGTTGATTCGTTTCATCTCCCTGTGTGTTTTGATGTGTGTTCTACTATTGTATAGCTGGGTCTTTTTTGCAGTTGTTGTCTTTTTCTATCCAGCCTGAATGCCTATCCTGAGTGTCAAGGTCCATTCAATGACAGACTAGGCGGAGGCAGCTTTGAAGAGAACTGATCATCCGGATTTATATTGCATTCTGTAATCGCTCCTTTAATTGTCCACAAGCACACTAACAGCTGGGCATTACTAAATCTTCATTCCATTTTCCATAACAGTTACACCAGCCTCAGAGCGGGGGACTGTGCAGCCTCAGCAGGAGTAACGTAAGGTTATTGCAGCATTGAATAAGTTGATTACCCAGTTTCATCACATTTTCATCACACTGTGATGCTGAGCTTGACTTTTCACTGCTCCTCAGGGCGAGCAAAAAGACAAGTGCAGCTATAGAAAAACATGGGAGAATAAACCTTACCACTGCAAACACCATCCTTTAAAAAATAAAAAAAAGCATTATTGATGGACAAACATGAGTGAACAATCTTTGCCACTGCACAAACTTCCTTTAAAAACATTTTTGAAAACCTCATTATTGAGGGATAAACATGAGGGAATATACTTTGCCAATGCAAAAACTCCCTTTAAAAGCAGTCAAAAAAACAGCATTATTTACAGATATGCATGAGGGAATGAACTTTGCCAGGGCAAAATCTAACTTTAAAAACAAACACACAAACAAACAAAGAAACAACAAAAAAAAAAACATTATTTCACAATGCCACCCATGGTTTGTGACATTATGCATCAAAATAGCCTCTTGCAGGATAGCATACCCCTTTTCCCAATTTGCCAGCAGACTGATGCAGCTAAATTGAAAAGATTTTCTTCTGTGCCCTTGACCAAGGTGCCTCACCTGCTTTACTGCAATAAAAGCCATGGGAATAAATCTGTGGGCTGGTAAGTCAGCTCAGATAAGCTTCAGCTGAGTTCATTAAAATGCAGTGGAACACTGCTGACTCAGTGTAGAAAAAGTGCTCTCTGTGGGCACAAGCGTGGCCCAGCGACCACCTCAAGAAAACCTCCAAGAATCAATGTACTTCTCCTCGACAGGTTATATAACTCCATTCAAAACAAGATTCGTGTTATTCTGCTCATGCACGGGGCCCCCTACTGCCTGTTCACATTTTAGATTCTAAACAGAAAAGACAACTTCAACAGATTATTCTACAAACATCCGCACTACCTGTGCTTTGCTGTCTGCAAACAACTGCATTTTTAGTCATAAAAATCATTTGAATTTTTTGTCACAGTGCTCTTGCATCTATTCCTGTCATTAACGAACCTCAATGTGCATTATGGTATGGGGTTCCTCAAACCTCCCCCTTACACATGAGCACACATCTGGCAGCTGGAAAGAGGTTAGCTTTCATTTATACTGAAGAACACTGGTATGATCGCATACAGAGGTTCTCAGAACCTCTTGCATTCCACTGCTTATGAAAGATGAGAAAGCCAAAGGCCAGCCATACTTCACAGTTTTCACAAATGCAGACAAACCAAATATATTCAATTGGATTATCTAAGGAAAAGTGAATTTAGTCAAGGACTATGCCTAAAACCAGCCCAGTGTCCTCACAAGCTGAGCAGGGGGTCAAGGCCTTGATGGAAACAAAACATCTCACTAATACTCTCTCCCTAGAGAAAATTGGGATCCAACTGGGCTGATTATTTGCATGAAAAAAAAAAAAAACATAAATGGCAGGTTTGTTCATCACCACTTTTTCATAGCAATAAGAACTGAGGCAGTAAGCCATAATGATATGAATGAATTTGACGCAAATGTTACTGCATGTTCAATAGAATTTGAGTTGACACACTATGCAAATTTTGAAATTGTAGGGATTGAGCCATTTTGACAACTGAGAACTACTGAACAGTGAGGCTGTATTATGGGGTTGAAAAGCAAATATGGACACTACTCCACCACATACAATGTATCTACTTTTTCTATTAAACTATTCAGTCACCCAGCATTTTTACTTATACTGGTCCTCTGTAATCTGCTGGGGTACAGAGGGTTGGCTATAATATGCACTAACCACATACACTTGTCACAGCTCAGTATATTTTGGCATATATTTTTAAATAGGTGTTTGCATCCTTACCACTATTTTACTGATGTTCATTTGTGGAAAATAAATATTGCTTATTGACCAAGAGGACAGTAAAAATACTGCTGATGTCTTTGCTTTCTGCTAATTAGATATCAACCCAACTGAAAAATAGCCACTGATTAGGTTCTCATTTCATTAAATTTTTTTTTTCTCCCTGAAAAATATTGCAGTATTAGCTTCAGGTTCATTGTTATAATCGGAATTCACTGCTGTATCTTTAAAAAAAATGACAAGGTTTAGTAATGGACAAATTTTGAGACGCCATCTCAGATATTGTTCTGATAAAATATAGTAAATTTCTCACTCCATGAAATGAGAATTCCAATTGCTTTTTCTCCCTTATTTTATAAACACAGTGCTTTGCTAGATTAGTTTTTGCGTGCATTGTTCCTGAGGAAGGAAAATTATTGAACCAAATAGATAAATTGTTGAGACAAGATTTTGCCTCTGGCAGCAATTATCCAATTCAATCATATCTTTTCTCTGCTGACTGTGAGCTGTAAACCAGAACTGAGCAGGAATGCGCTGAAGGTTCTTGCCAGTTGAAAATATGAAAGATTGTTCCAAAGAACATCCATCAAAAGCAGCAGTATTCAATTGCATCTGAAAAGGGTGTGTGCAAGGTCAGGTTTTTATGTCATGGTTATGGTTTTTGGTCATATTTATGTTCAAGTTCACTGTTCATGATTTTGTCTTTTATTTATTCTTTTTGGTTATTGTAATAATCAGGTTTTTAGTTCATTCCATTTCTCAGTTCCATTGCACTTGTCTCCCCTGTCTTGTGATCTAGTTGGTTCAGTCCGTCTACCCGGTTTGCGCGCTCACTTACTTTGGGTGATTTAAATTAACTCTGGTGTTTAATATATTCTTTCGATTCTCATTTACTTCCTTCGTCTTACTGTTCTGATTACTAACAAAACTAACATTTGTATTTTGTATCATAGTCTACTAACACAACTAATCCGTGTATATAGATAAATAACTTACTAACGAGCACTCTAGGTTAACCTGTAAAGTTGCACCGCTTTTAATTTATACTAATTTCCTCTCAGCAATCGCCCTGTTCTAATATTCGCCTCTCGCTCAGCTTTACCTGTCTCCCTCTGGATTTCTCGCACGTGCCTAAGTACTTTCCTTCACTCGTTATCGGTGCATTTAGAACTCCTTGACCGGAGCTGTTTAAATGTCATAGGCTGTCTGTGTGATTCCCGTCCGTGTCTTGGCTTTCGCCAGTTTTCATGGTTAGGGTTTCCCTCATGTGATTCTAACGTTGTAATTAGTCTGATCCAGCTCACCTGTTTCCTGTGTGTATTGACATCCCATTCAGCATATTACTTCAGCTTGTTCTTCAACCAAGACTCGGACACAGCAGGTAAAATCAGGTGTATTACTGTGCAGACAAACAGAGACCTGAACTCTCGCTGGCTCTTTAAGGCTAGATATCTAGTGTTAATAGTAAATGCCAGCAAGAAAAGCAAATAATTCTCAATTCAAACTGAAAGCACTAAATTAGGGATAAATTCCTAAGCCAGAAATCTTAGCGGAAAATGACTGGTTCAATAAAAATCAAATGGTAGAGACCCCATTAAGCATTATGTCATTATTTGCTGTAATCTCTCTTCTTGGCAACCAACCGAAGTTTTCCTGTTTTCATCCTCACTTCAAGGTTATCAGGGGTAAAGTTGAATATTTTTCTACTGGTGTAAAGCCCTGGACCTCAAGTTAACCCAGTTGCCGTAGTCGCATGCTGCTGGGAAGGGTATGCGGATAAATGGTCTACACTAGGGGAAATGCAGGAAGAGATCTTTATTTCCATTTGCAGTTGAGTATTCCCAGGTCATGTTTCCCCATTTGTGGGTTGACCACTGAAGCAAAAATGTAGTCAATTAAAAATTCCAGAACAGTTTGTCATTAGTGAATTTTGACCTGTGGATACTGCCTCAAGGCATATTTCTCCTGCCTTTTGTGATGTCAGTGGGGTGCCACTGTGGAGGTTTAAATATTTTAACATTAGTGTTCACTCCTGCAGTCCCTTATATTTGGCTATATGCCTATGTGCCATCAGCTCTCCACTGGCTCAATAATGCATTTCACTGTGCGATGCCACAGGGCTGCTTGTCAGTGTGAATGACCCCTATGGGAATAAAATGACCTCTGTGCAAAAAAAACTGATGGCCAGTATAATTAAGTTTTTTTTTTCTCTCTATTGGTACTGCTTCCACAAGAGTAGAGTAAAGCTGAACGTGTGATAATGTTCAGGTGCAGTAAAGACCATTATTCATTTGATAATGAATCATTTTGGTTCTATACTGTCGCACTTTGAATCTGGAAGGATACAATGAGGTTGCAGTGCAAACAGTCAGCTTTAATTTCATCCATATCAGATGAACTGTTTAGAAATGAAAGCACCTAATGCTGAACAATGCTGGGCGGCATGGCTCAGGAGGTAGAGCGGGTGGTCTAAGAATCAGAAGTTTGATCCTTGGCTTCTCCAGGAAATGTGTCGAAGTGTCCTTTCCAAGACACTGAACCCCACACTGCTCCTGATGTGCAGGTTGGTGCCTTGTATGGCAGCCTCAGCCATCAGGGTGAATGAGAGGCAGAATAGTAAAGCACTTTGGGATCACGTCATGTGACTACAAAGCGCTATATAAATTCAGTCCATTTACCAGTAGGCTGCTTATCCTCTGCATGCAATGACTCCCTCAGGTCTGTGTCGACATCAGCAGGTACAGAGTTTCTTCCCTGGTGATTCTCATCGGCCACCATCTTCAGTTCTTGCTTGGCTCTGGGACTTGCCATCTTTAATCTCCTCTTCAACAAGTGAAATGCAAGGTCAGTTGAATTCAGGTCCAGGGATTGATTCTTCCACGAGAAACAAAGCAACGAAGAATGATTCACTGTCCACGGAATTGTGGTGCTCACCGCATAAAATTATAATTTAATTTTCATTTTCTTTCAGAAAATAAGGAACCTTAATAGCACAAGATTCAGTTTATGGTAGTGTGAATGACTGGAAACAAAAGCCTAAATATCCACAGTGCCATGACTTCCCTTTGTTTTTGCATATGTGTTGTGCTAAATAATTTTAGACCTTCATCAAAAAAAGAAAAATGTAATTTAAGACCAGGAGAATGCAGGAACACATTATACTGTTTTTAGTAGGTCAGTTCAGTCATTTAAAGACAAGGTTATCCACCGTACCACTGAAGAAAAAGTAGTTGCCCCTTAAACTTAATACATGATTGTGCCACTTTTTGCAGCAGCAACTGCAAAGTCATTCCTCCATGGTACCAGCTCCCTCTTCTTTTCAGACTTGCAATAATTTTAGCCCCAAGTTTTCTTGTATGATTTAACTCAATTAAGGTACACCCACCGCATTGCAGTAGGGTTCAAGTCAAGGTTACTGAAATATTGACTTTGTTTCAGGTGTTTTGGGTGAATCAAGTGAATTAGTTCTTGTGCTTTGTGTAGCTATATAACCCAGATGTACTTGAACAGATGCTCACAAAGTGATGACTGGACATTCTCTTCCAGAATTTTCCAGGAGAGAGAAGAATTCATGATTCCTTCAAAGCCCTGAAGCACCAAAGCATCTCAACACTAGCTCAGTAGCAGTACCACCATGTTTGACTTTTGTTATGGTGTTTTTATTGTGGAATATTGCACAAGTTTTACAGCAAACATCTTCTAGAAAGTTCCACTATCCACTCATCAGTCCACCAAACATGGTCCCTAAAGACTTGTGGGTCATCAAGGTGTTTTTGGCAAATATGAGACAAGCCTTTAATTCCTCATAGTTAGCTGTGGTTTTTCACCTTGCAACTCTCACTTGGATAACAAACTTGCCCAGTCTCATGTTTCGCCCACTCTCTGGTGGAATCATGAATGCTGCCTTACAAGCGACCACCAAGACCAGCAAATTCTTACATGTTTGCATGGGTTTTTTTGAAGGCTTCTCAGCTGAGTTGTTGATGGGTCCATAGAGAATTTGGAAGGTCAGCCACTCCTGAAAATATTCACCATTTCAAATTTTCTCAACGGGGAGATAATGGCTCTTGCTGTTGCTTGCTGGAGTGAATTTATTTCGATCCTGGCATACTACATACATACTGCTTAATGAGATTTTTGAGCGAGTGATAGTGAAACGAAGCTTTGTGAAGCTATGAACCATTCTGCCAAAGAGGTTGGAGTAAATTTCTTGATAGGTTATGTGCTCAATAAGCCATCTGCTGGTCAGAAAAGAGAACAGGCAGAGCAGTAGTGACTATAATGGCGCGAGTTCGATCCTCGGTCGTACCAACTAGCAATGGTCGGCAGCTTTCTCAGAACAGCGCATGATTGGCTAAAGCGCTGTGGGAATGCAAATTGGGAAGGGACTGCTGGGAAGGGAAATTAAAATGATTGCCTTGCTTGTTGCTCAAGCGCCTCTGTTGGCTGAGCTTGCTGTTGTTCAGATATCCTCCGCCCTCGTTCTGAACTTGCGATAGTTTCGACCAATGAGTGTAAAGATGCAGGGGCTGACAGGCGTGTGCTTCGGAGCAGAGTCACAAACTGTCCCTCTCACCTGAGCTGGCAATAGGGAGTTGCATACGAGCAACGCTTGATCACGATCCAAATTCGGATGCGATAGGAGATGCCAAATTTTTATAGCTTATCCTGTTATTTTCATAACAGTCCAGCGATATGACTGTACTTTCAAGGCCTTCAAAGAGGAACAAACCCAGGTGAAGGACATGTATGAACTATAGTGCTATGGAGTAAAACAAGCTTTAATTTGATATATCATTCACTTATACAGCGCCCATGATTTCCTAGAAGAGTTGTGGTAGTAGAACCCATATAGAACAAGCAGAAGCATTGTCTGCTCCATATAAGAGTAGACATGATTCGCCTTTGAACTCTGACCCCCCCACATAGTTCTGACATGTCTGTGGACAACTTGTCCATGAAGTCACATACACTATTCCCTTCTTACAGTGTGCAAGAAAAGTGTGTTTTGCTAGTCTATTGGCTGCTCGAACTGGTGTGGAAAGTGTCCTGGGGAGACATTTCATCCCTTACCGAACCCAGATTAAAGTCCTGACCTCTTTCAGAAATGGGTTGCGAGTGTCAAGGTGGAAAAGTTCCAACTGAAAAACTACAAATATCGCAGGTTAGATGTCACCTGCAGTGACCACTTTCAGGAGACTGATTTCCCAGTTAAAATGCAGGCTCAGCTGATGAGAAGCAAACCAAAGAATATAGAGAGACGACGCAATTCCTTCCTCAGCCAAGACTAATGTTGCAAGAAAAGACTAAGGGAAGGATTGTTAAATCTAAGGCAAAAAGAATAGGTAGTTTTGGTATGTGTTTATGGTAGAAATTTATGAGAAAATTATCCAGATTCCGCAATATTGATATCCGCAATATCAATTACATTTTTGCAATGTTGCATAAGTTACACACTCACATGCGAGACATACTCCCATGAATTATGCAAGTTACAGTAGTCTATTGAGAAGACCCAGTGTTTTTAGATGCTGCATTTGACATTGTCTTTTTGTTGCGATATTGCCGCGTAAGACAACTTAAAGTTATCTAACACATCTATCAATCAATGAACATGCTGTCCACAAAAACGTCACAGAACCCTGCAGTGCAGGTGTGCAGTTCCACAAAGAATGGTCTTGTGGTTGCATATTTGTTTTACAACTTAGTTTTCCTCCAAAGCAGATATCACTCTGGAGAAATTTGTGTGGCAGACAGAAGTTTAAGGTGTTTTTTTTTTCAGGCTAATCTACAAGAGGTTTGTCCTGGGTTCCACTTTAGTTTAACCAATGTCTAAATTATTAATGAAGAAAACTGTGGGTGATTACATTTTTTTCCCTAAGCAGGATACATTTATATCAACAATAATACTGTAAATCACGATATGAAAAATTCATTAAATGAGTATATCAGTCTTTTTGTGAAGTTACTCAAATTTTCCGGTTCAATATCCGTGTGCTTAAACTAAAGTACTGAAATTCACTGAGCAGAGCTGAGTGCTTGCATAAACTCTGATTAAAGAACATCCGGTGAAATAAAAAGACTGAAGGCTATATTACCTTCGCCAAGGAAGTTATGTTTTAGGCAGCGTTTGTTTGTTTGTTTGTTAGCAAGATAACTCAAAAAGTTATTAAATGTTACACCAATTTTGATTAAATTTTCAGAGAAGGTGGGTATTGAATCAAGGAACAGATGATTAAATTTTGGCATATCTAGGCCAAAGTACAGCTGGGATATACGCCAAAGTTCAAGATTTCAAGTCTTTCCAATGGGCCGGAGTTCCAATCACCGTGCTTTTGGGTTTTGCTGTCCTCTGGCGGAGGTCTGCACTCTCTGAGTGGTTTTCTAGCTCATTTTTGTTTAAAACATTTTATCCTTGCAACTATTTCCAGACCAGGGCAATTTTTTTTCCACCTATATTTTATACACACACAAATCTTGTTCCCAAATTTGAACTGGTTCTAAAACCAGTCAAATGGTACAGACTGACAGCGGGGCTTCACACATCATCAGTAACGTCACAAGGTCTAAAAAAACACAGGCTTTGATTGGTGTTCTGTGGTAAATTTCTGGCATTGCTTGAAGCCTCGTACCCGGTATAACATCACAGTTTTTACCTTGACTCATATTAGCTGGAAAATTTCAATGTATTTAGGTGATTTTCAAATTAAACAGAGCTGGCAGAAATCAAGCCCGCATGTGTCTCTTCTGATTTATCCCAATTATGAATTGAAACTGTCTGATTGTGTGACTTCCCACACAAAGCCAGTTGGTGTCGGATCATTTTTTTCCAAGACTAAATGTTATGATCATTTTAGACTGTGATTTATATTAATGCAAGTTTTCTTTGTCCTGTTACATTCAACTGGAATATTTGAAAAACCATGTATGTGACGACTTTGCAAAGTAGAATAAACCAGCCAGAGAGAAAATACTTTTCATGATGCCATTTCATGCGTTTTCCAACCTGTGATGTGGTGGTATCTGCGGGCAGCTGGAAGTGCTTTTTTCTGTGTTCATACGCTGTTGCTCCACAAACTGTATGATTACCCCATAAGATTGGCACTATGTTTTCAGAAGATTAAGCACAGCAGAGATTAAAATACAGGCATCTACATCCTGGATTATGTCAGATATCGGGCAGAAGGTCTGAATCATTGCAAAGTACAAACATTTTTTTTACCATCTTTGACGGGGCTGCCTAAGAACTTAAAGGGACTCACATTGACATCTCTATCCATTTTGGCTGAAGCAAATGTACACAATGAGGGCTTGAGCAGTCACCTAGGGCAGTGAATTATGAGGCAATGTGCAGAGACCCATCTACATAGTCAACAAATTAACACGACATTTGTAGTCCTTAAACAGACGAGGGAGTAAATAATAATCCTCACTATCCTCATCAAGGATTTTAGCCACAAAAGACAAACTAATAGTACAACAAAAAAAAAGGCTTTCTGCTCCTTAGATGGCAATCTACTCAGACTTTCAGTTCAGGTTTTGCACTATCTTTTCCTTTTATGACAATTTTGGCATGTGGTCTCCCCCTCTCAGATTTTAACAACAAAGTGAGCCATCGGTCTGACTGGTGAACTAGAGTGATGTTGAAAGTTGTTTCCCAAATCTCTTAATGGCTGGTGTTTCAGTTGCAATGTTGCTGCTTAGCATACATAGCTTTAATGAAAAACATGCTGCACACATGTATAATGGAAGATCCTCTGGTTCAGGGTGTGCCCTAAGCACATAAAACATTTCGCATACAACGTTGTTTCAGCATGACGGTAACATACGAAGAAACTAATGGAGTCACTATGCAGAAGTAGAAAATTGCAGAATGACAAGAGTGTGTTTGTGGGGTCCCTGTTTTTAAAAACTATTGCAATTCAAACTAGAGATTGTTTTTAAGGCAAAAAAACAAATGAAGACCACAATGGAAAAATGATCAGTGACATTTTCATGTTGTGGAGAAATGATGAATTAAAAATTCAAAACAATCTTACAAACAAAGCACTGAATAAATATGCAAAAAATCTCAAATATATAAAATATTGTAATGTATAATATTATGATATATTGTATATGATAATATATAACGTATTAAATATTTTAAAATGCAAAATTTGGAAATTTTGATCATTTCCCTTTGTGGTCCTCAAATGCCTCCACCCACCCCATCGATGTTCACAAACAGTAAAAGGCACATCTAAATACAATGTTGAAAGACTGTGCAAGGCTTGATGTAAATATCTTAAACGGTCTCTGAGTTACAGTCCAGGAACAGTGGGACCGCCGTCACAAACGTGGACGCGGACAGGAAACCTTACAAAAACAATACGTCTCCCCTCCCTCCTGGGGGGGGGGACATTGATGTCCTCTCTGATAGAGCTGGATTTTCACCTGAGCAAAGGACTCCCAACTGTCGCATCTCTAACAAACGGTTTCATTTTCAACATTTATCCTGCTGAAAACCAGTGATTACAATCTACAGCATTTCTTTACCTTCTTAAATGGATGAAAAGATATTGATTGAGTGACTTTCTCCAGTCATCGGAAGCTTTATGTACTGGCCCTATTTGTTAAATGCAAAAAGAAGTAAAAAAATCCGGACACCGGATTGAAGCTCCCAAACCTTTATTGACTATATGCAACATTTTGACCACTCACAGGGTCTTCATCAGGCAAATTAAATATTTGCCTGATGAGGACCCTGTGAGTGGTTGAAACGTTGCATGTAATCAATAAAGGTTTGGAAGCTTCAAACCAGCGAGCAGATTTTTCACTTTGTTTTGCTTGCGTAACATGTGAATCCAGCACCGGGCCTTATTTGGATGAGATGTGCACACAACTACTCCTATGAACTTATTTGTTACATGTATGTTTTTCTAATGTATTCAACCAGTGCTTTTGATTCCACGTTTATTTTGACAGTTTTATTTTTTTTTGACATATATCTGTGAATTTTTTTTGAAGGCATGATGAAAGCATTGGCTAGTAGTAGATTGATCTTTTGATGTGAGGAGGCGTTTTATAAAATGCTGGTGTCTTGAAAACGAGCCATAACACAATGATGACTTATATGTGCCGCCAAGACACCAGATGCTTTGCATTTATGAGAAGTGCTTGTTAAAAACCATATCAATTCATGAGGAAATTTCATGGAATAACAAATTATAATTGGTTGGGTTGGTGCATGGAGTTTAGCAGCACTTTCAGTTTAACGTGCATTGCTTTTGTCCATGGTTAAACAGTCTGAATTAAATAATTACTTGTTTTTCTGCCTTGTTGAAAAAAAAACAGCTTAATTTTGAATAGTTTGCCGTTCAGAGCTGTGATTTTATCTGGAAAAATGACTTCATTACAGGATGTTATACCTAACGGAAATGTGATATATGGAGACCATGCTTGGGCCAAATATTCCCTGACGGTAGAAGGTCACCGAACATTCTGAGGTTAGCAGCTCTTTGCTTATTTTATCATTGTTGTTTATATTCTTTCAAGTGCTATATACTGTCACACGGTGGGCCCATTTATTTGCCGCAAATTGTCACACATTTTGTGTCACACATTTTATGGATAAAATATGTTTGCACTTGCGCATAATAATGTTTTTAGTTGGATGTAATGTTGTTTTCACAATCCACTGTGAGAACATGTATAATGGTGGCATTGAATGACATCTCTTTTAACATAGAAATATGAGGGGAAAAAATTCATGAGAAATTTGGTGTCTTTAAATGTATGCATAGGGAATATAAAGTGCTTTTTTTCTTTCTTTTTAAAGAGGTCAAGCTTGATCTTCAAGGCATTTTCAATGCAACATCTGTAGCAAATCCACATTCAGGGTATGAATGTCTTCCCCTCTGTTTTGGCTCAGTCAACTGGATTTGCTTTGTCTGCAAAACTCTGAAATCAAAACTAATTAGTGAAATCAACTACGTTCATAAACGTAAATAAACACATGGCAGGGCTTTTTACTTTCTGACCTCAGGATTTTCTGCCGTTGCCTCCAGCTTTGCTGTGGTTCACGGTTGTGATTACCCTCGTAGTTTCACAGTTCTTCATTAACGAGTGATGAGGACAGGGGTGTCGTCCCAGTTAGATATAACAGTAGTAACCAAGTGCTTTGCGTGTGAGTGAGTCTGCAATACCATGCTGACGGTAGGGAGAGTGTGTGTGTGTGTGTGTGTGTGTGTGCATGAGGGTGGGAAAAGCTGTGCCACTCTCAATACACAAACATAAACACACCAAGGTTGTTATGTCACTATCTGACCAGAAACCGCATACGATTTGGGGGCTAATCTGGCTGTTGCATAACTGTGCCAAGATGTTCACAGAGCTCAGGGCCAGAGAACTAGTTTTCAGAGGGATTACTGCTGAGTGCTGACAGCAATTATCCACACTTATACAACTGGTCAGCGGAATAATCATTTGTGATTGGTTGAATGACATTCTGAGGGTGGGCACCATTTTCCTTTAACTGCACACCTATGGAGTAACTCCAAACATGAGAGCCTTTCGAATAAATTCCAGGCTTAATTTAACTGGCAATTTGAGGCATAAAATTGCAATCATCCGTTGCAAAAGATAAAACAGTCTAAGACAATGTTTCAGTTTTCCAACTATTAATATCTTCGGCGAGCACGCCGATTATGACAAATTGGAGAAGGCACAATGTGACGACAGCTGTCCAAATGGAACTATGAAACTGTCATTTTAGTGACCACAACTCTGGCATAGAAACAGAATGAAAAAGAAATAGCGACTGCACCCCTGCATATAGCTTCGGAAGCTTGGTTGTTTCGAAGAAGCATACTTTAATTGAGATGGCAGTGAATAGCATCACAAATCAGAACACAGGCTAAACACAGATCACAGCCAAAACTTCAAAGGGTATCTTTAAGTCCTTTTCGCAGATGTAGACACTAGAGTCTATGGAACTCCTCAATAGATGCAATCAGTTGCACTTTCATTATGATAACGCGTAGACGCATAATGTATATTGCGTACTAACAAGGAACTGGTGCCCGTAAATTATTTATTATCTGGACGTGAGAAGTTCCACCACCGTTGTCCAGAAATTGTATGAATAAAGCTTCTTAACCCAGCCTGATCTGCAAACAGTCTATGATATTTGCCAGTACATGGTCTGAACCGGAAAATGAAGCTGGGGCGATTGGGGTGAACAGGACAGATTCACAATCTTGGACTGGGACACAGGAGATACTGTGAAAAGCATTAATCGCCTGGACCACACAGCACTGGAGTCCCGAATAAACAGATTCTTTGAGCGAGAGATAAACACCAAAAATGAAAGACAACAAGGAAGATGCAAACCAGAAACTTATATGAACAAAGACAACCATTAACAAAGTGAAAACAAGTGTGCAAAGCATGGTAAGCAAACATAAGATGAGGGATAAGAAAATAGACAATAATTGAAATACAAGAAACAACAAAACAGTACAGACACTGACACAGATGACTAGACTGCAGGAAAAACGATTAACACTACATTCAGCATGTGACAGAGTCGTCTGAATATAAACACAATTTTTGGATGAGGACACAAAAGGTATGTCTTTAACTAAGTATATGTGTGTCATATAAGGGCAGCAAACAACAGCATGCTGGTTATTGTACGAAAATAATTGCACTCCAAAGTGGATAAACATATTACACCACTTAACCCTTTAACTGCCTGCTCAACCTTTTGGCAGAGCACATTTTGAGTCACTATTTCTAATTTAAAGATGTGTTGAACTTAACAGATCAGATTTTTTTTCAGCATTACAGACTGCAAATGATTATTGGAGAAGCTTCATCAGGCTAAGTTCAACGCATCTTTCAATTTAATTCAGCGACTCAAACTGTGCTTGTCCAAAGGGAGCAGGCAGTTAAAGGGTTAGGAGTGCAATTATTTTTGGAAAAAGACCAACATGCAGTTTATTGCTTACAAAAAGACACATACTGACCTGCAGGCAATTACTGTATCCTCTACTAATTCTGGCACCCTTGCTGAATATTTACTCATAGATTTGCTCATTTGGATTAACATATGGACTTTAAGCAGGCTAAGTCATAACTTCTATGTCACCATGTGATTCTTTCCAACTGAGATAATTCTTGCACAACTCAGAAGTGTATTTAGGGTCATTATCTTGTTGAAAATAAAATCCCCAACCAATCAGCCTCTTCATAGATGGCAATGTATGCTTCGCAAGGATGCTGTGATACTTCTTTTGATCCATGACTCCGTCATTTTTGTGAGATCACCAGCCCCTTTCGAGCAGACTGAACCCCAAACCATGATACAAAATATATTACATCATATATGTAATATAAAATTGTGTTTTACTGATGGGGTCAAAAAGTAATTCTTGAAACACCCTCTAACTCAACGACGATGTAAGTTCTGCGTTTAGGTGAATAAATTTTGAATTTTAATTCATCAGTCCAAAGGACTTGTTATCAGTGCACTGGGGTCCAATCCTTGAATTTCTTGGCAAACTCAATTCTTTTCTGATGTTGCCAGCTCTTGGCAGCAACACGACCAATCAGACCATTTTCACAAAGGTGTCTGGAAATAGTACAACTATAGATCTTGATACTTTTCGGAGAGACCAAACCGGTCATCTGACCCTCAAAAACAGCTGAACTCCAACACATATCATGATTTATGTCAATTCTTGCCCTTCTTAAACCTCCTCACTTCCTTTATACTCGAATTAACATTATTAAGATGGCAAACCACACAATTACTGTTCCAAGGTAGCTTGCTGGTTCATAGCTATAGGTTATTCAGCTATGCTCAGTCGAAGATAGTGGCTAGCATATGAAAATAAATAATATGTAGTTTGCCTCAATGTAAATTCTTGTTGACTATGGACAAAATAATGACAGACACATTCGCTTAGGGATAAGAATATCAAAATTAATGCCTGAAAATAGCAGGAATTACTTTGAAAATAACTTTAAAAATGTATACGGCTGAAATTAATTGGAATTTTTATTTCTGTCACCAGTATAACGTCACCTCACTGCACTTTTACTTGTTTTTCTCTTATACAGTCGCCATGAATTCAGCTTCCTTGACTTTCAGTCTTCCTCTCCCATATACAGAAATAACAGAAATTAGCAATGTACTTCTATAAGCAAATGTACAACTATTTTTGCATACATTTCCATTCAACTATCGATGTCATGGAGCATTCACCTCCATTTATCTTCATAGGTCCTTAGCAGGATGGATGAGCTTTCCTGTGGGTGCCTTCCTATACCGTAGACAAATGTTCAGCTCATGTATCCATTAATACTGGCAGTATGAGCCAATATTGTACCTAACTGAGAGTGCACACACAGGCATCTGCAATGCAGCAGCCAAAAACTCCAAATGCTCAGGGCTATTTTAATCATCTTCTCTGTGTGTCATCGAGTCTAATATGAGTGCGCATCCCTCTTGAGGATGACTCAAAAGCGTAAAGCTGATCAAAAGATTTCTTGGACGAGATTGCCATTTCCCTCAGGATGTCAAATAGCACATTCAAGTAAGTGGCCAACATCTATATTTAATGTACAAAATAGCAACGTAGAGCATACAAGGGCCTGATAAATGTATTAATGAGTGAAAATACAAAAGGTAAGATAGCAGCCTGTGAAATATACAGAATTGCCTGCTAGTGAGGACAGCTCAAGGTCTTAATACTGACATCTGTTGCAGAGATGGCGTAAAACTGAACTCAAGTGACAAAGGTTAAAGACGAAGCTTGGGAAGCTAACTGGGTTTATAACGGTCAACAGCTCATTCCACTGAGCCTGCATACTATAGCCAAATGTATGACACATTTCAAAGAACGCAAGTATTCAACCATATCCAGAAAGGGCTGGTGTGGATGTAGGCTTTCATTCAAGTCGTGCTGAGACACACCGGGACCATGTCAGTTTGAAGGTGTGCTCCTTGTATAAACGAGAAATGTCCATTTCTCGTATACCAGAGGGTGCCAATATAAAACTGCAATTATCTTATCTCTTATAGTTGTGGTATGCTTTAATTGATGATACTCATGAAGAATAGGCCGTCATGAGATAGATTCAACAGTTCCTTCAGTTCTTGCTCTTCAAACAGCTGTTGGTCTCATCCTTCGTGCAATTTTATAAAAATATAAACTGACAAACTGATTAATGTGCAAATTTCTTGTATGCTATAATTGTTCATATGAAACATTTCTTGTAGGTCTGAATTGTGCTTTTCTGGTTCACGAGAAATGGACATTTCTCGTACATATGAGGAGGGTGCCTTCAAACTGAAAAGTTTTCTTACAAGATTGCACAAGAAATGGTCTTTCACAAAGACTTAAGGAGTTGATTAGTAAAATTAGGTATGTTACTGCATGGCTAGAATGAAAGCCTGCACCCACACCAGCCTTTTCTGGATAAGTTTACTTTAATACTCCAGACAGAGAAGGTACTCAAGGAGGCTTCAAATGGACTTCCTGAAGGATTTTTATGAGAGAACCTCAAAGTATCTCAGTGATAAGCATAATCTGAACTGCATTTTCGTCTGGTTTTGCAGGTCAAGCAGGTTTGACTTGGGATAGTAAGGTCCTGAGTTCAAGCCCTGGTCAGGACCTTTGAGGTATCTTCTTTGGAAAAATACTTCGCTCCCACGCTCCATGCCTAACTCCACTCAGGTGTATAAATGAGTAGCAGCAAATAGTCAGGGAAACTTGACTAAGAGCTGGGGGAGTACCTGCGATGGAATGGCATCCCATTCAGGGGAGAAGAAATACTCCTAATCACTTCATGCCATGGGAACTGGGGTTAAGCACTGGCCCGATGGGCCACTAGGCTCGTAACAGGCTTACTCTTATTTCAAATTGACATGCTGGTGAGAACAGGTGATAAAATGTTGCATTATAATTAAATTCAATAACCAATTAGTTTAGTTATTGAGGGGACTACAAACTATTTTTGGACATTTAATTGCTCTGACCATGCAAAGGTACTTAAAATATAATGCTGAATTCATTGGCCTTAATTTAAACAGTAGCTCATACACAGGCATTTGCTGGGTCATTCCATACAAAATCAACCAAATCTGAAAAAAACCTGACCTACTCAAAATCAGGTGATTTTTAGTACAGTAGCTTGAGTATATTTAATGGAGCCATGCAAAAATTCACCTTCATACTGTGAATGTTTACTCAGTAATAGGCCCTCAAAAAAAATTGCGGTGGGTTGAAATTTTAGAGGTTGTTATTATTTTCTGCATTTTTGAGCCCTCATAACTTCATAAGTACAGGAGATTACCACTTAGAATTTTCAGGGATGAAACCCCCATTTGAGCTCTGTTAGAAACTGCAATCAATCAATTTTACATCCACTTCAGTCCTCATAATGTACAGCCATTATCTTGTTTGTGTTGTGGCACAATAACTACTCAATTACTTTGGGGCCTGACTACGAATGTTCTGCACAGCAGCTAAAACCACAAACATTTTAACAGCCAGCCTGAGAAAATATCCACTGCAAGGTTACTTAGAAAAATTATCTAATATGTTCACTGCGTTTCTAGTCAGAATATGAACAGAGTTTTTGTCCAGGTGCTCCAACAAGACTATCTCAACCCGTTTTGTTAAGGAAATGACCTCAAATCCAGACACAAGCTATGAACATAACACTAATAGCCATGGCCGCACTGACCAATGCTTTCTAAATAAAACCAGTTCACGCACACACACAACAGTCATGCATTTTAAATATTTATTTGTTGCATTTAGGAAGAGGAAACATGAAGCAAATAAAGAGAAACATCATGTATCTACAGGCTTTGTGTGAGTTAATTCACTTGGTTTCCTGTTGCAGTTTTGTCTTTGAATGTCAATCCATGTGAGATGGTCACACCTTGTGCAGTCAATTCCTCCCTCAGCATAAGAGACTGTGTGCTTGTGGATGTATTCAAAGCACAGTCAGCCAGGCTCTACAGCAACTGCTTAACCCTGAGAGCGCAGAAATAAATCTTCAAAAATTCATAAATTAAATTCTTGCGTGCTGTTGAAAACCTATCATGTGGCGACTTGTTTAAAAGACCTCCCGCAGGAGAGCTGTTTTAAACAAGTCAGCAGATGATAGGTTTTCAACAGCTTTGAATTTTATACCTTACATCATTGAGCAACACTATATGTATTTGGCGCTCTCAGGGTTAACATACATCGCATCACTCAAGCATCTCACAACTTGAAAAGACAGTAAAAATCTCAGAAAACGCAGGGTAGTATAAGGTGAGGCTGTGAGCGGTTTGGTATTCTCAGCTCATATCCCTCTCTCCTTCAGGTGTTTATTTTCCGGCCCTCAGTCTCCGTTCAGCCGGCCCGCGCGCTGAAGAAAGGCAGGGATTTGATGAAGGACTCCAGCCGGCTGCTGAACAGCTCACTCTGTAGAGTCTCCCCCAGGGGACACAACGGGTTCTTCACGATATACTCAACATAGAGCTGCAAACACAAGCATGAAAAAGATTTTTGACAGATTTTTATCATCTTTTTACCAGAGGTGTGCCTTGGCCCAACTAGGAAGTGATTTCATTTTGGGAGTGATCCAGATGAAAATCTGAATCCAGGAATTATTTTATTTACTTGAGTGGTGGTACATAATAACACTACTTGGATGTGTCCCACACGTGGAGGACTGTTTGGGCTACGTAGACATACTCACTCTCTGAATGCTCTTACTCAAGTTTTTGAAGCAATCAGTGATGCAGTAAAATATACTGCATTCGAAGTGGAGAAAAAAAACTTGCATAAATACCAAAATAACGCAAATCAAAATAATCAGAAGACCATTTAAAAAATGTGGTTTCGTTCTCCAGCCTCCTTCTGACGTTGAAAAGTATTCAACACATTCTGGACATGCATCCACACACACGGCGGTCCTCACAGTGCTGTAGATCTGGTGCAGGATGTCCCGGCAGTTTGGCACGCCCAGGTCAGTGTTCATCACGATCTTCACCCCAGTTGGCGTCTCATAGTAATGCAGTTTGTAGCGGCTGGTCTGGAAAGCCAGAAAACCATCCTTCCTGAGAGCATGTAGGAGTCAAGGGAAAATGTGGGAAGAGGAGCACAGCCAAACAAAACACACAGTGGTAAACGCGATGTACTGCCTTCGCAGCATTTCGCAGCAGTGCCTGAAATGGCACTTTAACGTCAATGGTTCAGGATCTATGGAGGGAGGAGATGACCGGAGGAAAGGAGGTTGTACTTTTTGCGTACTGGCACCCACCTCATTTTCCAGATTTGAGATCAGGGATTTACTCACAGAAGTCATGCATCACCTAAACCACCTCTCTCTCACACTCACACACAATCACACACACAATCACACACACAATCACACACACACACACACAATCACACACACACACACAATCACACACACACACACACACACACACACACACACACACACACACACACACACACACACAGAGCCCCAGGTCAGATTCAAACCCACAACACACACACGGCCCCAGGTCAGATTACTCCAACCAAGTAACTTCAACCTGAGGAGAGCCAAACTCACAGCACATAATCCCAAGAAGATTATTCCACAGACCATCACATTAAAATAACCACACCACACTCATTATGAGCCACAAGCACTGACAGACTGCCAGGATACATATCGAGAGGAGACATCTTGCTGACAAAAGACCGAATGGAAAACAGCATCCCATACATCAGTTTATACTCCTGTGAAAGACATGGAAGAGATAAAATCATTTCAATAAACTAGAGACCAAAAAATTTTTCAAAATTATATACATGACTGAATGCACCTTAAAATATTTCTGGGGAAATCATTAGGTAAACTTACTTATTTAAATTAGATACAGGAGCAAAACAGTAATTTCACCAATAATACAAAAAAAAAAAAAAAAAGAGTTTGCACTCTACCCTGCCTCATAAAAGCAGATTGCCAACTTTAAATAATAAATTAGCCTTGATCCAATCCCAGTTACTTTACGACCTTACTGCAAACTAAAGAACAACTGAACATGCAGCCAGTGCGCCACATACTACTAAAGCACAAGTATCTAGCGCAATATCAAATTCTGATTGTGCAAAATGAAAACATTTGACTCGCCAAAACATGAGCGATTCACTTAGTCGTGTGAGTAACATAGAAAAAGCTTGAAATGGTAAAATGGAAAAGAACACACGTGCTAATCATTTGCTAAGGCCTAAGAGAGCCAAAAGAGGAACACCATTCCTCTGTTTTGATACCTCCTCCTTAGAGATTCCAGCCTGCTTCTTCCGATTCCACTCACTGTAATGCAGACACGTCCCATTTCGGTCGAAGATGTACAGGTTATGTACAGTCATCTGGTCAGAATGAGAAAATGCAAGAATACAATTGGTTCAGTTTATCCAGTAAATCCCCACTCAACCTACAATACTGAGCGCAATCCCAGTAGTTTTAAGATAATACGCAGTTAAAATTCCTTTATGAAGGACTAGCGAGGTAGGGTAGTTTGCGGTAGGCGTTGAGAATAACGAATTTCAGACAGGCAGAGGAATGCGTTCAGTTCTCATTTCCATATTTCGCGGAGTAGGTTATCTACTTTAGTGTAGGATATAAAAGATTAATTACATAATTCAGTATTTCACAGAGGGAAACAACATGTTCACTTTTCTTATTAATACGTACCTAGCCCACGGCTGTTTTCTGCAATTAGCCAGGAAATTTAATCTGCACTAACAACAACCAAAAAATATAGCTACATATGAATTTAGCTCAGAGCTGTTTCATTAAAACTTTTCAGAAACGTAGAAGTACGAGCGCTGCTCTTTTTTGCTGTGAAATGTGCAGGAGCTAATTTCCCTGATGACAGCTATCTAGATGATCACATAGCTATATACCAGCTCAGCAAGACAATTGTTTTCTAATTGACAGCTGGCTATTGATGCATATTTGGCCTTGTAGTTCAGGTCGATTTCTTTTATCGCTGCAGTTTGCTATCAATTGAAGACTGAAGAAAACAAATCAGTCTGATCGAACTAATCCTTACCTCAAGCTTCCTGTTTGACTGTCGTAATGAAAGTAAAGATGCCTTTCGTATTGCCTGTACTCTTAGATTACATTTTCCTGTCAAAGCTCTTGAAGTCAATATAAAAAAATACAGCAAGTCCACGGAGAGTGTTGAGAATAATTTAGAAAGCTTTTAATAATACCCGTTTATGAAGTCTTGTTTATTCATACGCCACTGTAATGTATCTACTAGACTGGCATTCATGCCAGTAGCTTGGAGCCAAAATGGAGCCTAAAGGATACAGTTTCTTGTAATACAGTCTTACGATGAGCGAAAATGGCTGGCATGAATCCGAGGCACATGGGATGTTTTACTATAAGTTAACAAATGCTTTTCCGGTGCATACTGAGAAATATTACCTTTCGGTAATTTAGAAGATTGCAATAGTTAAAGTATTAAGCGCCACGCGAACTTCCCGATTGGAAAGACATTTGGATCACATGACATAACAAGTCAATCACATCGTCAAGCCCCAACGCATTCATTTACGCTATCTGCGTGACATGAGGGGGACATTGCAACGTACTCCGCTGGATTGCAATTCTCAACGAAAGTGTACTCCGCTAGTTACATGGAAACATGATGGCAGCGACGACGGCAATGAATCGGATACAGCATCTCTCCGGTTCCAATAATTTGGTCCCGGACTGGACAACCAAGGAAGTCAATACTGGGGTGAGCCATTTTAGTACGTATTGGTAACCACCAAAGCATTTTTAATGTGTTCCACGAGTTGACAAGGGAAATGAACAAACTGCTCTTCAACTTCTTCAATGACTGGGCTCTCTGCTAGCCCCGAGACAGAAAATCTTGAGCAAATGTTATCTTGGTTATTGTCCATTAAAAGAAGATTTACCATTCTTACTAGAAGAACCCATACGAAATTTCGTTTGATAAGTTTGAGGAAATTTTTTTTGGAGTTTTCTTAGAACTTCGGGGTAAACGTTTACATTTTTTTTTCTCGAAAATTTCAATATTTTTGATTTTCACATGAAATAAATAAAATATGTGAAGGAATGCAGTGAGATGCAAGTAAATACCAAGAATATATGTTTTTCCTCTGCCTCAGTTGTTACTTGTGACTTTAAATGAAAAATATTGAAAATCACAATTTTGACTGTTTTTCAACTCTGTGGCATTGATAAAATCATTAATATTCATCTGATTGTCTTGAAATTTGGACTGAAGTTGTGTCTGTTGAAGATCTATGAAATGACATGGCATTTTCTTGATAGGTGCATCCCTAGGGGGTTAATTTTGAAAATGAAGCAAGTTGATGGTAGCATTTTTGTTATGGTTACATAACGGAGCTCATATATTAGTTTAGATAGTTCGTAGAACTATTTTAAACCTTTCATGTGAGCCTAATTTGAGTAAAATCTGACGTTATTGAAATATCAGTGCCACAAAATATTTTTAGTTTTTGTCATTAAAGTGCTGTTTCCATGGCAACCATGTAAATTTTTATCAAAATACTACATCTAAGAGGTTAAAATCACGTTGAGTACGTTTCTTTCTTAGTTTTTACATTATTATGGTTATTTCTGCACTTAACCTTGAAGACCCCTTCAGTCATATGGCTGGCTGACTCCTGTATGACCAAGCGGCTGGACTTGCTAGCTAGCAAACCTAAATCGTAATGTATGGAACATGACTGTATTGAATGTCCTGGCGATGTTCCTCTCCTGCAGACCACGATTATGGCGGTGGAGTTCGATGGCGGAGTTGTGATCGGCGCAGATTCTCGTACAACGTCTGGGTAATGGATCCTGATGGGAAGTTGTTGATCAGTTTAACGTAACATACTCGGATCTCATCGCACCTCGCATCGCGCTCAGCAGTTTTTCTGCCTCGGCATCATGCTAATCTACTGTTGCTACCATGTTGATACGAAGTGAGTTGATCTCTGATGAGTAAGTTTCTAATCGTGTTAAATCTCTGATTAGTAATTTGTGATTTCTGATTGGTGTGTGTTGGCGCAGTAATAATTGGTCGTGGCATTTGTAAAATTTAAGCATTCTGTGGATGTCTATTGCAGGTCGGAGATGCTTCCCTTTTGGAAATGAAATCCAAGTATGTACTTCATATATGTGCTCTCCTCTAATCCTTGTTCTACAGTGCTTACATCTGCAACCGAGTGTCTGATAAACTGACCCCGATCCATGACCGCATCTTCTCCTGCCGCTCTGGTTCTGCAGGGGACACTCAGGCCATGGCAGATGCAGTCACCCACCAGCTGGGCTTCCACAGGTGACATCTGCAGTGCTTCTCTCCATGTTCTTAAACCTCACACTGAATTCATCTTATTTGAATCATCTTTGCTTCACAGGAAAAATGTGCCACATTAATCCCTTCTCATGAGTTTTTAGTGACTTCTGTATCAAGAATTGGGATGTGCCATCTCTGTCTCTTAATGCAAGATGTGACCTCAGAGCAGCTGTGGCATTGGCCATTGATTTATATGTACTTCAGCTGTCATGCATCATCAACCTGGTAACTCAAATTGTCATTTTAAGCTGAATGACTGTGAGGCCTTATAAGTTTCATGAATAAGGGGAGGTGCTTTCAATTACGCTGCACATATTGAATTGATGGATTTGATGGAATTTGGTCTGCGAACCCTCCTTTATTGAAGTTCAATTGTATATTGAGTAATGACTGTCCAGGACCATGTCTTTTTATCTGACCAGATTTCCTGTGCTGTGATTGTTTCGGTATTGAAGTTGGTGAGCCTCCATTGGTGCAGACTGCTGCCAATCTGTTCAAGGAGATGTGCTACTGCTACCGAGAGGAGCTAATGGCTGCAATCATTGTTGCAGGCTGGGATAAGAGGAAAGGTGGACAGGCAAGTGCTCCTTTTTTCTCTTAGTAGTAACTTACTACTTCTGAAAGGGCAGCAGTGCTTATTTTAAGTTATCAACTGATATGGTGTCATATGAAAAGTGTTGAATTTTGAAATTGAATTCATTTTCAGCTTCGTTTAGATGCCTTCTTTTGATAGTGCGGTCATGAATGGCCTACATGTCGTGTACCACATGGAGTATAACCTCTACCCTACAGGTGTATGCGGTTCCTGCAGGAGGGATGCTGGTGAGACAGCCAGTGTCTGTGAGTGGTTCTGGCAGCACCTATACCTACGGATATGTGGACTCAAACTTCAAACCGGGCATGACCAAGGAAGAGTGCCTGCGCTTTGCCGCTGGAGGTGAGAGCACTGAGGAAGGGCGGCTGTGGGACAGCGGTCTTCATTCCTGGTGCGGGAGAGCTGCAGTGGAGGCTAATTTTTACTGTCACTCAGGTCATAATTGATCAATTAAAGCCATCTGTTACACAGGTAACTCCCCTTTCATGGTTACCTGGGTCCAAACTGATTGTTGAAATCAAGGCGAAAACCAAAATCAGCAGAACCTGCGGCTCACTAGGACCAGGAATGAAGAGCACTGCTTTTATAAAATTTGTATGGATATTGTGCATCAGATTTTAAGGACTCTAATCATTCTCATTGATTTAGATTGTATGAATTTGTGGTAGGTGAAATCTGATTATGCCACCCATTCACAATCTTTCATTCACACAGATATTTTGTTTTTTGAGCATTGGTTCAAGATTGAAACAAAAGGATGATGATGAGATGTAACGGATGTGCTCTGTAACAAGTGAATGCCCTTTAAGGTGTCCGGTTCAGTTGCGATGTGGTCTAAAATTTTAAAATAATAAATTTTTGTGTTCTCTCTGCCTAGCTCTTTCTCTGGCTATGGAGAGGGATGACTACAGTGGTGGGGTGGCGCGTTTGGCTACAATCTCTGAGGATGGAGTGGAAAGACTGGGAATGAACTGCCCAAATTCTCTACTGTTTAGCTGAGAAATTGTGAAATTGCTCCAGCTATTCTGCTGGGCTTTAATTTACCTGTGTAAAAACACGGAGACTGATTTCTGTGTTTTGTAATGTTCTTTGATGTAAAAAGAAGCAACACATTTTTTTCCAATAAAATTGATCAATGCAAATATATTGAGTGTCTTTATGGTACTTCTGGATTCTATTGATTTGACCCTCCAAACCCTTTCCCTGGAAACCATTCCGTATGTTTTCACTCGAACTCTTCAGGCTTGTCTCATTCAACAGTGAGAGATAGTTGAGCTTTACATTTGTTATGCTGAGGTATGCCAAATAAGGGTTGTTATGAAAACTTAAGATGGTAAAACTCCACGAACAGGGCTGGTCAGCCCAGCAACAGAGGTTTTCTACTCCATCAGTTGTTTGGGCAAGATTTTTCCTAGCTTTTCGATTTTTGGTAAAATAAGAGTTTTTGTTTGGGCCTGTATACTATCAATAATCAAGATTAAACGAATGAACATTAGAATGCTGCAGTCATCTGTGAAAGCTCTACATTGGGTAGCTTTGATGCATAATTGGAGTCTTCCGCCGTAGAGGAAAGTGGAGTTGGCAGCGCGACGCACGTTGCAGCAGCCCGGAGCACTTTCTCTCCAAACTAATCTCGTTGTTATTCTGTAACAATGAAAATAAATTCATCTAATCTAATCACTGTTGGAAGGTGGGATAAGCCATGAACTTGGGACTTTTAATGACCTCAACTATGGACACCTCTTGACTTAACTGGATTGACGTCCTCCTATTAAATTCTTCTGTGTTCCCAAAAATGAATATTTAATGCACATGAGAAAAAAAAAAGTGAAACCAAAACAAATTTCTTGGCTTTTGGATTGCTTTTATTAGAATCATTCTGAAACGGATATCTGAACATTCGAGATATTGGTTGTGCAAGAGAAGATTTACATTTTACATAAATAACCACATACTTTATTTTTTATTATCTTCCAGCAGTGAAAGCTTGGGTGTAGACTTAAAGCCAACATGCAGTGAACTAATATCTTAATATGAATATTTAAAAAAAAAATGAATCATTTACCAAACCGATAAAAATTAATTACTTTGATGGCCTTATGGCATCCAGTTGAAATGCTTTCTTTCAGTAACTGCACAGACAAAGCAAAACAGGGCATGAAACGGTACAACACACTCATTTTAGATGGCTAAGTTTACTATTGGTGTAAATCCATGAAGGCTAGCGCTGGTGAAAGTTCAACATGTTAAGCTTTGTTGCTGCGAGCTTCAGTACTCAGGACATTGCTGCTGTGAAAGATATTGGTGATGCCAATGTGGCTAAAGAAGTAATGCTTGAACTGGGATGGCTTCTTTGCCCATGACACAAATTAAACAGATCTAGAATTGCACTCCATTTCTCTCTGGAATAACAGAGTTTCTTTTGACCCATGTTTTCACACACATATATAAAGTGATGATGCTGAAATTGACCCATTTAAAAAATTTGATGCACTTGAAAACATACTACTCCCATTTCATATTACTGTCTTTATTGGTAATTGATCGTTATGTCCTTTATGTATTTATTATTTAAAGTTTAAAATGAACTGGTGAGCAGATTTTTCAATAAACAAAAGCTACCTTTTGGATTGTCTGGTTATTATTTCAGTACACTATAAACAAGCAGAACGTGTCCAGGGTGGGTCCCTGCCTTTGCCCGTAGCCAGCTGGGATAGGCTCCAGCTCGCCCCGTGACCCTAGTGAGGAATAAGCGGGTATAGAAGATGAATGAATGAATAAACAAACAGCAACTTACAGTTAAGTAATTTTCCATCACATTCCAGCACACACACACCGAGGCAGGAGTTTTGCCTGGAAAGGTGACCAGCCCACTGCAGTTTGTGCTATTCAGGACCTCTTTAAATGAAATAAAAGTGGCCGACATCTTTTAGATTTGCATTTTAGAATTGGGTTGCCTTTGAATGATTATAAGTTCTCCCATGAAATACTCTCTCAATTTACCACTTCTTTCGTGCACAGACATTAAGTAGATTGACCTGATCTTGCGCCCTTGCTGAAGGTCAGGCAGCGGCGGTTTAAAAAAAAAAAAATGTAAACATACATTTTTCTTGATTGGTCACAGCTGAGTCTCTGAAATGATGATCTTGGGAGGGGAAGAGCCATCTCCACCTCTTGGACTAGGATCAGTGCCTCTCGCAATCAAAGGGATCAGTGACCACCAGTCCTCCTCCCTTGTATCTGCAGCCGCTCCCTCTTGGTCTTTTAACAGCCACTCTCCTACGATCCACTCATTTCCTATAGAGGATTCCCTGTTTATACTCCTGTCGCGTTCTTCCCCATTTACCCGCTCTTCTCTTAAGATCAAGCTGTACCTTTTTTTGTGCTCGCTGCTTGTCCTGTTTCCCTCTGACCATCCTTGCATCACTCTCTTTCCTTGCTCATTTGGAACTCTGTCATTAGCCCTCTGGCTTAAATCCACTTCTGTCAATCCTGTCAACTCTTGTTCTCGTCTTACGACCTTGTAGATTGTCTTTCTGTGAACCTGCATATTCTCTACACTCCCAATATCTAAACTACCAGCATCTGGTCCTGTTGTGCAGTCTTGACGTGTATACTCAGGTTTAACTCCCTCACATTCTTCCTCCCCCTCTTTTGTTTGCTCGGGCCTGTGAACAAAAAGCACTGAGCGAAATATAGCTTGGACCCCCTCACCATCCTCAAAAGGCAGGGAAATTGCCCCAGCCTGATCACTCGCTTTCCCTCTCGACTGAAGGTTCTCTCCATTCCCATCCGTGTCTGCCATCTGTCGAGTGTAATACCCCAGCAGCCTCAGAGTATTCCTCCTCCGCTCCTGTTTCTTTCGGACAAGAGGCAAATAGACCCTTAGGTAAGCTCGAAGGGCCCTAAGAAAGATGAAGCACAGCCAGAGGATCAGTATGATACACAGAAAAAGGTAGCCAAGGAACAGCCACCAACAGTAATAAACCACTGGCCTCTCCTGTACCTTACTCCCAATTCCCACGTAGCTAGTGCTGACAGACTGCTTTGTGGTCCAAGAAGGATCACTTGTAGTCGGATGCTGTGCGGGTGTGGATGGACGTGTAGATTGAGGGGCTGATGTGGTTGTTGATTGGGTTGTCAATGGAGTCGTTAATCTGGGTGTTGACTGAGTTGTGAACTGGGCAGTGGATTTGAATACCGTTGTAGGCAGTTGGAACGCTGCAGAAATGGTGCTAGATTCCTCTTTCATTACTGACTCAAGAGATGTCTTGGAAAAGTCATACCAAGAGGTCCAAATGAGGTAATGCATAGTAGTTAAAAACGAAAATGTTCTGCCAGAAGTGGTGGGAGTCTGAGTGGGTATGGTTGTTCTGATAGAGGTCAGTGTTTTGCCAGTGGTTGGGATGGGTGTGTTAGCTGAGGTTTGGATGGGTGTGGTGATGGTGGTCTGGGTGGATGTGGTAGTTAGCGTAAGGGCAGGTGTGCTAGTGTCCTCCTGATTATTAAAGACGGTGCTTGTCTGGGTAACTTCCGGTGTCTGTGTCAATGGAAGGGAATGGGCAGTGGAGAGGGTCCATGTTGTGGCTGCACTTGTGTGCGGTGCAGCATTTACAATGTAAGCTCCATCACCAAGGGAAGCGCAGTATTCATCCTCAGTCAAATCAATGATGGCCCGATCTTTCAGTTGATTTGGGCTGTCACACAACACACTCTCTGGGTCATTTACAATATTGGATGGACCTGTATGGACGTAGACATTGTGACCCTGATCCTCCAGCCAGCGTGACAGATAACCCACATCACAGTTGCAAACCCAGGGGTTCTTGGACAGATAGACGTATGGAATATCGGGTAATTTGGAAAAGAACTGATCTGGCATGACCTTGAGACGATTGTCCTCAACATCAAAGGTCTTGAGGATTTTGGTGCTAATTACGGTCAACAGTGGCAAAGGTAGCACCTGGATGAGGTTTTGTGAGAGATCCAGAACCTCCAGTTGCTCCAGATCCTTGAAGGCGTCCTGGTTCAGGGTGTGAAGCTGGTTGGCGCGCAGGTAGATCTCCATCAGCTTTGATGCAGCAGTAAAGGCTGATGCAGGGAGCTCCTGAAGCCTGTTACCAGAGAGCCAGAGAACCCTCAGAGAAGGGAGGATCATGTTTGATGTGCTCTGCAGCGCGGACACTTTGTTCCGGGAGAGGTCCAACTCGTGCAACTTGTGGAAGCTCTGGTAGGAGGACCAGGCTAGGGAAACAAAGTCATTGTCAGCAAGAACTATGACTTCTATGGCTGGATCGATTGAAGATGGAACACTGCTCAGTGTCATCGCAGTGCAGTTGACACGTGGTCGGTGATCCATATTCCTGTCACTATGACAACAGCTAATCGTAGTCAGGCAGACGTTGTAAAAAATCAGCAGAAAAAAGGAAGACTTCATTTTGATGATGGTGGTGACACCTGCCAGGAGAGAAATTAATTGCTATAATGCTAGAATAATTTAATTCAACAGTATTATGAAATTTCATAAATGGCAGTTGATAATAAGCACTTGATTGGGGCCACACCAGGGGCAGCCAGCTGTCCCAGAGCTGGCAAAATGATGTTTTTCACTTCACTAGAATCACTTATCTCAACATACATGTTATGAAAAAGGCATGAATTTAAAATGATCAAATGAAAAGCAATAGTAATTGGAGTCCAATGGCATGACTCATACTTGTTAGTGTGCACCAGGGTCTATTGCACAATCATTAAGAGTAAACATCAGAACGCAGTAGTTCACACATTCATTAAGTATTTAGCTACAGGACACATTGTGCTTTGACTGATGGGCCACTGAATTTAAATTTGTAACAAATACATATGGAATATTAAACATTTTTCTCCTTTAAAATGTACAGATTTGCATGTCAGCAATTTTTCAGAGTATGAGAATGGCTGCGAGAGGGGGCATTTGTAATGGAAATTTGAATTTCCCCAATCTCTTTACCCTTAATGCTAAAATTTCAGCACACCAAAAGAACATTTGCTAAATTACAGTAATGAGTAGTACTACTTTTACTGAGTTAAAGTCATCAGAGCTTATGATGTCACATCTAAACAGGTTTTTGATGAGAAATCATGGCACTAAGCACTTCAATGTTCAACATGGCAACAATGAAGAGAATAAATAATTCACCCTCATTTTGTTGACAGAAACACTTTGGGAAGTTGAGCGGTTTGGGGACCATTATTATAATTGGCATAAGCTTTAACTGAAGGCAGAGAGTGTACACTTCAAGCACATCTTGATTCATTTCATATCCATGGTGTTGGTGTAAATAGCCAAAGTGGTGACAATTGTTTTCCTGACCAAATAATTACAGACTGAACAGAGGGTAAAGGAGAATTTCTAAATCAGTGTTTTCTGTTTTTATTTGAATTGTCCCACCTTTTTAGGAGTTGAGGTTTGTATGCAAAATAATGAGTAAATGCTTCCATGTATTACAACCTTTAGCTGGAGTAGAACCTGCATAAATTTTACTTCTCAAAGGCTGCAATTGCTGAAATTAGTACTCATTGAAATAAACAATTCAGTAATAACCATCAGAATATGCAAATCATTCACATGGGAAAAGGACTGTTGAAGTGCTGGTATTATGTTCACAAAAAATGTTGTTATCGTCAATAAATCTGTGACAGAGTCAAACACATCATAAATATACTGAGTATATGACAGTGTCACATCAAAATCTGGCAACAAGGAATTTTTTAAAAATGATTGCATAATTACTGATTATCAGCAGGCGAAAGATAAATCACTAGCATTCCAATGAATTCAAGATGTGACACCAACCACTGAAATTAGATCGCCATTTATTGGCTGTAGGGAGGGATAGCCTATTATACAAAAAACAACCAAGCTTCTAGATTATTTGCTCCTCTCATATCAAAGTCAAAAGGGCTATCTGAGGAGATCGCATGGGATTTTTTGCTCTGCAAGGAAAATACTGTAGAAACAGTTTCCCAAATTTAGCCATCATAAGACTATCGAAAGACCCAACAATACACTCAATGTTTGCTGTCACATGTTAAAAGTAGACGATACAAATTGTGCTTACTTTGTTCCTCTTCAGGTTTTCCCAATCATGTCTTCAAAATGTAACTCCATAGATCGGCAGTTATCTTAATTCTGCTAATCTTTTTACGTCTATGTTCTCCAAAAAATATCTGTGAAAGGGTGCCAGTTCTCTGGTTAGGTTTGCAAGTGCATTCTCAACCAAAAGAATTTATTCCCTGTTGTTTCCTCACTTTAGGAACAGAGTTGTGTTCCCAAGAGAATTATCACAGTTCCTCCTCAACCCCTTGTCACTCACACTCCCTGATAAGAGCGCCGTGGATTTCAGACACACTGTACTCTGCCAACATAAATAGCAACAGTAAATTTACCAACAGCCCTGAAGCGGCAATGAAAAAGCCTATCTGTGGCCAACACACTGATCGTATGAGGCAGTGTCATCATCAAAAATAGATCAAGAAAACCACACACACAAACACACACACAATGCACACACACACACACACACACACACACACACACACGCACACGATGCATGCAGCATCGAAAGTCAGGAGTTTCTGCCAACTAAAGACAGATGAGGAAGAAGCTCAGATGAGTTCACTGCAGGTTTTGGTTTCGTTTGAATCTTGATTCATAACCTATTTATTTAAAAAATATTTGAGATTTGCCCTAATGAGGCTAAAGAGTTGTTAAAGTTACTGATCATGACCCTTTATTTTTTATTTGTCATCTTGTAACAGGTACTCATATTTATATTATGTGTAATTCAAAATAAGTGAATATTAAAAAAAAAAAAACACACAATAAAGTTTATCAGTTTGAACATTACATATCTTGTCTTTGTAGTGTACTCGATTGGTTACAGGTCGAAAAGGATTTGTGAATCATTGTATTCAGTTTTTATTCACGTTTTACACAACATCCAAGCTTCATTGGTATATGGGTTGGTAGGTTTAAGGAGATAAACCATTGGAAACTAAATCCATAAATAAAGCTATACATCGCACTGTAATCCCAACTGATCATGTACAGCTGTTCTGACAATGGAGCTTTGCCCCAATCCCATCCAGTAATTCATGACACGGGTAGATTTTGCTCATGACTAAATACCAATATATTGCATGCCAGAAAACCTGCCCTTCTCATGGTTTCCATAGCAGCAAGAGAACACATAAAACAAAACTGAAACTAAATAAATAAATAAATAAATAAAACAAAAACAATTGAAACTTGATAAATGAATAGTTCCTCAATTTGGCCATCCAGGAGTATAATGAGTTAGCATCAGTCACCCAACGTGTCGTTAGACTCCGTTGCAGACGCCTTATGGTGTTTGGTTAACTTCCCTCCCCCAACAACGTCTGCGCACTCGAGCGAGGTTTTGTGTTCCACCAATCAGAAACTAGCCCTTGAAATCCAGGAGCTAATTATATATGCATAAACATAGAAATCCAAAATGGCGGACGGTGGCAAACATGTTTTCTCTCGAGCTTTGGATAAAATCTGCAAAACCTTCAATATTGAAGATATGAATAGCTTACAAGAACAAGCAATGAACAACTTAGTTATCCGGAGGAAAGATGTCTACGTGAATTTGCCTACAGGATTTGGCAAATCGCTCATAAGCATTCTGATTGGCTCATCAAGCACAATCACATTACGTCACGGAACACAAAACCTTGCTCGAGTGCGCAGACGTAGTTGGGGGAGGGAAGTTAACCAAACACCATAAGGCGTCTGCAACGGAGGCTAACGTGTTGTCTAGTTGGGCCATTAACTTAAGTTACTAAATTGCTAACAGCTCCATTCTGTGTCTCTCACTCTCTCTCAACACACAGTATAATTATTTTTATACTTGGATGAAAATCCTTTGCAGTCAATGATTACCTGAACTTTGGACCCTAAAGGACATCACTAAATGCGGTTTCCTCCCCTGAGATGCTTTGCCTGGCCCTCAGTAGCTGCCTGTTTGTGGGTCTTTCTGGCATCAGTGAGTGAAAAGCAAATCAGATGGGCTGAGGTCTGGTGACGGACTTGGCCATTCATGAATATTCAATTTCTTTGCCTTATTGCTTTCACAGTATGTTTTGGCTCATTATCCATCTGTGAAGTGGCGCAATGTCATATCAGCTTTGTAGCATTTGGCTGAATTTGAGCAGACAGTGTAGCTTGGTAGACTTCATAATTTACATTGCAACCTCTGACAGTAGTTACATTATCAATAAACATCAGTGTCTGGTACAAGTTGATTTTGGTTTCATCCACCCATAGAATCTTGTTTCAGTACTGTTTAAACTTTTTGAGATGTTTTCTAGCAGTCTAATTTTGCCTTTCTGTTGAGGATTATCATTGGTTTGTTCTGTGTCTCAAACCTTCTATATTTACATTCATGAAGGCATCTCTGATAGTTGACTTTAAAAATGACGTGCCTATCTCCTTAAGTGTGTTCTCGGCCTGGCTAGATGTTGTGAAGGGGTTTTTCTTCACCAAGGATAGAATTCTGTCGTCATCCACTTCAGCCGTCCTCTGCAGCCTTCCACATCTGATGCAGCTGACCTTACCAGTACATTCCTTCTTATTTTAAAGAATGCACCCAACTGTTGGTTCCTGTTGTCTGACTGATTCGTTTTTGTTCCCTTCAACATAATGATGGCCTCGTCCAAGCGCATCAACGCCTCTTTGGACCACATATTGACAGTTCCAATAAAAAGCTGCCAAATGCAAATTCCACATTTGGAATAAACTCCATACCTTTAATCGGCTTAATTTATTGTGAAATAATGAGTGAACTACACCTGGTGATTAAACTTATCGTCAGTCAATTGTCCAATTACTTTGTTGGGTTTCTGAAAGTGAAGTACATGTAAAAATGGCTGCAATTCCTGATGGTTGATTCAAGACTGAGAAAACTCTTGAAATAACGCTGAAAGTCTATATATACTTCAATCACATCTTTTTTTGATTTTTCAAATCAATGATGTACAGTGGCAAAATTAAAAAAAAAAAAAAAAAAAAAAGACATTACTAACCACATACTTCTAGACCTAACTGCATGACGACTGCAAGAGACCGTAAAGAAATTGGTATTCTATTTCTCCATTCGCCAATGATGATTTGACATTTGCAATTAAAATATGTTGGACAGGTGAGTGAATCGTGTAATACCATTAAAGGAGCCACAAAAAGACATGGATTAACCTTAGTCCCGGACTTACCCGAGTTTAGTTTGGAGAAACAAAGAGGACAAGGAAAATCCAAGTTGCAATCAATGTTGCAATCATTTTATTGCCCTTTTCTTGCACTTGACTCTGCCCCAATGTTGCACTTGCCTCTGATTCACTTGACCTTGTTGCCATTTTGTTCACTTGCCCTTGCCCTTTTGATATTGGTTTAGATCTGTGATAGTGGATCGTGTTCAGACACTTACTGTTAGCACTTGTACTAGTCTCCTAGGAGCTCTGCACTTTTGTACGTCGCTCTGGATAAGAGCGTCTGCTAAGAACCTGTAATGTAATGTAATGTAACGTCATGTCCAAAAGCCAGCAGCTGTCATGGTTTTGGAGTGCGTCAGTGCACATGGCATGGGTGATTTATACAACATACATTGGTGAAGGCATTATCAATGCAGAAAAATATGCATGAATTTTGGAGCAACATGTGCTGCGTTTGAGATATGGAGATATCCCAACATTTTCTAGCAAGACCACAGCCAACAACAATCTGAAGACGGGTAATGGCTATGTTAAGCAGAGTATGCAGGTGCTAGATTGACCAGCCTGCTGTCCTGATCACCCACTAATTGGAAATTTATGGCACATTGTGCTGCAAAATATACATCAACAAATGCCCGGTGCTACTTTGCAGCTGAAGACCTCCATAATGGAGGAATACGGGAAAATTCAGCTTTCTAGACTTGAACAGTCCTCCGCACCGAAGTACTTCATGAGCGTGAAGGCACGGGGAAGTTTTGCAGTAGTAAACATTCGACTGTGAAAACATTTTTGGACTCTCTTGCAATCATCCCATTGCATATTTTCAATTTTCAATGAGCAATTTAACACTAGTTAGAACACCAAATAGAGAGATTGAGAGATTCCGTTATGCTCCACGATAAAACAAAATTGTTTCACACATCCACAAATCAGCTATTCAGAGTAGAACAATAGGTAAAAAGTGTACGGTACCAAGCCAATAAATAAGCAGGCTAATAAATGAACTAAAATTACATTAAAATAGAATAAAAATCAGTAGTTTAAATTTAAAAATACGCTTAGAGGAACATTCTCTTCCATGGATTGAATTAGGGGTGAAATGACTGTGATCTAAGCTACAAAATTCAGTACAAAGGGGACAAATAGAAAAAATGTCCATCCACAACACGGGCCATCTGTTATACATGAAAGCTGCATTATTAATACGTCCACCGAGAAAATGCGCTACGGTTCAAATGAAATATCCAAGCTTAAACAGGTCATGGATACCCACTTAAGACATCAAACACAGTTAATCCAGTATGTCAGAACTCTGACCTCCTGAGCTGCAGGAGCCCACCACTTGCTGGTGATATGAGCAGCAGATGGATGGTCCTCCATTTGTAATTTCCTTTTTTTAAGACAGGATTAAATGAATCCCATCCTCTATGTTAAAACATATTCACTAAGCTTGTTGTCTGGGGCATAAGAAGTGCAGGGGACCTGAGTCCTAATGAGAACAATTTTTTAATCTGCCTTACAACACTGCATTTCACTTCTACTCCAATGGTTGCCATGGTCTTCTGAAGGAAGGCATCTTCTGAAAAATGCGCCACTGAACTCAGTGCTGCAGTGTCCAAGTGCAAAATGATGTTTAGAAGGAAACGCTCAGACTGATTCTATTCTCAACTGGGCCAAGAAAAAAAAACAGAAAACACTCAGTTCATCATTGGTCATTTTTACTCATCTTTATTTAGGGTTCATGTTTTCAAGCTTGGGTTACCATAAAATTATACAGTTGTACCTCTCCCAGTCTTTCCCAATCAAGAAAAGCAAGTAAGTGAAAGGCCAACTAAAAAAAAAAAAAATAAAAATAAAATAAAATAAAGGAGACCGCTAGTGTAGGTGCTGACCACCGGACTCGGAGGTCAAGTTCAAGACATGAAAAGTATATAGGTAGGGAAGAAGTGGGGTTCACTGGTTCCATTCATTGTCCAGGAAAACCGCAAAAAATGGCTGCAAGCAGACATGCTCAAAACAACACAGTACTGAGAGGGAGAAATGATTCAGTTCAGTTATAAGCAAGGCCCTCTCTCAAAGACCTGAAATCAAACCTTAGAGCAATCGTTTTGTCCTGATTCTTCCCATTACGTGATCCTTTCATTTGTATTAAAACTCAGTTAATGGTTTCCCTCAGTCAGAACTCAGGCAGGGAACAAAGTAAAGAAACAATGGTTTCTATAGCAGCTTCCCATGTGCTGGCCAAGTAGAGCAGTTGGCATGACAGGGCATGAAAAATTACTAAAAAAAAAGTAATGGTACAAAATCATTACATGGAGGTATGCTGGGAAAGAGTGAACAGTAATATATTAAAAACATGAAAAACACACACAAAGTGGGGTACAAGCAGGCATTGGGGTGCAGCGAGTTCAACTGAAATGAAAGCAAAGAGGGTAAATTAATTATAAAAACGAGCATAAACCCAGAAACACTCTGTAATAGATTGTCCTAAATTACAAGAAAATATAAAAGAAAACTCACTTCGTTCACTGCAGTGTGGCAATACATCATCCTTCCTCCACTGCATTTGTGAAATTGCATTCTCTGGAACAGCCAATTTAATTCTGAACATTTGCTCTCACAGAAAATTACTGTGATCTCACTCTTTTAGTCTTGTCTGTGCATCTCATGCACCAGCCAACAGCACATGTTCATGGTCTTAAATCAAGTCAAATGAATCATTCTCATATGGTTCAAAACATCAGAACAGTAACTTCCACTTTTGCTAGGGGGAAAAACCTCCACTCGCACCTAAGTGAAGCACCGATTCATCCAGTCAAACAGTAACGGTTTAAGTCCTGGCGGAGCTCGCCTTCTGACCGATGCAGTCCAGTCTGGTGGTTGTCTGAGACCAAGCGGTGAGTCACAGTGTAATAGAGCAACATTATCCCAGCTCTCATAGCACGTCCTGTTGAGCAGGGAGTGACTGCAGAATCCTACCCTAAAAAAGAGGGGGGCGATTCCTCGAACCTCTCTGTACTCCAGCCGCTGGTTCTAAATCATACCCACCCAGCCGTGTGTTCAGCAGTTTCAGTTACACAGGCCTGACACAGCCATAGATTTAGTCTAAAATACTCCATCATGGAAAGCTTGGTTAAAAAAAAATAAAAAAAAAAAAAATCTGAAAACGCCAACTCTCATTTTAACTCCCAAATCACAGTCTCACTTCCCCAATCACTCTTCCCCAATTCACTCCTATCACATCCGCAGACCAATAATTAACCTCGCATTTGAGCAATTCTACAAAATATCAACCCAACGAACCTGTAAGAGTACCGGAGTTATGCACAGGCCAGTAGGCAGCTCTTTCAGCGATTACTAAGTAAATTCATCAATGTCCTACAGCACTGTACCTCTGAAGTCACACAGGTCCAGTCTCATCTCTCAGAATTAAAACCCTTTACTTGAACCAACCACTAATAGGGCTTTTCCACTAGCGCCTACTCGGCTCCACTAAACTCTACTCGGTTTTTAGGGTTTTCCATTAGATGATAGCATCTGGTACCAGGTACTTTTTTTAGTACCTACTTGGCTGGGGTTCCAAGCAAACAGAGTTGAGCCGAAAATGTGATGTCAACAGACTGCAGGCCACTGATTGGCCAGGGAGTGATGCTTGCTATGATAACCCCACCCACATTGATGTGGTACTCAATTGTAATGGAAAACAACTGAAACAGAGTAGAGTAGAGTCAAGTAGAGGCGGGTAGTGCCAAAACTTTGTAATGGAAAAGCAGTGATAGACTCTTCCCAACTTTCAAGGCACACTGAATATCGAGAGAAACCGATCGGAAATATCCCACAATTTCCCAAAAAAACCCCCATGATATCGCGTTTGCCGTTACGCACCTGTCAAAAAAAAAAAAACCCCAAAAAACTACACTTTACAGTAACTTGTACATCCTGCATCTGATTCCTTCAGTCCGTACGGTTTTAACTGGTGCTGGAAACCAGCACAGACCAGGACCATTACCTGCTCAGACCGCTCTCAGCAACACCACCTTTTCCACAGCACTCATACAGGTAAAGCAAAGCCTGATGAGCGTAGTTTGGCGTGGGCCTTCCTATGTGGGTACTGTCGTTAGCTTGCCTCTTGCCATCTTGTACTGATAGTACACAGCTGGTGTAGCTAACGAACTCCCAGTACAGAAATGTACTCTCATGCTCGGTTGCCACTCACACCTCCACAACCCCATCAGTGAACAGTCCAGGCAGCTGTGTCCTGTTTCACTGTGTACCTGCACCCAAACCCCCTCACTACTGTGCTCACTATGATGACAAAATCCTGCAGGTAGCAGTAAAAACAGCAGGGCTAATTTGTTAAGGAATATATCTGCAATTACTGAAAAGAGAGGTCCAAACTTCAGTGTCTCACAATGTAGTGTCGCAGGGGATAGAACGTAACTGTGAGCAGCATCCTGCTTCGATATTCAGAGCGATGACGTAAAACCACGGCACCCCCTCTAAGGGAGAGGGGACCCACAGACACATGGAATAAAGGCCCCCTCTTCCTCACGCCAGCCCACTCATCCTCCTTCCCTCCACGAGTGCACACGTCACACTTCACACCACTTCCATATGGCCGCATGTAACACGCCCATTATCGTTTCATTTAAAATTCAATTCAAATGCATTCCCACGAGGAAAAACAAAAAAATACATAGTTTATAAGTTGCTGAGTCAATAAAATTTCCAGCAACAATAAAAAAGAACAGCTAAAAATAAACCATTTATGGATTAAATAAAACAAAACACTGCACCTAACGGCAATAGAAAAGCAAAGCTTGCGGATGTTAGTGTTGTGAGCACTCTACGGTGCATCTAATGGTTTGAGGTCACGTGATTGTGGTGGCCAGGACGTTGAAAGGACTCCTGGGACCAATGAAGTATAAACAGACGTGCACAAAAGGCAACCCATTTAATACCCCACCCAACACCTCTGTCTTTACCGTCACCCATTACAGTACATCTATACCTCCCAGAGCACTGCAGAGGCAGTGTCACTCGGCCTAAAAACAAAAACGAACAAAAAAACTATAAAATCAACAGCAACTCAAGAATAAATCAGCATCACGTTACAGTTAACACGACAGACGTCCTCATGCCGAAGCGGACCGGGCCGAGTCACAGAACTTCTGCGGGACGGCCGGGCCAAGGTCCTCCAATAAAGGACAAAAAACATAAATTTCTTTGGGCTTTTCAGTAGCTATATGTTAGTTTATCCCGATTCCCTCCCCTCCAAAATATTCTACAGCAGCTCACGGTAGACGCACAGATCTCGCACAAACCAATATACAGACACAGCATTCAGATAGATGCAAACATCAGTCTCCCATACTCTTCAGTAATACATTGCTGAATATGCCATATATATACCAGTACATCTGCTTGTCCGATCTACACAATTCATAGAGTAGAATACAAGGTAGAATTCACAGGGCTGAATCCCCTAAAACTTTTTGCCAGTGCAAAATATTTTAGCACGTGCAAAACCAGTGATTGGAGGAAAACAAATAACCTGTCCAATCACTGGCCACATTATCAGTTTTGCAAGGATGAAAAAATTTCAAGCATGTAAAAAGCCTTAGAGAATCTGGCCCTGAGTGCTTATTGTCCAAGGCTTGGCGATGTGAGAAGGCAGGGTAAGGAAGGGTATTTTTGTATGCATTTTGTTGCTTCAAGGCGAAACACACTCCCACAGAGTGCCAACTGTATCCGCCTGTCCTAACTATGAGAGGGCAGACAACAGAAATAAGACAGACTTCCTCCTGAAGCCTTCCTTCTAGCAGTGTAGTGATAAGCCAAGCCATTACTTACAACTTGAGTGTCTTTAGTGTTGCCAAATGTGTTCCACGTACTGTTTTCCTAAGTTAACTGGCACAAATTTACCCAGTTCCACAGATCTGAGACCAGTTCTACCGGTCTTTGGATCAGTCTGCTCATCTGCTTATTGGCTTAGCCTCAAAATGGACACAAACCCTTAATACACATCTCTCAGGCCAGCCAGAATAAATACCAAATCATCCAACAGCATCCTTTCCATTCACGCCATGTCCTTCAGAGAGCACCTACTGTGAGCGTCTACAGAGATATTTGAAGTGCGTGTGCATGTGTGTGTTTCTGTGCAAGGAGCACAAGGTGGAACAGAGGGGACAGATTTGGGGAACACATGAAGAGAAGAAGAACAGAAAAACGCATGCGTGGGGAGTAACGCCGCCCGTGTGCGGATGTGACCGGAGAAGAGCAGCCTCCCCAGACGATCAGCAGCAGAGCAGCATCTTCACACTGGCGTCTCCCTGCTCTTCAGGTCCGGAGCGCTGAACTGCCGGCGCATCCGGGGTGGGGTGGTGTAGCCCTGAAATTTGGGGTTGGCCCCCCAGCCCCCGCCTCCTCCTCCTCCTCCTCCTCCTCCAGGCCGTTCCTGGGAGTTCTGCAGTTCCCCGTCCGGCAGGTAGCGCCCACCTCCGCGGGGGTGGTTGAACACCGGATGCTGGTTGTAATAGGGATGGTGGTAGTACTGATGGTACCCCAGCTTGCGTTGGTCGGGGTACTCCCCGTCCCGGGACCTGGGGTGCCCGTCTCGCTCCTGCCCTGGGTTTGCGGGTTGCCGGCGGTAACGGGGCCGGCCCTGGTGGGTGGAGGCTTTGGGGGAGCCATTGGGGCTGTTGGAGTTGGCGTGGTTGTTCTGGTTGTGGTTGTTTGCATTGTGGCGTCCGGCGGAGCCGTCCAAAGAGTTTCTCCTGTATCTCCTTGGCTGCTGCTGCTGTTGCTGGGGGAAGTGGTTGCTATGGTTGCTGTTGCTGTAGCTGCGCTGATGCCAGGCCCGGTGGGGGCTTGGCGTGCGCATGCGGGGATGACCCCCCCCACCCCCAGGGCCCATAATCACGGGCACGTGCCCAGGCAACGGGAAGGGGAGGGGCAGGAGGGGCATGGAGGGGGTGGAGTTAGAGGGAGGGGGTGGAGGGGAGGGCGTGTTTTTCCCACTACCCTGTTCCTGTGCGTCTCCATCTCCCGACGCCTGCTCTCCCTCACCTCCCTGTTCTCCTTCCCCATCTTCTAACCCTCCTCCTCCTCCTTTCTCCGTCTGGCCTTCCTCCCCTGCTGCAGCGCCCATCATGAAGGCCGTGGCGGGGCCCCAGGAGTAGCGGTGCTGCGGGTTGCTCTTGAAGGGGAACTTGAGCTTGCAGTCCTGGGGTGGGATGAAGCGGCCGGTGCCGGGCAGGTGGGTGGGCGGCCCCTCGTTGGCACTCCTGCGCAGCCGCTTGGTGATCTGCTGCTGCTGCAGGTTCTGCAGGCGCGTCTGCTCCTGCTTAAGCCACCGCAGACGACCCCTGCGGAAGGCAGGGTCCTCCTCCATCAGTCGAGTCACCCGCACCTCCTTCGGCAGGTCCTCTAAGGAGCTGCGCCCCCCCTCCTCACTCTCCGCCCCGCTCTGGGATGTGCCTCCGTCCCCATTCTCAGCCAGGAGGTCCTCTAGAGATCCCTCGTCCTGCCACAGAGAGGGCAAGAGTTAAGACAGCAGCCAGACCACCTTATGCCTCACCTCTGCCAAACACTAAAGCAGGAGAGTTATCTACAAATAAAGCAAACGGGTGATCCATGGTCAGGCCACAGGCCAGTTTGCGGAAAAAAGAAAAAAAGATCTCCGCTCATAAACTAGGTCATCTCTAGCCTAGCCTATCAACAGCTCATTTCCTGAGATCAATCGGCCTGCTGTCTCAAATGTCAGGCAACAATGCCAACTACAGAAAAATACTGAATGAACAAATGAACATTACATTTATGTAGCATCTTCTCACAGATACGCAAGGTGCTTAATATTCATGTGGGGGAAATCTCATCTCACCACCACCAATGTGTAGCACCCAGTAGCGGCTCTAGACCCGGGAATGGCGGGGCGCAGACACGTCCCTTTATGACAATTAGTCCTGGGTAGTTCGCAATCATTTTCCTTCACTGACGCGTTTTCCAATTATCGTACTTGGCAACTTAAGACTCGGTCTCTCCAAATGTGATCGAACAGCGATGAAATCATGGGCGAAATTCAGTACAGAAAAAAAATTTACTTATTAATAGGCCAGTGCTTCGCGTTGATTGATCAGGTCCGTGTTCCAGTTAAATATCGCCTTTCACTCTCGGTATTGTGTGGGTTGATAAAAAAGTGGCACTTGGCAGTTAAATAGGCAGCGTGCTGCTCAAGCTGTTTGCGTGAGAGTTGTCAGGTATGCAAGTTTGACTAACGTTGATTTAAATACAGCAAATAAGCGTCCAGATGAATGATTGTCTTCTTACGTAATCGGGGAGAACAAGCAGCAGCTGTTAACTGCGGAGTGCTCTCGGAGCGAACCTTCGGTTACTCATGAAAATGACTGAGAACAGGTCAGGACTAACGACTGTTTTAAACGGATGTTTTGTCACAATTCTCAGTTCAGGTTCCGCCACTGAGCTGAATTTCGCCCATGATTTCATCGCTGTTCGATCACATTTGGAGAGACCGTGTCTTAAGTTGCCAAGTACGATAATTGGAAAACGCGTCAGTAAATGATTGCGAACTACCCAGGACTAATTGTCATAAAGGGACGTGAGTGCGCCCCGCCATTCCCGGGTCTAGAGCCGCTACTGGTAGCACCCACTTATGTGATGCGACGGCAGCCATTTTGTACCGAAACACTCACCAAAAATCAGCGTGAGGTGGAGAGGGAGAGGACAAATTGTACAAATAATTATAATCAGGGATGATCAGGTAGCAGGGTCAAAGAGCCATGCTGGGAATATATCCAGGACACCAGGGAACCCTTGACTCCAGTCAAAAAGTGTCATGGGATCTTTAATGACTACAGTGAGTCAGGACCTCAGTTTAACACCTCACCCGAAAGACGGCATCTCGCTCAGCAATGTCCCCATCACTGCACTGGGTTATTGGGGATTCTTTTACCAGAGGGAAGACTGGTAAAGAAGATCCCCACCAACACCTCTCCCAGCCACAACTCCATTTTCCCAGGCAGTCCCCCATCCAAGTACTATCCAAGTCCACAACTGCTTAGCGTCAGCCACGCAGCCTGAACAGATCCAGTAGTGACATGGGCGCTCACAATACCTTTCAATGAACAGCTAACTAGAGTTTAAGCGCATTGCCTCACACAGATCTCATCACTAAAGCAATCTCACTGCCGAGCAGTAGATGCCAATAGGTTCTGAAGGGTTTTTCAACAGTCTTTAGATTCTTTTTGCAGTAACTGAGAATATTACGCCAAGGAATACCAACAATTTTTTAAGTTTTCATCATTTTCCAACATCCATTCATTATCTATACTGCTTCTTCATCACTAGGGTCACGTGAGAGCTGGAGCCTATCCCAGCTGACTATGGGCCAAAGGCAGGGACACACCCTGAACAGCTTGCCAATCCATTGCAAGGCTCACACACCATTCACTCACACATGCACACCTATGGGCAATTTAGAGTCTCCAATTAGCCAGACACACGTCATTGGACAGTAGCCAAAAAACTCACGTGAACATGGGAAGAACACGCAGGCCCCAGGCCAGAGGCCAACCCAAAACCTACTTCCTGTGAGGTGGCAGTGTTACCCACTGCGCTGCCAATTTGGTAACATACCTCATGTAATACAATGTTATGAGCAGTAAAATCGGTAGAGATTCAACTTGGGCAAGTTTCTCATGAGTATCAATGTCCAGACCTACTTGTATTAGAGTGAATGGAGATAAGATCGAGGCCAGAAGCAAGACTCCTGACAGCGTAAAGTCCGAAACTGACAATCAGAACACAAGGAAAAGAGCAAAGCTGCTTTCACCCTGGACGCGAAACCAATTTTTCGCATGACCGACTACATTTAAAGTCGATGCAAAGACGAGAATACATGCGTATTTCGAAATGAATTGTTAAAAAAAAAAAGTGCGGTTCTTTGTGTTTCAGGGGCCAAACTTTTTCACGTACTGCAGTCTGCAGATTGCCCATGGCAGAGGGCAGTTACATAAGCAGGTCCTGCGGGCCGCAAAAACAACAACCTGCTCATCAACATTAAGCAGCCATACATCCAGTGTTCAGGTTGGGTAAATGGCCATGACCATGCACTAAACAATAAAGGCCTGCATGAGGTCCTCCACTGAGGATTAGGGAAAACTCTTATCAATAATCCTGCAGAAAGAGTGCATGACTTCATCTCTTGTGTTTTTAATTTATAGAGTACTATTTCACTAGCTCTCAGTATAAATCTTGAGGCTTTCCCACTCAATGCAATACAAGTACAGCATGAACAGAATTCTAGAGCATACATTATTAGCTACATTCATTTGAGATGATGGCAGAATTACTTTTTGGATAAAAATTTCAGACACAATTTTGACGCAAAGTTAATTGCCAACTCATTATAAAGGCAAAAATAGGACTTGGTTTTCAGCAATTTTATTGCAGGCTTTGACAATGTGTTCGCAGTGCAAATGAAGTGAGCAGTGAAATGGCTGTATGGAGAGCCTCTGTTCCACAGTCCTCCTTCAGCTCTCCATCGCACACACTGGGTCACCAGACCTTGGGCTCTAAAAGCTCTGTCACCCCTCTTACCTCCCTGACTCCTGTGGCCCTCTGCAGAGAACAGGCAGCTGCACGTGACTGCCCAGCATTCTAACCAATCACCAACCCCGGGAACGTTGGCCCCTGAACCGCACTGTCCCACTGAGACTCATGAGCCACCAATCATTAAAGAGCGGCTCACTCCCTCTGCAGCATATATCAGCTCAGACTCGCACTTTCATGCATGTCTGTGGCTGTCAAACTATGCATGTGTGTGTGTGTGTGTGTGTGTTTGAGACAGAGAGAGAGAACAAGTGTGTGTCACTGCATATGCGACAATGTGTCAGAGGAATAGAGAATGTAGCATAGTGTTTATGTGTGATTATGGGAGGGCCCATGGGCGTGTCGTTGTGAGAGTATACGTGTATGAGTGTTGTATGAGTCAGTACGAGTGTCGCGTGCTGCATTACCTGCTGACCCACCCCAGGGATAATACTCTCCATCTTCACCATGCGGTCGCGCAGCGAGCGGATCTCCTCATCCTTCATGTTATTCTGAAGCTTCACCTCCTGCAGGATGTCGGTCAGCTTGTCGATGTGCGCCTTCAGGTCGTAAACGCCAGGTTTTCCCCCGCCGCCCCCCTCTCCCTCGCCGCCGCCGGTCTCCTCGCCCGGGCTGCGCTCCTCGCCGATTCCCACCGTGTCCCAGACGTCCTGCGCCACGCTGCGCCAAGTGTCACGCTCCTGTGGGTCGCGCTTGGCATACATGCGGCACAGCTCCTTCATCTTGACGATGGCCAGCGCCTCGATCTCCTGCCGCGAGTGGCGGAAGTCGCCCAGCGCCACCTCGTAGCAGATCTCCTTCACCGCCTGCATCTTCAGGTCGGGCAGCGTCACGCGTTTGGGGTCTTTGCTGATGCGTCGGCGCTGAGGGATCTGATAGACCCGCAAGGGCTCACGCTTCTTACCGCTGCTCGGCAGCCCGCAGCGCTTCACTATGCTCTGCACCTGCGGGAGGAAGACGGACGATGTTTGTGTTACATCCCAACTAACATGGGGAACTCTAACAATCCGATTTAATACAAAAAAAGCACGTCAGCATGCTTCACTATGTAATGTAGCAAAGAGAGAAAGATGACGAATGTTCATGTTACAACCCAATTACCAATAGGAACTCCATCAGTCTGATTTAATACAACAATTAGCTAACACAAAACAAGTCAGCATGGTTCACTATGCACTACACCTGATGGAGGAAGATGACCAATGCCTGTGTTACACCCCAATATCCATAGAGAACTCTTCAGAGTCTGACGTAATACAGTTATGCTGACACTAAACACACAAGCATGCTCCAGTAAGTCCTGTACAGGCGACTGGATGACCATTCTGTACATCATGCACTGATTATAATTATAACTGCTGTGAGGACCGAAGGAAAATGAGCTTAAACAAAACCATTTTCATGCTTCACTACAGAACAGAGAGAAGGACCAGTGTAGCCGTCACACCCTGATAATCAGACACCTCCAACAGCTTGATTTGTTCCAACAATTTGCTTACACAAAACCCATTTCCATGCTTCACTATGCTGATTTTTTTTTTAAGTACTGCTGCTAATACAAGACCTTGGAAAAAAGCAAATCTAACAAGCGTGAAATACTCAGCCCCTTTGCACCAAGATGGCTGATATCTGGCCTGGAAACAAAATGCACCGACACAATAAGCTGTATCCATATGAAAAATTTTGACAAGAAGTTGGCAACGGTTTTGGAGTTCTAGCCTGGAAAACAACAGGATGGCCATCTGGCCCGGAAATGGAATGCAGAGGAGGGACGGACAAACGAACAGGAAGTGGGAAGTGTGAAAACGCACATCTACGCACTGGGATTAATCCCTATATTAATCTTCATTGAGAATTATTGAATTGTGTGAGAGTTCTGGCCTGGAAAAAACAGGATGGCCGATATCGGGCCTGGAAACAAAACACGGTGGAGGGATGGAGAGACAGACAGAAGGACAAACATTTTAGGACAGACACACAGACACAACTCATTCCTACATCACCATCAACCTCATGGCAGGGGATAACAACTCAAAAACTGACTGGTGCAAAAAAAAAAAAAAAACAAAAAAAAACCTGAAAATTTTTTCCTCTTTACTGAAAAAAAAAAAAAAACTGACGGGTAATTATTCAAGCCCAATTAATTCAGCAAACAGTTATGAAAAACTGTGAGCAAGCTGTTCTGAGACTGACCGTGGGGATTGTGACAGCAGTGTGTCTGTGAGAAATATGGGCGGCGTGTGCTGGGCAGTTGGACTGCGCTCCCTGTCACTGACCTTGTTGGCTGGCAGCTTCTCTCTGAGGGAGGAGATGAGCCTCCAGCTTTCCTCACACGAGCGCTTGTCCGAGTCATCGCCACTGTCCGAGTCTGCATACTGTCAGGGGGAAACATGGCAGCTCACACAGGAGACAGCAAGCTCGTGGCATTGTGTGTGAGCGTGAGTGTGTGTGTGTGTGTGCGCGCACATGGGCACGCGAGTCACTTGCCCCTTCCAAGTTTAGTCTATTTTCACTTATTTGTTATATTGAAATATTTCAGATCATCCAATTAATTTTAATATAAGGCAAAAACAGCTTTGAAATGGTCTTTGCATTTATTGAAAGTAAGGAGTTTTTCAATACCCATGTCACCTCAGCGAAAAAAAATAATTTCCTCAAAACCTCATAACTAATTGTGCCACCCTAGGTGGCAACAACTGCAGTTAAACATTTCCAATAACCGGCAATGAATATTTTACCGGCCTGCAGAGAAATATGACTCACTATTCTTTACAGAATAAAAAAATCCAAAAAAAATCTTTTTAATGCAGCCATAATCTAAGGTTGCAAGCTTGAAGTGCCTGTTTAAGGTCATGCCACAGGATCTCCAATAAATTCCAGTCAGGATCTTGACTAGGTCATTCCACAACCTGAATTTTCTTTCTTTTGAGCCATTCAGAGTTGGACTTGCTTGTGTGCTTTGGATCGTTGTCCAGCTCCATAACCCAACTGCTCTTGAGCTTTAGGTCATAAATTGATGGCAGGACATTCTCCATCGGGATTTTCTGACAGAGAGTAGAATTCATGATTCCATCACTTACAGCAAGATGCCCAAGTCATGAAGCAGCAAAACAGCTTCAGAGCATCAGACAAGCAGAACTTTATTTGACTGCTGGAAGGATGTCCTTACAGTGGAATGCTGTGTTAGCTTACGGTCAGATTTAACAGAACCCAAGTCTTCCATCAGTCCATGGAATATCGAGAAGTTTCGTGGGTCATCAAGATGTTTTTTGGCAAAAATGAGACCTTAACTAAGTTCATAACAAAGTTTAGAAATAGTTTATCACAGACTGCATACAACAGTGGATGCACAGTTGGTTCAGGGGTCTGTCTGTGTGAGTGTGCGCGTGTTAGAGAGTGAGAAGTGAGATGACAATCTGCTCAGGATCTGAATAGGTTCCCTCACCAGTCTGTGTTGCTCCAGTAGTAAGTCAGCATCTTCCTTCTCTTTACGATACTGCGTCTCCACATCCTGCAGTCTGACAGGAAGTCAATAGTAAATAAGAACAGGCCCCTCAAGCCAACATAACGGTCCTTAAACTAGAATAAACATCCCATCAACTCTAAAAACACCACAAAACACTAGCTGCTCCATGCTTACAGAAAGAAAAATGTTGCCAATCGTGTCCACTAAAGTACCCAAACTCATCACAAAAGAATCTGCAGGTTCAGACCCAAGACCTCAATTGGAGGCCCTAACTTTTCCTACTTGTTTGTCATTTTGCAACTAATGAGTCTGACAGCATTTCAATTACACAAGAAACAAAGTTCCCAACACCTGTGGAGGACACTACTGTCTTTGCAGTCCCGTGCCTAAACGGTCCCCATTATATTCAGCACAACCCACACTACAACAAATCCTGAGCAAACTGAGAAATAACCAATTTAGTCCACAGGGAAAGGAGATACTTTTTCTGTAGCTAAATTCAGACTCCGGAATGCCTGCCAAGAATATAAACTTGACATTACAGGAGGATATCTCAGGGTAACTTTCAGGAAACTCAGGCAATGTCGGCAATCAGGTTGCAAATATGAGGGGTTTGGTTTGGATGAGGGATGACAGTGTAAGGAGCTGTCTTACCTCTTCTCCATCTCCAGCTTGATGTCAATACCCTGTTTTTCCAGCAGCTCCTTCTGGGCATAGTTCCAGTCCGCTGGTTCCCCCTGCTGGTCGATGCAGGCACTGCGCTCACGTTCCAGTCGGGCCTGCTCCGGGTGGTTGAACCGAAACACATGGTTCTTCCCCATGACTATGCGGTTTCCTGATTGGGGGGGGCACATAGTAAAAAAATGTAGGCAAAAGACAAGAGTGTCACAGAGGTTTAAACAACATGGGCAGTTGATCACTGATCTTAAATATTAGTTTGGAAGTGATGGCTGGGCAAGCACAATTAATCACAGCACACAGGGGCCTCATCCAGGTGTGCTGTCACCAATGACCAGGTGTGCAAGACTGGAACACTTTGTGCCCCAGGTGCATGTTTACAATATTAGGTTTCACTTTCTCACTGTATCAGCAGGTTTCAGCACTGGATTCCTGCCATGTGTTGTCAACTTCAATACGCAAACAGAGAAAAACATACACACAGGCCCACACCTCATGGTCATGAATTGGGCAACTTCTGAAAACTGACCGTGGAATCAACTTGATTACATCCACTCAATTAATCCCAGCAATTATTCTGACTTTAAAATAAAACAGGAGAAACAAAATGCTGTGCACCGCCAGGACCTCATTAGGACACCCTGCCACACTGAACTTTACCCACTGAGAAGCACTTAATGTGTGAACTCTGCATAAACTTCAGAAAAAAAAACTGGAGTGCCAAGGGCCCTGAAGGTTGCCAGCAGTCTGCTGTCAATTTGTGAAGTGCGCCATCCTCTCAATTTATTTCTGGTTCTTGCTCTGCTTTAAGACAATGATTTTTTTTTTTTTCTTTTTACACAACACTGCCACCGAGTGAGTCTAAGTAGTAGTATTCTTTCTATTCAATGATGCATGATGCCAATAGGAACAAACATCCAACTCGAGTGCCAAGGGCCCAGAAGGTTGCCAGCAGTTACAGTTCCAACAGGAGAAAAGTAACTAGCATCAGTCCGTGGATTCAACAGCAAAGCAACACAAATTCTTGTGAAAGCAACACGTTGTCTACACGATATTGGCATTAAAAAGCTTTAGCCCGGACATCCGCGAAAAAATTAAACCTGTTCAAATCTATAAATTTTTGTATTTTATTTGTAATATTGCTGTTTGCTTGCAGAAAATAGCCTCAAATGACAAACTATAAACCATCCATTGTCAACATTGATCGACATCGATTGATATCCTTTTGTTACTTTAGCTCATTTTGGTGCAATAATATTCCAATTAATAGTCAACCTATTCACAATTTGCCTTTAAAGGTAACTTATACTCATTAGTTGACTGCTACGGTGTAATTTGATGCAAATGGGTCATATTTTCAGCAGTGTTCAGCCAAATGTGGTTCACGATGCAATGTCAAAAAAATTGTCCCGTCCGTACCCCTATGTATTTCTCATACCATTCTAATGACAAAGCATAATTAGATATATGTAATATTTGTTACACCTAAGTACTGTTCCAACATTAATAGTTAGTACCAACTTGTATTTCTCTTGGGCTAGAAAACACAATTTTATAATATAATGTCCCATCCGTACACCCGTTTTCAGACAGAGCCACATTATATTTGGCGTCCATGATATAAGTTTGTACTATCTTTTATGGAGGCCCAAAGTGGACAATATTCAAATGAAAATGTAATCCCTCTATTGCATTATAATTTTCCACTCATGAATGAGCTATTTGGGACAATATTAAATTGAAAATGCATTAATACATCACTAAATAAATATCACTTTCCTTTTCACATACACATATGGGAAATCCCAGACTACATTCAAATGATAATGAAAAGGTATTTGATATTTCCTTTTCAAAGTCATGCTCCACAATACAGTGGACAATTTTCAAATGCAATAAGCAAAACAGCACCCCCAGCCTATTGCATTTACATTTACATGTCATCACGCTCTTTTAGGGACACAATGACAATTAAAATGCAATTTGTCAGCATCTCATCAAGGCGGGTCTTCAGCTAGGACGTCACTTATTAGGGGCGCGAACGGAAACCATGTTCCTCATTTGCATACCAACCAATCAGCTTCTGGGTAGCGCTTGTACGCACGGAGGCTTACTGATAATATGAACTTATCTGAGGCTTTGTAGCAGTGCTGTGCAATTGCAACCCAAGTGTGCTTGTAGATTTCAGAGACGTTCGCCAACTTATTAGTGAGTCTAAAAGCAATCGCTTAGGTACAGCTAGCTAGCTAGCTATGATGTCTACTGGAGAAGCTCTTCCAGCCCTGATTTATCACTTTCAACGCCATTTCGCACACAAGACCTCTTTCACCATTGATCAGCAGCTTCTTTTCCCGAAAGAACAAACTGGCAGTTCAGCCTGAGACATGTTATTTCAAAGCTAGTTAAAGCAGTATTATCCTTCCATGCGTGCTATAGCATTTTACATTACTCCAGATAAAACGCTATCAGTCTTCTCACTCTGCAGACACTAGTTAGGGGCAATGTTTGTCATCATTTTTATACTTAATCGCTGTGATTCGGCTTTTCCCCTATCTTCACAAGCTAGCTAGCTGACAGCGATTGCTCGTGCTTGCCTATTGTTCTTGAGCTAGCCAGGTAATGAGCTATCCATTTAAATCTCCCAGAAATCTGACAGCACTGTTGGGACGTACAAAAGTGCTGCCAAACATATCAAAGAACTTCATATTTCAGCAGTTTGGGTTGCTGCACTCAGGCGCAGCAGCGCACGGATTGGTGGAGGCCAAACAGACTCGAACCTCCAGCTGTCACCGACTCTCCCCTTCCATCGTGGGAGTACGAGGCAGTGGGTACACGGATGAGTCCCCACTGCCTCGATCGGAGCTGCATCAGGGTAATTATGTTAAAATAGTCAAAAGTCTGCAGAGGTCCCTCTTTATTGTACTTTTATTAGTAATACTCCATGACAATTTATTGGGTGCCACACAAAACGAGCAGCCAATCGTCACTTTCCCGGAGAAGATCTTCTCTGTGCAGAAAGTTCTCTCACATTGGACAGAAGCGTATTCCTCTAACAATAGAAGATCTGCCATTGTCAAAATGTGATCACGGTCAAAGTGTCTGTAGGCCTATACATACTGAGCAACAAAAGAAACGCAAGTTAGCAAGTTAGTTTATGTACTCTAATAGTTACTCAGTCAAAGTGACCGCAAAAATCAAGAAAACTTGTGTAAAACGAGTGTAAATGTGCAAGCGTTAGTTAAAAATTAGATTTTCTAAAATAATTACGCGCAAACTTATTTTCCATTCTGCCTTTAATTAACTTGCGTTTCTTTTGTTGTTCAGTATATATCTGACTTGATGAGCATCTGACATTCCACACTGCATACAGTGCTATGAGAAAGTTTGGGCACCCCATCTGAGGTTGTACAATAATTGACTCTGTCTCCACAGAAAAACATCCTAGTGGCATGTCCTTCCTTTGCCCATCAGAGCCAAGTGCTGGGTTGTTTTGCAGACACTGATTTTAATTATTGGTGTATTCCTTTGTATGAAATTAAATCAAATGTGAAAAATGGGCTGTGCAAAAGTATGGGAACCCTTGACATTTTGTTGCTTTGAGGACCTGTAACTAATCATCACAGAGTAATTGAAAACACCAAGTTGGTTAAGTGAGCTCATTAAGCCTTGAACTTAATAGGCAGGTGCATCCAATCATGACAAAGGCTATTTAAGGTGGCCAAATGCCAGTTCTCTTTCTCTTTGACTGTCCTCTGAAGAGCTGCAAGATGGGGGCCTCAAAACAACTTTCTCATGACCTCAAAACGAAGATTATAGAGCAGTATGGACTAGGGGAAGGCTACAAAAAACTTTCCAAAAGATTTCAACTGTCAGTGTCTACCGTGAGGAACATTGTAAGAAAATGGAAAGCCACAGGCACAGTCCTTGTCAAGGCCAGAAGTGGTAGGCCAAGAAAAATTTCAGGGAGGCAAAGACGAAGGATGCTGAGAATAGTTAAAAACAACCCACAGACCACCACCAGAGACTTGCAAAGGGATCTAGCTGCAGATGGGGTCATTGTGCATAGGTCAACAATACAGTGCAATTTGCATGAGGAAAGACTGTACGGGAGAGTGATGAGGAAAAAGCCCTTTCTTCACCGTCGCCACAAATTGAGTCGCTTGAACTATGCAAAAGCACATTTGGACAAGCCAGTATCCTTTTGGAATAAGATCTTGTGGACTGACGAAACAAAAATCGAATTATTTGGTCACAACAAGAGGCAATACACATGGCGAAAAAAGAACACAGAATTCCAAGAGAAACATCTGCTACCCACAGTGAAATTTGGTGGAGGTTCCATCATGCTGTGGGGCTGTCTGGCGAGTACTGGTACTGGGAACCTTGTTAAAGTTGATGGTCGCATGGATTCCACTCAATACCAGCAGATTCTTGAGGATAATGTGCAAGAGTCTGTGACAAAGTTGAAGTTGCGACGGGGATGGATGTTTCAACAAGACAATGACCCAAAACATTGCTCCAAATCCACGCGGGCATACATGCAGAGGAACAAGTACAATGTCTTGGAATGGCCATCCCAGTCCCCAGATTTGAATATCATAGAAAATCTGTGGGATGAATTGAAGCAAGCTGTCCATGCTCGTAGACCTTCAAACCTCAAGGAATTAGAGATCTTTTGCAAGGAGGAGTGGGCCAAGATGCCTTCGTCCAAGATCCATACACTCATTGGTGGCTATAGAAAGCGTCTAGAGGCTGTAATTTTTGCAAAAGGAGGGTCCACAAAATATTGATGGAATGTTTCTGTTAGGGTGCCCAAACTTATGCACGGGCCTATTTTTGTTTTGCTGCTTATTGCACTTTTTCTGTTAGCCCAATAAACTTCTCTTTAATGCTGAAAGATGTCTGTGTCTTTTAGTTATTTAATATGTCAAGACTAAGTTGTAGAATCAAACACCCAATTATATATGAATGAAAAACACTTTGATTTGTCAAGGGTGCCCAAACTTTCTCATGGCACTGTATCTGCCAAGCCACGCATTGCAGTTAATCAGATTGATTGTAATTGTCAGCCGTCTGGCCTGATAAGCAGGTTGTCTCAAAATATAAGTTTAATTAATTTCTCAACAAAGGTGTCTTATTTATTTATTTATTTAGCCAATTTATTCATTTAACTAATAAGAACAACAACAGCATGACGTCCGCATCACTGCAGATGGTTTATTAATCATTTTGACAGCTGCACTCGTTCCTGCATGCCGTACGGTTTCAAATGTGCGTACGCCAGGTCAGACCTGACGTGAGATTTTTGCAGACCATTCGGTCCCGTTCAGATTGATGAATGCCAATCCTTGCGGGAGATTTGGCGTACACCCATTTTTTTGGTATAGGCACGTTTGGTAAAAGAGGGCCAATGTGCTTCAGGACCTCAACTGCGTTTTGTGAAGAAATGTCGCCCCCTGCTGGAGTAAGACTCACCTTGCTTGAGCACCATGGGCTCAGTGATCTGTTTCCCATTGACATAAGTCTCAGCCCCCTCCAGGGGCTCCAGTGTCACATACACTGTGGAGAGATAGGAAGATGAGGCGTGTCAGAGAGAGCAGGGGAAACAAAACTAGCAGCTCACAAACATGATGGAATGCAGGGGGACCAACAGCATCACATCCAAGAGGTCCAGCCAAACACAATGTGAGGGAATGTGGACCAGACAGGACATAGTAAAGCACAGTAGCACTTGACAGGAAGCTGGAATAATGCACACACTCAACAATACCTGGATTACTTCCTGGCAAGCTTTACCAAGAGAGTAAGAGAAAGAGAAAAGAGCATAATCATATGCTTGAAATCACTGTTTTTCCTGTATGAGTACTGAATTTAATATGATGTGCAGGGTGAGCTTAACTGCACTGAGAAATAGAGAGGAGAGAGAGAGAGAGAGAGAGAGAGAATTAACTGATTAGGTCAGTTCACGAGCTACAGTTCTTCTTGAGAAGGGGTAACACAACTTCACACACACGTATAGCACGAGTAAAGGCAAGAGGAGGTGTGAAATGGCTTCGCAGCAACTCTCACCCTCTCCACTGTCGTTGACTTTGCTGTAGAAGACGCAATGTTGCTCGCTAATGAACTGACCACTCAGGCGAATGTCCACGTCCTTCTGCCCCACCCTGGGGAGGCACAGAGTGAACACGCTTTCAGACACACAGTGAGGTAAGAGCTGGGTATGCACTCAGACCGGACCGCACGTGCGCCATAATCCATCTTCCTATCTTCAGAAACAACCTTAACCGATATGTTAAAGCATTTCCCCTCGCTCTCTCGAATACTAGTCAATATTCACACATATTCAGCTTGTATTCCTCGAGGGCACAAATGATTGCTGCATGCAAACTGCCGCATGCTCAAATGGCTTCAGCGAGAGTTAATGGCCTACGCCAACATCCAGACACATATTGTAACTTACAGAGGATGAGAATCTAAGGCAAGGAGTGGCAGGATATGGCCCCAAAAACACTCCTAGGTAAATATTCAGAGCCCATTGGAAGATGCTACAGTGGAGGTAGGATGTTATCTAACAGCAGGCAATGGTGACGCAGCAGCAAGCAATGTTAACCAGCAGCTGTGGAAAGCGATTCGGCACAGCAGCAAAGACAGGGAGTCCTGCAGCAGGGACCGAGCAGGACAGCTATAAAGTGTCATTCTTATATTCATTCAAGAGAATAGTAATGGGTCCGCACATGATGTATATGAGGTTAGGTTTAAGAAGGAAATCATTGATGACGTGAATGAAGTCAAGTACCTAATTATTATCTTGGACAAGAACTTAAAGTTTGATAGTCAGGTTAAGTACATCTGCAATAAGGTAAGACCAAATCATAACTGCTTTCGTTTTATAAGAAGGAACCTGTCACATCAAGCTGAAAAATTGTACATGTATGCAATGATTCTTTCTGATCTGTCATATTGTATCACATCATGGTCTCAAGCCTCTTCAACCACATTAAAACCTGTAATCTCAATATACAGGCAGGCAATAAAACTCATGGACCAGAAACCAATGAGATGGCATCGCTGCCGCATTTTACGAAAAGATAACCTTCTCACCTTTGAAAATTTTATGAATTTCAGTATTCTTAAACGGTTTTTTAAATGTTTAAATAATCAGGTGACATTAATGTTTTCTGAATTGGCCATCAGGCGTCAGAGCTCTCTCAGATCGGCCACACGAGCCTCCACCAGTGGTGACTGTCTTGTCCCAAGATACAAGACTTCATTCTGTCAGTCTGTTCTTTCTGTAAAGGGGGAAAACTTTGGAACTCTCCACCCACTAATCTAAAATTACAGACCAACAGTAATGCTTTTAACAAAGGACTCAAACAATGGCTAAAATCAAAACAACAGAGCTCACACGAATAGTTTTAACTGGTTGATTGCTTGACCATGTTGCCTTTGCTTTTACTTTGTAGTTTATGTCTGTATTTCATCTGGAAAACTACCTCTCTTTACTGTTGTAATGTTACTGTACACCGCATTCCTTTTTTCCCCCTCTTTTTCCAAAAGCCTCCTGTGGACAAGTGTTACGAATTAGCATTTGTGCTAAAACACTTAAACAATACATCTGGTTTGTCCAATGTAATTGTGATGTCCACATCAAATAAACAATAAAAATAAATAAATAAATAAGTAAAATAAATAAGAGTGCGGTATTTCAACTTGAGAGCAGATATATCAATTTCATGCGTAGACAGGGGCTATTTGAGTGTGAGAGCAGAATTTTGGGAGAAATCTTGGCAAACTCTTCGCATGAAATCGATATGTCTGCCCTCAAGTTGAAATACCACACTCCTGAATGAAATATGAAAGACAGGAATGAAACTCCACAGATAGTAACTTGTACAGAGGGCCAGAGCAGAGACAGAAATGTATGAATATAGAGAGTGTTTATGAGACTGAGGACATGGAGCCTGGAGTTGCCTGCCTGAACTACTTCTGCAGCCTGCTACATGAACAATGCTCAGACAGAGCCCTGGTCGTGCAGTGCATACAGACCTTGTCACACCCTCCTTAATGTAGTACAGCAGACACTCAGACATCAGAGGGTCCTCATTCAGGTTCACCAGGTGGGGCGTCTGTATGGGGACAGGAAGGACATGGTCACACAGGGGCGGGGACTTCATCAGGCACTTGGACAGGGAACGTGCGGGCGGACCGGACACTCACCCCTTTGGGAGAGAAGACTCCCACCGTTCCCCCGTCCTCCTTTATGGACACGCCCATCTCCGCCAGCAGGGCCTCCCTGAAGAGAGGTGGAAAAACAGGAGAGAGAGTGAGTGTGGTCATCAGAGATGTGAGCAGTAAGAGGCGGAAAGAGAGAGTTCACTGAGGGAACAGGCAGGTGCAGAATTACGAGCAGAGCTGTGTCATGTGACCAGGGTCTCCTGGGTAACAGCGGAGCTTAAAGACGAGCTGTGCACCTACAGGACTAAAGGACCGTGGTGAGGGGCATATGAGTGGAGCTACGCTTATATTTTTCCTGGGCTACTAAGCAGAGCCACAGGACCTGGCATTTGCGAGGGAGAGTGCGTAAGGAGCCCCGTGGCTGAGCACAGGTGAGGGTGGGGCAGGGGGTGAGGGCTGCACCTCACCTCTCCAGCCTCATGGACTCAGTCTTCCTCAGCTTCTCCTCCCAAGTCTCGTTCAGCTCTGCGATGATCTTTTCCGTTTCCTGAGACCCAGCCGGAAAACACACAATCAGAGGAATATCCAGGAGAGGTAGGACAGATGAGGCAGGAATACAGACAGCGTAAGTGAGAGACTTCAGCTCGAAACCGCACCTTTAATCGCTCCACAGCCTCCTCCTTGCTGATTGGCTCCTCGAGGGCACTGAACTCCTCTGAAGGGTCTAGGGTTGCGTCAGCAGTGCTGGTGTCAGACTCGGGGGCGGGGCTGAGGTCAGAGCCTGGGGCAGGAGGCTGCTGGGAGGGCGAAGCCTGGTCACCAGCCATCCTGGGGCCCGGGGCAGGAGCGGCCACGCCCCCCGTACTCACCCGGTTGTTGTTCACCTCCGTACCTGAGGGTGAGATCGGAAGCGACACTGAATCAGGAGAATGAGCTATCCACAAGGATCATGCCAACAAATAAAGAATACGATAGTGCCAGCAAAAATGAGTAATAATTTATTTTAAGAGAAATGAGTGAGCATACACTACCAGTCAAAAAGAGAGATAGGAAAACTAAAGCCCATTGTGTAAGCCATGTATATAACAAAATTAGAGTGTTCAGGTGAACACGTGTGGCCTTCGAAGCTTTAGTTTGGAGTGTGACTATCAACTGAAAGCGTGACGACCGGACAGACAGACGCCAGCCAAAGTGATCCCTATGTGCCACTATGCTTCGCAGGCGACACAAAAACCAGGATCAGTCATTTTTTCAATATTTAAGCAGATCAGTAATGATGGTCTAATCCAGCCCTTCTCAGACCTCTCCTGGAGGCCCACCTGTCCTGCATGGGTTAGATCTCCCTGCTCCAGCACAGGCGAATCAAATGATCCACTCATTATCGAGCAGCTTCGGGGGGCTGATAGTGAGCTGATCATTTCAATCACCTGCGCTGGATTCCTTGTGGGGTTTTCCCATAAATGTATTATTTGTAATAAACCAGTATTGGGTTCTAGTGATTTCTTAGGTGCAAACATACATGTAAGATAAAGACTTGACAAGATCTTAGGGTATGCCAAAACTTTTGACTGGTAGTGTATGAGCATATCTTAAGGAAATTGGGTTATGTTCGTAAATTGTACATACAATGAAGAGAATTCACAGCATATTAAGCCAGGGTATGCGTGGAATAGACACTCAGCATTTTGTGTGCGGTTTGTGCTGTGTGTGGGTATACGCATGCACTGGGGACTGCGCATTCGGCTGCGCAGCTGCGGCAGTACACACCCGCAGCAGTGATGAGCTCGGAGCTCAGACCCTGGGAGAACAGCAACTCTCTCAGCCGGTTCACCTCCTCCTTCAGCTCTCGGATAAGTCGTGCGTTGGGGTCTTCGTTGATCACGGCATTACAACGGATCTGTTTCGCTCGGTCTGCGTACCTGAAGAGGATGAGAGATGGGGGTGGAGGTGAGAAGGAACAAACCTTGCGGGTGAAGATGGGATCAACTGCTGTTCCACAACATTTAACTGGATCTAATGGAAAAAACAACTCGGCTAGGAGTGATAGAGCAGTGGTCAAACCTCAAAAATTTTACAAAAAATGTTCAATGAAAAATAACTACCATTGAAAAGCACTTCATTGCTCCACAAAAGGTTAGACCCAGGCAAACTATTCTCATCTACGCTCTCCATGAGCATATTTTGTGTTAACAGCGTTGTAAGAAGACAGAGTCGACAGCAGAATCTACTCAGTCGTTCAGTTAGTCAGCCAGGCATGTGTGACATGAGTCGAGTACCTCAGAGTGCTGAGGGTCTCCTCATAGTTAATGTCTGCGGGGCTGAGGGCCGCAATCATGGCTGTGCGCGAGTTCCCACCTGAAGGAGAGACGGGGGCACGGTCAAAGGAGAAAGTACAGAATAAAACACAGATAAAGAGTCAAACAAGACCATGCAGAGTTCAAAAGAAAAGGTGCAGGGATCAAATTAAAAGTTACAAGTTTCAAATGAAAAGGAGAGGGGTCAAACAAAAAGGCAGAGAGGTAAAATGAAAAGGCACGAGGGCTCAAACAACAAGACATGGGATTGAAACAAAAAGGCACTGGGTTCCAAAAAAATGCACGGGAGTCAAACGAAAAGGCAGGAGGGTCAAACAAAAAGGAAAGGGGTCATACAGGAAGGCACTTGAGTCAAACAGAAAGCCACAGGGTCAAACCAAATGGCACAGGGGCAAACAAAAATGTACAAGGTTCGAACAATTTACAGGGGGGCAAACAAAGGCATGAGGAATAAACACAATGGGAGGAGTTAAAATGAAATGGCACCGACTCAAAGGAACAGAAACAGAGTCTGAAGGTAAGGCACTGGGGTCAAAAGATAAGGCATGGGAGTCGAACAAAAAGGCTTGGGGTTCAAACAGGAAGGAACAGGTTTAAAACAAAAAGGAAAGGGGTAACACGAAAAGGCATAGGGGTCAAACCGAAAGCCACAAGGTCAATCAAGAAGGCAGGGGGGGGGCTAACCAAAAGGCACAGGGACAAACAAAAATGTAAATGTTTCGAACAAAATACAGGGGGGCAAACAATGGCATGGGGAAGAAATGAAAGTACAGGTTCAAATGAAAAGGCAAAGACTCAAACAAAATGACACAGAGTCCAATGATAAGGCACAGGAGTGAAACGATAAGGCAAAGGGGTCAAACAAAGAAGAAAGGGGTCACAAAAAAGGCACAGAGGTCAAGCAGAAAGCCACAGGCCAAACCAAAAGGCACGGGGCATAGAAAAAAGTGAGAGGTTCAAGAAAAACACAGGAGGTCAAACAAAGGAATGAGGAAAAAATAAAAATTCACGAGTTGAAAAGAAATAGGCACAGGGCCAAATAATAAGGCAGGGGGGTCAAGGGAAAAAACCAGAAGGTCAAATGAAGAGACGCAGATTCAAAAGATGAGGGATAGGGTCAACAAGTGGCACAGGGCCAAACAAAAAGGCACAGAACTCAAAAATAGATGAAGAATCACTCGTAAAGGCACTGAGATTAAACATACAAATACGGGGTGAAACGTAAAGATGCAATGTCGAACATGAAGAAACAAGATCAAAGGTCAAGACAAAAGAAGGTGCAAATTAAGACAGAAAGCCAAACAAAAGCACAGGGTCAAATTCAAAAGCAAACTGTCAATCACTAAAAAATTAAACAATGTGAGGCGTAAAGCCAAGGAAAGACGCACTAAAAAGACAACAAACACAGAAACTCATTGTAAAACACATGGCCATACAGCAACACAAATGGAAATGGATAGAGGTGGTGAAGCAACATCAGGAGTCAGATTTGAGATTTAGGACCAATAAAGGTAAGACCCAAAACACGATCCGACAGCAGGAGCTCTTTATTGGTCATGATTGGAGGTCCAAGGACGGAGAGAGTAAGAGAAAAGCAGCAGGGGAGTTAAAAGGCTCCAATACATCTTACATCAGCCGATATTGAGGTTTCACACAACACTTAAGAGATGAGCCCCTCTTACCCAAGTTTTCCTTCAGCAGCCAGGTAAGCACAGAGTCTCTGTACGGGATGAAGTCGGATTTCCTCTTCTTACTGCCTTGCTGTAAGCAGGAGAAAGGAAAGGAATGAGAGGTGGGGTGCGGTGGGGGGGGGGGTGAATGTTTAGGAAGCCAATTTCTCTGCATTGGAGACAGCAAATCACTATGGATTAAAGTGCCAGTTACTTGAAGGTCTCCAGTGTTTGCCGGATTTATAACTCAACACCAGAATCAATATTTTCTTGTTATGAAACAAATCTATTTCATACAGAGTTCTGGCTTCACCAGATCTTTGTGCGCTTCAAAATTCTCTCCGAGAGCTTTCACAGGATACATTTTGCACACTTGCCCAACAAATCTGTTATTATTCCAAGCAGTTTATTTTGCAACGGGGTCAATAGTGGATAAATTGAGAAATCACGACAGAAGTGATACTACGGCTTGTGAAAGAGCCTGTTTGTGCGGGAACATCCAAACATGACGGCACGCTGTAAAACACGTTTTGGACTTTTTGCTTCCTACCATAGAATTTTTCAATAAAAAAGGCTTTCAAATGCAGGTGAAGTGTGGAAACGATATGATATGCAGTTGGATGCGTGCATCAAGACCAAGTCAAACCCAATTTATGTGTCAATTGCTTTTTGAAGAAAACCATCACAAAATACCTTTATAAAGTAGCGGAAAAAGATAAAACAAGCATGAAACTGCTCAGATACACAGCGCATAATTTCGCATTTCCTGCCTCCCAATAAATGCCCCCCTATGCAACCTTATTTCACCCAAGAGTGGGTGGGTGAGTTAGTAAACGAGAGAGTAAGTGACCACAATTCGCAATACACAGACAGAAGTGGACATTTTCACATGGGAAATACCCAGCAAAAGTCAAACCTCAAACCCCTAGAACACAAGGCTCACCATTTCAGCCAGGGCAGAGATGACCTTCCCCAGGGTGGTCAGAGATTTGTTAATGTTTGCTCCTTCCTACAGGGGGCGACAGTGTACACTCAGTCAGATAACATCACATCATTATTGCAGTCAGGCTTTTGAATCTAAACTCAACACAGAGACACTGATTCAAAGCACTGCCGATTTTAGATCTAATCACAGCCATTATGAAATGAGTCACCGTGATTCTGTAACTCTCACACTGAGAAGAGCCAGTCCCTCACCTTTAATCTCATGCCCTTCGCCCCAGAAGAATCGGCTCTCTCACTGCCGGCCAGATCCACAAGGCTAATCTTGCTGACCTGAGCATGAGCAGAAAATCGATAATCAAACAGGCAGAACAACGGAGAACCAAACAGAGCAGCAAGAAAATCACACACTGGGGTCATGCAAATCGCAGATTTTTCACAGCCTTCTCAACTTCTGCTGCTCTCGGCTCCATCCAATGAAGAGGAGACGATAAAAGAGTGAAGAAACGGCAACAGTGAAATTTCATTATGTGGAGTGAAACATCCGTGCTCCTTCATTGCCGACAGATGTGCATTACACGCGAGTCAGGTGTGAGGCAGATGCAGAGGGGTAGATTCATTGAACAATCATTTTTACTCCATGCACTCCGAGCGTTTCTCTCTTGTTGCCTTGGGGAAACCCCTTATTATTTTTTCCACAGCTCACTTAAAAAATTGGGAATGCCCTGCAATAGGGTCAGGCACAAGGCCGGAAAGGAAGGAGTGAAAGAATTGGCCATTCGAATGAACCCCTTGAGGGATGTTTACTTGCCGTGAACATCAATGGACAAGAGTAGATCCTGACAGAGCCATGTGAACAACGAGGCATAACTTCCATAATTCCACCACCAGGGAGTAGTGAAAAAACAAAACTTTTTCACAACAAAGACAAGTATGGACATGAAGGTCCCCACTGGATGCACTCATAATGCAGAGGTGAAACACGACCCCGAGAATCTACAGCCAGCTCTGTGTGACCTGTAGCTCACAGATAAACTAATCAAAACAGGTAAATAATTTACTAAACTCGATTTGAGTTCCAGTTTGGGAACACATACCTTCTCTGTGTCCAGATTAGTCATCTGGTCATGTCTCCGCTGAGTGAAAACGATGGTGAAGACGGCGTGAGATCGACTGCTAGTCTCATTCATGTTGGTCGCAGCCACCGTCCTGAAACAGAGAACGGGAGTATTCACTTCTAAGACGTGCAGAACTTCCTTTGATACCTGAAACTTGCAAATTTTAGTCCAGGAAATGATTTTAATTTCTAATATTTTGCACTAATCTTACAGATTTACCAACAAACAAAACTCTAAAGCCAGCAATTAAACTAATTTGTGATCTCAAATGATGGAGTTCATCAGGGGAACAAAACAGCACAAGACCTTCTGATCCTAGGACTCCCCTTTGACATCTGTCACGGTTATCCAATCAAAAACTCTCCTAATGATTTGGAGGGGCCTGCAGAACCTCTGCCATTATTTGCCTATTGTAAGGATTTAGTGTGGATGTACACACCATAGAAGGTGGAATTTTTCTTCCAGTCATTTTTTGCTTATACTAAACCCCTGATCAGAGCCAATCAGGTTAACACACTTGGGTGGCCTCAGCTTTGTGCAAAATGCCCGTGTGTCAGAGCCCAAGCAGCTATGAGTCCATTTCATAGACTAGGATACAAGTTATGCATGTTTTGATGTATGTATATTATTGTAAACATATTTCACCATTTACAGTGGGCTTTGAGCAGCAGTCTGTTCATAACGCCATTTAACAATAGTCGGCTGTGAAACTTGTGCTAGTGCGGTGTCCTCAAAAATAATTAACACTCATGATTGAGATGAGCACAGAATACACCAAATGACCCCAGGTCTTGGTAAGGTCAGTGGAATCAGGAATCACAAACTCCAGCAAATGCTGAAATATTCAGGCCATGAATCTGGCATCTCCATCAGGAAGCTCCCACATGGCTGTAAATGAATCTTCCAGTGTGACAATGACCCCAATCAGACCCCAAAATCAATCAAGAAAGTGCCAGTGAGCCATTCTTCAGCAGTGGCCTTCTGTTCTCATCTACAGCAAAGGCCACTGAGGGTTGTGCCTCCTTTACAGGCAGCCCTTTGAAGTCAGCCAGTTCCAAATACCCAGGTCCTTTGTCATTCAGCAAACTACGCAGTATCCTTTTGAAGCAAACACAGGAAAAAAAGTTGCATGGTTGATGTTACCTGGCCTTATTACCGCAGTCCATGAGGTCGGCGATGTCGTTGAAGTTGGTAACAGCCAGCTTGGAGAGGTCCTCCACATAGGGGCCCATGATGGGGTGCTCTCTCACCCTCAGGGATCCTTTGCTTTTTGGGTTGAGCAGGTCACGCACACGCTCACAGTAAATTTCCATATAGGACACCTGCAGGACAGGTATGGAGGCGAGAGGCGCCTTAAATAACCAGTGAAACTCAGGCCAAATTTCTTCTCTTTAACCCATCAATGCCGCCATCCCCCGCAACACTCAATGTTCATTTTCTGGGACTACAATGCCTTTAAATGCCAGGAGTGACAATTAAGGTCTGCATTTAAATACCGAGTTAAGAGGCATCTAATCATGTATGTGTGATCTAAAGGGTCAGGCAGTGGCTATGGCACACCAAAATGCAAACAAGACTGGGAATACTACACACAAAAACATAAGTACTGAAATAAAAGCATATGCCAAATATCTACACTTTCAGCTTGAAAGGTGTGACCGAGATAGAACCAAAGCATGATAGAAAAGATTGAAAACGGAGGGGTCCTTTTGCCCAACTTTGGGCTAAAAGTTTTGGTTAGTGTATCAACCCTTAAAAGGCACTAATCACTGCTATAGTCACACAAGGTGCAAGATAATGAAGAAAAATTTCAGATTTCAGCTTTCAAAAGATTCAAACATTTTTGTTCATTTTTAGTTGGTCAATTAGTTGGCAAAGACCTTGAGAAGGGTTCAAAGGTTCCTGCGTGTCCTTCTGAAGGTCATTTGTCAACTAAATAATGAATGATAAAGCTTCAAAGGGATAGGGTGGGTAAAAATTAAGCACTTTAAGGGTTAATGGAAAACAGTGTTCATTGCAATAGAGTAAAAACATTGAATGGTGCCTCATAGGCAGAAGATTCTAACCTCCACAGAGAAAGACAAGTCTGGGCTGGTGTTGTCCACGGTCCGTTTGAATAAGTCTTCACAAAGCTGTCCCAACCCGAGAAGAAATATTGCATTACATAATCACACAAAACTGAAAAAATAATTTTGCATTCAAGGTGTATAATTGGACAGAATCTCTAACATAGACTTGTCCTTCAAACAGTTTATCATCGCCTATTCAGTTAGCGACTCATCACATTCCTCTCAGCTTCCATACTGTCAACTAGGAAGAATTTAGCTCGAACCAACAGAAATTTTTTTTCAAAATGTCTAATCTTCGGTTGATGTAAAAGCACAAAGGGGGGAAAAAAATATAATGTTGGGTGCACAATGAATATAACAGTGCTGAGGAGACCATCTGTACGCTGACAGCACCGGCAGCGTCTCCCCAATTCTCCCCATTTTCTGGTGTCTCTGGTGTTTGGCCCCGTGCAAGCAGCGAGACTTGAGCTTTGGTGTGAAATGTGCTGTGATCATGCCCTACCGCACCTGTGGGATGATTCCCTGTTGGCCAGGCTCCTGTTTGCCCATCATTGTGTAGGACTTGCCAGCACCGGTCTGGCCATAGGCAAAGATACAGACGTTATAGCCCTCGAAAGCATGCAGCAGCATCTCCTCTCCAATGTCCAAATACACCTGCCTCTGAGAGACAAATGTTGGGTCCTCTGGCTGGAGTAACAATATGACAAAAGAACTTCACAAACATGAAATCTGCAGACATGTATTGTATAACACTTATCCAGCAATAACATAAACATCAACAGATATGTTCACCAGCACATTATTAACATTTATAAATGCAAATGTCAATAACTGCAAAGGTATGTCAAGTCACCACAGATGCAGCCTGACATTACCATGACGTACAACAAGCACAACCGAAGTCATAGACAAAAGAGTTTGTGTCAATGTAGACTTCTGAATTCAAATAGTTATGAATACTATTCGTCATGCCAGTCGGGTCTCTGTATAATCAACCACAGAGGTAACCAGCTTTATCATCCATAAAATGGTGTCAGGTCAGTCGGCAGAGCGGCACCTCACGGGCTGACCTCGGCAATTATGCCCGAGAGAGATTTTAGCACCATCCTTTCAGAAGCCTGTCACAGGCCCTGCTGGAGTCCATGGAAAAGATGGAATGGCCTGGCAGTATACTTACTGTGGTGTGTGACCAGTACGAGTAGTCAAACGTGAAGTTCTTGGCCGCATCTTTGGGTTGCTTGGGATTCGAGATGCCTGCAATGACATAACCAAGAGTGATTTGATTAGAGACTAGAGTTACAAACTTCGCGTTCAAAAGAGAGCCTCCTTAAGACTTATATACGCACGCACGCATGATCTTATTCATAACCTGAGTTCAAAGACCACACAACAATTACCCACGTGGCCCAAATCAGATCAATGGCGACCAATCAAAGGCTTTGTAAGTTCAGTATGGCTATTATGAGCTTGGCTGGGGAACAACCCGGAAACCGCAGAACAGACATAAAGTGATATGGCTGGAGGTTAAGGATGAGAAAAAAAACAACTCTGCTTTGCACTTCTCATTCCATTCCTGTAACGTTACGGAGGTGAGTCAGCTCGGCTGTGTCAGTGATTCGATTACAGGGAGGTTGATGTCATATGCCCTTGGAAGGAACCCCGTGGGCATGTGAGTGTGTGTTTGTGACAGTGAGCCATAATCTCAATCATCTGCGGAGTGTGAGAAATCATCCCCATACAGACAGAAGGTCATGGGGAAGAAGCCCACGAACAGCATACAGACCTCCACCGTTCACTCACACACTTCCTTGAAAGAGTTCCCCTCGAACCAGTGACTGCAGACAGAAAGTGGATGTGAGTGAGGGGGAAGGGAGGGGTGGGTCAGAATATAGCTACAGTCTATTCGGACGGGATGTTCTCAGAAAGAGTGAGAGAGAGGGGGCTAGAGATTTAACTGCACACCAAAAGTAAATAAACACCACTGAAGTCAATGGGAGAGCAGTGGGAGAGAGCAGAGAGTCAGCGAGTGAGTACTTCAGACTATAACTGCACCCTGAAAGGCATTCTGGGCCGGCGGTGGCTCCCTTCCCAGCGCACACATGTGCCGTGTTGTGGGCGGTTATCATGGCGACGGGACAGCGGCACGCACTGGCTCCCCCTCCTCGATCTCGCCCCCCTGTTATTTTTAGATCGAGGGGTGCAGCTGGCCTCTCACTCCGCTCCCCTCCCCGGGGCAGCCCGACAACGTGGTCTGGCAGCGACGCAACCGAGCCTGCTCTCCCAGCATGCCTTGTGATCGCGCGTACGCGAAGACGAGCGCTCACACTCCCATGTGTGCGAACTATTTCGCGCAGCGCTTCGCCAGCATGTATGGCTATTTATTCAGGTTACTCAATGCAGCCCCGGCGGCCATTTTCAGACCAATCAGACCCAACCAGAGAGAGACCTGCACTCAGTTCAATATGTAAACACACACTCTGCAATTTAACGGTTGCAATCTATTTTAATTCAGACTACAAGGACCCAATGCAAGCAAGTGATTTCCACAGTGCTTGCCAATGCAAGAATTAGACAGTTGGACACACATTATGAACTAACCTTGAAATGAATTCAGTTACTTTTCATGACAATCTTTCCTTTCGCAGAAGCGAGTTTCGGGTCAGACACGGAACACAGGCACCAAAGAGTGAAACGAATGTCAGAGTGCTTTAAAGTTCCTGCACATTCACTTTCTCCACTGTTTGCTAATGGGAACAGCAAACAGATGGAAAGCCTGGCCCACATGTGTCAGAGCTCCCAGCTCACCAGGTCTCCTCTTCAAACACAGCCTGCCTGACTGTCAGGGACGTCGGCTGGGTGAAGTTAAACTCTATATCACAGAGCGGACACCCCGATTCCGGCCGGCCCTAGGGAGAACACACGCCCAGCACAGAGGGCACCGCACGCCCACTGGGATCTCAGTCCTGATTGGTGCAGCAGAGTGCCTGTTTTGGGGCTGAGGGAGGGGAGGGGTGAGACGGATGGTGTGGATGGCCTGGCTCAGGGAGCTCCCCTCTCTCCAGATTCCTCCCGCCCCCAAAATCCCACACACAGGCCCAGGCCCGTCTCCGACCCCTGTCCAGAGAACACGGGCAAGCAGGGGGGCGGGGGTGGGGCTGGAGCGTGTGTGCGCATGCATGCACAATGGGGCAGGGCCACACAGCCACGCCAGGCATGTGCCCTCATCCTCCATCATCTACACGCTAACGGCTTCAAATTACATCTGGCTGGTGCGGCACACATCTCAAATATTTCCCGTGACACGGGCAGAGTATTGTGGAGAGTTCACCAGGCCTCGCAGTCAACGGCCGCACCTTCTCCAAAACATTCCCATTCACCGACCATCCATGGCTCTTGATAAATGTCCCAAAGTACTGTACGATGTTGTGGCCTCTCTTCTTCCTGCAGAAACCAGGTTTACAGAACTGCAGCACAGCTGGCTCCCTTCATTCGGAATGGCCCGTCACCAGGTGACCTTGAGTTGTAGTTTAAAATGGGGGGGGGGGGGGGGGGGGGGTAATAATATGAGGCAGAGCCAGAGTTTCTCTGCCACCTCCTCTTCACTTCTCCTGCATACAGAATTGGATTATTGTGCTCGTTGCACATCTGGGCATAATATCAACATTATCAATTTTGTGATATTAAAGTATTATATCATCAGTGATCAAAATATTGCAAAATGGCGCAAGTGGTCTTTTCTGGTTTTAAAGGAGGCGTTTTAGTAAAGGGATGCAGTTGTCTGTGCATATAAGATTGTTCCAGCCATTACACCTGCTTGGTCATCATATAATCTGAATCATTTATCAATAAATGTTTATCAAAATGTCACCGAGAAAATATTTTGTGAAAGCACCAATATTTATCCCGACAATATCACCACAATATAAATTTTGCGGCATTTGGTAAAAAGATTTTGATTGATTTTGCCCCGGTCCATGAACGTTTGCTTCCAGATTGGAATCTCAGGCCTGACTTTAAGACACAAACTGCAACGATAGCTGCAGCAGTTATGATACAGCCATTCATTATACTTGGACATGGTGCCAATACATTGAAGCACTGTATGCTTGTGTGCCACATATACAACCAAGAACAAAAAAGAACTGAACATCACAAGTTTGGGTTTTTAGTTTTAAGAACTACTTAAATCACTGTACCAAGGGTGGACTGACAATTATTCAGCAGTAGGGTCAATTGAAACCTCAGCTTCCTAATAAAAAGAAAAGCTGATCCATGGGGTGGCCGGAGGCGCAGATTCACTGGGTGGTTACGACTCCGAGATGAAAATTCAAACAATGCAAAGGCAGCAAAATTAACTGACAAAAAAAAGAACAAGCTTTTCAGAAGGGCTTCGGTCTGTTCTCTTTAACTGTGAGAAATGTCACACTGAAGGCAGATAGAGTTTGTTCAGCTATTGTTTTTGTGAGCAGGCACCTAGATCAGGTGTCTCTCCCGCTCTTCTGGTCTTTCCCATTGGTGCAAGCACAGACGGAGGGGTGGGGGGAGGGGGCACAATGAGACTGTGTGAGAGGGAGAGCGGATGGATGAGTCACAAAGCCAACATGGCAGGTATGCGAGTCCCGCCCTTTTTCTAACAGCATTTAACCCTCCGTCCCCTGGCTATGAGCAGGCAGGCGGTTCCCATAGACTATCCTCGTGTGTATGTGAGTGTGTGTGTGGTAATGGAGCGACAGCAGGCCAATGGCCCAACTGAAACGCCTTTAGAAAAGACAATGAGGAGAAAGCAGGGGCGGGCGTGCAAACTAAAACCAAATGAAGGAAATTCTCATTTCAGCAGGAGGAGTAAAGACTTTTACTACCGACAGGCCACTGAACGTTACTCTCAGCAGTAAAATGAAAACAGCTGTATAAGCCAAATAAACATGGTTGCTCTCTCAACTGGGAGAAACTATTTGGGCTTTGAGCAGTTAAGAGACTGCCGTCATGTTTTAAGCTGCATACCAGCGAAATGCACTGTGGAAGAAACCGGAGAAAATGACAGGATAGCAGATCTGGGGGAGCCCAGGCAGACAGAAGAGAAACCGTAAAGCCGCTTTCACACCGGATGCGAAACAAATTTTTTCGCATGACAGATTACGTTCAAAGTCAATGCGAAGACGCGAGCGTCTTCGCATTGACTTTGAAGGTAATCTGTCGTGCGAAAAATCTGTTTCGCATCCAGTGTGAAAGCAGTTTAACCCCTTTCTGCAGATGTAGATGCCCGCGTCTATAGACCTGCACATTGGAAGTACGCTGTTACTGTACTCGATCACTAGATAGCACCCCCGGATCAGTTATTGAATGTTCACAAGCAAGCAGACCTCGAACGCGGTTCTGAATACGGTGAAGTTCACTCCACTCCCTGTTTTTTGAGAGCTGCATGAATTAAACTCCTCAGCTAAGCCTGATGTGCAAACTGGTCAGTATCCTTGCCCATAGTGTCGATTCAGCAGTTTGAAAAAACGATATCTTGACACAGAAAAAATCGTTATCCTTAGTAGCAACCAGTTTAGCCACAGTGGGCTAACAGTATTCCAATTAGTAGTTCATACAAATCAGTTTTCTGAGGCAAAAAAATCGACATGGTATTAATTCTCTCACATTCTATTGCCTATTACAGTTGTCCCATACAAAAAAAATTGTAGTTCCATACCGTGGATTTACGCGTAGATTCCTTCATTGCCAAATCCAGCGCTTCCTTATATCCACCCAAGTACTAGCGTTGATAGCCAATCACTCAACCATACACTCAAGCTCTTCTGCGTAATTGTAGAGTTACACTTCATGGCCTCCTGAAGTTTCCCTGATAACAATGTATTGAATGGCTCGTTTCTTATCCAATTCCCGAGTGTGTAAACATTTTAGAGTAAGTGAAACACATTGATTGGACAAACACAGAGCATACAAACCTATGCGTATCAGCAGGCTCGGTTGTATCCTGTCTACGTTATGCACATTACGCGGCTAAAATAGACGGGATTTATAGAAAATCGGTTCGCAAAACTGGCCTTGAAGTGTTCAGTTACATTACAGGATTTAAATGAGAACGATATGCTCTATTGGAATTATTTCGAATGAAACAGGACCGGAGGGTATTTGCTACTGGGTACATCGGTCTCTATTTTATACAGTCAATGTCTCTGGAGGAGGGATTCACGAAAAAGGTCAGGCTGCTATTTTTGTTTGTTTTTTTTTTCTGTTTCGGAATGTATATGTACTCAACAAAGTCGAATGTCGAGGTTTTTTTCCTGTTTAAAACGCGAACTGCCCGTGCATTTTGGTGTGGACCCCCGGTACGTTCATTGCACGTTTCTTTTGAATCGGGAGACGCAATGGATTTGATATTCCCTGAAAGTGGAGTGTCTGTTCAGTTAAAATAAGGTATATTTCAGAATTCAGATATTACTGTGTTCGTGAGGTGTACTTGCTCCTTATAAGTGTTGACATGGGTTCGTGAGCTTTGAAGAGGGGACTGGTAGCTTTCATTACAGGGTGAATGTTCTGACGTTTATTTAGCAGTTTATTTAATGCGTGTTTGTGCTGGCTTTGAAGAGAAATGGCCAAAACTCTAAACTTTATTATGGAGAAAAGGTACGTTCGTATTTGGAGAGATTACTGGTGACCACTGATATTCAACTGCACTGATATTGATAAATTCATACTAAACTCAACCAGAAAATCATTCGTTCATATTAAATTTCATGCCTTAAAGCTTTAATTGTGTTAAATACATGATTTTTTTAATGATTTGACAGCAAATCATTTTGAGACTTTGGGGAGACACTTGGGTAGCTGTATAATTTGGCTAATAGCATGTAGGTAATCTAGAATGTAATGTTGAAGATGAATTCTACTTGTGCTCAAGGAGTTTATGATACCAGAAATGTATAGTTTTAAGCCCCAGCAGTTTTTCAATCGTCAGAATTATTTTTTTTGCAATTTCAATGGTGAATTCTCATGAAGATTTTTTATGTTTGCTGCTCATTTTCTCTACCAAAATCATGAAAATAAACTGAAATACAATGTAATTCTAAATGCTGTAAGTGTCTTTCCTGAATTGAGTCACATTTTTCCTCTTTGTGAAGCTTAAATCTTGAATTATACAGCATTAAAATGGGTAACCCATAAATAGCCAAATTTGGCTTCTGCACAAAGGGGTTAAAGCTTGGATTAAGAGGAGGAGGAATCAAATAAATATAAGAGGGGATTAGACAACGGGGCAGAGAGAAGTATTTTCTGTGCCCTGTGCTTGGAACAGCCTGTAAAAGCGGCTTGACTTCAGAATCAGCTCATTTAAAGCGATCGGGAAGTCGAGGGGCCTAAATCTGCCCATAAGCGGGACTTATTTTTGAATCTTGTTTTTATTTTTATTTAATAGTATTACCCCCAAGCATATTTCTTCTATGCAGTGTGAACATGTATTATTTTGTTCAAGTGGCAAAGTTTTCAAGCACTTTTATGCAGCAACACTGTTACCCAATTCTAATGGGACTGATTCTGAAATGAACAGATGTAACAGGTTTCTGGGATGGAATGATGATTAATGAGAGAGAGGACCAGATAAAATGGAGCCAAATAGCAGGACTGCCAACCAGTTATAAGGATCATATGAAAGGGTTATGGGTTTCAGAGGGGCGTGCCATTCAAAGAGCAATGAGGGCGACAGAAAACGTGTCTTGACCGGAGTTGGGCCATCTGTCTCCTGCTATGCAGGGCAAGGGGTGCGTCAACATTTCAACCATAGTCTAAAAGCACAAACACACAGGTGGCAGTGGACCCAAAGTAGAAAACATGAAAACAGAGACAAGCAAACGCCCAGACCGACACAAACACAAAAACACAAACAGCCAGGCACGGAACTCAGAATTCTTGTATGCACAGTATGTTTGAGGTCTCTCCACAGATTTTCAATAATATCCAAGTCTGGGGACTGTGACGGTCATTCCAAAACCTTCATCCGTCTTTCCTGGAGGTACTTCATGGAGGATTTTGAGGTATGCTTCGGGTCATCGTCTTGCTGGAATACCCAACGTCTCTTCAACTTCAATTTCTGGACTGAGCTTTGAACATTAGCCTCTGGAATGTCTTGTTATTTGGTGGAATCCATTCTTCCTTTGACCTGCACAATACTGCCTGTGGCCCCAGCTGCTACACAACATAATAGATCCACCTCCATGCTTAACAGTTGGAAACATGTTCTGCTTCACCCTTTTTTCCCCCCCAAACATACCTTCTTTGGTTGTGGCCAGAAACTTAGATTTTGGTTTTGTCAGTCCAAAGTACATTGTTCCAATAGGGTTGAGGTTTCTCAAGGTTCTCTTTTGGACACTTCAAAAGCTTAATTTCGTGTTGAGGTCGTGGGAAAGGCTTTTTTCTTTCAGCTCTGCCATGTAGGTCTTTGTTGTTTAAGCTACGCTGTATTGTTGTCCTGCGAACAACTAGACCTGTGTCTGCTTCTCTTTTTTGCAGGTCTTTTGCAGGGACGTGTGGGTTCTTCTGGGCATTTCTCACCAGATCTTGGACCACTCTCTTAAATTTCTCTTGATCTTCCAGATCTTGCCTTGACTTCAATTGTTCCATTTATTTTCCATTTTCTTATGAATTTTCTCACAGTAGAAATGGGTAGTTTGAAACGTTGCGAGAGTTTTTTGTAGCCGTCTCCTTGTTGGTGAAAGTCAATTATCTTAATTTTGACATCCTTGGACAACTGTTTAGAAGAACACATGGTTTTTAACACCAGACCACAATCGGATACTTTAGAAGACAAGGAGTTACTTCAGAATGTATAGTTCAACCCTGGAATTATATTCACCTGACTCATTGAAGCCCTAAAAAGTAAATCACTTGGGTCTGGGCCTTCGTAATCATCTTCTTAAAAGGTAACAAAGAATAATCCAAAAGGGTTCCCAAACTTTAGTACAGGGCCCTTTTTCCTTTCTTGTAATTTAAAAACTCAGAAAAATCAAATTTTAAATGAGCAGAAAGGTGCCATGTTTAACTTGGTAGCATGTAGTGGATGTAGATATTAACTGTAACAGACATTTAAACCAGAGGTGCCCAAATTTTTGCATCCCACAGTACATGCATTCCAGCCATATTTCAGGTCCGCAAAACTGTTGAGCTGCAAGACCCACTAAACAAGATTGAGCCTCATTACAAATATAATATCTCCAGCTTTTTCTGCTTAACACTGGCCATGAGCAGCAAGTCTTTCAAAAGGTCTGAGAGGTTGTCATATAACTGAATGTAACATCCTCACAGAAATTCCGATGCTAAAACAATCTTAAGGGGGGCGCAAGAACAAACAGTTGAGATTCAGCAGTGTATGTTTTGAACAGTTTGGCAAAAAAAGTTGGTGTATATTGTTTGACATTCCGAGCATTATTTATAGAAAGTAATAAGCGCTGTTAAAGACGACCACATTTACGTTATTTGCTGAAATGCTGATTCTTTTTGGAACAATCACCATTGTTTCATGAATCGGCTAATCAACTCGACTGTGCCTGCATGAACTTCGACTTCAAGTGTTCATTCAACTCTCGACTTGGTATAGCAGTTTGCCAATCTCTTTAGGCCTGATCCTACAAAATCCCATGGGTGGAGTTGGTTTAATTGTTTTTAATCCTTTCGTGAGAAAAAATAGAAAAAAAAATTAAGAGCAAGTGAGGTGCGGCATATGCCCCGATGCTCCAGTTGAAGAACCTGTACAGAGATTGTATGCAAAGGTTGTAAAGTGGGCACAGGAATAGGCATTAACAGCATCTCCCTGTACTTAGATGACGCTTTGCTTGATGAAAATGAAAAAAAAAAAAGAAAAAAAAAAAAAACAACGTTCCTCTGCTCACCCCCAACACAGAGCAAATTCAAACCGGACTGAATCATCCATTTTCCTTAAAAATGATGGAAAACAGACAAATAGTTCAGAATGGCCACAACACCAGCCATATTGAACACCTCAGCAAAGCCATTTTGAAAAGGGAACTGTCGAATCCCAACCCAGACAGACACAGCAATTTTGATTGGATCATCTGTTCCTCTCAAACCTGACAAAAGCCAAATTCAAGATGGCAAGATGGCAGCCAAACTGAAAACTGCCGCACACATTCTCAAAAGAAACCTTCCCACCAACCAACACACAGAGCAAAGTTAAATTTGATCAGACCACCAATTCTCCTTGAAATTGACAGAAACCAAAAGTTTACGTATAGATGCCCAGACAGATTCCCAGACACCCAACCAGAGTCTTGACATAATGCCCCCAACTCGGCACCTCAGTGCAGTCTTCTTCAGGGCTCGACATTAACGCTTTTCCGGGACAAGTAGATTTTATTGTCGGACAAGTGGAAGAGAAATTTACTTGCCCCAACGGACAAGTTAAAAGTTGCTTAAAAGGTTCCCTGACATGAGGCATATCACCTGAAATTGTTGGTTCATTTTGTTCTATATGATTATATCTCTATGCACTCAAAAGTTCTGAAATGGCTGAAAAATCCATCAATTTCAAGGAATAAAAGTGATTTTTTTTGCACTCTTACGCCCCACATATCCACTGCCTTAGTTAAATACTATTGTAAAAAGTATTCAACTGCAAACTAACAAACAGATGGACGGACAGGCCAAAAACAATATGCCCCCGAATCTTCGATTGTGAGGGCATAAAATGTACATTTTTCTCAATTATACCCGGACAAGTGACTTTTGAGCCTGGACAAGTGAAAGGTAAATTTACTTGTCCAAACGACAAGTGCCTCAAAAAGTTAATGTCAAGCCCTGTTCTTCCATCTCCATTATTTACATTTTCAATAATATTTATACAATTTGAAATGGGGATAATTAGTCTTTATTTTGAGATCATGTCTGCCTGGATTGCAACCCCTAGTTTGGCACATTTCGGGTCCATCTCATTGAATCTCCAGATATTTTTGAAGAAAGTGAGTCCTACCCCGGTCTAACTCCCTTCTATCCGATCAAGTTGTCGCAAGTGAAGTTCTCCATAAAGGTCTCACGTTGCAGGTTTTCTGGGTTCTACCTGGTTTTCCTTCCACATCAATTCTGGAAGCTGTTGTATAAAATGAAAAATAGTGCCATGGGCACTGTAGCCCACCTGGATCGTATATGCTTGTACAGGCAGTTAGATAACGCCATGAACAAACTTTGGTGTCCTCATGGATATGAACATATGTGCCAAGTTTCAGCTATATCGGTCTACTGGTTTCAGAAAAGATTATGTTTACGGACAACGAAGACGACAAAGATGGACAGATGGCCCATAACAAAAGCCCACCAGTCCTTTGGTCCAGGTGAGCTAAAAATCTATAAAGTACGGCTTGAAAATCAAGCAAATAAATATAGTGTTGCTGAGGGACCAAATTCATTCCTGGGATTGCTGAAATACTGCTGAACGCAGTGTAAAACATCAATCAAATGATCATTCAATCAAGCAGTCATTCATTTATTTCTTGGTCTTGTCAAGCCAAATATCTTAAACAGTAATTATGGTCATTAGTGACTGCCGTGCTAGACTGCCGCATCACCTCATGAATGATGTAATGAGCTCAAAGTTTTCTGCTGCTGCATGGATTAGTTCTTAGGCTTTAAATGAGAAGTCTGGCAAGCCTGCTAGGAAAGGTAATAATGGGTTTTTCCTCACCCCCCCCCCCCCCCCCCATGTGCAGCTCGCACAATAATTGGGATTCGCAGTCAAATTATAGACGATTTTGTGTGAGCACCAAGCTGAATTTGAGGCAAGGGAAAAAAAACAAAAGAGACTATGAAAGGAATACAATATCTAACCTCTGAAAAGAACCAGGATTTGAGGTTTAACTAAATATAGTACACAGTGGAACTCTGAGCCAAAACCCTTATATCAATGCGTTTTTCTCCATTTAAATATTTCATGAATATCAACGTAACAGAACATTTACCCCGAGGATTTTTTTTACTCCATGAAAATCCATCCTTTCATAGAAGTGCAATCTTCAAGGCAAGAACCAACAAGAAGACCTAGAAGTCGTGCATTCCTAGGTCATTGGACAAAATGACAACAATTCAAGTTCCCAAGTCTCGGAAAGTGCCATTTCCAAGGGACTATCTTTAATTTCCATAAAAATTCACAATCAGTTTCAAAGTTGAATGTTCGCATTGACCCCTTTGCGCACAACATCGGGCATATAGATGCATGCATTTCCCTAAGATCCCACTTCGAGGGCAAAATGGGTCAAATTTGTGCAGTGGCACCCGATTGATTTTGGCGAGCAAATGCAAGTGAAACGACTCAAAGCTCAACCACACTGAGACGGCAGTCAATCACACGGAGTTGCGCATTCTCAGACCCAGTTTACGGGACATTTTAAGAGCAGCAATCAGCATGTTTCAGGCGTCAGAAGAGTCACAAAAACGTTTTTTTCATCATTTATAAAATCAAACATTTTTGTTTATTGCATATTTTTTGAAACAGCTAAAAAAAAGAAAATAAATCCTTGTCATATACAATTTAAATAAAATGCTTTCATTTGAAAAGCATCTTTCGTACATATGGAAGCAATATAAAGAGCTCCGAAGCTGATAAATCTTGGCCTGCTGGGTCGGCTCACTCAGTAAAGGTGCCACTCGTAGGGCAGAGTGACTGCCAAGGTATTGGACCAAATCCAGCCATGCCAGTGCCAACTGTGCTCAGCAGCCTCACGAAAGCAGTGCATTATTGGCTTCGCCCTGCTCAGGGAAATGGGAGGGATGTAATCCGTTTGGGTTAGTAGCATAATTTGTTGCTTAATCTCCTCCAGCTGGCCATCTGGGCACTCATTAGTTACATCCTCAGCAGGCACATTTGGTCTCCTCTGCCCTCAGTCGGCCCTTGCAAGGTCTGATGCTGCAAGTGAATAGAAGCGGCGCCTGACGGGCTTGTTTCGGAGGAGAGCTGTGGGTTGTCTGCACTCTCTAGAGATAACAGGTTGAGTCACACAAGAGCAGGCCAAAGCCTAATTTGCTGACTGGACAGCCCAGATTCGGGTGGAACTGGAGATGCCAAATTTAGAAATTAATTAATTATTTTAAATTCAACATTGTAGAATCTTATCCCTGAGAGTTTTGCCACATGGCAAAAATTTCCCTTTGTTCGCCAGCTGAAGGATCTAGACTGCAAACAAGAGCTGGCAAATGCGTCCCTACGGCAGGCTGCCTGCGGTCTGATAACAGAGGAAATCTGGCAGAAAACTTTATGCCAAATATTCTGTATCTGAGCTTGGGAGCCTTTGTTAACTGCCCTGCTGCAGATCTGGATTCAGGGGGACGTTGGTCACTTTATTTAGATGGTAATAAACCACGCAATGACAGCATGAGGTTTGTGTTGCATCCATCTACTCATTAGCAAACCCTCCAACTCCCGTGCTGAGCTGCAGGAGGCCTGAGCCTATCCCAGCATACAGTAGGCAGCACCACATCCTGGACAGCTTACCAGTCCATTGCAGGGACTGCATACAACTGACACAAAAGGCACAGGAAAATTATTGTCTCCACAACAAGCCTGGTAGGCACACTAGCGGACAGCTTTTTATAGAAATAAGAGTCAATGCTGTTCCAATCATTGCAGATGGCTTTAAACAGTTGAGGTATAGTTTGACTAGAGGTTCAAGTGAACCTGAAACTCAACTAATCTGCCATTCTGCTGCGCCCATTTGGGAATGGGGTAACAAGGCTGAAATTACGTACCAAACTTGAAAGATGCACAACATCTTTTGTCAAATTTGATCAATATTTGTGACCACCAGAAATTATAGATCAAATTGTTTACAGATGACAAACAAAAAGACAGACGACAGAGTTTGCACCATATTAATAACTAGTGAATGACCAGTTGATTTAAAAATGTTTCGCAGATAGTCTGTCTCATGAGACACCAAAAATTCTCACAAGGGCTCAACATAGGCCTGACAGACTTGTTCTCAAACAACTTTTTTGTGGCCTTAGCAGTGTGGGCAAGAGCAGTGACTTGTTGAAAAATAACATCTGATAGTTCCTCTTGGGGAAATAACCATTTAATTGTAGGAACCAAGCCTCCCGCAAATTTCTCCTGTACTCTGAAGCACTGATTGACTTTTCACAGAAAAGCAGCTCAAAAAAGTATTTGCCACTAACGTGTCTTTGTCCCCCGCCACATGATGTAAAATCGTGTCAAAATAAGCAATCTCTCGGAGTGACCTTGAGAGTGACGCCGCAAAGGTCACCAAAATTCACTGGCGCCGGGGTATCACCCTAATACATGTTGACATGAAATTTGAAGGAAATCCGTCAATTCGTTCTTGATATATCTCGCTGACAAGGATTCGGGACGTACGTACGAACGGACGGTCGGTCGGTCGTGAATACTATGTCCCGCCGCTTCGCGCGTTCCGTGCGGAGGGGGACAAAAATGGTTAAATTACTTTACTGTCATGCAAGTCATTTGTAGGCATTTCTATTCTGCAACATCTTACCTGACATTTGGGTACAGCAGTGCCCTTCAGAAAGTGTCTATCCAGTGCATTTGGCGGTGCTTTTACATACATATCAGAAAAATGATCACAGCAAACATGGAGTTGTGCTAAGGCGGCCCATGGAGTGTTGATGTCCATATATGCTGCAACTAACCACAGGTGTCTAATGCCAACATCATTCACCAGAAAACAGTGAAATCCTTATGGCGACTAGTTAGAAAAGCACAAGCGCGTACCATCTTCACACACCAAAGTTAAAATAGGACCTAAAATTGTAACAGTTTCTCTGTGTGCGGAGTGCTCAGGAACACCAGAAGTACCGCGGTTAGGGAAATTCCGCCTAATAAAAAAGAAGGCTGTTTCACGGCACAGTAAAGCAGAGGAAAAAAGAAAATTAAACATAATGTACACTTGAACTGATATATATATTTTTTTTTTTTGGGTCAGCCTACTTTTAGGTGGTTAAAATACACAGTTTCTGGTCCCATCCACAACATGTGTCCATGCTTTTTCTCCAACTGGGTTCTCCTGAACTGGGGGCATGCCAACCACCATCTATTGCAGGTAATACATTGACTATGGATAAGAACCTCATACAAGCCCACTTTAAAAACTCCAAACTATCCCTTTAAGACCATTAAAAGCTTCATATTTTGCCAATGTGGATCATTTTTTGCCCAGGATCGTATAATTCAGATTTTAAGGGTTAGCATAATAAACACTTGCAGCTGATCATTTCTTCATAATTTTAAACTCATTTATATGGTCTTGCTTTTCATTAATTTAAATATCTGACATTTCTTTGCATCGAATATTGTGCTTTTACTTTTTATTTACTGTTTCTGTTTTATTTTTCTTTTAATTTAATTTTAATTTTATTTTATGAGTAATTTTTTATTATAAAGCACTTTGAGCTGCATTATATGTCATGAAAGGTGCTAAATAAATATAGTTAATTATTATTATTATCTGCTGTCTAGAAAGCAAGGCTGTTTCCTGTAACTTGTTTCCTTGAAGGAAAGCCATTTTTAATGTGTACTGAGTCTAAGATTTTTGTCATTCCTTGAAAAATTAATTGGTATATAAATACATTATTCACTCCAACTTATCCATACAGGGTTTCAGTTTTTCACTTTCCGATAAACAAAGATCCAAACTGCTTCTGACCTATTAAAATGTACCCCTCATTCATGAAAAGGGAATCTTCAAACAAGGCTGAAATAATAGCTTGTTTTTCATCAGAATGTATCAGTGCTGACTGAGATTAAAAAGACACCATTTTGAAATGTACAGCTTTCATTCAGTCCAAATAATGACCCCATTCCCATCACTAAGCAAGTCATCCATGACAGCTGAGACCGTGTGACACTTACAGGTGGAGCTGCCTTGCATCTGGATGACACACTTGGCATCGCGGTTAGTCTCACGGGAGTTGAAGGGCCGAACCCTCACCGCCACCTTCACAGAGGCGGAGGCCATCTTGGTCATGGGGCGGGGCAGTTAAGTGTCGTGACGATGAGACCCTGGGGAGCAGAGGCTGGAGTCACTATGTGATGCTCAGAAGGCATTTGAACCAATATTGATCAAACAGGATTCAGAAGGCAACAAAAACCACCATGCAAAAAACTCAAAGTGCTCGAGGAAATTATTTGTTCACAGTATGAAGGGACAAATGCTAGACTAGACGATGATCATTTACAATAGAACAGTATGCCGCTTTCTCAATCAGCTCTCGAATTTTTATGTTGTCTGCATTTTTTTGTCCACAATGCAGACTCGCCACATCAAACATTGCTCCAATTATGTACATATTCCTCTGTATCAACTAATTTCAAACGTCCTTACCACATTCCTGGGCACAACTTTTAACAAACGACCGATGAACAGACGCGTATACAGCTGTGAACATGACTACCAGGGCTTCCGCTGGCACTCGCCAAATTCGCCAATAGCAAAATTAAAAAATGTTTGCCTATCAAGGAAAATATATGGTGAATTTTTTTGGCGAATCTAAAAATCAAAAAAAGGAAATGGTCATTAAAATCTACCCAAAATACCTTATAAAGCCATCCACAATCAGCTGTTCAGACCAATGTTTTCAATTCCTTACTGCGCGCAGATTCAGTCAAATATCGCATACCGTCCCATACCCATTCACACACTCAACCTCGCATCCAATGTTGATCGCGTGCACAGAAAGTGGTGCAGGTGCAGGCACTGGGAGGCCTGGAATTCAGATTGAAACAAGAATCGATCGTTGGACCGCCGGCGCGCTTGGTATACAGAACAAACTGGGTCGAGTCAAACCGAAACAGGGGCATCCTGAGTCCTGGTGTTCTGACAATTTGTGCTGCCTTGTCAAAAATGCTACTGTAATGCAAAGCGATTGTAAAATCTTTCTTTTTGCTGTAATATTGCAATATGAATCAGTTTACAGTAGTAACTTTGTTAATTGTTAGCTTATTATAACATAAGCAGATGTTACAATGAGTTGGATAAGTTTGTTTGAGGATATGCCCATACACATCATTATGATGTAATTTCTGCATTATCAGGAAAACCAAGCATGTACATGGAAATATATACACGCTTACACGTAGAATGGCCCACTGAAAATAGATCTAATTTATGATTTTTGAAGATTCTTTAAATAAGAGTGAAGAAACAGCCCATATTTTAGGTGTGAGCAAGCGCAGAACCACGAGGTAGCATATTTACCGCAACCAAGGAAGTTATGTTTTAGGCAGCGTTTGTCTGTTTGTTAGTTAGCAAGATAACTCAAATATTCATGCACCGATTTTGATGAAGTTTTCAGAGAAGGTGTGTATTAAGTCAAGGAACGGGTGAATAAATTTTGGCATATCTAGGCCAAAGTACAGCTGAGATATACGCCAAAGTTCAAGATTTCAAGTCTTTCCAATGGGCTGGAGTTCCAATCGCCGTGCTTTTGGGTTTTGCAGCCCCCTGGCGGAGGTCTGCACTCTCCGAGTGCTTTTCTAGTTTGATAGGTAGCAAAATTTGACAGAACATCGGCAGTCCGGCGCATGCAGAAAATTTGGATGCACGGTCGCATTACACATTAACATTACTGTGCTCTGCGCATGACGAATCAACCCATTTCTAATCGAACAAAGGGTTCCATCTTTTTGCTTTGATAGATAAAATGATGTAATTCATGAGCAGAGAATTCTTGAGGGACAGTCACCCATCACTCAGCTTGAGATGTTAGAGACTGACACAACATGTTACACTCACTGTAGGCTGTGGTTAAAAGTTTTCCCTTCAATTCAAGTTCATGTACCGGTACATGTAGATGTATGAACATATTTTTACTTTTTGCATCAGGTGGATCACTAGTCTGGTGGAAAACCTTGTTTTTCCATTATTGAAAGAAATAATAAAACAAATTGTCTGCCTTTATTTTAAAAACTAATCACACAGTCACATGCATGAAAATGAAAACAGGCGGCCAGCCTCAGCCTCTCCTGTTGCTCAACAGTCACCAGTGAACTTGTCACAAGATCAACTAGGATGCGACCTTGACTGAGCTTCATCTGCCAGGGCTGTCAGGCTTCCTTGTCTGGAATGGATTCTTCTGCAAGGCAAGATTATATTGCTACTTTGGCCTGGTAATGTTGAAAAACAGTCCTTTCACTGGCCCCGGGTCCAGTTGTGCTCCCAAGGGGTGGTGGGTACAGAAAAAGGACAAATGGCTACAAAAAAAAAAAACTGGCTAGGAGAAAAATCAAGTGGCTACTAAATAAATGATTTGGCTAAACAGGTTGGCTATAAAATAACAGAAGCCAGAGGAAGCCCGGACACCGCACACTCAAAGTGCACAAACCACAGATGTTTTTAGTCACTTTATTTCAGTCAAGATTAAAAGTAAACCAAACCGCAAATTTGTTCTTTTTTTTTTTTTTTTTTTGCAAGAGTTAAAGTAGAAATGTAATTTTATCACAAAATCTAAAAATTGGATTGGATGAAAAACTGGAACAGGGAAATGAACAGAGAAACAGATACTGGTTTCTCAGTTTCAGACCAGACTTGAGTGACAAAATAACCCAGAGCACCGGTGCAGAAGAACCTTCAGGCCTGCTCCCCGCTCAGGCATGTTCCCCAACTGCTGAACTCCACACCTCCATAGATACAGCCCCTCAGCTCCGGCCATTTCAGGTTTTACCAGCTGCAGGATGAGTGCAACTGCTTTCAGCCAGTGGTATCGAGCGACAAGATACGCAGACAACAATGTGGACAGGAATGTCAGTGGTGTGACGACAATGGCACCATTATACACACGGAGCACGTGGCCTGACTGGAGAGGGGGGTTGCTGGGATCATGTAGTACTCTGAAAATTTGTAGCCTTCATGTGATATGCCAACTACAGAGAATTGCATCAAAAATTTTAAGAAATAATTGTAGTTTTTTCCCCCCAGAATTATAGTTTGGATTGTAGTCTAGTGGTAATCAGAGCACTTAAAATATTTTTATATAAATCATTCAGGATTTCACCAGCAACGGGTTAGGTGCACTGTGAAGCCATTCATAACCCTGTTACCTGTATTATGTGCTGTGCTGAGAGCCAATGAGGGCACATAAACAGAGCACAGGCCCTGAGGAAGCATCTTTAAGATTCTGCCCAGGAAAAAGCCCAGAGGGCAGGGCTGCCTTTGTAAAATGAACATAGATTGAGTTCCTCATCCCATGACCACCCTTGGCATCAAGTTATCAGTGCAGACAAAAATGAGCATCACAAATGGGGTCAATAATATACAATCCAAATTCCGAAATCGTTGGGACAAAGCGTAAATTGCAAATAACATCGAAACGCAATGACTTTCAAATCACACCAGCCACTATTTTATTCACAGTAGAACAGAGATAACATAGTAAATGTTGAAACAGAGATATTTTACAATTTTATCCACAAAATGAGCTCATTTCAAATTTGATGGCTGCTACAGGTCTCAAAAAAGTTGGGACAAGGGCCTGTTTACCATGGTGTAGCATCCCCTCTTCCTTAAAACACAGAGTGGAGGCATCTGGGCATTGAGGAGAAATGTTTCTTGAGTTTAGCCATTGGAATTTGATCCCACTCTTGTTTAATACAGGCTTCCAGCTGCTGGAAAGTTTTGGGTCTCTTTTGACGGACATTTCCTTTAATTTGCGCCAAATTTAATATTGCGCCAAATGTTCTCAATCGGTGAAAGATCAGGACTGCAGGCAGGCCAGTTCTGCACACGGACTCTTCTACTACGAAGCCATGCATTTGTCATAGCTGCAGTATGTGGTTTTGCATTGTCTTGCTGAAATACACAAGGCCTTCCCTGGAATAGATGTTGTCTGGAGGGGAGCATATGTTGCTCCAAAACCTTCATACCTTTCAGCATTCATGGTGCTTTTTAAAACATGCAAGTATCCCACACCATATGCATCCGCATACCATCAGAGATACTAGCTTTTGAACTGAATGCTGATAACAGGAGGGGTGGTCTTTCTCCTGTTTAGCCTGGAGCCCACAAAGGCCCACAGAACATGACGGTGCTTTTGGGTCATGCTCAACAATGGCTTCCTTTTTGCATGATAGAGTTTTAGGTGGCATCTGTGGATGGCACGGCGGACTGTGTTTACAGACAGTGGTTTCTTGAAGTATTCCTGGGCCCATTTAGTAATGTCAATGACAGAATCATGCCGGTGAGTGATGCAGTGGCGTCTGAGGGCCTGAAGATCACGGGCATCCAGTCAAGGTCTTCAACCTTGTCCCTTACGCACAGAGATTTTTCCAGTTTCTCTGAATCTTTTGATGATGTTATGCACTGTCGATGATGAGACCTTCAAAGCCTTTGCAATTTGACGTTGAGGAAAATTGTTTTAAAACAGTTTCTTTATGCCGCCTTCCACAGGTTGCAGAGCCTCTGGCCATCTTTACTTCTGAGAGACTCTGCCTCTCTAAGACATCCCTTTTATAGCCAATCATGTTCCACACCTGATGCCAGTTAACTTAATTACTTGTTAAATGTAATTTCAGCGGATTCTCATATATTACATAGCTTTTTCAGCCCTTTTTTGCCTGTTTCCCAACTTTTTTGACACCTGTTGCAGCCAGAAAATTTGAAATAAGCTCATTTTATGAATAAAAATGAAAAATATGTCAGTTTCAGCATTTCAACGGTTATCCATCATCTATTGTAAATAACATATTGGCTCATGTGATCTGAAAGTCATTGCATTCTGATTTTATTCACAATTTACACTTTGTCCCAACTATTTCGGAATTGGGGTTGCATGAAATGTATCAGGGAATAATTAGAAGTTACCCAGAAAAAGAAGGAGTGACATGGGGAACAAGGATGAAGGGCAAGATCACAAGGGAGAAGAGAAGAGTGCATGAGCAAGAAATTAAGGGTGAAGAGCTGAGGGTGAAGTGAGCATGAGGAAGAGTAGAAGGGTGCAGGGGGCAGTGAGAGGGTGTAAGGGGAAGGGTGAATGTGAAATGGAAAGAGGGTGCATGAGAAAGGGGGTGAGGGAAAAGGGCACAGGGTCCCGGGAGCAGAAGGTAGAGGCTCTGCCTTTACAGCACAATGCTGCTGAAGCCCTGGTTCACTTCTCTCTCTCTCTCTCTCTCTCTCTCTCTCAGGACCTTACACAAGGAGAGAATTGTGTACACAAAAAAGGAGGGGATGGAAGAGGAAAAGAAAGACAGGATGGAGAAAAAAAACCATGCCTGTTTCCTTAGTAACACCAAAGGACATACAGAGAGGAGCAACAGAACAGAGCAGGGGGAGGCAGCTGGAATGTGCAGCAGGTTATGAGACTAACTTTTTCACCATTGTGCCGAAACCTGCTTTCAACCGTCCCAAAACATAAGGCCCATTTACACCGCAGGAACTTCGGGGTAATTTTACAGGGCCGGGGCCGTTGTTGCATGCCTCCACCGCCGGAACCACCCCCAAAGGACAGAGTACCTTAACTTTTACAGGGGCTAAAAAAGTCCCTGCCTCGGAGCAGGTACTCCAGCCAGAACAGCCCTGAAAAACTCCTGGGTGGGGCTTGGGCTTTACTCAGCGCTGATTGGATTTACTCAGGGCGGGATGTGACGTCAAGAGAAAGTGACAAAATAGCCGGCATTTTTAAAACTCAGCAGACGACGAGGGGTCGCATTTTTAAAAGGACGTCACACAACTTTACAGGAACCTTCCTTCTACTTCGCCCTCTCGGTGGAGACACGGCAGTTGAGAGGGCCGAGTTAGAGGACGTCCCTGTAGTAGTTCCTGCCCCCCAAATAGCACCAGGAACTTCTTCGGTGCAAATGGGCCTATCCACTGAACCCCGCCTCCCAATATATTATCAAGACCTCCAATCATTCGCGGTGATTCTGAGACTCAAGACCGCCAAATATAATGTGATATAAAAATAAATTGTCACTGTAAGTATTGAAACAAACAAACACAAATTATTGAGCGCTCTTTTTTATTTCTCTCAGTGCACGTGTAATGCACCTGGAAAGTATCAAATTTGTGCAAGTCACCAGAGAGTTGCCAGATCCTTATCCACGAAGACAGAAGAGGAGCAGGTAATAAGTCAGTCTTATCAAAGCAGATAAGACTAGGAACAATGAAAAACAGCTTTCCCATCATGTGACATGGCTTAGCTAAGAACTTAAACTAACAGAGGCTGGAGTTTGTGTGCCAAAGTAAAGGCAGTGACTCTTCACTGCCATTCCCTGCATGAGCCAACAGAAATAAAGAATGAAGTACTTCCAAGTCAAGTCAACCAATAAATGGAGTCAGCTGTGCATGTTATCTAGTGTCCTGTGAACAGCACAGCTTGCCCTAATGACCAATCAAAGCAGCAACACAAGAGTCTGTCCACAAATCCGTACTGCTGATGTCCTCACTGTACACCATGCCTTGCAATGAACTGATGGAAATGCAGGAGCAGCAACGTACTCCTCCATCATTGAATAGATTATGTAAAGCTAATGTGACATGCCCATGCAAATTACTAGTCATCCAAAACTGTAGACTGGCATATGAAGATATTTGGCCCTTTTGGGATGAGACTGCTTAGTTGAGCATAAATATGCCACACGTAAGCAGAATCCAGAGGATTACATGATAATTGGCTGTTTCACTAATTTGGTTTTTCACGACTGTACTTCGGTTGCTGCTTACTGTAGTTTCACTATCACAAGTATTTCTTGGAAGAAAATCGATCATAACACATCAGCTTCTTAGAAGTAATAAAGTAATAAACCTATAGGAAACCTTCTAAGTAAACTCTTATCAACTATCGTTATGAGCAGAAGTGAAACCGAATGTTGGATAAGCGAACAGACTCAGGAGCACAAGTGCTCGTTACCGACTCTATCTTTGTTTGATTGTCCATACTGAGCCAGAACTGGAAAAAATTCTCAGCTGTAATGCGAATGGTTTTTCTTTTAATCAAGTTTTACAACGGATTCTTACGTAATATTTATGTTCTTAACTTGCACTTATCAATAAGAGCAAACAGACTTGGACACAGTAAAGAAAGTACAGTGTGCAGTAGTAGAAGTACAGAAGCAAAAAGGCAAGGTAGCAAAATGACCATAAACCTGTTTAATTATTATTTTAAATTTGGCGTCTCCAATGCCACCCGAATCTGGAATATCCAATGAAAGAATGATGTACACAAGCTCGCTCGTATGCGACCCCATGTTGCCATCAGGGGAGAGCGAGACAGTTTGTGGCTCTCCGCAGAAGCACGCGTCTGTCAGCCACTGCTTCTTGGCACTCATAGGTGGAAACTTAGCAAGTTCAGAATGAGGGCGGAGGATACCTGAACCTGAATACTCCGGCAGTACCTCAAAATTTATTTCCCTCCTGCGCCAATTGTGCGCTGCGCTGAAAAAGCTACCGACCACTGTCATCTGGTACAGCCAGGGTTCAAACCCGGGTCGTGGTGGCTGCTCCACAATGCTGAGCCTTAACCAAGTTAGACATATTAAAGCTAGACGTTAGACGTGAGAATGGATTAAAGAGAGTTTGCCAAAGAGAAAACTATTGGATGCATACATTCGATGCCCTTACATATGGATTTCATGCAATTTCTAAAATTATGATTTAATGCTGATCTAATCTCAAGAAAAGATATGTATAAAAACTTGAATTTTCAGTTTCTTTTCTGTAATTACTTGGTTCATTTTCCCATTTTCCTTATTTACCCATTTTATCATTTATTTTACATGTCTGAACTACAGTTGTAGTTTCTTTTGGTTTTCACCTCACCCTCTCGCGCCACACCTCATCGCCCTTTAAATTTTACTGCAGAATTATTTTGTGACCTTGACATGTTGGTGAAGTATTATGCAGATCATCAGCAACAAATGCTTTCTTTGCCATTGTTTAGAAAATCTATAGATGCTCATCTTGACCAGAGTTCCTTTAATGCCCTAATGAAGACCATATGTGTCAAACATGTTGGCCGGCTTTTTTAACCTGTCTAGCCATGTAATAATAAAGGCTTTTTTATTTCGTTTCTTTGGGACTAAAAATATTTCAGAGAGCCTAGAAAACCCAAAATTCTCTCCATTAGTAAACACGGACTTTTAATGTTTGCTTTTCCCATCAACTGCTTACGGTGACTTCAGCCGTGTCAGGACTGATAAAGCTAGCAAACACCAGGTTTTGATGCAAGTTTTCCATAAATACCAAATGGTAACAGAGGAGTCAGAAGGCTCCTCAGTCCAGTTTTGGTCCTTATCTTGCCATCTTAAGCTCATCTTTTGCCTCACCTGAGCTCTAAAGCAGTTTCTGAGTCAAGTAACTTTGCGCATACAAATGGAACCCAATTAAAGGCTTTTGCTAAGCTGCTTGGCAAAAGACTACTCATATCTTTGCAATAAGCACAGAAAAAAGTTTACATCTCTTTCATTGTCCAGCAACAATTACAGCTGACAATTACAATCATCCAAAATAATTTTTGTGTAGCAAGGAGTCGGTGGGACACCATTAATTTCAAACTCTGTCGCAGCCGAAACAGAAAGATGGAGCAGTGGAGATTTGTGGCCCAATAAGAAAGATGGGGTAGTAAAGGTGTGTAGCTCTAACAAACGGGGGAGCATTAAAGATGTGTGGCAGGGGAAGCAGTCAAGATGTGTGGCTCGAACAGAAGGGGGGAGCTGAGGAGATGTGTGGCTCAAACAGAAGGGGGGAGCTGAGGAGATGTATGGCTCAAACAGAAGGGGGGAGCTGAGGAGATGTGTGGCTCAAACAGAAGGGGGGAGCTGAGGAGATGTGTGGCTCAAACAGAAGGGGGGAGCTGAGGAGATGTGTGGCTCAAACAGAAGGGGGGAGCTGAGGAGATGTGTGGCTCAAACAGAAGGGGGGGGCAGAGGAGATGTGTGGCTCAAACAGAAGGGGGGAGCTGAGGAGATGTGTGGCTCAAACAGAAGGGGGGAGCTGAGGAGATGTGTGGCTCAAACAGAAGGGGGGGGCAGAGGAGATGTGTGGCTCAAACAGAAGGGGGGAGCAGAGGAGATGTGTGGCTCAAACAGAAATGGGGAGTCAAGGAGATTTATGGTATGCGCAGGAAAAAGGGGGGTGAGGTCACATGCATGGAAAGGAAAGCAGGGGAGGGTTTGAGGGCACTGGAGTCAGTAGTGCTGTAGCTCAGTTAGATCTTGCAGTACAGCAAGAGCAGCAGCATCAGATGCTGTCAGGCAGGCTGAAAGGACCCCGCTCTTCACATCAATAAATATTTCAGGTCAAATATTCCAGGATGGGGGAACCAGAACACAGACTGGACAGGTTACTACTCCACGGCAGGGAAATTCATAAGAACTAAATAAACTACAACTGTTCAATGGGCTGCAAGAGGAAACCTATGGGGATACAAGACAAATCAGGCAGTGCACCAAAAGGCCCCACAGAGAACAGATTCAAACCTGGATCTGCTTGCGGTGAGGCGACAGTGCTGTGATTGACCATGGCATCCAGGAATCAACAGAGTGAAAATAGGACACCGTGCTTGCGCAGGCTTGTTGGCGCATGCATGCGCATGTCCTCAGTCACTTGTGGCGGCGCTAGGAGTCCAGCCCACTGCACTGTGACCGCGACCGAGAGCCACACTGCTGGCAGTCACGCCATCCGAATAAACAAATAAAAGGCTGTCGTTATGGTCCGCAGCAATGCTGTACATTGTGTCAGCACACAGCTTGCTTCTCCCCGGTCCACAGCAAATTAGCAGCAGTAGTGTGACCTTGACTGTCAGCAGGGAGCCGTGACACTTTAACCGTTTCAGGAGTGGAATCACAAACGTGTCAACAATGTTTTTAACTGCACACAGTCCAATGCTGATTAGATAATCACAACTCTTCATTCAACAGCAATGGCGTTTTAGAACACAGAATTAAAATATAAACAATGTATTCTCATAGCCTACTCCACAAATCCTTCAGTGCCAGGGAGTTTGCCCCACTAAAACACTTGGATGAGGGTCATGAATGAGCTGACCTACTGATGGCAATGATCTCTGAGAAGAGGGAGGGGGGTGGGAGAGGTGCTAGTGAGAGCAGGTCCCCCTTTTCTCTGCTGGTAAATGCACTTATCAGCAGGCTCGCGGGTCTATGGTATTTCTTACAGTTTCAAGAAGTTTCCCCACAGACAGTTGATTCCTCCAAACAATGCACCATGTAAGCAAACGGTGGTCACTGGCATTCAAGAAAGAATCATCTTCAACCAAATAGCAGTCTCTCAGTAAACAACGCAGGGCTTTTAAGGCCAAAAATGCTTGTTTCAGAGTTCGGCATTCCAAGTTTACAAGTTTTAAGATACAGCTAGCAATTTTGCAAACTATTGGGCTAAAATTCTACTGCAGAGCTGACCAGACAACAGTGACATTAAGGTGTCCAACAGGTCCGGCTGGATGCATCAGAGTTCCAGGAGGTTTTGCAGATGATTCTCCCTGGGATGGTAATGGTTGCCGTTGCCATTACTGGGATGGTAATGGTTGCCATTAATCAAGCCAGACAGAAAGAAATGGGCTAAAACAAGGCTGCTGTTTGATTGCTGTCCAGTTCAAGCACAGCCAATGGAATCCCTTCCTTCAGCATCATAGTTCACACCAACATACTGCCACTAGCCAGCGAATGACCAATAACCCCAATACATTTTCTCAAGTGTCATCGGCAACACAATACCACCGCCCGTGCTTTTCCCTTAGACTTTTTATTTGGTCCACGGGAGATGCTTGGCAGCAGAACCAACGAGAAGATTAAGTGCTGACAGATATTTAACCTGAGGGCAACAGTCAAGGACTGCACTGAGCAGAACTGTTAGGCTTCCCCTGAACAGTCCTTCACCCAACAAGAGGGCAGCCACACCTGGTTGTGTGATTGACAGAGTGGAAATAGGGGGAGAGAAAGAGGAGGGAAGGAATGTTAGAGCGAGAGCGAGAGAGGTGCCAACCAGAGTAGCCGGCGGCAGAGACAGGTGTTTCCGACGTGTAAGGAGCACAGGTGAACAGCGCTGGCAGGCTGCCAACATGTAATTACAGCACCACAGGACATGCAGACAGGCAGAGCTGCCAGAAGCAGCACGGACTGCAGAGACACTAAGCCTGAGACTGAGAGAGAGCAGTAAATACAGCACGTGCAGACACTCCAGAGGCTGCCGTTAAACCTGGAGTAACACACTAGCATTTCACAAACCCCAGCGCCAGTCCTTCCCAAATGCAGCCAAAGTCCAACCAGCAAACGGCGAGCACCCCCAATTTATTCTTAGACCCATTTTACCTCGACACAACTTGCGTAACACACATAGCTGGCATAGCGCTCATGTTTGGGGCCGATCGCAGCACACGGGATGCAGTGTGCAGTGGAAGAATATGAGAAGAGCGTGGTCTCGCACACAAGCAGCATCGCTCTGTTCTTCCCTGACGTTAGAACGGTTGTAAACTGAATTAAATGGGGAGGGGCAGGGGGGATTGCTCGTTTACAACATAATCTCCCGTTTTCAGTGGACGCACTTGAATTTCCACATGTTCTTGTAATACCCTGCAGTGAGATTATGGGTCAGAGCACCACAGTGCTCCCATTTTCTAAGATTTTCATAGATTTAGAAAAATTCACAGTGAATTGATGGGTTCTAATCGAATACATAATTTAGGAGGACTAAGTACACTTAATTGGGAATGAGGCGCATTCTCCATAATTTCAGGAGCACAGTCTGCTCCCAATAAAGATGTTACTGTCGAGCCCAGTTGGTATCGGATTAAAAGGCTTGGTTTTGGTCAGAAAGGATATTAAACCGCCCAAACTGAACCACAGTGGCTGAGTCCAGCAGCTGGCTCCAATATTGCAGGATTATGCAACACCTTCGCAGCAAGTCAGTGGTACTACAAAACAAATACGAAGTAAATCGTTTTTCGCACAAGAAAATACGTGTGCTCTTTATTCATCAATATCTCACCTTTTGCCAATTAACAATTTAAAATACTCAGTAGCAGCACACTCGTAACCAGTGAAAAAAAAAAACTTATTGAAACATTTACAAAAGCAAAATCAACATTTCAGTAGCTACGAGAGTGCGGCTACATTAACCATTTTTATACTTGTGTTCACTGATTGGCATCTCATTAGTACAATCGGGCATTTCACCAACTTACCCAATTTTCAATTAAACCTTTGATGTCATTTGGACAACAAAAATATTTTTGGATACTACCCCCTTCTGAGCTGGATACGTCACCAAATCTCACATGCTTGGAGGATGACCTGGACTTCATGGCTCTAATGCACAGGCTGTAATTATTACAACACGGAGGCACCAGAAAACTTGCGTGATCTGAAATGAGTTTGATAAAGTGCGATGAAAGTCATTGTGACAGATCATAGTCCAGAGTAGGTCCACATTTCCTACAGTCCGACGTCAAAAAGCAGGCTAACCTCAGTATGGGCAGGAATAACTGTACGCAAAATAAAGAGTTTAAAAAATGAAACAGCAACTCTTCTTGAAGCTGGACCAGGTTCAGCTTAAGCCTGTCCGACATAAATAAACACACAAATAGCCCCTGTATGTTGCAAACTTTTAGACGAGAGACAGGGAATCATCTGAAACAGATGGAAACAGCTCAAGAAAAAGAGTACCTGCAGGCCAATGTGAAGTTAAATTTAAGTCAAAATGTTGAGAAAGTAATTTCAACTGACAACTAAAGTAAACGGAAATGCATGTAAAGGTAAGGTCTGCATTCAGAGACTTTTGTCTGTTACATGTTTTACACACTGTAATTGAAATGGTGTGAGTACATTAATTTATGCAGATTTACGCACACCAAAAAACATTTCAGTCAAAATATCATAAGGCAATATATCTGCAGCATTCATTAGCCAGCGAGTTGAATCATAACCATTATAGCCAAATGGGATGATCAGAGATAATGGTAATGGCGAACCTTGCATAAACAAGAGAAAAAAAATGCAACAGCTAACATTTTCTAAGCTGAAAAAAAGTTTTATGGGAAAATCCAACAATTCCTAAGTGTCAGACATCCTTTGTGCAGTTTGAAATATGGCAAACATTTGCTTAAAAACCAGTGGCCTGGGATAACTATAGGGTCTACTCCTTTTCAAAATCCTGTTATTAGCATCACAAAGAACAGTCATGCAGCCTCCCAGAATTTAGCCAAGCACAATTAACTAATCTGACGGCAGTTTTGTCCTTTATTTGAAGCTGCCTACAGGCTGGGATAAAAACTAAATGTTTTACTTCTCAAATACAATCAGGGCCCCCACTGCAAGAGATGCCAACAAAAAAAAAAAAACACAAATTAAATGGGAAAATTTTGTGATGCACATTAGAATTATGTTTTTCTTTAAATTATCTACCTGCACACGGGAACTGCAAGCTCTCAAAGCTATAATAGCAGGATAAGTTTCAAATCAAAACGAGTAAAAGAAGAGACGCATCAAAGCTATTCCACGTTCTGACCAATAGAAAGCGTGCTTACAAAGGACAAGTGTCATGTATTCACAATGGACACAATTTATGTCCCATTTTCTTCGTGATACGCCTCGTGAGCAAATGAGATATGAGCTGAACAAGTCTTAGGCCTCAAAGCCTCCTTAAGGGTCTCTTTAAGTAAAGGTGTGGAAATAATTCAAGGGTAATTCATCAGTGCCGTCTGTGCTCACTCGTGAGCAGTTGTCTGGAGAGGCCCAGGTAGTGAGCACAAATTTCTTTAACAACTGTGAAAAGCATTGATATGAGCATGGCAGGTAAAAACACTTTCAGAGAAGGAGTATGGTGACCCTAAGTGATTTACAGATCAGCTTGGTGAGATATCATTATCCCTTACAATAATAATAAAAAAAAAAAAAATCATCAATGACTATACAAATTTGAGAACTATCCATTATTTTAGCACAATTAATGTAGCACAATGAAATGTAAAATGTAACCAACTACCAAAAATGTCCTTTTTTTAATAAAACACTTCAAAAATCTATTTATGAAAAGAAAAACATCCATCTGGTTCACACACATTAACCGATGGTCTATGGCTTAAGGCAGAATACAAGTCTCATTGCCTGAAACATGGCTTCCATGTTCAATGAATAAGAAAGTCAGACATAAGCCCAATGTACAACGGTCCATCTGTTCCAACACCATTGTCATGGCAACAAAAACGGTAATAAAAATGAGATGATGAAAATTAAATTTTAGATTTTGCTTAAAAATAAGCTCAAAGTTAATCCATGGGAATGATCTTTGATTTGTGACAAATACACAGATTGTCTCAAAAGGTTGCTGTTCAGCCACAGGTCAAATTAAGAGGAGCAACTAATCTTAGCAAGCAAGGTGATAAGTGGACTCGAAATTCATTTGCAAGACCATTACAAAAATCCTACTGACATGCATGAATCCACTCCGCAACTTTGCAACCTTGTATGTGATAATTGCCTGGTAAGATCAAAAACACACATCTTTGATCATGCCCTAAATTATAAAACAAGAGACAAGCAAAAATAAAAGGAGGAAAATTATTTTAACTAAAAAAAAAATTAAGTATTTCTTCAAAAAATAGCATACATTGTGCTAAATAAGATAATTTAACAATGAGGGCATATTGGTAAGCAGACTCAGTGTTGAAATTGAAAACATCACAAAGAAACCAAACAGACCATAAACTTTCATGTGTCTCGTATGGATAAACAGAGAATAAGAGTAGCAGGACGCGGAGCCAGCTGTGCTCCTGTAAAAGACCAGGGTTGCTGTTCATCTGAACAGGAAAAACAAGCCCCTGTAGGTCACATGAGAGGAAAAGGAGGAGGAAAACTGCCAGCCTCCATTTCTGATAGGACACAGAGTTATGAAACATCTGCTCCTGGGGCTTTCCAGCAGATCTGAAAGAAAGGTGTGAAAACATGTCCGTCTGAAGGGCTTCAAAGGAATCAAAGGGGCAGGGGGCTATTGTTACACTTCCCTAAACTGAACACCGCAATTACTGTAATGCTCGCAATGCTGTGAGGACTAGGGAAGAACACCTTAACAATAGCACCGGAGGGCAGTATAAAACACAAGCACATCCTAAAACTGCTAGGTTGCTGGTATTGTGCATGAATTGTCACGTATAGTTGCAATCGCTTTCAAGGTCATCAACACCACAGATCTGCATGTGATCTGAACAGATGGTCAGCGTGACATTTGTATGGTGATCTGTCAAAGCTAGTAAATGGCTATTAACAACACATGATGGCAGCTGTAATGCCTTACAAAGACCTGTATAAAATATCATAGGCCTACTTCGAAATTCTCTTCAATGTTTCAAGATTGAAAAACGCTTTTGCATCCATCGACTCTGCTCTGCTTCAAATTTTTAATTGTTCACAGGTTTCTGGTTGCTTTCCCTCCCATTTCAAACAGGCTATTGTTCAGCCTCTTCTTAAAGAGCTCAATCTGGACCCCTTTCTACCAAACAACTTCAGGCCTATATCCAAGCTGCCTTTTGTGTCAAAGATTTTGAAGAAAACTGTAGCTAAACAGCTCGTCAGTGCCTTGAACCACAACAAAATCTTTGATAAATTCCATTCTGGTAATCGGAAGAGGCAAATGCTCAGTGCAGCATTTGACACTGTGGATCATGGAATCCTTTTAGATAGGCTCAGAGACCATGTTGGTATCTCAGGCAGTGCCCTCAACTGGTTTGCCTCATACCCATTAGACAGAACCTTCTCTGTAGCTGCTGGCACTTTTATATCCAAGTCTGCCCTCCTTTCCTGTGGGGTGCCTCAGGGGTCTGTTTTGGGCCCCATTTTGTTTGCACTGTATATGCTGCCTCTGGGAGAAGTTATCAGCCTGTTCAATGGTGTGTCTTATCATATGTATGCTGATGATATTCAGTGTTCTTACAGTGTTACAGTGTTCTTTTAAACCTGACAAAACCGACAGTCTGAATGTGTCGCATGATTGTTTGTCAGCTATTAAGGTTTGGTTGACGGACAATTTCCTTCAGTTAAATTCAGATAAAACTGAAATCCTCATTTTTGGTTCTGACAGCACTGTTTCTAAGGTGAAGGGCAGTATTGGATCACTCAGGATAAATGCATGTTCCTCCCTGAGAAACCTTGGAGTTATTTTTGATCATGCAATGAACTTTGAAAAACACATTAATATTTTGACAAGCACCCGCTCCCCCCCCCCCCCCCCATCTTAAAAACATTGCAAAACTGAAAACTGTTGTGTCACAAGCTAAACTTGAAATGATTGTCCATTCATTTGTATCATCGCGGCTTGACTACTGCAATTGTGTTCACCTGTCTCAGTAAGACAGCCATCAACCGCCTGCAGCCGGTACAGAATGCTGCGGCCAGGCTACTGACAAAATCTTGGAAGAGCTGCCATATTACCCCCATTCTGGCCTCGCTGCGCTGGCTTCCTGTCAGGTATAGAATCCATTTTTAAGTCCTTGTTTTTGTTTACAGAGCTCTCCATGGTCATGCACCAGACTGCATGTGTGACCTCCTTCACCCTCATGTACCCAACAGGTCTCTTGGGTCTATAGGCCAGGGTCTATTGGTTGTGCCTCGTACTAGGCTAAAAACCAAGGGTGACCGAGCCTTTCAGTGCGTTGCACCCAGGCTGTGGAATACTCATCCACAGAACCGGAGTCTCCATCACTGTAAACATGTTTACAAGGGATCTAAAAAAACTTACTTGTACAGGCAAGCTTTTCCTAAAAGGTCATAAACTAGCCATGTATCTGACAGTCACTGTCTTTTGATAACTTAGTTTTGTGTTTGTACCGTTTTATGTGTCTTCTGTGTTTTAATAATTTTGTGAGTTTCCTTTGTTTTTACAGTCATTTTGTGGAGCACTTTGTGAGCTTTTCTCTGTGAAAAGTGCTATATAAATAAATTTTACTTACTGAGAGGTTCATGCAAAATTCAGTTACAATAATATACAATTGTGCTCAAACGTTTGCACACCCTAGCTGAATTTATAAAATAGGTAACATTTTTTGAAAGAAAACATGAATGGCCAGGCAAAACAAATTTATTTCTTATTGGATTCATATTCAACTGTAGGTCATGCAGAATGGCACAATCATCAAATAAGACATGGCAATAAGGGTAAAAAATTAAATGAACCCTGTTCAAATGCATGTATACCCAGAGTTCCATATGTAGTGTTTTGCCCCCTTTACAATCAATAACAGCGTGCAGTCTTTTGGGATAGTTGTCAAACAGGCACCCAATTTTCTCAAGTGGTTTAGCTCCCCATTCTGCCTCCAGCTCCTGCAAATTCTTGCACGTGTCCCCAAAGCAGCTCAATGATATTAAGGTCAGGAGACTGTGATGGCCACTGCAGAACCTAAACCTCTCACTGGTGACCTTGTGCTTTTGCTCATTGTCATACTGGAACGTCCAAGAGCGTCCCATGCCCAGCATTCCAACTGAGGAATGCATATTGTCTGCCAGTATTTTTTGATGGCATGTGGCATTCATCTTCCCTAAATTTTCACAAGATTCCCCGTGCCTTTAGAGCTCACGCACCCCAAAACATCACTTCACACCATGCTTAAATGAATGGTATATTTTTCACCACGGACCTTGTTGACAAACAAAGAAGTTTCAAGAAAAGTTGGGATGCAGTTTAAAATGTAAATAAAAACAGAATGCAAAGATTTTTCAATCATTTCAATTCTACATTTAAAGCAATTCTTACCTTTCTGGCATTTTTACACTTTTCTTAATGCTCATAATAAGCGTATGGCACACTAAAATGTAAAGGAAATACACCAGGTGTTGAAACTCTTCAAAATTCAATTCTCATACATTTCTGAAAAGCCCGACCAATAATTTTCTTCGGTCTGAATAAAATGATTTGCCGAGCTTCCTGTCTGTCATCCGTCGCAACGCCCCCTCCAGTTGCCTACCGCTGTCACCGCTTGCGAGTCATGCACCTCTCTAGCAGAAAAAAACACGACGCATTTGACTAAACAAACGGGTGCTGAAATGCTACAATTACTATGATAACGTTAATGGTAGTTCGTCAGACTACAAAGGTAACTAAACGTTACGAGGGCATTTTATTTTATACCACATATAAAATGGAATATTATGTAACTACTGTTGGTTAGTTTTCACAGACCGGTGCCTCTGAATCTGACTCAATTGCCCCACTTCACTCTCCTACGAGAAATAAAATATAGCATGCAGCGCAAGGAAGTCAGCAGCACGAGTGAAACGGGTCAATGGAGTCAGATTCAGAGGCACCGGTAAAAACTAAAAACTAACCAACAGTGGTTACATAATATTCCATTCTAAATGTGGTATAAAATAAAATGCCCTCGTAACGTTTAGTTACCTTTGTAGTCTGATGAACTACCATATAATAGGTATATATTTTCTCATAGGAGAAGTCTGGGAATCGGGGGGAAGAAGGTGGGACTTTGGAGGGAGGCGGAGTTGTTCATGTTCGAATTTTTTGTAAGCACTGTGCGACACGCCAGAAAGGTAAGAATTGCTTTAATTGAACATAGTACAAAGACAACATTACAAATATTGAAACTGAGAAATTGTATTATTTTTTTGATAAATCGCTGCTCGATTTGAATTTGATGCCAGCAACATGTTTTGAAAACATTGGGACAGAGGCCACAAAAGACTAGAAAAGCTGTATGATGCTAAAAAAAAAAATACAACTGGTGGTATAGCTCACGGCTTATTAGGTTTATCAGCAAAAGAGGAGTTGCAAAAATGGGTGTAAAAAAAAAAATAAGCCTCCCAGAGAGGCAAAGTCTTTCAGAAGAAATGATGGTGAAGGTTTCACAACTCTGTGAAAGACTGCATGAGTATATAGGTCAGCCATCAAAGAATAACATTTCTGAACATAAAATGGCAAAAAAAAAAGGGGGGGGGAGGGATTAATAATGTATATATACATCATTAAAAGAGTAAGAGAAGCCTGAGAAATCTCTGTCCACAAGGATCAAGGCCAAAAACCAACAGTGAACAGAAGTGACCAGGCCCTTGAGCGGCACTGCATAAAATTCTGTTGTGGAAATCAGAGGACGAGTTCAGGGATGCCTCTGGAAACCACTGTCCGTGAACACAGTTTGTCGGTGCTTCCACAAATGCTAGTTAATACTGAACCATGCTAAGATAAATCCATATATAAACACGATCCTTAAATGCTGCCACCTTCTCTGGGTCCAAACTCATTTAAGATGGACCAGTAGAAAACTGTCCTGTAGGCTGACCAATCAAAAAGAGAATTTATTTAAAAATCTGGAAGCTGCACCCTTTGGATTTAAGAGCAGAGGGACTGTCTGGTTTGATATATGCGCAGGTATAAGAACCCAGCATCCGTGCACAAAGAGTGGGTGACCTGCACATCTGTGAAGACAAAAAAAACATGCTGAATGATATTTACAGGTTTTAATTAAAGCAAAATATGCTGCCATCCAGACAGTGCCTTTTTCATGAATGTACCTGTTCATTTAAGGAAGACATTGCAAAACCACATTCTGCACATATTGAAGCAAAATGGCCCAGTTGGAAGAGAGTCCAGGTGCAGAACTGGCTTGCCTGCAGTCCAGACCTGTTACCCAGCAAAAACGTTTTATGCATGATGAAAAGAAAAGCATGACACAGGCAGCAGAGAAGTCTGGACTAGCATAAATCCTGTATCAAGCAAGAATGGAAAAACATTTTGCTTTCAAAACTACAGTACCTGGACTCCTCAGTTCCCCAATGGTTAGAGTGTTGTTAAAAGAAGAGATGACGCAACACAGTGAAAAACATGCGGCTGTCCCAACTTTTTTGAAATTTGATAATGTCTTTGTACCATTTTCAGTACAAATAAAAAACAGGGAGTTTAAATGATCTGCAAATCATTGCATTCTGAGTTTATTTACATTTCAAGCAGAATGCCAAATTTTCTGGAAACAGGATTGCAAGTGTCAATGTCAGCCATGCAGGCTATCATTAGACTGAAGAATCTGTATTTAAAACATCCATCTGAAAAGCACTAAGGAGTGTTCTTTTCCTGCAGGTACAGGCCATTCAAATCTCCAGAGGGACAAATTGCAACAAGCTGCGGCTAGCCTGAGAACACTGAATATGAGGTGGCCATGGGTTGTCCGTAGAAAGTAGGCTTCTTTAAAAATAATGAAAAGTAGACCAAAAAAAAAAAAACAACAATCAAAATTGGACCACAACACTGCTCCCCATTTCACTCCAGCTCAAAACAAAGTTTGCTTGAGCATTCTGCATTCATGGTTTAGCCCATGTGTCAGGGGGCGTAGGAAAATCCAGCCAACACCGCCACATTAAAATAAAATGTACCTCTTTAATTAAAATGTTTCCCCTGTACTGAGTTCCCTGCTAAAGACACCGTTTAAACAGTCTTCCTCACGCAGACGGGAAATTCCTTCGCCTACACACACTGATACCCATGAGTCTTTCAAGGGCCTCCATCTCCTTCATATAGGATGCACTACTGCTTCCTGAGGTTGCGGTGGAACCGTCTGGACTCCTGCACAAATGTCAAACCCACTCTCATCTGACACAAGTAGACTCCGCAGCCACTCTGCACCAGAGCATGACCACACAACACAGATACATTTTCCCAATGATCAATTTCACAAATAGCCACATCCAAGAGCAAGTTAGGGGCATTTTTAACTTTCCAGAATATTATCTTGAAAATATAATAATCTTCACTTGAGAGAATGCATGAGGAAATACCCCATTAAATTCCTACGATCACACAAAGACGAAAACGACAGGCGTTTGAGTCTGAGAGATAACAGTTCATTTCAGATAAATCAGTCATAGAGAGTCATGGAAAACTCGCCAAGAAAAGGCAATACAGCAAGACCCGAAACAGAATGTATTGCCAATATGAAGACTAACCAGAGGTGCACTTCCTGAAATCACAGATACCAAGTTACGTAGTTGGGACCATTGACTGTGAATGGGCAAACTATGCAAGTTGCTAACTTAGTTAGCACCTATGCTTTCGGGAAACGCACTCCAGCTCTAGTTAGTATGTGACAAAAACCAACATTGCCATCAAGTACTTCACCAGATGGTAATTAATGTATTTAAGTTTATTGCCATTATAGTAGCCTAACTATTATTTGACCACTAACAGAGTGTGTGCAGTTTTGCTTCATGAAAGTAAATAAATGCAATTTTCCGAAGCCATTTGATGGCATCATGAAGACAGATGCATTTACTTGTAATAGCGCGCAGTGTGTGCTTATGCAACTTTTCATATTAAGTCTCCCACAGCTATGCCTTTGGTGCCTGCTTTGGCATATTAGCAGTCAGCTGATGTCATTTATCCAGTCAGACCTGGTATTTCACAAGATGATGAGTATAGCTTCACAATATGGGGCCAGGTCACGCGGTAACGGAGTCACAAAATTGGTGTACTTCGCATCATGGCTCCAAAACTAAGTAAGATAGAGTTACAATTTAAATGGCTTTGTGTACATCTTCCCTAGTACTTCAAATAACAAAATAGCCAATTTTGTCAATTTGATTTATTTTGGGTGAAAACGGCAATAAAAAAATAAATAAAAATTGGTCGGTAACATAGTTACAAATTTGTAACTCCGTTATCGACCACTTTTTTGCCGTTTCACTTCCTTAGGTGAAATCAGGCATTGTAGCTCAGGCTGTAACAAAGACCCGCACTCAGAGAACCTTCACGGGAAAGACTAGGCAACCCTGACCTATGGGTTAAAGGAAGAGCAGTCACAGTTTAGTTGAAGTGTTGCTCATAAAGGTTTTATACAGCATGCATAATGCTTCATAAATGAGACATAAGGTCTCCATAAATCATACATTGTAAGCAAATGTAATTCTTTGGAAACGGTGAAATAACTTGTCCTTATTCATCATTTGATGCCAGATGTGCTATAACAGGCAATGTCACTTAGCTTGTGGCTAAATGCTATTAGGGTGACATTGTCATTGTCACATCTGGCATCATATGCTGAATAAGGATTTGTCATTTCACCCTTTACAAAGCATGACATTTACTAATGTATGATTTATGAAGACATTATGTCTCATTTATGAATGCATTATACATGCTGTCTAAAGCCTTTATGAGCAACCCAAAGTGTGACCGCAAGACTACTGCCTACTCTCGTAATTTCTGAGAAGGCAACAAGGCTGCCAATCCAAAGATCAAAAAACCTCAAAAATGGAGCCTGAAATGTGCCCTTTTCCCATCGATACCTTGAGCAACTGACAGAAGCGTTTAAGGGCAAACTGGCTCTCAAACAAAGGCTAGGTCTGAGATCATGCAAAATTCAAACAAATATTTGAGGCACTGAGTGAATGCCCTACTGACTCCACCTGTGTATTCACCACATCGAAAATAGTGCAGGCTATATCAAATACAATGAACCACACTTAATATTTAAAACTAACTAGCTACATTTGCCAGTTCAACTAAACAAAACGGTTGCGTTGATCAATGACCAATACAAAGCGTAAGTTTCCACTTAAATATATAGATGAAATTCAGATTTTAAGAATAACTTGATTCAAAAGAGCATTATTTCTACAGAGCTTCTCAGAGATGTGGTAATGATGCAGCTTCACAGGAATACAGGATATAAATAGGTTGTTGTAAAAGAACAAGCCTGAATCACCCTCCCCCGAAAAGTAAAAGAGAAATTAAAAGGAGGGATTACAGCAATCTTCAGAGGGAATAAATCTCAGGGAGGAATCTGGCTTCTGAGGGGGAGGGGGCCGGCTGTATCAGTATTCAAAAATCAGACTCAATAACAGGCACTGAAATTGCAGTATTCACAAGCACTCCCATATGTGCAGCTAATCTAGAATGTAAAATCTCAACGCTGTTTTGATGAAAATGAGTCTGAAACACACTGGAACTTCATAGCGAGAGAAACAGAATGATTTATCGGCTGTGTGTTTTAGTCTTTGATGACACGGCACACATACCAATTACACAATAAACAAGCCATGCATTTTAAAAGCATCAACTCAGTAAGTAAACATTCATCGTAATCAATTAGATGGTAATCCATGGAGTTTGTCAGGGCTGAACAGTCCAATTCGACCAATGTCTCAATAATGTGAAAAGGCAATAACAAACAAGAAACACCGGCGTTTGAACACCCTCGGCCGGACTTATGAAGTGTCCCAGAACAACTACACAATAACCAAACTAGAATTCCGCAGAATATACATTTACAAATACAAAAATGCCCAAAGTCCCACAAAAATTTTGGAAAATTGAAATTTTTTTCACTAATCTAGAGCTCCGCATATATATGATCGTTCCCCCAGGTATAAACCCCCTAGCTCAAATGCTTCATCAAAATCAGTCCACGACAAAGCTTTTTTTCAAAAACGCCAAAAATGCCATTTTTTCCCCAAAAAATGATCCGATCTGAAAAAGTCTTTCCTGGCCTGGATTCCCTACATTACCGCAAATGTTTTGGCATGGGTAACTAGTTTATTGATGCTGACTTTAGAGGTGCGCACACGGACAGACAGACAGACGAACAGACAGACAACGAACTGATGACAATACCCTTCGGCCTGAAGTCGGGCCGAGGGTAAAAACTGTATTTAGATCACTTCCCATCATTTTCACCGCAACTCTGAGACTGCTGTAAACACAGCATTATGCAGCGTAGAATTAAGACAAACAGTAAAGTGAGATCCGCAGCTGTCCAGTATATTCTATGGTACCTCTTAAGTCACACCAGGGGGCCGCCGAGCCAATGTTGTCATGGAGATTAAAAAAAATTTTTGAACTATGTATTATGACTGGTCATTATAAGTGGAAATTAAAAAAAATTTTTGAACTATGTATTATGATTGGTCATTATAAGTGGAAATTAAAAAAATTTTTTGAACTATGTATTATGACTGGTCATTATAAGTGGAAATTAAAAAAAATTTTTGAACTATGTATTATGATTGGTCATTATAAGTGGAAAACTCATTGTAATATATTGCTAAACTGTAAAAATGTAAATAATTATGTATATATGTATAATATATTGAAATAAATACATTGAAAGTAATTAATACTATTGTTGTCATTCCGTGACAATTTGCCTCTTGTAATTCCGTGACATTCACTTTTTGAAATTTCTTGCCCATAAAGCAGGGTTTAGGTCAATATTACAGTATTAACAAAAAACACCATAAATATGAACATAATGACGTTTCATAAAATAACTATGATAGGAACATCACTTTCTGGATAGTTAAACACAACATTAAAAAAACCACGTCAATTTTGTGTAATTCTGTGACGGAGTGGTTTTTGCTTGTTTCTTCTATGAAAATTTCTCAAAAAATATATTTTCACTTAATAATATTAAAGAACAAGTTAATACCTTCAATATCACATATCATACTTGATTTTATCTTATTTAGTTGTAGAGTTACAACCCAAAATGTGATGGGACTGTAATTCCGTGACAGCTTGTCGGCCCCCACCAGGCATTTTATAGGGAATCGCTCAGATCCCAAGTCTCATATGTACTGTACTGAAGTGCAGAAGAGATGTAAATGTGTTGAGCTATACATTTGTTCCTGTTAATACATGGGTTCACAACTGTAGTCTACTACCAATAAGAAAGCCAGTGGATCTGAGGGAAGAGGAGAATAATTGCTTTCAGTATATCCAAAGTCGGTGTGGATTTGTCAGGACACAGGTCACATGAAAATATGCTCTCTCTCTCTCTCTCTCTCTCTCTCTCTCACGCACACGCACGCGCACGCACACGCACACAAAGAGTTAAAGAGCAACCAATTAAACTGTTACTAAATGACAAAATAAATAAAACTGTATGACAACAAAACTAAAGGAAAAAGCCAAAAATTAAAGGCCAACTGACAAATCGTCACACTGATGCTGACGGCATCACTAAGCCTCACTTGTTAAATCTACATATCAGAACCAGATAAAGCAGGACAAACAAACCCCGGTGAGGGGTATGGAATGTGGTTTGAAACTATGCTGACTAGATCAATACCATCTTTCCCAAGACATGCTTAATCATTTGGCTACATCACTGGTGTCAGAATCCAGTTCTTGAGAGCCTCAGTGTGAGCGAGCTTTTCATGCCTTTTAGCACTTCAGTGATTAGGGATTGGGAAGAAGTCACAGTTTATTCAAAGGTCCTGCTGATCAAAGGAGATCACAAGAAAACAAGCACGCACTGCTGCTTTCCAAAAAAAGAAGTTAAGCAACAATAAGCTACGTAAAGCTTGACAGATCTCTATCAACAAACTACCTAGCTTCATCCCCTTGTTCAGCACAAAGTGCAGTATGTCAGCACAGGTCAGCTCCAAACCTGGTCAGCAGATGAACGTGGCCCATCAGTTACAGCAATCTTGTTCTGTGCCCATCCAATGCCTCCTTTGTTTACAGACACCACTGGCGGGCTCAGTTTCATTACACACACAGGATTACCCAGTTACCTGGATAACTTCACTGAGTTATACTCAGACGCCCCCCCCCCACCCTTAAATTCAGAATGTGAACTGAAGTAGGGCTAGGCAACATTGGCCAAATTTACTATCACATTATTTCTGATCCTGGCTATAACTGTAGGGGTAACAAGTGGTGCTTCCACAAAATATTTACAGAGTGAGATTTTTGATGAACAGCCATTTGAAATGTGGCTATGATAACCAGGCATTTATAAGCAACAGCTAGTACAGAGGCAGAAAACTGCATCTCTTTAATACAATGCGGCTTTAAGAGCTAGAAAAGACAACACTTATGTCATATCACAATATTCAAAATCCCAGATGACATCTCATTACAATATTGGTACAATATCAATATACTGTCCAGCCCTAATCTGAAGTATCAAGAGATGATTTGGATCGTACCCTAATGTGGCCAACTCAGAAATTCTGCCTCCCAAAATATCCACAAAAAGCTCCAACCTGCTGCCTGGCACCTTCCATTAGGGTGGTGCTCACATCAAAGACTACAGAATGGTTTGGTCTGATTTACATCTCATAAGCCACTATGAAGAACACCGAAAAAAAATCAGCCTAGACTCAAGTACTCTGTCAGGCACTTCCCAAATATCAACAGCAGTGCCATAGCTGCTAAGAAATGCTTGTGTGGACAGTAAATTTGCAGTCATCCCTTCCTTCATACAGTCTTTAGGTTAAGAAAAGACTGGGCTGGTGAGAAAAAATTGTACTGTTCAACGATGTAAACCTGTGCACCAATACACTGCCTACCACTTAGTTTGACAAAACTTTCTGCAGTGTTCAGCAAATTAAATAACAGATGTGCAGTCTCTTTTTACAGTGGATTTCTTGCGAGTTGTTTTGCTTCAAACCTCAGGAACTCAAACGTGATCTTGAATTGATTGAATAGCATTTGGTAGCTACTCTCAAACCCCCTGCTAAATAGCAGCACCAAAACCAAGAATGAATCGAATACTTTGTGACATCAAATGTAAAAGACCAAGTTTATGCACAACTCAAATTCTTGCGTTATTGAAACATGAGACCCAAACTTTGCACACAGAGAGAGAGAGAGAGAGACCATATGGAATGTGAAAATGAATTCTCTTCTCTCCCTGTCGGCTGCCGCTCCAGCTGTCACAATGCGGGGCCAGTCAGCCCAGAATCCGCCTGCGGTCTGTACGCCCTGCGCTGACCGCACAATCGGGAGCCCGTCCCTCAGCCACATACCTACATCCTCTATCGCTGTTCATTTACTAAAGATAGCGGCAGACTGCAATCCAGCTCTTAAAGACTCACAGACGCAAAACTTAGACAGAAACTGCTCGCGGCCGAAATCAAGAGAACAGGCCGAGTCAGTATGACCTGACAGTTACCGAACAAATAACAGTTACAACCCACAGGCTGTCAGCTTCAAAGCAATGAAGTCGATATATTTTCACAAAATATGTGTAAACGACTGCTGAATGGTTGGAAAAAAAAGAAACAGAGCACATGGCAAGAAATGTGTCTTCCATTGAGAAAAACAGCTGCTTTAACTTGGGCAGCTAACGTCAGCTTACGCTTTACAAAAGCTACGCCAAGTTAGCCAGCGAATTTTGTGTAAATATAGCTATAAAACTTAACACTGACGAAATTAAGAAACATACTCATCCTCGCTTTTCGCGAATGAAGGCAACCTATAAACAGCTTTGATCGCTTTGCCCTGTTCACAAAAATGATCGTAAACAATACATCAGTGATTTGGACTCTCACGGATGCCATGACGGATGTTCACTCCGCGTAAAAACCACATGGACAGTTTGACTTCGAAGCGTCAATCCGCGTTCTGAGCACAGGGAATCCGCTTTCACACCGGACGCGAAACGAATTTTTCGCACGACAGATTAATACATTCAAAGTCAATGCAAAGACGCGAACACTCGATGTGAAAGCAGCTTAAGTTCATTTTATTTTCGTGCGATTTGTGTGAATTTTATGTTAGAGTGATGAAGCGACTGCGCGAAAACCATTTCGCTGTTGTCACAGGTGAACGCGCACGATAAACAGACCAGCGTTTCCACAGGGAAATATCGAGCCAGTGACGTTCAGTGACCAAAATCACTTTTCGTCCCGGCACATGTGACGAGCTGCGATAATGTCAAGTCACAAGCAGTAGGTTAGCTGGCCGAGCGAGCTAACGAACAGGGTATCCGACTCACTGGTTTCCACATTCCTATCAGAAGTCGGGTCAGTGTTGGAAACGAGACAGTCGGGTACCGTTAGAAGAAGAAGAAAAAAAAACTTCAAGTTCTGCTGGCAAACTTGCGCAAGGCTTTAGGTAACGAGATGTTTTCCAGCAGATAAATACATGAACAAACTTAATAGTTTGGCTGGAAGTCCACTTACCTTCTCAGAAATGGAGGACGGCCCCTTTTCCTTTTGTTTAATTCTTCCCGATACTCAGTCCGTTTTAATAATGTCCATGTCCTCTACGTTTAATCGAACCAGTGAAACATTTCTTGAGTACAGAAATGGAAAACTGTAACTTAATAAAACCACCCCTCTCTACGACCTGGTACTGACCTCCTGTCATCAGATTCGAACAGACGGGACACGGCAATGCCAGGCTTTGGGGGGTGCGGGGGGTAGTGGAAAAGAAAAAAGTTGGGTGGGGGCACTCCGTCTTTAGAAAATAAAATCTCCCAGGCACAGTTAGTAATACTTCGTTAAAATCAAAGTAATGGCAAAACGAGACGATAACTGTGATTCGGGAAACGGCAAAGTTTAAAACCAAACGGAAAAATACGTTAGAAACTGGACGACAGTCGGACAGGAGTTTGGTCACCGAAAAAAAGTCAGACAAAATTTTCAATCTGTTTCTCGCTCCGGATCAAGCCACGAAAACGGTGACCTCGCCACTTTCTTTGTAAGTGGATAAAAAAATCAAAGCCTAATTAACAAATTGGGGATGTTTAGAATGCAGGATATTAAAAATAAAAATAAAAAATAAAAGAACGAACTGAAGCCGGCTGCCGCTGTGTCCGCGTGCGGCCCGTCTGTCTCCCTTGCCCGGCGCCCCCCCCTTCTCGCTCAGCGGCTCGAGCCGGTCGCCATCTCCCGCGTGACGTCACATGCTGTTGACGGACCGTGGAGGATTCTTAAAGTGGAAGCGTTTGTTGTCGTGGGATGAGGGGAGTTGTTGGCTTTTTGTTTGATACAGTCGGTGACATTGTCTGAAGAGGGATTTATTGATGGGAAGCTAACAAATATATACGCTTCGTGCAAATTTTTTGACATCTGTAGGCCAGCTTATTCATGCAACTATCCAATCAGCCAGTCATCTGACAGCTGTGCAATACGTTGCCTCATTTAGATACAGGTCAGGAGTTTCAGTTAATGTTAATAACGGGAGAGGCCCATATCAAGTTCCACTCCTGTCAGCCAAGAACAGAAATTTTAAGTTGCAGTGGGCTCAGTCTCTTAAAAACTGGGCTAAAAAAGATGTGATAAGAGTTGACTGGGCAGATGAATGGCGATTCTACTGTGACTTGCAGATGATGGGGTCAGATTTGGCTTCAACAACATGAATCCATGGACCCAACCTGCTATAAGTAAACGATTCAGTCTGCCACAAGAGGAGCAATGGTGAGGGGAATGTTTTCTTGGCACACTTTGGGCCGCTTAATATAAATCAATCATTGTTCGAACGCCACAGCCCTGACCATGTGCATCCTTTCATGGCTACATTCAGCATGATAATGCGCCATGAAACAAAGCAAAATTGATCTCATCTGGTTTCATGAACATGAAAGCGATTCAGAAATTTTGTGATGAAATTGTAATAATATGGACCAGACTCTCAAAGGAATGTTATTACATACTATGAGATCTGTGCCGCTATGAATTGACACAATTTTGACAGCAACTGAAGACCCTGCTAACTATTAGTAAGGTGTTTATACAACCTCAATTCCGAAATAGTTGGGACAAAGTGTAAATTGTGAATAAAATCAAAACGCAATGACTTTCAAATCTCACCAGCCAGTAGTTTATTATTATTTACTTACATGGCTTATTTACCATGGTGTAGCATCTCCTCTTCTTTTGAACATAGAGTGGAGGCGTCTGGGCATTGAGGAGACAAGTTTCTTGAGTTTAGCCTTTGGAATTTGATCCCACTCTTGTTTAATACAGGCTTCCAGCTGCTGGAGGCTTTTGGGTCTCCTTTGAGGGACTTTTCATTTAAGTATGTGCCAAATGTTCTCAATCGGTGAAAGATCAGGACTGCAGGCAGGCCAGTTCAGCACATTGACTCTTCTAATATGAAGCCATGCTACTGTAACAGCTGCAGTATGTGGTTTTGCATTGTCCTGCTGAAATACACAAGGCCTTCCCTGGAATAGATGTCGTCTGGCGGGGAGCATATTGAGGGTTTGGAGCACAATTGTGATGTGTCCAAATTTTGTGATTTTGAGATTTCTACCTCCCGTCACATATTTCTTTCAGCTAAATCTTGGAGCACAACAATTATATGTCCACGCACCTCAGTTTCTGTATTCCCCCATCTTGTGAAACATTATAGGAGAAGATTAGGTGCTGTTTTGTTGGCAAAAGGGGGTGGTGCAAAGTATTAACATCAGGGGTGCTAATAATTGTGGCACACATGATTTGATGTAAAAGAATTATTTCTTAATGTGGGATTTTTTTCCCACTGAATAAATGCACTTGAATTAAAGGTTGATTTTCCTCTTTTTTCCATTGTGGTCCTATATTATTTACAAAAAAAAATTGATTTTATATGAAGCTATGGAACACATCTTAACCAGGATTGCCAATAATTATGGAGGGCGCTGCATGTTCTACTGTTAATAACATATTGGCTCATGTGATCTGAAAGTCCTTGCATTTTGATTTTATTCACAATTTATACTTCATCCCAACTATTTCGGAATTGGGGTTGTAAATAAAGTGTTTTGTGAGTGCAAATGGCATTGAAGAAAGGGGGAATAAACTCGTATATTATGGAATTTTCGTTGAGTAATTTTTGGGATTAATTGACCTGAGCTGGAAACCTTCTTGATCACCATCTTGACTGAATTAATACAGTTTCAAGAAACTTGCATATCCGAGACAACTGTCAGACTTTTTTGAATAAATTTAGAATGATACATAGATTTTGTTACTTTTCTTGAGCTATCTGAACTGGTGACTGCTGAAAAGTTAATAAGAGCAAATGTGAAGACCTTAAAGTTGATTTGCATGAATGAATATGGAAGAGAAATCTGTTGTTATGAATACTGTTGTGAGCTTCCAGATTTCCGTGGTTATTTAGATGCAAACACAGTTAGTTATGATCCTTTCATTCATAATGTTTGCAGATGAAACGATTGGGTCTCTCAATGGTCTAAATACACTGCCCGGCCAAAAAAAAGGCACCGTTTGGAAATTAATGAACAAATTGTATAATTGATCATTTTTGCGGTTATTAATACAAAATGTTTCAGCTGGCAACAATCATTTTAACCCTGACTGATGAAGCACATTGCTACTCATTTCTTAAAAAATCATGTCGGAAGACACATCCCCTGATGGTGGAAAAGATGTTACAGTATTTCAGAACAGGCAAGTTATTGGCCTGTATTTGAAGCAAAGAAAACCATGAATGACAAAAACAATTATGAGGAATCATTTTCGCAAACAAATTTGCCACCACAAAGTCCTGACCGCAAACACATTAAAAGTTATTGGAATGTGCTCAAGAAAGGCCACTGAGTGGTTCAACCATTATGTCGAGAAGATAAGGGCTCGGCCAAAAGTTATTATGGCATTTCTGATCGAAAATAAATGTTCTGGCTTTGCATATAGTTGTCAAAACTATGACAAGACGAATATGCACTGTAATGAAAGCTACAGGGGTTCCAACTAAATATTTGAGTGTGCAACTTTGTTTTTTTTTGGCCTGGCAGTATATTATATGAAGAACCACTCTCTGTAGCTCATGGGGAATGGATGTCATTACTGCAGCATTTTTGTACTGTATTAGCCTTGCATTAAAATCCTGCTGTCCATCCAAAGACGTTGTATCACAACCAGTGATGAAGCCTATTTAGTTGACTGCTTTGCAGAATTTGCTTCCCAAAAGTCGATGGTACACATTTTATGGTTTGCAGAGAAATATGGAACAAATTGCATTTCATGGCTCAAGAACCAAATCTGTCTAAATCTGCCAAAAGGTCTATATGTGGGTGAAAAAAAACTTATTGAGCTCACAAACGGTATTGTAACATTACATGAAAACCGTCTTAAGAAACAGATTGCACAAAGCAGCATACAAATGTCTGGTCTGTATACGTAAAGTAACATAGTTGTCAGCAAGGTTTCTTTTTCCGCAGTACTCTCAGATAACGCTACTTTATTATAATGGATGCTGCTTTAAAAATGTTAGAAGAGTATTTTATGGAGGGTGGAAGCCTAGCTCACGTGAAATTGAATGTTGATGGCTGTCTGGAGGCTCTGGGTGTGCAGGATACCAGGTGCTTCCTGCCCCTGTTCCCCACCCTCTGCACACCTCTCACACAACTCCAGCACTGCAGAAACAAAAGACAGTGTACAATGACCTCTCAATTCCACTCTGACCAAACCTATCCATGAGTCAGTAACCCATTTATGCCTGCCAGTGTGTAGATGAGTTGATATACTTTCATTTAAAGCCATGCTGGAACAGCATTATTTTTTCACCTGTGAAATGATGGAAGTAATGTATCACTTTCCTTATGACAAAAGAAAATTATTGTGTATTGTTTGATTAGATTTTTTCAGTTTGTAATCAACTATAAACTCCCAGTTCAGAACAAAAATGAATTAGATTTATAAGTCAGAAGAAACTTTCAATATTCTTTTTCCGATTGAGGTAAATGTGTCCATGTTTAGCATCCTCAGGGCAAATTCCTCCATTAAGTGAAATAATGAAATGTTTGAAATGGTCACTCTCCGTGTTTTGGTTTTACAAAAGGTATTTTCATTTTGGTTCAATTAAATATACTTATAAATTGAAAAAAAAATGTGTGCACTGATACATGAACGAGGTACACAGCAATTAATAGAGATCAGGCCTCTGCAGCAGAGGTTGTATGAACTTGTACTGTAAGTGTAAATAAATGAAAATAAAGAAGAAGAAAATCAGAAGAATATGGCTCAAATTGTGGCACAAAGACAACTTATCACTATTGTGACAATTTTTGTTGCCAAGCATGCTGACCACCAGCGATGCATTTATAAAAATGGCCCAACTACATCATCTTTCGTGGATTTACCCCTATATAACGTACAGGCCCATATACAGGTCAATCAAATACACATGTTGTGTTCAAACCTGTGGAACTTCTGGACTAGTTTGAATTCTAATGGGGATTCCCAGGGTTCCAATGATCCCAAATATATTCTGTTGAGTTTCAGAGAAATGTGTATAAAATTATACGCATGATGTAGGTATTTTCCATTTTATGTAATGCTGTGGCCATATAAACATGGTGCCCTGGGTTTGAAAATTTATCTCAGTATAATTTTCTCCCTCTACCAGCAGTGAGTATTTTTATGGCATAGTCCTACGATATGAGAAAAATGCATTTTCTCATATGCATATTCTGAAAAGTTCAATTTTAAGAGTTTCATTTGCTTTTGTATATTAAGCTATGTCAATAGAGACGGTTAAACTTTTAGAAGTTGTTTTTTTAGGTATGATTATATGCATCGGAACAGGCCCGGCGGGGAATTGGGGGGCCCAGCCACGTCCCATCATGACAATTAGGATAGTGCTGGCTAGTTCTCAATTATTTTACTTTATTGACGCATTTTCTGATTATCCTGACTGGCAGCTGAAGACACAGTTCCTCTCTATATGCGATCTAACAGCGATGAAATCATGGGGTAAATTCAGTAGAATTGAGAATTGGGGTGGGCAAAACATCCGTTTTACACAATTATTAGTCCTGACCTGTTCTGTCATTTTCATGATTAACAAAATGTTCACTCCGAGAGCTCTCCACACTTAACAGGTGCTGCTAGTTCTCCCCAATTAGGGGGGCCGACAATTATTCATCTGGACGCGTAGGCCTATTTGCTGAATTTAAATCAACATCATTCAAAATTGCATACCCACGCAAATGGCTTGAGCCGCATGCTTTTTATAGCTTATTTCACTGGCGAGTGCCACTTTTTTCCACTTAATACCGAGTGTAATTTTAAATAACGTTGATTTAAAATAAAGCAAATACGCGTCTAGATGAATGATTGTCCTCTTATCTAATTGGGGAGAACTAGCAGCACCTGTTAAGTGTGGAGTGCTCTCGGAGTGAACCCTTTGTTAATCATGAAAATGACTGAGAACAGGTCAGGACTAATAATTGTTTAAAGCGGATGATTTGTCCACCCCAATTCTCAGTTATACTGTTTTTACCCCATGATTTCATCGCTGTTAGATCGCATATGGAGAGAAACCGTGTCTTCAGTTGCCAATTACGATAATTGGAAAACGTGTCAATAAAGGAAAATGATTGAGAACTAGCCAGGACTATCCTAATTGTCATAAAGGGATATGTCTCTGCCCCCCCCCCAATTCCCTGTTCTAGCGCCGGGCCTGCATAGGAATCAGATGGTCATCCGATACCAGATGTCCACCTGCCTCTTAATCAAGACTTCATTCGCCACTGCTCTCACTGGCATTCTGTACTCGGTGGTGACTTAAGTGTTCCTCTGTCGCCCCCCTATGGACTGATGCAGCACAGTTGGGGGAAAAAAATTCTGAGAAAGCATTTGGTGCGGCGATACTATTCTCCCCGATTCCATTGATTACCCCCTCCCATCAGTTGAATCACTGTATCACAAACGCACAATCAAAACAGCAAAAAATATAATTTCTGACGCCTTTAACTCTGCTCATTTCCTGTACCAACTTATACACGCCAGGTCCAGGAGGCATCACAGCTGCATGGACATGGAGTTTATTAAATAAAGAGTGAAGGGATTACTAAACTATACAAAACTTTAGGAGAACATAAAGGGGAGTGCACTGAACACATCAGGGGATCCAGACAAAGGCTACCTGCTTGATTGAGGGAAAACAAGTGTTTTCCTGTAATTACTGTACGTGTTTTTGTATTGTGTTAATCTTGCATATACTGTCTATAGTCCCAGTCATGTGATACTGCTGCCTATGTTGTTTTTGACTCATTCATCAGAGCTCATCTTCAGTTGTACCAAATGCAAATCCCCACCAACCATGGTTGAGTGGTCATTAATGAATGATTCTGAGATTCCCTCAAGCAACTCCATCCACCTCTGGGACAGTTTGGTGCTCGCAAACAGTGCATTTCACCTGGCTGGTATCCCAGAAACCACTAGCCAGCGACTGACAGCTTAGCTTTGCCCACAACGTCTATATTGAGCTGAACCTTGCTATCGCCGGGGTTGCTTCCCCAAATTACCGTAAAAGCTGTCAAACTACCTATTGGATTATACTCTGCCTCTGCACTTCATTCCTGGTCTGGATCGTTACTGGTGATCATGAATGGGACGCAGCTGATGACAGGAAACATGTAAGACATAAACCAATCAAAAGAGACAATACCTCTAATAAACATGCAAGTGGCTGGAAGGGAGGAGACAGAAAATGCTTTCACACAAGGGTTGTGACAGTGCCCCTCTGATGGGTGCCACCTGGCAGCCTATCGGAGGACCCTGGACACCAGCGGAGGAAATGACGAACCAGGGAGGGGTTTGAGATGTTCTGCTTCAAGAGCCAGGAAGGCTTCTCAGGCCTTTACCCCTCCCAATCCACTAAGAATTGGCGTCTGCATACCCTATGCCAGACATCCAGGATCTGGCACATGGTGTGGATGGGGCCACCATTTGAACCTGAGGGAAGGTGATTAGTGGGAGAAAGGATTGCAGGGAGACAAAGACATTGGTTTAATTTTTGAGACGTGTAATACTGGGTGATTATTTTAAAGGGCATGGGGAAGGAGGAGCCTGATAGTGGATGAAGATTGAATTCTTGAAATGGAGAATGTACCATTGAACTAAGGGGCGAGCTTCTTCAATGTCTCCCAAAGCAGGATATCCTTCATGGTGAGCCAGTCATTCTGTCTCACTTCGTAGTTAAGAGCCTGTCGGCGATGACAATTCCCTTGCTTTTGGAGGACGAATAAGCGATGAAGTAGTAAAGTACAGGCTCTTCACTCGCCCTGGTAGGCACAGCAAACCAGGACTTGAGCAGAGGGAACTTCAACTTCTCTCTCCTCAGATTGAAGGAAAGGGGTTTGGTAACACAGACAAAATTGATGGGGAGACATGCCCAAATTAGCCACAGGCAGACCTGACGTGGATTACGCATAATCAGTGCGATTACGATTACGCTGATTACGAGACATTTTTTAAAGACTACGATTACGATTGCAGTCCTCCAAAAATGATCGATTACGATTACAATCACGATTACGACTGGTTAGGCTAAGGTTTGTTTGTGGAGATATCTTTATAATGGCACATATATATTGATGCCTATATATATTTATAAAATGGCATGTGAAATGATTAAACATTGTTTTTGTATTGTAGAATTACTTGTGAAGTATGAACTACTTGTACAACAACAAATAATAACAACAGTTCCTGCAAAATTAGAGATTACGATTACGATTATGGGCCCATCGAAATTAGTGATTACGATTACAATCGTAATCGTAATCCAGATTACGATCCGACCCCGGGTTTGGCCACAGGTAACAAATTGTGAGCCAGGTCCATTCAATTTTGAAGACAGAACCAACCGGCGGGTTTACCATCTCTAATGCAGCACAGAGTCTTGCCCAGCCCATGGTTCAGCCTCTGCACCTGGCTTTTGGTTTCGGGGTGGAACCCCAAGGAAAGGCGAGGGGTGTCACCCACCAGGGCACAGACAGCCATCTGACTGACAAACGGGTGACTGTAGTCAGAGATTAGCTCTTGAGGCATGCTGTGAATGCAGACTCCGTTATGCAGGAGGAGCTTGGCAGTCTCCTTGGCTGTGGCTAGCTTAGCCAATGGCACGAAATGGGCTGCTGTAGAGAATTAGTCAACGATGGTGAGGATGACTATGAACCCACCAGAGGGAGGGTTGACAAAATAAATGACAAAATCCATAGCTTAGCAGGCCCATGGCCAGTTAGGAACCTCTGAGGGCTTTCATAGACCCCAGGGTTGTTGGCTACTTCATTTGAAGCAATCACACGCAGTACAGGCTGCAACTAAGTCCTGCAATAATTATAACTAAAATACCTAGGCTTATGCCGTTGGAGGCGACGGCTGGGGGTATATCCCCGAACGCCCCCAATCCTCCAATTTCCCAATCCTTGAATAGACCTTGAATAGACTTTCATTTGAACTTAATTTCAGGTCAATCGGACAAATGGTTCTGAAGATATGGCCAAAATGGAAATTTTCCATCACAAAGCGCCACCTGGTGGCAAAAAATTGAACCATACAGGTATGATGTCATCATGTGACACTTCTGAGGTCATGACCTTGCAGTTGCACATAGTTTCATGTCAATTGGAGAAATAGTTCCAAAGATATAGCAAAAATGGTGAATTTTATGTGACAAAGCTCCACCTTATGTCAAAATTTTGAACCAAACAGGTATAATGTCATCGTGGGACACATCCTCAGGTCATGACCTTTCATTTGCAATTGATTTGAGGTCAATCAGACGAATATTTCCAGAGATATGATAAAAGAAGTGATTTTTTCAGTTTTTGGTCCCTGTTGGCCAATCTAGAAATTGTAAATTGTCCAAAATCGAATCAGTTCTTCCTCTTTATGATACTTACTTATGTGCAAAATTTGAAATTTGTAATTGAAATATTACTGAAGTTATCGCGTTAACACGTAGTGCGGTGGCGTTGGTTGGACCAAAAACATAATATCCCCGGAACGCCATTCGGCGTTCGGGGATATATTTATCACAAGCTTATATTGGAAGATACACATTATGTTGCTACAACTATTTACACTGATTCTTCATGATTCATACTCCAGTCTTCTATCTTCGCACAAAGTTCATATGTGATTCGTACTCCTGGCATAATGATTATTGTTCATTCTCACTGCAATCTTACTCCCATCACTGATATACCTAAGTCAATCCTACAAAATACCTACCGCATACATACCGCAATCTTCGGGCATTCGTGTATAGGTCCAGACTGGGCCCCAGACAGGCAAATGACGACGACAAAAATAATCCCCCCCAGTTCGCGGGGATTCGCCACTGTGTGACAGGGGCTTTTTGAACGTTTCAAAACAGTCGTAGCCCCCCTGAGACTGGCCAATAATGCTGCCGAATGAGGGAGAATCCACCACGAGCCCAATATGAATTGCCAGGATTTTTTAACTTTTTTAAGTTCGCAGGGATTCGCCCTCCTCAGTCGCCTCAGTGTGACAGGGGCTTTAGTCAGACCAGCATCGTCTGAATGGAACAGTCTGTGGAGGCAATGAGCTGAAAGCACAGTAGGGGGAGACATTACTTCGTGGAAAATCAAGCTGAGACCAGCATGTTACTCGTTCTGCATAAGCCTGTATGCCGTCCCTCTGACAAATGTAGTCAATTACAGTAAAACCAGAGCATTCAAGTTCACATCATTAGATAGAATGGTTTTGGGTACATGCTGCTTGGAGGATAAAAATCTGTTTTATGCGTGTTTCTTTTTGTGTGTGTGTGTGTGTGTGTGTGTGTGTGCGTGCATTTTCATGTGTGTGTGCGTGTGTGCGTGTGTGTGTGTGTTTGCACATGTTGATATCTTTCCTCTCAGGTTCAGGGCTTTATAAGGATATGCGGAGGGTCCTCCCTAAAGACCAGTTTACACAGGAGCTGTGTGATGTCACTGTTTGTTTTGCTAGGTTGACTGAGGAGGAACTCTCACTCTCTCTCTCTCTCTCTCTCTCTCTCTTGCTCTCCCCTCTTTCTTGGTCTCATCATCATCTCTCTTTCTCCGCATTTCTAAGCCTTCTCTCAGGTGTGAAACCCCTCACCCTCCATCACACCTCCACGGCAATAAAATCAAGAGCCATGAATATCCAGCCAATATTTTATTCAGGTGACAAGCAGAAATCTGATCCTCTCTTTTCAGATGAGGACCAGACCTTGATACACCGTCCACCCACCTGTCTAGGAATTCAGCTTTCCTTTGATTTTCTTCTTCAAGTTACATTTCATCCCCCTTGCTTTTTCGACTGAGTCATTAACACTTTTGAGGCTCTCCCATGGGAGTCCATCTTCCCCGCTTGTCCTCGAGAGTGAGAAAGCTGAATCAGGAGTGCGAGAGCTCTGTTTGCAATAAAACCTGTTCCTTCACACCATATTTATTTATAAAGGTACCCTTTGACAAACAAGTTAAATCTCCCCTTTGGCGACATTCATAGAAGTTCTATGGCAGTTATTCCATCATACCCCTGACATGAAACTGCAGGTAACGGATGTAATGGTCTGTAGCCAGATATGGAGTTGACTTTTAAGGGCAAATTTTATGAACTTTATTTTATTGATGAGTGACTGTTCAGATTGGTGGATGGCATAAGAAAAAATAGGCCCCAGCTGGAGGCTAAAAGCCAGTGTGTGAGGTGTGAACTCAAACAAGAATTATGCTCATTATTACAGCACCAGAAACCTGTCTGGTTACCACACATCCTAAATCTCAGAAGAATAGGGATTACAAGGGAGAGGTTTACATATACAAATTTGGGCAAATTTCACTTTCAAGCAAAACTTCAAAACCTAAGAAGGGACCATCCAAAACTGGGTTCTGTGAAGTCTAAGGCTTCATAATTTGAATACACAAAAATATATTAGAATATGTTGAATATATAAATATACGAGAATTTATGGAACACCTGGGGATATCAACACAACTAAAGAAACAGAGATACATGGCGTGGCCAGTGGTTAGATGAAACATTTTCTGACACCAATAAATGTCTGGAAGAGTCAACTTATGAATACGTTTTCCATGGGAATGTGTTTATACAGGCTAGATAAGATAAAATGTAATTAGTCAAACCCAGTGGGGTAATTTGTCCACTGTATTTGACCCATCCTAGATTCTTAGGAGCAGTGGGCAGTGCAACGCTTGAGGACCAACACCTATAGAGCATGTTTTTCTGGGTCAGAGAAGATGGAGTACGTGGAGAAACCCACACGTACACAGGGATAACATGTTAACTCCACTGAGAGCTCCTGGCCAGTGGGACTCAAACCCGGAACCTCTTTATTGAAAGGCAACAGTGTTAAGCACTGCAACACCATGCCTCAAACTATTGCATTGCAGGAATATAATATTTGATACTGTAAAAAAAAAAAAAAAATAGGCAAGAAATGGAATGAATGCAAGGCCAATGAAGTATGTAATAATGAAATACAGGTGCCAGGTCAAGACATCACAAGGAAAAATAGCCTTTTTTGACCAGTAAGTTTTTTTTAAAGCGTTGCTGCTAGGCAGAAAAAAATATTTGACCAGGAACAGCATCCTTCGAACGAAAGGTTCAACATCACCGCCCGGCGGCACTGGGAAATTCACCATCAAACAACAGACCATAATGAGAAAACACACGTCACCTTTCTTACAGAGATTAAGACACTTTCCAACACGAGCCTCCTCATGAACGCTGAGTGCTGGACATTAAAATATGAAGGCGTATTACAATGGATTTTGTCTTATTCTTCCAGCCACTTACTTTTTGGACAGACCAAGCTTGCAAAGATTTGGCTTTAAACTCGTAATCATTTCAGTTATCAAATCCGTATTTTCATTTCAGATAAAACTAGAGATTACCGAAGATGCATCTGCTGAAATGGAATCAGCAATGCTCAATGCAGGAAATTCTATCAATCACTTCATGAAATCAAAACAAAATAAGCAGGAGACTGTTATGATCCAGACCAACAGTACAATCCAATAGTAAGGTTTATGGATAGTAATACAGAAGGAAGAGAGAGGGAGCCCAGAGAAGAATGGCACAGTTCAGTTCAGATGTAGCGCACAAGGCAGGGTGGGTGCATTTTGTAACCAGCCAGTGGCCTTCTGGGACAACAGTAAGATGGAGTGCACACTTCGCCAGAGCCGAACTGTCAGATGGCAGAATGGAGAAGTTCAGCAGGAACACGGTCCCGATCCTGATGACCATAGATGGCTTGGGCACTTGTTCCTCTGAGGAGCAGACTCAGAGTGGATTAATAGGAATGTGGTCCCAGTCTTGGAGTTCATGAGCAAGGCTATGGAGCTTGTTCCTACAACTGAACTAGGAAGAGGACTTCATTAAATGACTTACATTAAAGGTTATAATTAAATTTCAAAAGACAGATATACTCACTAGGGCTACGTGCATATGGCAAGTGACAATCCAGCAACTTGATGACTTAAAGTGAGCGGTATAAATATGTCTAACACATATTGTAAAATATGTCTAACACATCATGTAAAACATGAATGGTACACACCCGAGGATCAGCGAACACTCAAAACACAAACCAATCAAAGCAGACAATTCCAAAAAACACACAAGCAGCTGGATGCGAGGAGACACAGAAGGCATTTACACATGGGTCATGACAATAGAAGACATAAAAGCATTATTTTTTATTTTACGATTTTTGGAGGTTATGCAATATAGTCTGTTGTGTTTGAATTGAAAGTGTTGAATTGTTCCTGCTCATGTAGCAGAGACAACTTCAGTATGTCTATGAAATGAAAAAATGTGAAACGCTTATTGTACAAAAACAAGAAAACATTTATGTTTTGAGCTGCAATAAAGAAGTCTGGTGCAGACCCACAGAAAAACCCTTTGAGCACTTTTAATAATGAAGATAAACCACAGTTGGCACAACCAGAAACATAAGAACTAAAGAGGCATTAATCGTACTGTAGTCAGGACAGTCCAAACCGTTCAGTGAACAGACTGGTTCCAGAAGGTGGTGTTAAAGCCATAATCCAGGCCAGTATCAGGAAAGCAATCCAGGGGTACAGGGCACACTGGACAGTGCTCACTCACAGTCTACAAGGTTTGGAGGGACCAACACTCTCACCACTTTAGGCATAGATTTAAAGGGAGATGTCCCAATAAAAATGTTTCTTGCAAAACACAACGAATGAAGGATACAATACAAAGAAAAAAATCCAGTGAGGGATGAAAGCAAACCAGGGATTTTAAAAATGCACAGCAAACAGAAAACAGGAGGAAGAAGGCAGAGCGAGGGCACGAAAGGGCACAAAAATAATCAGATGATGAAACTAATGGTTGGTAACAAAATGAAAACACAGATCAGGACAGCTGGATTGTGGGAAAAATAATAAAAAAGAAACTCAGTAAATGACTACTTAATAATCTAAATGAAACTCAAAGTGCTCAAAGATGTTGTTCTGGCAATTACATCACACTGCATTGAGTCCTCAGAAAAAGTACAACTTTTTTCCCAACTTGGCCTGATGACTTTGGAAGAATACTTTTGTGACTGACTAAACTAAAACTGAAATAACAAAATACATATTTCAAGTATACAGTGCCATGAAAAAATATTTGCCCCCTTCCTGATTTCTTTTTTTTTCTTGTTGCATATTTGTCACTCTTAAATGTTTCAAATAATCAAACAAACTTTAATATCCGACAAAAATAACCTGAGTAAATACAAAATGCAGTTTTTAAATGATGATTTCATTTATTAAGGGGAAAAAGCTACCCAAACCTACCCGGCCCTTTGTGAAAAAGTAATTGCCCCCCATTGTTAAATCATGAATTTATCCCTTAAGCCCTGAGCCTCTTTTTTGAAAATGGCTGGCCCAAAATGAAATGAATATATGTCTGCGACTGCTTTGTCCATTTGAATAATCTTGGCATCATAATAAAGGTAAAACCATTCGGGATTTCTTCCCTGGTGTGAAAATCACTATATATGTCACAGAGTCAGAGTAAATGGAGATGGATTAATGAAAGATCTCATTTTGCACCTTACATAGATTTACTTCTACCCCTTGTAAATTTGTTGAGCTGCAGTCTGAAACCTCTAAAACAGTACAGCACAGAATCTCAATATTATCTGTGCCAAAGTTTATTCCGATCAGGTAAATCAGAGCAAAATGAGAGAGGAATGTCTAGGTGGCTTCTCCAATTTGGCAGTATAGGTATTTTGTGTTCCATTTCAGATTTCTCAGATACCAAACTCTAAAACTCATTTAATTTCACTTATATATCACTACAAGCATCCATTCCATCCAAATACATTTTTTTAACTTTTAGAAAAAAAAATTTATTATTATTTCTGCCAGTTTTGTTGCCTATACAATTTCTCATTCAAAGATTATACATACAATGAAAATTAAGTTTGACTCCACTGGAGCAGATTTATTAAAAAACAAATTAAATTAATAAATTTATAAATACAAAGGTAATGTGAAAAAATGTGAAAGAAAAGTTAGAATAACAAAAACCCCTGCGATTATTTTTTGAAGGAAACAGCGATTATTTCCCCCCCAAAAAAGTACCCTGACAAGTATTTGAATCTTCAAACTGTCCCTTGCAGCGCGGCATTTTAACCATTAGGCTACGAAAACTGACGACAATGCTGTAGTCAAATTGCCCACTTAACGAATGGGTAAAGAAAATACATACTGTACTGTTGTAATCTCAGTATTTGTGCGTAATAGTGCAAAGATTCTGTCAGAAAACAGCTTTGAAAATGAATGTTGAATATTTAATGGATAATTATTTGGACAATACCTCAAACAAACTAGTTATGCGTTTATATTGTCGGGCTATTCAAGAACATGCAAATGGCCCGTGGACTCAGTTTGACACACTGGGAACACAAGGCTGTAGCTCAGGCTAGGTTTCTGGGATTAAGGTGACTGAGAATGGGTCCAAAATTCATATTCCAGCATAACAAAGACCCAAAGGACAAGGCCAAAGGTACCACTGAGTGGCTTGTAAAGAACAAGGTGGATGTGCTGGAATGGCCAAGTCAAAGCCCTGACCTAAATCCAATTTAAGACTTGTGGAATGACTTAAAGGTTGCTGTCCATCAGCACAAACCAGCAAACCTCTCCCAGCTTGAACATTCCTTTGCAAAGAGGAGTGGAGGAAGATCTTAAGTCCGGGTACACCAACCTTGTGCCCAGCTACTCAGAAAGACTGGTAGCTGCACTTGCTGCCAAAGGCGCTTCCCTCAAGTATTGACTCGGGGGGGTGTATACATAAAAAATTAGGAAATTTCTGTATTGTTTATTAAATACACTTGACACACGACTTGACACACGGCTGATCGCCTCAGATCTGGTAGGCCACGTGTTACGACTCAAGCGTCTGACCGTTGTATCACGACAGACCATCTGCTACACACCGTACCAACCTCAATTTTTGTTGAAGGAAACCTCAACGCCGTCCGTTACCGCAATGAAATTCTCCATCCAGTCATCCTTCCGTTTGTCCGATGTCACCGACTGACTTGCCAGCAGGACAATGCGCGTCCGCACGTGGCACGTATCTCTATGGAGTTCCTTCGGGGCAAAAATGTACAAATCCTTCCCGGCCAGCGTTTTCTACAGATCTTTCACTTATAGAACACTTGTGGGACATTCTGGATAGAGCGATCCGGAGATGTCAACCACCACCAGCTACAGTACGTCAGCTAAGACAAGCACTGACTGAAGAGTAGAACAGTACTCCACAAGCAACAATCTGACATCTGGCGATGTCAATGAAACGCAAGTGTACCGCCGTGCATGATGCTAACAGGGGGCATACAGATACTGATAGTGTCATTTGTGTTTCATAATGTCGAACTTCACCTTGTTAACTAGAAGCCAACATGGCGATATTCCAACCCGATTTTCTGTTATATCTTTTGTCTGAGATTCTCTCCTTCATTTGATACCAATGAAGTGTTGATTAATAACAGTCAATAAAATCGAGTCAATTACACTCGATAAAATCAAGAAATAGAAAATTGTGTTTCTTTTTTGGTCAGTATAGTTGTATGATGCACAAGTTTCCCTTTGATTACTATAAAATCCTTGAGCTCTTTCAATGTTGCCATTGGATTCTTGGTAGCCTCTCTGAACAGTTGTCTTCTCTCCTGGTCATTCAGCTTTGACGGGTGCCCTGATTTTGACAGGCTGTGAGTGGTGCCATGAGCTTTCCATTTCTTCATCATGGTCTTAATAGTACTCCTAGGTATCTTCAAAGCCTTAGATCCCTTACCTGATGTCTGCCTTTCCACAACTTAGTCACGAACTTCTTTGGAGCCCATGCTTCAGCCTTCCAGTGACACTGCTCTTGCATACTAAGGGACCGTCATCGGTCGTCTGTCGTCCGGAACATTTTTTATCTTTTTTTTGGTCTGATAAATTTTTCTTTAAATTTTCCATTACATACTAGTAGACTATATCTCCAGGCATTTTTACCGACGCCTGACGAGGCGGCGTGGGTATACAGTTTAGCACCGTCTGTCTGTCTCTGTGTGTGTGTGTGTGTGTGTGTTTGTGTCTGTCTGCGCGACAGCTCGGCCACCACTGAAGCTAGGGTGACCAAACTTTGTGGGGTAGATGATCCTAGGGTACCCTGTCCAAATTTGCATTTTGAGGTCGAAAGTTCAAAGGTCAAGATCAACAAGAGGCGTGGGTTAGCATCTCCATAGAGTGTGCATAATCTAATTTTTTCGGATTTTTGATTGAATCATTTTTGTCCATTTTATGGGCCCTTGAAATTTTGGCCCAATGTTAAAGATAGGACTGAAAATGTTCAAAATATTATTTCTCAAAAACTGCAAGAAATTTTTTTTTCTAAATCAGGAAATCAACTTTCCTTGGTACTGTCAATGTACAGTGCAAGATCTATTTTGATTGAATTAAAGGAAGTGGGTCAAGTGGGGACGCTGTACTTTAAGAATATGCAAGATGGCCTGTGGAGGCCAAATGGTTGCAGATAGAGAATATGTTTGTATTATCAACATTTAGGAAGTCATATATGACCTACATTTTGGCTGTTAAAGTTTTTTTTTTTTGAAAAATTTGCCATCTCCAATCCCACCCGAATCTGGAATGCCCAATTGTGAACTATGTACAAGGCTTGCTCGTATGCGACCCCTTGCCGCCAACTCAGGATAGTGAAGATAGTTCACAACTCTCCTTCGAAGCACGTGCCCGTCAGCCACTGATTCTTATACACTCATTGGTTGAATCCTCATACGTTCAGAACGAGGGCGGAGGATACCCGGACATGAACAAACCCAGAGTCTTCCTGACGAGCGCCCGTCTGGCCAGCAGGAGGCGCTGGAGCAACGAACAAAGCTACTATTGTGTCCGGCAGTCCCTTCCCAATTTGGAACCCTGTAGCGCCATGGCCAATTGGGCGCTACTCTGAAAAAGCTGCCGACCCCTGCCGGTGGGTACGCCGGGGCTCGAACCCGCGACGTGATAGTCACCTCTGCACTGCAGCGCAGTGCCTTAACCGAGTGAGCTATCCGGCCCTTGGCTGTGTTAAAGTTGACCTCAGATGACCTTGAAAGGTCAAACTTGAGGTCAAGCTAAATGTTACAATTTTCAAAGGCTTAGAGGCTTGAAAATATAGAAGACTGGGAACATAGATGTATTGAACACTCATAGGAGGTCATAAATTAACTTTCATTTGACGACCTTGAACTTGACCTTAGGTGACCTTCAACGGCCAAACTTTACAATGAAATTTCAATTACTTATATCAGCAAAATCTTATTCAGGTAGAGTGTTGGTTTGTATTGGAGACGTATAGGAAGTCGTTTATGAACTTTCATTTGAGACCTTAATATTTACCTTTGAAGGTCAAACTTGACCTAGCGAAAATCAATGACTTCTATCACAAAAAAGGTCACAGGTAGGGCCTTAGTTTGTATCGCAGTGTTGAAGAAAGTCACACATGAACCTTCATTTGGTGACCTTCAACTTGACTGTTGGTGACCTTTGAAGGTCAAACTTGACGTAGTACAATGCCTTGTATTGCCAAATCGGTCACAGATGGAGCCTAGTTTTGTATTAGAGGCTTATAGAAAGTAATATATGAAGTCTACTTGCTGACCTCAACTTGACCTTATGTGACCTTTAAAGTTCACAATTGATATATTGAATTTTCAATGACGTATCACCAAAACTGCTTCAGAGCTTAGGATTGTACAAAGTATTACAGGAGGTCTTATGAATGTATGTGAACTTTCATTTGGTAACCTTAACATTGACCAATGACATGAAGGTCAAATTTCACATGAAATTTTCATAACTTGTATCATCGCTATAAGATTGCCTGCTAGTAAGCTACAGGACCCTTGGTCCTATTTTCATTCATGTCATCAAGTTAATTGCTGTGATTCCACACAGGTGTGGGGCAATTAGCTATTGTTTGGTCTTGAAGGTAATTTGTCATTTCCTGAGATAGTTTATGGGATGATTCAGTAAAGGGGGTGGATACATATCAAACCAATTTATTGCAATTGTTCATTTTTAACTAATGTTAAAACTATTTTTAATTGGTTTATCACTTTGAACGTACTGTATGTAGATTTGTAGGAAAAACACATAGATTAATTGCACTTTAATTACAGGCTATATGTCAAGTAAATTTGAAAAAAATGTTCAGGGGGTGTATTCATTTTCTATCCACTGTACCTGAAACAGCGGCTACCACTTCTTACATTAAGTTATTCGATTTATACTCATTTTGTTTTATAGGACATTCAGGCAGAGGGCAACTCCACATGGCCAATAGGGTCTTCATCTCAAGGTGAGGCATAAACATGCTTTATCTGTATCATTAATTGTTAATACCCCGCTATGCAAAAAGTCGTCGTGCTAGCATATATACAACCTTTATTTCACAAGAATTGAGACAGTATGTAAAATACAAGTAATACAAGTTTTTTTTGTATGAATATAAACAAGCTTTCAGAGTAATTGGTCATTTTAATGTTATTTTCACTTTCTCCATTCTCAGCATATTAATTTTAAAACTTGTGTTTGATGTCATCCCAAATAACTGGAAATTAATAGAAGAGAAGAATATGTTAAGAACTAGAGCGTGGAGGATGTGTGTTTACTTATACAGTCGCTATGCTGCATATTTCAGTTTGCAGGAGCAGCCCAATGTTGACATACATGGTTTCCAGGGTGTGACAAGTGATACCCAATCAGTCATGTCTACTTGCTAGTCCTCTGTACTCTCTGAGATGGACTATCTGCTCACATTACCTCATCTGTCAAAGACTGTTGACACATTTTGTCCCAGGGAAAGAAGTATATTCTTGTGCTCCTGCTCCCATCGTCAGTCTTCAAGCAAGTGTACATTATAATTTGTCACTGTCATGGCTTTTCTGATACAGATCATAAATCATACATGCCCTGTAGGCTCTTTTGACAAACAATTTTGGTATAAATTTATACCAGTTACTGTATGCTGCAATAAATACAACTTACCATGCCATTCAGTTCTCTGTATTTCTGTTTATCATTTGGGTCCTGTAGGTGCATAGGACCATACACTGCTTTCCAAGACACAACAGTATGTGAAGTATCTGTCCTCATGCAAATTGATCCAATAGCATAGTGTATGAACTGCATCACTGATTTGATTCACATGTAGCAGTGTGACGTAATCACATGCAGCTTCAATGAGAGGGTATGCTTAGTTCTGTTGACAGGCTTCTGCAGTTACCATAGACTGTATAAAAAGATGGACAAAGCAACCGTGACATCACCCATTGGTTTCAGCATACCATAAAGGAAGCCTCGATTTTAGTAATTTGAATTGTGCCATGTTGTCATTTTGAAACCAGATCTGATTTCTATTGGACGAGAGCGTGTATTGAAGATCCGGGGAGGACCGTGGCTCTGGATCTGACCGTATCGGACGAGGACCAGAGGATACCCACACCCTAAAGCATATTCTGGCTTTATCCTTTATTCTAGTCTATATGGGACCATAATTTATAAAAAAGAATATCATGATATATCGAAGGAGACTTGAAACTTGCTATAGATATCATAAAATAATGTGAAAAAATCATTATTTAAATGAAAAATCAGGTGAGAAAGTAGGGTCATTTTCTCATAGACTTCTAGAGCACTGAACTTCTTTCTGCAACTACCGTCTGCTGGCCATTAAATAGAATGCCATTTTACGGTACTTCTGCATGGGCTTCATTTTTCAGACCAGTGTGCTGCGTCCATCTTTTTATACAGTCTATGGCAGTTACTCATCTCTGATGTTGTACATTGTGGATGGTGTGGGCCATGGACGGAAAGCTGCAACCTGTTGTTACTTATAGTTTTTGTGATTTTGTCATATGTGAAATTATCTCCGTTTGCTTTTGTATGGTTATATCTACAATCTGTTATGTATTACAGTGTGTGTTTATTTGACCCAGATGAAGTTAAATACATAAAATCATGCTTGAAGATCAACTATTATTGTATACCATCCAGTTCAACTAAATCCCGCAATCAATTCTAATGGACAGTGCAATCTGGATGATTATTGAATAACCAAACTTGGTCCTGGGCTGTATTGTGATCAAACACAGATCAGCCATCAAAATAAAACCTTGTGCTGCCAAAACAGCTCCATCAAACTGATGTAATTTTATTTCCAAACTCAGCATTTTCAGCAGAACATTTACCAGAGTATCACACTCCTTCAACCAGCTAGTCTTCTTCCCACAGTGCATCCTGAGGCCATCTCTTCCCAGGGAAATAGAGCACCCATACCTAGTTGAAGCAAATGATGTTGAAAAGAATGGGACTCATTGAATTAGATGACTAACTGAACCAAAATCCACTTCTTAAGCTCAGATGCCCATTGAAGACACTTTTAGAGGTGGACCTGGGTTAAAGTGGGCATTTTGACTGCTGTGCGAGCTAAAAAGTGCAATATGCAGCAGGGCATGATTCCCTGTGTGTTTGGTCTGTGGTATAATAGGTCAGCCAGGTCCATGACAAACAAACTGAAAGGGACCATATTGCCACCTTTCATAGCAGAGACGGACATGTTTCGGTCAAAAAATTGATTTTCCCGTGCATGCATACTGGGACAAGGACAGTAGTCCAATTAAATGGACAAATCGAGCTATGGTAATAGCTCGACTTAACTGTGCGTGTTAACATACTGAGTGGGTTGCTAATTAGTGGAAGTCCAGACACCTGGTCAACAATCATAGCCATTTGGTAGATAATGAGCAATTCAAAGACAATAATAATGATCATGAGGCAAACCTGCATTGTACTGAGGTTTAAGAAAGAAAAAATAATGCCACCCAAGTTAGGAGCTTATTACCTCAGTGGTTAATGTAACTTCTTTTTTATGTAATTGTTTGCCATTTTGCAAGAAGGACAGTATGAACTTAGGGATCACAGATATTCTTTGTAGTATTGTATTTTTCTGGCATAATGTTCATCAACATGATAAGTAAGCTATTTAAAAACCAGAAGCACACACTCAAAGAAAGAAAAATGTACAGCTTTATCAGGATGCTTTTATTACAACTGTGGTTGGAACAAAAAAAAAAATTAATAAAACCCATCATGCACAGGGGACACGCAGGACCTAGTCTGAAAACCACTGAGTGACATGTGAACATGTGGCCCTCGATTGTGGCAGGGGATAGTGATGACCATGTTGTCCTGTTATTCTTGGCATTCTTGTGTAAATCACCAGAATATATTTAGATGGCAGGCCATGATCCAATATTGATGCAATTATTATGATAAAGCTTGAATTGATTGAGGGATTACAACAGATAATCAAGATAAACAAACAAGAAAAAAACTTTTTTTGTTGTTGTTGTTTTACACTCCCCCCATCACCTTTTACATTATGCTTCATTGTCCCAGATGTTTTCTCAACTTTTTATGTTTGTATTAATTCGTTCTGGGATGATTATTTTTGCTCACCTATTTTGTTCATGACTGGTATGACTTGCCTTTCTCTTCATGCTTCGGTATCCCTCTGCGGGCTGGATTTACTTTCTTCACTTCTGCCTTCCCTCCTCTCTCTTCTGTCACTTCTGCGCGGTGACGTCAGTGTTCACAAGAAGATGGCGGCGTGTAAGAAGGCGGAAGGTGAGGGGGACTGGGGGCTTCCACAGCGTTTGTGTATTTCTTCTTTCCCGTTGTACAATACGTCCATCCTATACAAGCCCCTTTTTATCTTGGGCTGAGGGTGTTTGTCAATGTATTTTACCCCATAATTATTGAATTCTCTGAGATTTCGCACAGACGTGAGGCATGCTAGCTGTCATTATGGAATATTGAATACACTAGCTAACGTACTAGCTCGCCAGACTGCTATTTAAATAATGGAAATGGGGGTATTTCAAATGGTCTGTCTGGGTTCCCTTTACAAATACATGTAAATATGCATATGGGTTTATGCATATTCTTCGTTCGATAGATTTTGTGAGCTTTTCACGATACGGCGCATTCTCAATTGCCTGTAGCCAGCTAATGTTAGTTGTGGTCGCTGGCTAATGCTTAAAATGGTTTCTGTCAGTCCGCTTTGGGTACGTTTGATCCCCTCCACCGGAGATGGGGTGGGGGGCTCCGGACGGCGGGGCTTTGCTCACGACAGGCGCCGGATCGGGCCTGCGTGAACAACCTGCTCGATTCACATTTGCACGTTATCGGCAGTGAATGTTGGAGAAATATCGCCTACTGTACTTATTCGAGACATGAGTGCATTGCAGTGGCGGCTCGGGAACTGGCAACAGGGGAGGCTCAAACAATCCCGTATTAAGAATGAGTGGTCACGACCTGTTCTCAGTCATTCATTTAAATTACAATTCGGCCTACAGAAACTCCGTAAACTCTCAGCGTTATCAAATATGGCCAGTTTTTATTTATAACGCGTACCGATTACGACTCCGGACTTCTTACGCCTTTCTTTAGTGAGCGGTTGGAAGCAGTGCATGTGTTCCGCGATCGTTGTAACTGTTTAAATGAAATAAGATTATTGGAAGCAATGGAAATGCATAGAGACGTTTCAATTGATCTTATTTCATTTAAACGATAGTGAAACCCATGCATTGCTTCCAACCCCTGAGTAAAGAAAAGCGTGAGAAGCCCGGAGTCATAACTCAGGAGAAATTGATGAACCCCCCCATGCACTAGGACTTATGTTCCGCGCGAGAATCTCTCATATACGCGTTAATTGAATAATTGCTGACAGCAGCAGGGGAACGTAAATATGCCTCTAAAACTCACACGGAAAGCGTGAGCGTTGAAACTTTGCGTTTATTAATGAAAACTGACCACACCTGTTGACATTGAGAGTTTTCGGAGCTTTTGTAATTGTAATTTTAATGAATGATTGAAAACGGGTCAAGAACAATCAGTATTTCGAAGGGATTGTTTGAGCTTCCCCTGTCGCCAGTTCACCAGCCGCCACTGGTGCATTGGTAGGCATATAGCCAGGTTCGCTTGGTTAATAAAGCAGTGTGAGGTTAGATGCCTGCATCCTTTTATTCGGAGCAATTTGGAATGTAAGTCTCCCCGCAGCTTCCTCGTGATTAAACTGTTAGTGATGGAAAATTAATTGGTATTAGCCAGCTAGTTAACTTGCCTAGTTAACCGTTCTCGGTTGCCATCGAATGTAGCGAACTATCATGTTGGCGAGCTGACAGATGAGATTATTACGCCTTGATTTAACCGGATAGCCTGTACTTCGTAAAACGGCGTGAATTGGCGCTGGCTGTTATTATGCAGAAGTGAAATCGGGCAGCTTGACAGCTGTTAGGAAGTTATTTTCATCTATTTTTGTCAACAAGCTGCCGTGACCACTATTTTGTGTAATCGTGGCTAATTCAGCTCGCTAACGTTAGTATGTTGGGCAACTGAAGCTGACGGATTGTCAGTTAGAATTAAACTTTTTTTTTTTTTTTTTTTTGCTGTGGGCGAATTAATTTAGACACTAGAAGGGTCGCTCGGAATTAGTAACGTAGCTGCGCCTTGCTAAATGGTATGTTGAATATAAATACATAAGCTATAAAAAAAATAAAAAAACAGTCAAATGCTCCGGAGGGCTTGGCAGGTTGAGTCGCTAACCGTTTGCCAAAGACTGTTTATCCGGTTTGCTAATCACGTCAAGGAAAATGCAAATTCCGCGAAGATGGCAGGGAGAGGCCTTTCACGAAAACATCACCGTGAAGTCTAACTGCTGTCCAGCATCGAGCTATGATTTGTGGTGTCAGTGGGTTTAACATTTTGTAGGCGTTTTTGTGATTTGCCTTTGGTGAAAGCAGTCGTCATGATTGTCACAGGCTGTCCGACTTGAGAAAGTGAGATCATTTTTAAGCCCCTATTAAGGTTCAGCATGTGTCATAAATGTATGTATTGGATTGTGCGTTAACTTGGGAATTGAAAACTCAACGTCAGTGACAACACCTGTACCATGACCTGTCGTCTAAGTACTTGACTGTATTTTTTTTGTATTTACTTCGTTCTCAAATTTAATCCATCATTGACCAGCTTACTGGAAAAATACCAAATGAAGGCAGCGGTTGCTAAAACGGAAAGCTGCCAAAGCAGAAGAATAACAGGACAACGGAGTTTTGAGATGGATCTCATGGAGTACAGAAATCTTTAAAATTGAAGTCGCAGTTTCATAGTCGTTTCCCCCGTACTTTCCCGGATAAAGGAACGCAACTGACTGGAATTTCATGTTTTGGAATCATGTTCAGTTTTTACCCCTCAGCCCTCAAGGCTGACGGGGTATTGCTAACCTTCGTGCGGTTGGGCGGGCGGGCGTCTCCACAAACTTCAACATTGGGCTGAGGGGTATTCCGTGCATTGCACGCCTATTTTTTTTATTTATTTTTTTTGGGTGTTGGGGCCTACCTCATTATATCAACCAGAAATATTCGTAGAATAATGCTTCCCTGGGATTTTTGTTTACTATCGTGAAAAGAGAAGTGAACACTGAACAACGGAGAAGTGTTTTTTTTTATTTTTTTTTCATCGGTATTATAATGTAGCCTAATGTGGGCCTTTTGTGCACATATCAGGCTTGCATAATACATAATGTTGGGCTTGATGACAGGTATGCGGTATGTTTATAAATAAAAACCCCTCTAGCTGGAAGAGTTTGGATTGCATTGTAAATTAAAATTCAAACTGAAACCAATGATGTATATCTTTGGACTGTGGGCTGTCGTGTTGGGGGGGGGAAAACAACAGCTGAGCACATCATTTGATATTTCGCTGAATCGATTCCCCCCCCCCCCCCCCCCCCCAAGTAAAAACTAGTTTGAATTTTTATTTTTGCAACATATTTCAAAAAGTGGGGACAAAGAATTGTTTGCCACTTTGTAATGTTCTCAATTCTTTTCACAACTTGGGGATGGAAGACCCCAAGAGCTGAAGTGCTTTAGGCAACTTTTTTTCCCCCAGTCCCTTGTCCTTAAATACAGGGTCTTTGTACAGTTTGCATTTCAAAATGCACCACATGTTATCTGTTAGTTCTGATTTGGGACTGAAGCAAGTCCAGTCCAGCATCTACACCCTTTTCTTACGCAGCCATGCTGTTGTAATGCATGCAGGTTTCAATTTTGCATAAAAGTTACTGTCTTGGAGGCAGCATATGTTGCTCCAAAATCTCAATGTTCTTTTCAGCATTTACACTGTCTTTACAGAAGTGCAAGGTATCCTTGCCAAGGGCACTGACTCAACCCTATACCATAACAGAGCATGGCTTTCTCATTTGTTGCTTGCAACAGACTGGATCTTTCTTTTCTTCTTTGGTCCAGAGAACACGGCGTTCATTTTAGAAAAAGTATTAATCCATTGGACCATAAGACACATTTCCACTATGTGCTTGTCTATCAGAGATGCCCCCAAGCTCAGTTAAGTTGATAGAGCTTCTGGAAATGGTTTATAAAAGGCTTCCTTTTTATACAGTGAAGTTTTGACATTTACTTGCCAAAGAATCCTGAGCCCGTGTAATTATATCACTTATAGATAAATGACTCCTCTTGATCCAGTACCCACTGCATGATCACAGATCAGGGGTATTCAGGTTAGGCCTTGTGCCTTTGGCCTTTATGCACAGAAAATCCTCCAGTTTACTTTGAACTTTTGATGATATTAAGCTCTGTAGATGGTGAATTATCCAAATCCCTTCAGATCTTTCTTTGAGCAACATTATTTTCTATGCCTTTCTATGATTTTCTCATGCTTTTGTGTGCAAATTGGCAGTGCTCAGTGCATCATTGCTCTTTGAAGAACTAGGCCCATCCTGGATGCTGTTTTTGTACTAAATCACGATTAGTCATCTGTTGACAGCAGCCATTTCAAATCACACCAGTTTTCTTTTTTTCTTTTTCCTTTTCTAAACCTCATTACTCGTCCTAAATTGCCCCCTTTGCAACTTTTTTTGCATTGCAGGCTGGATTGGCAGGAATTCATGTATGTTTCCAAATAAAATGAAGTTGACTTGACGACAAAGCTTAAAATAACTTGTATTTAATCGCAAACAGTTTGTAGACAAGTCAAGGTGAGTTAAGAAATTGCTGTTTTCTGTTTTAATGCACCTTGTCAATGCCATTCCAACTTTTTTTCCGAGTTGGGGTTGTATATATTCTCAGTGAGAGGAGACCAGAGAAGGTTAGTTTAAAGTGTTGAAGCAACTGTTCTTTCTGTTGCTCTTTGTCGTTTGGTGACCACGCAGATCATGTTCAGTTCTCATTAATCATTCAGACCAACACAAGGCTACAATGCAAGAGTGAATACACTTGAATGCCATCGCTGCATAATCAGGCTTGTGTGACTATTGTGTTTGAAGTCAAGGTGTCTCATTTGGCCAAGCCACTGCTCTTAATAATGCATGACATTGATCATTAAACTATAAAATTAATTGGAATGTGATACTCATAGTAGCATAGCCTTGGGGCAATTTCATAGGCTAGCCCAAACGTAGGAACTATGTCATCTGCATAAGGTGTCATGCTCCTCTCAATATTGGACAATAACTTGTCCACTCCAGTCATTTCTTGGTGCCCACAAGAGCCACAGCACCAATGAATTGTTTTGAAGAAAAATTGGTTGGCAAGGCTCTATGCTCACTTCTTTTGCCGGCCAAAATGTAACAATAATTATGAGTGTGTGGTCGTGTTGGGGTCCCATGAAGTTTGCGTCAAATCTGCTTTTACGATGAAATCAAAAGGTCTGTGGACAGGCTGATTGTGGACTTGAGTGCACATCAAATTTTGATAAACTGAAACGGCGTTAATCGATTTTGGAGTCATTCTGGAACCCTTCTCATACAAACTCACGTCGCATTTTGAGACTTGGTCCTACTTTACGAAATACCGCTTCGCTAAATGAAACATTCTCACTCACGACAGATAAGCTTGACTTCTAGACTAACTTTGACTTTGTAACTGTACTCTAGAGGCATGTTACTAAACATGTATAACTCTGTTTTCAAAAATGTTGGGACTCTGTGGAATGCAACGATTATCTAATGATTTAACCTTATATTTAATTGAAAGTAGTTTATAGACAACATATCAAATGTTGAAATTGAGAATTTTTTTGATGTCTGTGCTCCCTTGGAATTTGAGGCCAGCAACACGTTTAAAAAAGTTGTGACGGAGGCAACAAAAAGAGATTGTATGATGCAAAAAAAAAAATAAATGCACCTGGTGGAACATCTAACCGCTTATTAGGCTAGTTGGTAAAAGGTCAGTAACATGATTTGGTATAAAAAGAGCATCCTAGAGAGAGTGAGTCTTCCAGAAGTAAAGATAGTGATGGCTTCACCAATCCATGAAAGACTGTTAACAACAATTTATGAATAATATTTCTGAATGTTAAATTGTGAAGAGTTTGCGGATAATCCAAGGTTCATTCCATCATTGAAAGACTGAGAATCCGGAGAAATGTCTGTATATAAGAGACAATGCCGAAAGCCACTATTGAATGGCTGTGATGTTTAGGCCCTCTGGTGGCACTTCATTAAAAACAGACAGGATTCAGGAGTGTAAATCACTGCACAGGTTTGGGAACACCTCTGAAAGGCATTATTAGTGAACACAGTTTGTTGCTGCATCCTCAAATGCAAGTTAAAACTCTACCATGTAAAGATTTCACCATATCTAAACAAGATCCAGAAACATTGCATCCTTCTCTCGGCTCAAGCTCATCTAGGATAGACTGAGGCGAGGTGGAAAACTGTCCCGTGGTCAATTTCAAAATGTGAAATTCTTGATGAAAATCATGGATGCTGCGTCCTCTGGGCAAAAGATTAGAAGAATCATCCGACTCAGTTTAGAAGGGTCATCAGCTGCTACAGTTCGGAAGCCAGCATCCTTTAATTGTTTAGGGTGCACATTTGTGAAGACATTAATGCTGAACAATATGTACAGATTTTGGAGCAATACAAACTGCCATCCAGATGTCTTTTTCAGGGAAAGCCTTGACTATTTCAGAAAGACGATGCCAAACGCCACATTCTGCGCACACTGCAATAGCATGGCTCCATTATAAAAGGGTCTAGGTGCTAAACTGGCCTGCTTGCAGCCCAGACCTATCACCCACTGAAATATTTGGTGCATTTTGATACAAAAGATGTAAAACCCCAATTTTGAAATAGTTGGGACGAAGTGTAAATTGTGAATAAAATCAAAATGCATTGACGTCCTGATCACATTTATAAGCCAATATGTTATCTGCAATAGAACATAGATAACTGAGACATTTCACATTTTTATTCACAAAATGAGCTTATTTCAAATTTTCTGGCTGCGACAGGTCTCAAAAAAGTTGGGGCACAGGCAAAAAAGGGCCGAAAAAGCAATTCATATATAAGAGAATCGGCTGAAAGAACATTTGGCAAGTAATTAAGTTTATTGGCATCAGGTGTGTAACATGATTGGCAATAAAATGGATGTCTTAAGCTGGATTTATGCTTCTGCGTTAACTCCACACAAAGGGCACGCCGTTGCCTCGACACCGTCATGGACCTTTTGAAGTTCTGAGCTGAGGTCGTTTGTGTTGTGCTGCGCCGCAAAGCAATTCACCGACAAACTGCTAGGTGGCTTCCAGTTTCCGAAGGACCTGTCGTGGAATCACGTGAGACTTGTTGGTAGAGTGTTTACATTGCGTTCTGGGCTTTATTTCAATCATGGGTCATGGGATTGTTTGTTGCGACTCTTGGTATGCTTTTGTTCAGCATTGAAGAAGTTGTGTAATTCTGGTGAACTGCCTCGCTTGTTGCCTCTGGGAGTTGTAGACTACATCTCGTAGACTTTCCCATCTTCGCCACTTCCTAACCCTTCCAGCTGAAGCACCTGTAAAATAGTGCCCATTTTGACTCAGAAAGTGAAACTATCAGAGAGAAATTCTGTAAGGCTTAATGTATTGTGTTTAGAATTTAATAAGGGACCTGATGTTGATGCAGTTACCTGGGTGGGGTTCTCAAGAGAAGACTTGTATGCCACGCATTAGGAATTGAATGCATTAATAAATTAGATGGCAGTGGAGGCTGGAGTTATACCAGTTCCCAAAAAAATTCAGGGACAAAATTAATCAGACAAACTGTGGATGTGTCCTGTGTAGATGACGCTGCCGTTCTGTTATGTATGTGAGTGGGTGCATTTTGGTGTGAGCATACGGAGTGTGATTTGCTGCACTCGGCTTGAAATATGAAGAGGTCATCTTAGGTCACAGGGAGCTGCTCCTGCTGCTGTATGTTTCATGTGAAAAGAATAACGTCTCTGATTTGCATTGAGCTGTCAGAAAGCAGCGGCTTGCTCTTAGTATTCACTATAACTGGGGCGACCAAACTTATCTGTAAAGCGTATGGGTGCAGGTTTTTGTTTAAATCTCAGTACATTTTTTGAATCTCGTAATTGAACTAACACACTGATCATGATGTTCTTCAATCATGATCTTTGATGTAGTAGAATCAGGCCTCATGGTGCTGGTCTGGGCTTTTACAAAACCCTGCACCCATATGGACCCTTTTTGGTTGAGGTTGGACATGCTTGGTTTGCACGGTTCAAACAATGTTGAAGTGTTTTCACAACAAATCTTCAGTGATAACGGTCAGATTTACTTCAGACTGGATTTTTCGTGGCAGTTATCCCCGGAGAAGAGCCGCTCGCTACAATGATATCATGCCTGGTTCTTTAATACTTGTGGCAAGTAGACAGTGTTCAGGATTATGCAGGCTATATGTTTAAAACAAGCAGGAATTGGGCTGGTTTGAAAACTTGCACCCCCCTCTTTGAAAGTATAAACTGACATAGGAAATGGTTTGAACTGCAGAGCCTCATTCATCACTAGTTAGAAATGCAAAGCAGATGTTTTTTGAGGTTTCCGGTGTGCTTGTTAGCTGTTCACTGTTCCTTATTTTTGCAAATGGCCTGTGTCATTGGCACGATGTGACATTGTGTGTGTGGCCTTAAGGAGATTGAACATTGAATTGTTTTGAGAAGAGTGGACAATTGTAAATTAGCTTAGAATGGGGAAAAAATATGGAATTTAAGTTGAAAAGTACCCTAGATCTATAAAATGAAGGTGGAAAGCTGCTACGGTTTAGAAAGGAACCGCTGACAAAGATATACTTTTCTAGATTGGGTTTGTAATTAATGAAGTTGATTCATTATGGTCATATTATGCCTGAAGCTGTGCTTATGATGCCTAATGTACCCCACGCACATTTTTCAGCTCAGGGGGCTAATTAGCTTTTGGTGAATGATGTGTACTGCAGAAGACCTAGTGTTCATTTCTTTGGTATTATTGAGTGCATATTGACAGCATTGTAGTCGTATGGCTAATTGGACTGGGGTATTATCAGTGAGGGCGAGTTTCAGGCTCTTCCGTGGAGCTTGACCCAGTTACTCCAGTCCCTGAGGGCTGATTTACTGAACTTTCCAGAAATTCTGTCTGTTATCACCATGCCTTTTACCTCTCTGAGGCTTTGGCCTAGTCTCTGTATTATGATATAAATTTGAGGCAGAAAGTCTCTCCACTATTGGCTCTGCCTTTCAATCTCCGTCTGATATCTGAACATAATTCAAATGCATTCAAATTTCCGATAGGGTTCATTGGCTTGGCTCTGACACATCTGTGTAGCCAAATGAGGTGAAATGATGAGGCTTCAAATGATGCTGCATATCACAAGAAGGGTAGCAGGATGGACGCAGCATCTTAAAAGCGTTCTCCGTTAGATTCTTTGAATGCTTGCGCATCCTACTTCTGCCACTGACTTTGCTATGCGCGGTGTTTTTTTTAGCCAGGTCTCGCTGTTACACTCTTGTGTCTGTTTGAATTGCAAATGTAGTGCATGGAGAGTTCTCAAGTTTGATTGCGGTGTTGTTGCCCACACTTACGCCTGTCCTGTGTCTGAAATACACTCATTGCCTGATGAAGCAAATATCCGCTTTATGGGGGAAGGTTTTTTTTTTGTTTTGGAAGGTGGCTGTTGTCATGGTTATTGGCAAGCCCTGTTGTCTTTTTCTGCTCATTGAAGAAAGGAATATCAATGCAATTAGCAGAGTGGCTAGGCTACAATATTTTTGGAATACCCATCTGGACTCTTCCAAGTACAACTGTAAAAGATTCACTGGGAATATAACTCCTTTTCTTGGTCCCTTCATTGTGAAGCTCAGCTTTTAAACATTATTGGTCATCGTCTTCAAAAGCAAAAATATTTGTACCCAACTCGGTCAGTGTATTTATTTTCAAATAACTTATTCGGTTTTGATTCCCTCCATTTATATTTTGTGCATGGAAGACTGAGAGAGCGGTTCTCTCCTAAGTGGTTCCTCACTTGTGTACATGACATTCATTGGAAGCTGCTACATTTTACCAGAAGTCCGAAAAATATCTTTTTTTTTAAATTGAGTCTGATACCTGTACTGTAATTGTTTCTAAACACCATAAGTAGCCAGCTTTTGCAAGTAGTCTACACCTTTTCCTTGCAATATTGTCTCTGTGCCAAATGATTATAAGTGAAATTTTCCACAAAAAAAGTGAGCAGTGTTATAGTTTGTGGATTAACTATGCATGTGATCAGGTAACAGTAAATCTAGTTAATGATGGGCATACCCACCGGCCTGCACAGACAGATCTGCCCTTTGTTCTAAAGGAGGTTTTGCAGGGTACAGACAAATTTGCCCACAGCCCATTTTGAACCATATTCTGAATAAATGTACCTACTTGTGGGACTGTCCAAAAAATAGATTTGAAATGTGAAATTTGCATAAAGGAAGTGAACTGCCCAGCTAATTTCAAGGTTTTTGTCGGGCAAGGCCTCAAAAGGTCCACATTTAAACCCATAAATGATTGTTCTGAAAAACCAGATGATTTTTAATGGCTACACAACAACATGACGGACATTTTCAAGCATAAGTATATATGTTAAAAACTGAAGAAGTTTCAGACAATTTTCCATTGAAAAATGCAAAATTGATGCAAAATGTAAAGTTTATCTTGGAAAAACAACCTGGCTTCTATGAAAACACACCTAAGATATTTTCACAAAAGTTGCCTCATATAGATGGCTAAATAATGTGCTAGTGTCGTTAAATTGCGAGACCGGAAATATGGATCCAGATTCCGAAAATTGGAACCATCCCAGTATTTAGAAATTATTACAAAAATCTTGAAATCACTAAATGGGTCACAGCTCACTTCCTGTATGCAAATTTCACATTTCAAATCTATTTTCTGGACAGTCCCACAAGTAGGTACTTGTATCCAGAAGATGGTTCAAATTGGGCTGTGGTCAAATTTGCCTATACCCTGCAAAACCTCCTTTCCTCTGTGAGACTGTGGAAGTGTTTGTCCTTTTCTCTCGCTCTCTCTTGTATGAGCTCCCAGTCTCTCCTTGCATGTATTTGGTTATCTTTCTGTCTCTTGTAAAGACGTGGGAGAGAACTCGGGAAGATTCTGCACCTACCAGTGCGGTATCTAGGCAACAGAGGACGGTGGAGAGGGAGTGGAGGGGGAAATATGTATAGAAACAGAATGCAGGGCTCAGTTGGCTTACTTCCACACATCTCTGGGTTGGCTGGAAGGGCTTCCAAATTCCCTGCATTTGTGTTTACTGGATCTGCTGTCAATTGTGTGAAATATAATTCTGTATCGGGCTGCTGCAAGTGAGAGCCAGTTTGAAGGTTTTTATGTTCATACGCTTGTAGTGACTGTTTTATGCTTATTTACAGGAATGAATATAATTCCGTTGTTACTCTGCATTTAAGTTTTGTTTCTTCCTGGGTTGAATTTCTGTCATTTTTTTTGTTTTTAAACAGTTGGATGCAGTTGCTCATCTTGTCAAATTATTATAATGGTCCAGATGAGGGCATCGATCTGAGGGATTGCAGTTTTGCAGTACCATGTTTGTCTCCTTTTCAAAAGCATGCTGTGCTGATCCAGACCCGCAGGTGAGCACTGACTGCGTCTCGCTCTCCGTTTCTCACAGTGTCGGCGTGTGGGCCACCCTGGAGCGTGTGAGCGCCTCCTGCTGCCGGGAGGAGCTGTACGTCAGCGCTGCAGCTTCACCATGAACAACAAGGAGAGCACCACTGAGTCCGGTGAGAGAGCGAGAGCACGCCCGCGTCGCCCTCGCGCGTCACCGTAGCAACAGCCCTGTAAACACCTGTGTTTGCCTCTGTATTCCGCTGCAGAGAATAACAATCAGATGAAGGTGTTCCTGCCCAACAAGCTGCTGGAGTGCCTGCCTCGCACCTCTGCTTTACCCAAGGAGAGACTGCGCTGGAACACCAACGAGGTGGGGGCGGGGGGTGTCCAAACGACTGGGGAGAGGGCTGGAGGGGAGAGAGAGTGAGGACGGAAAGATGAGCCTGGGTGTAGTTGGGTTGTGTGAGGACAGGGCACTAGGTTTTGCCAACTCTTAGGGGATGCAGATGTGTTTTCTTTCACAGATTTGCATATTAGCTGCTAATTCCCATTACTGGACTCGGGAGACGATGCTACCTGTCCACAGGGGGATTGTCGCTGGCCAATTATCACCTGAGCTGGAATGAAAAGCGGTAAATTGTCCCCCTCTTGGGGACTGGTGTCCTTGTGGTTGATTGTGTCTGAGGCGTGTGCTTTCACTTGATTTGAAATATGAGAATGAGGGAAAGTGGATGTGCTTTAGCAGTCAGTTTAGTCTGTTAGCGGTGTTAGAGGAGAGGACCGCGAAGGTTGTGAAATAGGTGAGATGATGAAGGGTCGCTGAGTGATAATAAACTGATGAGAATCGCCGCAGGGGAATAGTGACCTCCTGTTACCTCTGAATGTTTTCTCATGATTTGTTCATGGGAGGGCAGGAGATTTAATGACTTGCTGTGATGGCTCCGCAATTTTTGACCTTTTTTTGACAACACGTAGCAGCCTTTGGGGAATGGACAAAAGGTCATTAAAATTATTTTGAGGAATTTTTTCATCTCTCTGTTGCGATATGGGGTATCTTTGGAGCAATGAGGAACTTCAGGTCTTTGACCTCAAATTCTATCCTGATGACACATACAGTGAGCACCATAATTCATTCGACAGTGACACATTTTTGGCTCCCCTGGAGCGGTGTTTTGATGGGAGTATGCCATTGCCTGTTTGCTCATTGCCATCTTCTTTGGTGTCTGTCAACATCTTCTCCTCAGAAACTGTTGTCTCTGTGCAGGATAAACATGGGTGTCAACTTCCTACCAACGAGGAGACCAAAGTTTACATAAAGAATTCCAGTCTAATTTCAAATATGGCTGCCATGGTCAGAAAAGTTAAATGGTTTGGTCAACTTTACCACGAAGTGGATGGGGATATAGGAATGGATATAGTCTTTCCGCAGTTCTGTCTGTCTTGCTGTCACCCTGCTTTACCTGCCCAGTATGTGGCTCTGCGCTATAACACTTTCAGTTTGAAAGGATAGAGTGACAGTGCGGCTGAAGTGGAGACTGTCAGCTTTAATTTTGTTTCCATCTGTATTGGGTGACCAGTCTAGTAACGATAGCCCATTCTTTTTTACATCCTTCCTCTTTTTGCAGGCTTCGGACAGTTAGACCTCATGTAGAGTAAAGAAATCCTTTTTTACCCCTCAGCCCTAAAAGGCTGACGGGGTATTGCTATCCTTCGTGCGGTTGGGCGGGCGGGCGTCTCCAAAAACTTCGACATCGGGCCGAGGGGTATTCCGTGCATTGCACGCCTATTTTTTTACATTTGGTTGGCTTTCCCTTGTCTGCAGTGGCTGCTCGAAGTCTATGACATATAGACCTCTCCAGGCACTGGGTATGTACCCTGGTACCCTCTGCTGGGCCTGTTCTGCAGCTTTCTTCTGTTCATGCTTACTTTCAGGACATTTCGCCTCGAGTCTCCTCTTCAGCATGTCAAAATCATGTTTAGTTGGACTCTGATCTGGTGATTTACTCAACTATCTGAACCAAAATAAGCAAAAAGGTGTTGCTGTCCAATGAATTATGGTACTTACTGTAATTGTAATGGCATAATACACTGGCCCAGTACATTTTGACCACTTACAAATGAAGCAAATGACATTAATTATCTTGTAACCATGGTGCATATCAGGGTTTGTAAACAGAACAGTTGGTCGTTGGTAAGTGAACAGTTGGTTTATTGTGGTCTGCGTTTTTGATGCGGGAGAAATGGGAACCGACTTCTTTGTAGGTGAAACCGTTATGGCCTGATGACTGGGGCAGAACATCCTGTAGCTGCAAGGCATGTGGGTTCTTCCCCATTCAGAAGTGGTGAACATTGACCGAGAGTAGTCTGAGGAGGGACAAAGCAGGGTGTTTGGCAGCCGATGCTCATCGACTTACAAGTGAAATGAAGTCCATTCAGCCTGGTGCGGACTGACAGAAACTCTTCTGTGGCTCAAGAAACAGAAAATATGAATGAGGAATGTATCACAACCCACAGTACGATGCACTGGGCAGCATATGGGGCTTTGTTGCAGCAGATCTGTCAGAGGGCCCATTCGAACCCCTGTCCATTGGTGAAAGCACCGAAAATGGGCTCAGGAGCGTCAGAACTTGATCATAAGAAGTTCACTTATTTTGATGTGTCCAGGTTTTTTTTTTGGTTTTTTTAATCATGTACATTGGCCAGTTGAGATTACCTTGAGAAGAGGCAGCTCCAGGATGCACTGTGGAAGCAGAAAAGCTGGCGGAGGGAGTCTGGTGCTCGGGGAAATGTATTGCTGGGAAAAGTTGGGTCCTGCATATACAGGTGGTCCTAATGTTCCAGCTCATTTCGTGCATTTTCTAAATTGAATGCATCTGCTTGGTGCCTCTGATATGTCAACAATCCGACTGCACTGATCTTTGTTATGTTTCGGCGTTGTGCTGTTGTTTTTCCCGTTGCTTGCTAGTTGCCTTCAGCCAGAAAAGGAGGGTCAGTGATGGCCGGTTGGGGAAGAAATGGTCAAGAAATGTGGATTACGGTTGTGTGCAGTAATGATTATGCACCTCCACTTTCTTCTAAAAGGGGTCCTGATATATTACTTCTCTTTAATTTATGGTGGAAATGTATGAAATATACAGTTGTAGGCAGTGAGAACAAAAATCATTCCCACTGTTGTATTGTATTGAGGTAAAAATATGGATAATAAACAAAAACTCTGAAAACATAAATTTTTTTTCATGACTGCTGAAAGGTGCTGCAAATTTTATTTTTTTTGGCTCTTGCCCAGCCTAAATACATGTTTGAATGCTCATTCCATGATTGTTGATGCAAAAAAAATTGTTTACACCAGTTTGAGGCAACAGTATTCTGCAGGATTACCCCTGATGGTCAGTTGTTCCAGTATATAAGATGACGTGAACTTTGAGCAGTCACAGTTTTAAACCCGATGACATGACGGAGGGAGCTCTCTGAAATAGTTTCTGGCTGCATTGTGGCCTTACTTGAAGCTGAAGATGTTAAATCTTGCCATGGCACTGTAAGAAACACCATCAAGCGTTTCAAAGAGACCAGTTCACTGAAAATTAGTGGCAAAAGAGGTGCAAAATGAAAGTTAAGTGCCTCTGATGATCGTTACCTGTGTGTGACAGGTAAAAAAAAAAAAAAAAAAATGGCAGTTTACAGCACCACAGCTTCGTGATGATAGTAGTAGAACCAGAAGTGAAGAGACAAAAGTATCAAGATCTATTATTTCCAGACGCCTGCGTGAAAATGGTCTGATTGGTCATGTTGCTGCCAAGAGCTGGCAACATCAAAAAAAGGCTTAAGTTTGCCTAGAAATTCAAGGACTGGACACCAGTTGACTGGGAACAAGTCCTTTGTTCCATTTTCAGATGAGTCTCTGAACTGGTTAAAGAGAAAGGCAGACCGTGGGTATCTTTTTTTTTTTTGCGAGTATCTTTTGTTACAAAGAAAAGCTTGAAATCAATACGAAATGGTACTTTGTGACTAGTTCAAGTTCAACTATGGTCATGCTTTATAATCAGTACCTAGTGTCAGCAGATAACATGAATCTGTGGATTGTTTGGTAAATTGTAATTTGCTCAGAAAACTCACCAGAATTCCCCATTTTAAGTGCAATTTTTCATAATTTTCTTTCGGGGGAGAATTCCCCCGGACCCCACTATTGTTCCTAGGTTACGGACACATCCGACACATAGCACCGCTGCTACAAAAAATTCTAGGGGAAACACTGGTGAACGTCAAAACTTTTCGAAAATGTTGCTTTGCTATGGATTTGAACGACGAAGGAGACATTTCGTTTTTGCGAAACCCATTTTGTGAAACCTAATTTGGTGTAACCCGTTTGCATAACCCATGGGTTACGCAAAAAAAAGTGCCTAACAGAACTGTGGGTTACACAAGGTAAATTCCACGTAACCCGTTTTCTGGTTAAGCAGATTTTTCAAATTTTGAGGGCTGCTGAACACACTTTTACGTTGTGGAAGAAGTCTCTCCGTGGGAAAGAAACATCTGGTGACAATAAAAGTTCTGACTTGGCCTGCTCAAAGTCCAGACCTTAATCTGACTGAGAAAATCTGTTTTAACACCGAAAGAATCTTTTTGGAATGAATTTTAAACCAAAAGGAATGATTTGGTGAGTGAGGAAATAAAAAAAAATTTATATGTATATGTGAAAACAATGCTGATTACATGCAGTTACCAAAGCAAAGTGTTGCCACACTGTGGAATGAACTTTTTCTCTCAAAAATGCATTGTTTTTGTTTTTAGTATATATTGTTTTCTGTTTACTCATTTTCATCTGTATTATCCAATAAATAAATATGCGACAGGTTCTTGGTTTCTGATTTATCTTCATTTTGTTAAGTGTATAATCATCACTTCACACTACTGTCTATAGCTTATCTTTTTATTTCTCGCAGGAAATCGCCTCCTACTTGATCTCCTTTGAAAGACATGAGGAGTGGCTTTCCTGCACACTCAAGACCAGGTGACTGCTGCTTCTCGCCCCGACGTCCCCCTCCCATCTCTTCACCTCACACTCCATGAATCTTTAACATTTTTGCAGCGTGAGGCGGCAGGATTTCTTTGTGATTAATTTTCAACACCGCCTCCTCTACAAAATTCGTTCTGAAAAATTCTGTTGTCTGAAAGTTCAGCTGGCGGTATTTGCATTGCACTTGTTTGCAATGTGCTGTAATGCGCTCAGCAGAAAGCCTAGCCTGTACCACATACTGACTGCATGATGCCGTATACATTAATGCAGAATCCTTTGCCTTCTTTATGAAAATGAAGAAAAAAGACTGTCTATAGAATTAACAATTAATAATCCATGTGCTCATATTGATTGGAGAAACCACATCCTTTCATTTAGGTAAATGCATTCTCGTATGTCAGTATTTTCATTGAGTTGTCAAACTTACTGTCACTTCAGGTTTTGTGTGCTTACAAACGCCTGTATTGGGTTTGCTCTGATGGGCTGTCCTCTCCAGTTGAGGCTACAGATTTTCATTTACACTGATGCCCAGAGACTGAGAGCACTATAGCAGAACATGGATAGAACATGGGACCATTCTATATGGCATTTATGTGTGAATTCTCATTTTGTTTTTAATGTTCGTTCTCCTGCTTGATGATTCGTCTATGTCCAAGGTTCTCCTTTCTTGAGGAGATGACCTGATGTTCTGGCAAAACATTTATTGTCGTTGGCGGCATCAAATCATGCCGAAAAAACATCAAACTGTTCTCTCAGTTTTAATTGTGGATATGATCTGCTGAAATTTTTTTGCATTTTCTTCTGTTAAGTGTTCTGATGGAGTCAGAATGTCTGTGATGGTCTCATCTGATTACAGCAGTCTCTCTCAGTCATAGGAGACGTGTTTGCTTTTGTTTCCTGTGTTCAGTTTGGGCTTCCTGTCCAACCTGTCCAAAATATTTCCTTCCATGGAACTGGCATGTCATGCTTGCTTTTAAAACTCCGTAACCTCAAGATGCTGCCCATGGCTGCAGTCCTTGGGCCATGATTCAAAATTTCTTGATTTCATCACTGATCACCTTCCTTGCCATCTGTGGGAACAACAGTCACTTATGTCCACCTCCTAGCATTTCCTTGTGTTTTACAATTTTTTTTTATCATAGCCTTCATTTTTAACTATTGGAATGTTTGTACCCATTAGCTCACATGTGAAGGTCAATTGGCGCATGTGTCTTTTCAGTTAATTGCTGCACCCTTATGTTGCTATGGGGAGTATGTAAGTTACTTTGAATTTAATGTAGCAGAACATTGAGTAATATTACACAGGAGGAATGCTGTTATGCTTTATCGTCACGGCTGTGATTATCTGCAGCAATCGGCATTTCGTTTCATGACCTTTGTGATCATCTGCGACAGAATCATTGCTGTCACTATTTATTTTAACAGTCAAATGTTGCAGTTATGCACAGTTCTATAAAAAAAAAAGACAACTGGTATTTCAGACAAGATAGTATATATGTTGTATATATTCTTTAAATGGTACAATACCATTTCCAGAAATGTTGGTATAAAATGAACAATAAAATGTGATTAGTAAATTCTTCATTTAGAGTTGAGAACTGTGCAGAGACGAACTGTTTCATGTTTATCTTTCTCAAGTTGTTGTTTCTCTGGCAATAAACATACCCTCTAAATTTCATGCCTGCAACATTTTCCAGAGGAGTTGGGACATGGGTGTGTTTCTTAGTAATTGTTGGTCAGGGTGCTACAAAGATGATTTTTCCCGCTTGTCCCTTATTGTATCCCCCGAACGAGTTTGGAGGATACTATGGATTTGGCCTCATCACGTGGCCGCATCCACAGAGATCTTCTTGTGAACACTCTACAGCCCACATAAGTGCACCGATTCTTTTCAAACTTTGCAGAGACATGTATTATGGTAAGTTCACGACACCTATTGATTTTGGGTACTCTGAGACCATCTGGGCCCAACTGGGGGGTCTTCGGGGATACATGTACTCGGTTGCCGAGTGCTCTAGTTCACTTGCCCAATGGGGGGGAACTTAAGTTTTCTTCTTCTTCTTTTTTTTAAGAAATATCACTGTTATTACCTCCACTGAGGAGGTTATTTTTTTGGTGGTGTTTGTTTGTTGATTTGTTTGTGTACAACATAACTCAAAAAGTAATGGACAGATTTCGATGAAATTTTCAGTGAAGGTGGGTATTAAGTCCAGGAACAGGTGATTAAATTTTGGCATATTTTGGCCAAAGTACTGCTGAGATATATGCCAAAGTTCAAGATTTCAAGTCTTTCCAATGGGCCAGAGTTCCAATCGCTGTGCGTCTGGGTTTTGCTGCCCCCTGGCGGAGGTCTGCGCTCTCTGAGTGCTTTTCTAGTGTTTATTATGCTGACTGAATGCGTAAAGTAATCTGTGTATATCAATGCACCAAATGACATTACACAACAAAGCTATCCTACTGTGGCAGTTACCTAATAACAGACCATGCAGAAAGATAAAATGCAACCACATTTTTGGTGATCTTAATGATATTACTCCAGCGCTTGGTTGTGCTGTGGAACTTCCAAATTACATGCTGCTAAACCAGACACAGAAACGCACACCCACCAACTGGAAGTCGATGACAAATTCAGCGGCAAGATGGCACAATAAGATTGAACAGATCCTGGCAAACATAATGTTGAAGATTTATAATTAGATTCTGTAGCACACAAACCAATAAGATGACGCTCTCAAAGCGATGGAACATGCAATCAGCTGAAGTAATCGATGGCATGACTCCAGCACGATTGGACCCTAATGAATTTCGACATGTGTAATACGATCAGGAGGTGAACAACGTCAATGTGCATTGTAAACCCTGGGCCAAAACTTTTAACTAACAAGATGCTATCGTGTTTATCAATTTAGCATTTGATTTACCGTATTAAACGATGGCACATGGTGTAATTCGGGCCTTCACTGTGCTAACGTGACATTTTTCTGCCAGATTATCCAGACAAAGTAAAAATCAAACTCATAAAAAGTTCATTCGGATGGCAAAGCAATAACCAGTGTATGGTCTCTGCAGATAACTGTATGCTTTGTAGAAGTCCTGTTAGTTCCATTGTGATTAATGATAAGTTTTAGTCAGCAGATAAATCCACTTTCTGTGGTGATTAAGATATGAATCTTCGCTTGGGAGTGCGCGAAACGATAACGCAACCTCTTTTAGAAGACGCCGTGTGTTGCTCCAAAATGCATGCATGTAGCTTCATAGATGTTTAAGTTACCCTTGCTGTGGGCACTAACACACTCTCATACGATAGCAAATTTAGGCTTTTGAACCTTAATTTGGGAACAACCTGTAAGGTTTTTTATCCCCCGCCACAAAGTGGATCGGGGATATTGGAATGGCACTCGTCCATCCGTCCGTGCATCAGAGTTCAATGGGGACAATATTTCTCAGAAACTATTGCACCTATGTGAATGAAATTTTGTATGTGGCCAGTACTGATGACCCTACTGAATGAGTTCCATATTTGATTCCGAGAAATTCATTTTTACAGAGTTATGGCCCTTGGCTCTGTTCATGGACTTAAGTGTCTGGATGTTGCAATGGGGACAAGTTCTCTCGGCAACTATTACTTCTATGTGGATGAAATTCTGTGGGTGACCAATACTAATGATCCTATTGAATGAGTTCGACAGTTGATTCTGAGAAATGTATTTTTACGGATTTATGGTCCTTGTTTCTGTTCGTCGACTTGGTGTATGGGATTTGCAATGGGGACAAGTTTTCTGGGAAATTATTGCACCTATGTGAATGAAATTTTGTGTGTGGCCAGTACTGATGACTCTACTGAATGAGTTCCACAATTGATTCTGAGAAATTCATTTTTACGGAGTTATGGCCCTAGACTCTGTTTGTGGATTTAAGTATATGGGTGTTGCAATGGGGATGAGTTCTCTCGGCGAATATTGCACCTATGTGGATGAACTTCTGTTGGTGACCAGTACTAATGATCCTATTGATTGATTTCGACAGTTGATTCTGAGAAATTTATTTTTACGGATTTTTGGTCCTTGTTTCTGTTCGTCAACTTGGAGTATGGGATTTGCAATGGAGACCAGTTTTCTCGGCAGCTATTGCACCTACCTGAATGAAATTTTGTGTGTGGCCATTACTAATGACCCTATTGCAATTCCGAGAAATTTTTTTTTTTTTTTACTTAGTTATGGCCCTTGACTCTGAACTTGGTGTATGGGTGTTTAATGGGGACAAATTTTCCCCATTCCCCCGTGACCGTTCTTACCATGGCTGGGATATTGATGATAATGTTGCCGTGTTTTCTTTGGCCTGGGGAACACAACATCTATTATTTTACATCTATTATTAACATATTATCACCAGTTTAAAAAAAATTATCTGGTTTTACAACAGCCTGTGTTTCCACTGTGCATCAGTCTATTTCACATGACCTTTAGCCCTGAGAGGACAGCAATATTTTAGTAATATCAGTGTTTATCCTTAGTCAGCTGCCTTGGCGTGGTGAAAGCTTAATAACTTGTTTTATCCCTTGCCTTTTTCTACAATTAGCTATATTCACAAGTTACAATATCATGTTTTCTTTCAGTACTGAACCCCTGACAAATGACTCTCAAAGCTGTATTTTCTCAGTCTAAACGCATGGTCGAAAGCACATGACGTAAACTTAGGTTAGTTTATCAGCAGTGAAAAAAATCTAAGTGAAAGTAAGGTGCATAGTTCAAAGTCTGAGCAACTGATCATGGCACTTTTAATTTCTTATGAGAAATTGGAAAACCAGCACCAGAACACAATGGCAAATGCTGGAAGACTATCGGGCCCCTACACTCCAGCAACCACAGCCAGATAACATACAAAAAAAATACTCAAACCACTGTGGGAGAAACCTTCAAGTTACTGAAATAGACCGTCCGGTTGGCTTCGACTGCATGGGTGTAGCCCTGATTGCCAGCTTCTCCCCTTTTTTGTGTATTATTTGGCCAATACTGTTGCCATGGCAACCCAAATTGATAGTTTTCAAAACTGAGGTATAACACACGTCCATCCCAAATATGAAAATATTCGGTGAAAAATTACAGCCTGTAGAGCGTCAACAAGGAAGTGTCTATGGACGCGGACATGGTGGTGGCGGCAGCAGCCGAGACGATAGGATGAATCCATAGTAGCCGCCCGACTTCGTCCGGGGACTACAATTACTAGAAACACTCAGAAAATGTAGCATTAGGAGTGATTTAAAAAATTTTAAATTTTTTTAAATTTACTACTCTTTTTTTTTTTAATTTTATTTTTTTTATTGTATTGTATTATTTTATGTATGGACCGTGAGTCGGAAATAAACCTCGAACTTGAACTTGAACGTGTTTAACAAAAACCAAAGGTAACCCAAGAGCCATCACAGCTCAAATGCACCCTTGACACAACTAAGCGAGGGCGCTCCCCTCTATTAAGGAAGTTCAGCTTCAGTCGCCAGGTCTGAGGATCAAACAGAAAGGTCTCTGACTTAAAATCAAATCCTCCATTTTGGTCGTTGCTACAAATTTACCTTTGTGTAAATGCAGCAATGCAAGGTGAGTTGATTGCCAGATTTAGAAAAATGATTATCACAGTTTTTCAGAAGTAATTTTTGGAAATTTCTAGTCATTTCTTTTAACATTGTAAATATTTTCCTGGACCTCATGACATATTGTCACAATGAACATTTTGGAGATCAATTTTCTGAAGATGCAGTGTTTATAATCTTGAGCAGTGTTGGTACAAATTAGTAATTTATCCCCAAAGATGACTCCAATATGGAATCAAAACACTGTCTTCAGAAAATTACTTGATCTAATGTTCATTGTGAGAGTACATCATGAGCATTGTGGTCTTGAGAGATCAAACTTGCAGCCCGCTCCCAGCTGGACGCTTAGTTGGTAGAGCGGTGAGACGGAATCCCTAAGTCGCGAGTTCGATCCTCACTCGGGTTCAGATTTCCTGATCCGGTGTTGAGCAGTGCTGCTATAAATTGGAAACTCTAACAACAAACCAAAATCAAATCATCAGGAAATGCCAGAGATGACAAAACCCAGTCTTCCAGTATTTATATCGACGAAACTGCTGATATTATGGAATCATCATCGCCGAAGCAGCTGCCGCTGAACACCTGTGCTACCGTGATAACTCAAAAAGCATTTTTTTAGATCCTGCTGAAATTTTTTATGCCTTTACATCTTCTCAGGACTGAAAACTGGATTCATTTTGGGCTTTATATAATTAGAAATCATAAATTAATTACCCCATTAACGTCCTGGAATGTCTGAGTTCCATCATATTGCCTGATATTTTAGGAATATCAGCTTGAAATTTGGCCATTTGATTCTTTTAGTCACTATTCTAAGGAATCTTCATCGCTACCGCATCAGCTTTGTCTGCGTCCGCCACAGATCTTTCCTGTCTTTTTTTTTTTTTTTGCCAATTAAACCATTCAGTTTGGTTACCAGGCTACAGATGAGGCATCTCCTCTGCCATCTGTTCTCCCCTTGCCTGTAGTACCGCTGGCAAATTTGGAATCATTGGTGTCAGCTTCAGAACCTTCAAAGTTCTGTTTATGTCTCAGAGACATCCAGGACACATTGCTGTCTTATGCAATACACAGCATTCCTCTAAGTCACCTTTCAAATCAAGTCACCTTTATTCATATAACCCATTTTAAAACAACCGTGGTTGACAGTCTGCTGCGTAAATTACATAATAAAAGCACAATTTGTAGTACAGAAACAACATCTTGAACGATAAATGTGATAAAAACGGAGCATGTTCAGACCTTCTGAGGGCTGTATTATCATGCTCCAGCTGAACTATTCAAACATCTGAGGAGCAGCACTCGGATTGTTCTTTTGTCTTAAAAACGTCATACAAGCATTAGACCATGAAATTCACTTCTGTCAATGCAGATCTGAAAAACATCGACATGACATTGTATTTGCTTGGAAAAATGTGGGTATTTTCGACTTCTATTTCTTTGACATAACCAGGTATGCTGTTAATCCACCTCCCGCTTGCGTGTAAAATGTTCAGTTGCTAGTTCCAATTCATGCATGTTGTGTGTGTGTGTGTGGTCAGTGAAGGGTAAACAATCCTTTTATAATGGAACAGCATTCAGAGATGTTAGGAGTTAATTATTTTCATTATAAAGGGGCAGCAAATGTAATAAAGGTGTTGCAGAATTGTATTTTGTTTATTTCAGTGTTTTCCTTGAATTTCTTGACAGGCATTGTTGACAGGCATTTTAAATCAATTTCTTGTCTGCTCGGTGCGGTGGGAGACGTGACAGGCTTGGTGAGCTGCACCTGTATAATTTCTGGAAATGAAACAAAATTTTATGCTTGGTGGCGGGTAAATTCCCGAAATTCTAGGAGACCACATTTGAGGTCTGTGCCTTTTAAACTTTTGGTTAATTCAGTCGCAGTTTTTGCAAAGTGGCGAGGCTTGACCAAGCATAGCTTGTAAAGAGCTGGGCCTTCTGTGGGAGCTGCCTTTAAATCCAGGGAGGACGGCTTTACCTTTTCAACACTTGCACTTCTGTCTTTTGTTTGCTTTTGTTTTTCTCTTTTTTTTTCTTTGTTTATTTAGCTTTTCAAAACTTTCCAAGTCATATATTACCCCTGTTCCTGTTTTTTTTTTTTTTTGGGGAAGATGTTGCTGATATCAAATTAAGAATAGATTTGTATTTAAAAAAAAGGAATTAGATTAATGGATAAATAAATAGAAGTGAAGCTCGTATGGTCAAATATTTCTTGTAAGGTTGTTTTACAGGTCAAAAATGATTTGTAAATCACTGCGTGAATTTCGGTGTCCCATCCACATCGGAAATGGGTTTGCACTTGCAGTGTGAACTGGAAGAATAATTTTTCATTTTTTCCTTCAGTTTTGTTTGATGGTGTGAGAAGGGTCGGGCATTGAGAACAGTTGTACACAAATATGGCGTCATTACAATGAAGCCCATCACCTCCATGTGGAAAACTCTTGCACAGAGGAAATGTAGCATCATTGTGTTAAAGCCCTGCTATTTCATGTAGGAAATTTGTGGAAGTACACGATGATCATGGTATTGAAATGATTATCTTGTGCTTAAAGATTGCACTGAAGTACGATAATATTTGTTATGTGACTGTATTTACTGGCAAGCTTTCACCCCGTGTGTGATACTGTGGTGTTATATTGCTGGAGGGAAAAAAATGCCACCTACTTTAAAATGTATAACTTAATAAAAGAAGGTTAAGGATTGAAAAAGTGGAAAAAATGAATAATTCATTATTGCATCTTGGAATAATCTGTGCAAAATGGTGAGTGTTAGAATCCAGTCCTTCAGCTTTATCTTCAGCTGATTCTTGGAAGGAACTTTCTCACTGTTCTCTGTTGGCTAAATTTAACAGGTGTTTATGAATTTGCATAGTCCTCAGTTTATTTGGTTTGCATCACGCGCAGCAGCACTTGCAAACAGGCAGAGCATTAGCACTTCTGCCATTTGTTGCACAGGTCGTGCAGACAGCATAATTCTATTTGTTAATGTATAATTCAGTTATGTTATTGATTATGTAGTGTGGTCAAAACCTTTTGGCTATCCTCTTTCAAACCGTGTAATGTGTGCTGTTTTAAATTCACTTTGGAAATGAATGAATGAATATTGTTTGAGCGTCGTGTTATTTATAACCTCGTCAACAGTCAACCAATCATCATGCTTTTCAGAGAATACGGTACAGGTTGCAGGCTACATGAATTTAAATTACTCTTTTATGTAAACAAAGGCAAAAAAGAGATGTTCAGTAACATCTGCATATGCTGCGATTTCTGTATCATCCATTTATCAAGTAGAGCAGTGGTGGTAGTGTGCACACCCCCTCCGGTGAGATGCAGGGTAAAAGGGCTCAATACAATAAAGAGTGAGATGTCCACACTCTGCTTGTTCGACCCAGTCGGGTCGAAACGTTGCACAATAAACATATGGGAGTATAAGCAAAGTGCGGGCATCTCATTCTTTCTTAATCCATATAGCAACCCATTTTTATTGGTACTCTGCAGGAGAAATAAAACTGCCCCTGGTACCATGTTGTACGATGTTGATGGTTTTCTGTCCTTTTAACATCTCTTGCTCACTGATTTCAGGCCCCTCAATGGCTCCATCATACTGTACAACAGGAAGAAGGTAAAATACCGAAAGGATGGATACTGCTGGAAGAAAAGGAAAGATGGAAAGACTACAAGAGAGGATCACATGAAGCTGAAGGTTCAGGGCATGGAGGTGAGCCCCCCCTGCTGGACAAGTTTTGCACAATCATTAAGTAAAGGTCTACATATAAATGAAGAAGAGTCTAGGGTGGGTTTCTTAATTACTTTGGATTTTAGGATCAATAAAATGTTTAACAAGTTTCTTGAGCTATGGATGTTTGCTCTTTATATTGCTTTCAAGAATTCTTTTTTAGATTGGGTGTTAAGATGAACTTTACAAAGAGCCTGTTAGCAAAATGCATCCATGCTGAATTGTGGGTAGTTGACAAATCAACGAGTTCACCAGTTAAGTATTTTTTCCAGATCAAAACAGAAAAATTAATCTCTCTTATTTCACTAAGCACTTTCATATTTATATGAACGGTGCCTAAAAAGGAGAAGATAAATCCCTAAAAATTTTTAAGTCAAATGATTGTTGAATTAATTCTCATTATGTTACTGTGCCCTCTTATGATCTTCTGCTCCTTTGGGTTTTGTGCAGAACGTTTTGAAGTGCACCCCATACAATTCAGAAGATTACCACAGAATGCAGGGGTAGCAGTGTCTCGGCACTTTGCCGCAGTTTGTTTTATTTGCAGAATGCAATTAATGAAGTATTTGCTTGAGAATGGTATTTGGATTAAAATGGTCAGATGAATGAAAATGGCAGTTATGTGCTCAATTATTGCACAATTATTCAGAAGTTTATCAGTCAGATAAAATGTGAGAGATTTTCCCTCAAACTTCCGGTAGATGCTGGAAAGAATGGAAAATATCTCTGACTTTTGTTGTCATTGATGATGGTAAGTTACTGTCATCAAAGGTGGGAACCCATTTACTAACGCAGTGAATAGCACCCTGTTGCAAATTTTCCAAATCAGGGGAAAAACATTTGAAATGGCTTAACCCCTGAAGCCCTACGCCTCGGTACCGGGGGGTGGTGGTTATGTATAATAAATACAGCATGTTTCCAAATCGCAACATTGTCATGCGGTATATCCACATTTTGCGAAGAAACTCGGCCAAAAGCTCATGTAGACCATTTTTACCTCAACCGAACTCAATTCAAGCATCAAGCAAGTAAATAAGCATGTAGCAAAACATAGGGTAAATCATATCAGCGCTGAATCACCAGAATTTCTCCTGAATTAGTGCTATGCATAAAAACGATTCTCAAAGGAATGAGGAAAGTCCACAGGATCCAACGATATGAGCCCTGTCATTTTAAACTGACACCACATTGAAAGAACAGCAGGCATACACTTTACCGTCTACAGAGATGAGCAAAAAAAATTCTAACCTTTGATATTTTGTAATAAAAAACTGTTCAAGGGTAAATCTGCACTTGCTATTGTTAACCCAATATCTTTGTATTATAACGAAACTAGATCTGCCAGTATCCTAGCATGTTCCTTCCCAGGGCGTTGCTTCAAAGATCTCAGCTCTTACTTTGCAAGCAAGCTGAATGCTATTTTCCTCTCTGCAATTGGTTTGTGATGCTGTCAGTAAGACTATGCCAGTAGCCATTTCATTCTATGGGTTCTGATGTTTCCAATGAACTCTAAACCACCTTAATCGCAGAAATCTAGCCTGAGCTACAGCTTTTCGTTCCCAGTGTGACAAACTGAGTCCATGGGCCATTTGCATGTTCTTGAATAGTGTGACAATAGAAACGCATAACTAGTTTGTTTGAGGTATTGTCCGAATAATTATCCGCTAAATATTCAACATTCATTTTCAAAGTCGTTTTCTGACAGAATCTTTGCGCTATTCTACACAAATACTGAGACTTTACAACAGTACAGTACGTATTTTCTTTCCCCATTCCTTAAATGGGCAATTTGACCACAGCACCACATCAGTTGGTGTAGCCTAATGACTGGAATGCTGCGCTGCAGAGGATACTCTCAGGGTTCAATTCCCGGTCTAGGCTTTTTTTTTTTTTTGGAAATAATCGTAGTTTCCTTCTACAAATCGCCGGGGTTCTTGTTACCCACGCCCGACGAGGCGGCGTGGGTATACGGTTTAGCACCGTGTGTGTGTGTGTGTGTGTGTGTGTGTGTGTGTGTGTGTGTGTGTGTGTCTGTGTCTGTCTGCGCGACAGCTTGGACACCACTGAAGCTAGGGTGACCAAACTTTGTGGCGTAGGTGATCCTAGGATACCCTGCCCAAATTTGCATTTTGAGGCCGAAAGGTCCAAGTTCAAGGTCAACAAGAGGCATGGGTTAGCATCTCTATAGAGTGCGCATCATCTATTTATTCTTACTTTTCTTTCAACATTTTTTTCACATTGCCTTTTTATTTATTATTATTATTTTTTTTTTTTTTAACAAATCTGCTCCAGTGGAGTCAAACTTCATTTTCATTGTATGTATTATCTTTGAATGGGAAATTGTATAGGCAACAAAACTGGCAGAAATAATAATTTTTTTTTTTTTTTCCATTCTAAAAATGAAAAAGTGTTGTATTTGGATGGATTGTATGCCTGTAGTAACATACAAGTGAAATTAAATTAGTTTTAGAGTTTGGTATCTGAGAAATCTGAAATGGAACACAAGGTAGCTAAAGTGACAAATTGGAGAAGCCACCAAGACATTTCTCTTTAATTTTGCTCTGATTTACCTGATCAGAATAAATTTTGGCACAGATAATAATGAGATTCTGTGCTGTACTGTTTTAGAGGTTTCAGACTACAACTCAACAAATTTACAAGGGATAGAAGTAAAAAATGAGATCTTTCATTTATACTGTGTTCCAACTCCATTTATTCAATGACAGAGCGTATATTACCAAATCGCCCACGTGCAAATTCGTGCCTGAGTGTAAAAAAGCCGCTGGGTTTCCGACCTCATTCTGCCTATTAAAGGCCGGTTCAATTAATCGCCCAGGCAATTATTTGCACTATTGTATATAAACGTCTGCGTTACCCTGTGTTGCAGTATCACAGACGCTAAAACAAGCTTTGGTTTGTCTTTGTATGTATATCTGATGTCAATAAAGATGTGGGGAGGAAAAAATGGCAGATGGTCTTTGGCACAGTGATATGAGTAGACAACGTCATTGGCTGGACCAAAGCGCACATGGCAGAATAGCTTTCATCTTGTGTATGAATAAATGTCCAATGAGACGCATGTAAACAATAAACATGGGTGTCGACAATTTTATTTTTTTTTTGGGGTTTTTTTGGGGACTTGTTTTCCGTGTTCTTTTTTATCTTTTCATGCTTAAAAAAGAAAACGAATTAGGAATTGTAATTCAACAAAATTTATGTTTATTATTTGGCAAAGCTAAAGAATAGGCTACAATTGCCCTACCATTTATTTAATCGCTCAGTTACCTATGTTTTCGTTTCGTTCAAAGAAATAGCGTTCGCATCCAGCTGTGCCTGCGAGTCTGACTCAGGTCTATACCTGGAAGAAACTAGTCATGATATGTATATATGAATTTATGTGTATGCTTTGTGTATTAAGATCAGAACAACTTCATTCTGATGTATTCATATCTACGTGTTGTCTTCATTTAGTCCCTCTTTGCCCTGACACGATGGATAACAGGATGATATTGCGTGTTGCCCCAACTGGGATCAATGTAGAGTCTCAAAACTAAAGTATGTAACTGAAACTGTGTCAGTTTCAGTTTCTGCGAATGCACTGTTAATAATAAAAAAATAAACTGAAGCCTTTTTTGCCAGCTAATTCAACGTTCACCTTTTAGCCAGTTATTTTAATTGTAATTTTACAATAAGTTTACCATGGAGTTCAGTGTAAACCATGGTTAAATGCGCACAGCACTCCATTTACAGTTAAAATGACTAGGAGATAGTCCGTTAATTTAATGGTTAAATTCAGTCAGTTTATAAAATGTGTAGGAAAATGGCATTTACCTTTATTATGATGCCAAGATTATTCAAATGGACCAAGTAGTCGCAGAGAAATACTTATTTCATCTTGGGCTTGCCATTTTCAAAAAAGAGGCTCAGTGCTTTAGGGGTTAAATGTCTGACAGTCTGTTTATTAGTTTCATTTACAAAATTGAAATGGTTGTTTAATGGGCTGAAAACAGTTCTCTTTAGCTGAGTAGGACTCACATGAATCATTGAAATGGATAGAACTGGCTCTATAAACAGACCAAAATCACTCCTATGGCACTGCAGTTAATCCGTTTTTTTCTCTTTCTTTTTTTAGTGTCTTTATGGTTGCTATGTCCATTCCTCCATTGTCCCAACATTCCACAGGAGGTGCTACTGGCTGTTGCAGGTGCGTACTGACGTTATCATCTCACCTTTCCATTTTATGCTCAGGAACATGCAAGTAATACTGAAATCTGAAGTGTCTTTCTAACCAAAACTGTAGCAATAACTAGATCAGGCAAAACATTTTTTTTGGGGGGGGGGACGTGTTCTTGCTTCTGCTTTATAAGTTTAAAAGGGTGAATTTCGAGTTGCATAGGTAGGTGAGGATGTGTATGTGATTGCAGGTATGTTTATTAAATCCCTGGACGAGTCTGGGATACTATGGGTTAGTGATTATTACATTGCATCCGCTGTCGCGTTCGTAAAGATTTCTTGTGCGTGCACTACAGGTGTTTGTTGTTTCTGGATTCATTTCATATTTGGCATGGACCTTCTGTGTGGTAAGGTCACAAAGCCTATTGATTTTGGGAGTTATGGCTGTTACGACCCCTTTCGCATTTCCATGAGGTGATGATCTTTGCTGTAGGTATGACTGTCTTGAAAGAATTCTGCATCATTCCCAATTGATAGTTTCCTTTTCCGGGTGTGGCGCCTTATTAAGGTCACCGCTTGCAATTCCCAGCTGGAGATTAGCTCTTTGACCTTGTATTTAGCATCTGTGGTCTGTGAGTATTCTGTTGCCTTTGGTGTTGGACCGGTTTGCCTTTGACTTATGATTCTCGCCTTCCCCTTTTTTCTTGGTTTGTCTTGATTTTTGCGGTTGACTCCTGGCTTGTCGCATTTCAGCTTGGATTCTTGCCTTTGCCCTTCAATGTGGTTGTTCACTGAATTTGCGGCGTTTGACCTTGGTTTGCGAAGCTGACTACCTCTCTCGTCTTACCCCTCTGCACGCTGTTTGGTTACTCTGGTTAGCTCGAGTGTTCCCTGTTGGATCTCTGAATCCTTCCACTGGGAGCTTCTTTGTTATTTTGCTTTGTTATTTTTGAAGGCGACACTGGGTGGAAACTTGTTTCCGTTGAGGGTAAACTGTTCACTCTCTCAGCCTTTCACTCTTGCACTGAGCGTATGGGAGTTAAGTGTTTAAAAGCCACCCACTGTGCCTGGCTAACTTTTGAAGACTAGCTGGAGTATTATTTTAGCTTAGTTTAGCCAGTATAGGGTCTATAGCCTCTGTTCAGCGTACAGTTTTGTGTCTATCGCAGTTTTTCTTGCCCATTCTTCCCTTATTAGTCTACTTGTTGCCGCCTGACCCAGACCGGGTCGTAACATTGTTTAGGGCTTCCAGCGATACACATCGACCTGCGGACAAGTAATGGTCTAGTTAAAACGGTGATTCAATTTGAATGTCTAAAGTTGTTAATAGTTTGAATGATATCTGAAAGTTGAACTGTATGTATAATGAGATGAGTCAGCTGAATATGTTTGAAGAGGAATGGGCTTTCTAGCTCTAAAAGTGGCTGAAAAGCACTTATTTAATTGGACCAAAAGAAGTATCCCCAAACTCCCTGCAAACAAAAGGTCACTGCTGAAAAACTATGAATCCGATTGCTAGGTTAGAGAGAGGAGAAAAATCTTCACATTTTAATAGTAAAGATGATTGAGTTTGTTTGAATTTTGTGGGTCTAAACCGGGAAAAAAACAAAACAAAACAACAGCTAATTTTTTTTTGGATGGGTATATTTTGAGTTTTCTCCTGGCAATTCGGAGGTATTGTCAACAAAATGTCCCTACCGTGACAGACACTAAAATGATCCCCAATTGGAAATGGAAGGGAAAATGGAGCTTTTTCCTCCCAAATATAGTTGTGCACTATTATACCCATAAATTCTAAAAAAATGCTTTTTGACCCCTTTGCGCAGAAGCCAAATCTGGCTATTTATGTGTTACCTTATTTAAGGCTGAATAATTCAAGATTGCAGTTTCACAGAGAGGAAGGGTATGGCTCAACGGAGTCAAGACACTTGTAGCATCTAGAATTCAGTCTTATTTCAGTTTATTTTCATGATTTTGGTAAAGAAAAGGGGCTGCAAACATAAAAAATCTTCATAACTAGCATTGAAATTGAAAAAATACAACGCCTCTTCTGAAATAGTTGGAATGAAGTGTAAATTGTGAATAAAATCAAAATGCAATGACTTTCAGATCACATGAGCCAATATGTTATTTACAATAGAACATGGAAAACATTTCAAATGTTGAAACTGAGACATTTTACATTTTTATCCACAAAATGAGCTTATTTCAAATTTTCTGGCTGCAATATATCTCAGAAAAGTTGGGACACAGCAAAAAGGGGCTGAAAAAGCCATTAATATATCAGAGAATCACGTAAAAGAACATTTAGCTAGTAATTGCATTAACTGGCATCAGGTGTGTAACATGATTGGCTAGAAAAGGGATGTCTTAGAGAGGCTGTGTCTCAGAAGTAAAGATGGCCAGAGGCTCTCCAACCTGTGAAGGCTTGCGTAAAAGAAATTGTGGAATACTTAAAAAACAATGTTCGTCAACCTCAAATTGCAAAGGCTTTGAAGGTCTCATCATCGACAGTGCATAACCTCATCAAAAGATTCAAAGACAGTGGAAAAATCTCTATGCGCAAGGGACAAGGCCGACGGCCTTTACTGGATGCCCGTGATCTTCGGGCTCTCAGATGCCACTGCATCACTCACCGGCATGATTAGATCATTGACATTACTAAATGGGCCCAGGAATACTTCAAGAAACCACTGTCTGTAAACGCAGTCCTCCATGCTATCCACAGATGCCACCTAAAACTCTATCATGCTAGAAGGAAGCCATTGTTCAGCATGATCCAGAAGCGCCGCCGTGTTCTGTGGGCCAAGGCTCATTTAAAAATGGACTGTGGCAAAGTGTCCTGTGGTCAGACAAGTCCAAATTTTAGATTCTTGTTGGAAATCATAGGTAAACAGGAGAAACCACCCCTCCTGTTATCAGCACTCAGTTCAAAAGCCAACATCTCTGATGGCTTGGGGATGCATTAGTGCATATAGTGTGGGACACTTGCATGTTTAAAAAGCACCATGAATGCTGAAAGGTACATAAAGGTTTTATAGCAACATATGCTCCCCTCCAGACGACATCTATTCCAGGGAAGGCCTTGTGTATTTCAGCAGGACAATGCAAATCCACATACTGCCGCTACTACAACAGCAGGCTTCGTGGTCGAAGACTCCGTGTGCTGAACTGGCCTGCCTTCAGTCCTGATCTTTCACCGATTGAGAACATTTGGCACATAATTACACGAAAAATCCGTCAAAGGAGACCCAAAACTCTCCAGCACCTGGAAGCCTGTATTAGACAAGAGTGGGATCAAATTCCAATGGCTAAACTCAAGAAGCATGTCTCCTCAATGCCCAGTTGCTTCCACTGTGTGTTAAAAAGAAGAGGGGATGCTACACCATGATAAACAGGCCCCTGTCCCAACTGTTTTGAGACATGTAGCAGCCATCAAATTTGAAATGAGTTCATTTTATGGATAAAATTGTAAAATTTCTCAGCTTGGGCATTTGCTTTGTTATCTCTGTCATTTGAAAGTCATTGCGTTTTGATTTTATTCACAAACACTATGTACCAGTTATTTCGGAATTGGGGTTGTATAATACTGAGAATAGAATAATGGCCGGGGGTTAAAGCTATACATTTCTGGGATCATTAAGTCCTTGACCTCAAGAATAATTAATCTGAGCTTTAAATTCCAAATTACCAACTTTCTAGGAGTCAAATAAGACCGCTTTCTTTATTAATTTGTTATTATGAAATAAACTTAAAATTGGTGATAGTTTGCCCGTGACCATGCATTGTTGGTTTTTGTCCTGCTCCAGAATCCGGATATTGTGCTGGTGCACTACCTGAACGTGCCATCCCTGGAGGATTGTGGGAAGGCGTGTGGGCCGCTGCTGTGTGCGGTGGCTGACCGGCGGGACAGTCTGCGCTGGACCCGGGAGGAGCTGCTCTCTCAGCTCAAACCCATGTGTAAGTGTCTGATCACTGTTTTAAAATGCAGTATTACAAATTAATTAATGCAATTTTGAACGCAGTTTCATGTATTTTGAATTGGTCATACGTTCACTTTCTATTATTTGTGTAATACTCAAGTTGCATACATGCCAGCATGAGATTTTCATTGAGAGTAGGCAGTGAATGAGATGGGGGGCCTTAACCTCTCAAAGCCAATGGAACTATAAATGGGTCCGTAAAATTCAGCTACCGTATTCAAATCTGTGGAACTGTGGGCCTATTTTAAATTCTGGTGAAGATACCAAGGTTTCCTATGATCTTAAATATATTCTGCTGAATTACTGGAAAATTTGTATGAAATGATGAACAAGATCTAGATATTCTCCATTTGATGTAATGCTGATGCCTTAAAAACATAGCACGCTGGGTTTGAACATGTCCCTCAATATGTGTGATGTTGCCTCAGTTAAGCTCTGCTTCCGGCAGAGACAGAATATGTTTGTGACATTGTCCTATGATATGAAAAAAAAATGCTTTTTCTATCTTTGAACTTACATGAGGGAAAACTGAAGGGAAAAATTAAGGAGTTCATCCATGTAATTAATAAAATGCATGTATGTATTTGTATGTGCAGTTCACAGCATCAAATGGTCCTGCAGCAACAGTAATGGCTCCTCAGAGTTCTCCATTGAGCAGCTGGTGCAGCACATCCTGGATTCGCAGCAGACCAAACCCCAGCCGCGCACACACGCCTGCCTCTGCAGCAGCACCCTGGGTAAGGGGGGGGCGGGGCTGACGCAGGTTACTGTTGAAGTGAGAACGGGCTGGGAAAGGATGGGGTAGATGAAGGGAGGGAAAGAGCCTGTGGCAGTGGGTTGGAATGAGAGGGGTAGAGCGTGAACTAGAAACTCAGGGAGAGAAGTGGGACCATCTGTGTGTCGATATCTTCTAAATATTATGTTTTTCGTACAGATTGAGATTGCTCAATTAGAATCACTTGAACAAGAACAAGAGAGAAAACAAAATTTGTAATTTTACAATTTTATTGAATGCTTTTATCTAAACTGGCATACATTAAGTGCTTTGGACGAAGTCATTGAAGCAGCTACATACAGTCCTGTGGAAAAGTATTTGCCTCCTTTTTTTTTCCTCTATTTTTGCACATTCTCACCTGTATGTTTCAGATCATCAAGCTAATTATAGTATTGGACAAAGATGACCAAAGTTAACAAAAAATACAATTTTTAAATGATTATTCCATTTATTGAGGGAAAAAATCCTATCCAACCCTACCTGGCCCTATGTGGGGAAAAGGTACCTTCTCCCAATACTAAATCAAGCAATGAAACCAAAACCAATTTAATTGTTAATGTGGTACAGTTTTACTAAACACATCCAGGCATGATTACTGCCAGCCCTTTTTAATCTTAACATCACTTGAATAGAACCTGCCTGGCAATGTGAAGTAGGGTAGAAGTAACGGATGATGCTACATTCTAAGAAATTCAAGAACCAATGAGAAGTTTCAAAAGAGTGAGAAAGAGATATCTAAGGCTCTGGCACTTCAGCAAACCACAGTGAAATCCATTATCTACAGATTGAGAAAAGGGTAGGCCTGCCGCTCTTCCCTGGAGTGGCTAACCTAACTAAATCATCCTAAGAGCGCATCAACAACTCATCTAGGAGGTCATGGACTAACATATGAATACTGCAGCCCTCACTCGCCTCAGTTCAAGTCCGTGTTTACCATTACATCATAAGAAAGACTGGGCGAAAATGGAATATATTGGAGAGACGCAAGACAAAAACCACTGCTGACCAAAAAGAACACCAAAGCTGATCTCACATTTGCCAAAAAACATCTTGATGACCCCCCAAGACTTTTGCGATATATTTTGTTGAATTGAGAGTCAAAAAATAAAAATTTTGGAACATATAGGTTTTTACATCGTAAGGCGTAAAGCTAACATGGCATTCTGCATTAAGAACATTATTCCAATGGTCAAACACGGTGGTGGTCGTGTGATGGTCTGGCGCAGTTTGGTTGAAGGAGAATGTGCCAACCTGTGCGGTTGGGTTATGCATTTGTGCCGTGATGCAAAGCACACAAGCCAGCCCACCTCTGAATGGCTCAAAAGAAAAAAGACTGAGGATTTGGAGTGGCCTAGGCAATGCCCTGACTTGAATCTGATTGAGATGCAGTGGCATGAGCTGAAATAGGCAGCTCATGCTCTGAAAACCCTCCCATTTGGCTAAATTTAAAACAATTCTACAAAGAAGGGTGAACCAAAAATTCCTCCTCAGTGATGTAAAACAGTAATTGCCAATCACAGTTGTGGCTGCTAAGATTGGCATAACCTGTTATTAAATTTAACGCGGCAGTTATTTTTGATGGAGGTGATGCTGAATTTGGCTGGCTTGGTTATACATCAGCCGTGCACAGATGACTTGTTGTAGTGCTACCTGTCTGGAAGCAAAACGACGACCTCCGCATCGCTGTTCATCCCCTTACGCTGCCGCTGCTGACGCCATCTCAGAAATGCCCTCGTCTGAACTCTCTTTTTGTTTGACCTTTGTTGTCTCTCTCCTCTCCTCCATGGTTTTGCTCTTTTTTCTGTGTTTTTCTGGTATGCGGATAACCCTTGTTTATACAGAGTCGTTCTGATTGGCTTTTTATGTGCTGGCCAACCCTGATTGGTTGTTGGATTCAGACCAGGTCCAGTTTTTCAAATACCTGATGTTAAGGATTGTGTGCTCACTGACACAATTTGGGAACCCTTTAATTAGATATTATAGTAACATACAATGGTGAAAACGGGTTCTTTCAATGAAAGTTTTAATACCTTCTTCAGCTTTAAGTGATTGACCCCCAATGATATCAATCCTTACCTTTTTGTCCAGTGTTTTTGGTAAGGAGGAGAATTTTCTGCTGTGTCTGTAGACTGACCGCTTTCCTTTCCGCCTCACCAGCCTCCGCAGGAGCTAACATTCCGCACCGCTGCAACAGCACCAAACACCGAATCATCTCCCCCAAACTGCCCACTCGGCTCTCGCCCTACCCAGCCCTGACAGAGGTCCAGAACCTGGCTGCGGGCGAGGGAAGCGGTAGTGGGAGCGGGCAGGAGGGGGGGCAAAGCGAGACCCCTGGAGGGGCAGGAGGTGGTGGTGGAGGTGGAGGCCTTGGAGGGGAGAGGAAAGGCCCCGGCCCCGGCCCCGGCCCCCTCTCACAGGCCCCGCGCCCTGGGCCTGTGGTGACAAAACTGGCGATTCGCAGCCCGGCGGTTTCCCAGGACAGTGTGGGGGTGACGGGGGTCTCCTCCCCCTGCTCTGCCTCCTCCTCATCCTCGTCCAGCCCACCCCAGCCCCATCGTGCCGCACCCCTCACGCTGAGTAACGGGGGCTCCGCCGCCTGCAACGGTTTCTACAGCGACCGGCGCGGCCTAGCGACAGTCTCGCTCCCTCAGAATGCCGTCATCGTCATGACGACGGCGATCGGCCCAGGCGCCGAAGACTCGAAGAGTGAGCTTGGCTACGGTGGCAGCGGCGTTGCCCCCTCCCACCTCTCGCTCACTCACTCGGGGCGCTTGGTGCTCTCCCCCATCCCGCCCAAGCCCGAAGCCCCCTCGCCCCCTGCGGTGGGGTCCCGCGTCACTCTGGCTGCCTCCACTCCGCAGAACACCATTACAGCCACAATCCCACCTGCCAGCAGCGCCCCTGCTGCCCACTCCATCTCCCCAACCCCAGGCGTGGCCACCCTAAGCCTCACCCTGCTCTCCAGCCCAGTCATCGGGGGCCTACTGCTGACGGACCGGCTCATCCCCGGGGCTGACCCTCCCGCATCCCTCCTGCTCCCACCTCGCTCCTCCCCCTCGTCCACATGCCCCTCGCCCTCTCTTTTACCAGCCCTACCCCCTTCAGCCACGTCCCCATCCCTGGCCCCGCCCTGTTTATCCCCACCCTCTCCCTCCGTCACCGTGCCCACTGCCCCACCCGCGTTTGACCCCGACTCCTTCCTCAACAGTCCCAAGCAGGGTCAGACATACGGGGGTCCGTCACACCCAGAGTCCCTCTCCCTGTCCCTCGCCCTGCCCGCTTCCAACTCCTCTCACGGCCTCTCCTCTCCCTCCCCGCCTTCCTCCTCCTCCCCCCAGGCCCCCTCTCTCACTCTGTCACTCTCCCCCACCTCTCCACCCGCCTCCTCCCCCTCCCCTCCGTCATCCCTGTCCTCTCTGTCTGCTGAAACGGAACGAGGGAGGAACGAAGAGAGGGAGGCGCACTCCCTGGCTCTGCCCGCCACTTCCACGCCTTCCTCTGGCCCTCTGTCGCCCTCGCTCTCCTTCTCTCCCTCCCACTCCAGCACCCCCCTCATGCCCCTCTGTCTGGAGTCCTCGCTGGGCCTGGACAGCCTGGGCGTCCTGGGGGCTGATGCCCCGGACCAGGAGCCTGAGAGGGTGTCCCCGTGCCCGGAAAGCGAGGACAGGAAACACAGCCCCAAACCGTCACTCCACGAGCCCCAGCCGCCGCTGTTGACACAAATGGTCACACCCCAGCTCCACAGCACCGCCGTCTCCTGCGCTAACGGGCCGCAGGAGCCCCAGACTCGCTCGACTGCCCAACCGGGGCACCAGGCAGAGTGTGAGCCGCCGCAGCACCTGCTTGTCCTCCAGAACAAGCTGCAGCCCTGTCCCGACACTACAGGCCCCCAGCAGCAACTGGTCCTGGTTCCGCCCAGTGCTCCGGGGCAAGGCCAGGAGACGGACTGCCAGCAGCAGCTGTTGTTCCTCCACCGGCAGCTCCAGCACCGCGGGCAGCAGCTCGTCCTCTTGCAGCCCGAGCCGCCGCAGCTACAGGCCCTGCAGCCCAACGGCAAGCTTCTGCTCATGGAAGGCAAGCCCAATAGCGTGGCAGCGCAGCCCGCATCACCGGAGGCTAGTTTACGAGTGAAAGAGGAGCAGTCGTCGCCCTTCTCGCCGTCCTCTTCCCCTTCCTCCTCCTCCTCCTCCTCTTCCTCCTCCTCCTCGGGCTTTGAGTGCTATGAGGCAGAGGAGACACCCATGGACACTAACAGCGGTGGGGAGGGTGGTGAGATGTGCAGGGAGGACCCGGACCTGTCTGTCATGATGCAGAAGAGTGGGGGCGGGTTGGAGGAGGAGGGGCCTGGCAGCTCCGCCCTGGAGATCTCCTTCGACAGCCAGTTCCCTGACCTGATCTCCGAGTTCATCACCGAGGATGAGCAGCAAGGCTCCACGCCAGCCCCACCGCAGCCAGCACCTCAGCCCCTGTTCCCCACTGGGGTGCGTTACGTCGTCCCCCCCCAGCCCTCCCCCGCATCCTCCTTCCTGCCCTTCCCCACCCTCACCCCTTCCTGCCCTCCAGCTGGGCCGGGGGACCAGGTGCGGCGTCTGGCCACCATCACGGACTTCTCCCCCGAATGGTCCTACCCAGAGGTGAGCGGAGTCCAAGGACAGTAGTATAGCTTTAGCCTCTAGAATGTGAAGTTGGTGCTTATCTGGACAGTTCACCCAATGTTGAAATAAATATTTAGTTCCCCCATCTTGTAGAATTAGAAGTAGAATTTGTTTCTCTCTTATTGTTTCACTGAGCTGTGAGAGTTTTCTGAGTCTTTGCTGCAGCTGGGAACTTGTATTGATTGACTACCGTGGTGCAACTGGTTTAGGGATAAATGTGGTTACCTTGGTGGTGAACTGCTGGGTATTGGATCTTTCTGACCTGTCAATCACATATAGCAAAACAACCAATCAGATTGCCTCATCTTACGAAGGTCCAGCCTACCCCGATAGCCTCAATGCAATCTTTAGCTGTTTGTAATAGAGCAGGTGTCAGACTTTTTCCAAAAATAGTTCTTAGATGTGCTTGGGTAACGTGTAATACTGATGAAAGGTACCCTGCCTGGCTACGGGGAGCTTAATTAATCCGTCATCCTAAGCCAAAAACGCTGTTGCAACTCAAGGTAAATGGGATCAACAATCACTGGACTTCTGCATGCTACACACCAGTAGTTATTCTGCCACCCTGCACTGGCATTTGCAACACTAAAACGTTCAGCCAGATGGTGAAGGATTTTGTAATGGCATGAAGCAATTTGCTTAGAAACTTTAACTTGGGGAAAGCTAGCCAGCTGACCCAGAATGTCAGTCCCTTCGCCGAAATGCGTAAAGTCAGCTTGTCATATAACAGACATTAGATTAATAACTTGGTTATGTCTAATGTAGCTAGTGTAAGGGCTAGCTGCATTGCGATAAATGAATAATTACATAGTCTGGCTAGCGAGTTGCCTGACTCATGGCTGACTGGCGTTAGACAGCATACTGGATCCAGTGTTATTTTTAGCTCCGTTATGGCAACAAATGTATGAAAACCACTAACCCTGTTTTACACGTGCAGTATGATTCCTCTGTTTTGCCTTGATTGATCTAAATGTGCAGTTTATTGGGCTTATCTGCACTGATCACCAGCACTTTGCGGTTACTCTTGTATCTCCATCTGTTCCATTAAAAAATTTATGTCATGGGTATATCCTTGCATTAAATAGTTAAGACTTCTCTGGAAGACTTTGCCAAACAAGTTGGACGTTTTGGGTACGAAATAAACCGTATTATTTTCGTGAATAAGCGCACAAAGAGTTCTGCTTAAACTTTTGCTGTGCTGTGGCAACTGAGCCTCATGGATTTGGGCCTTAGCAACGGTAACTAAGCGGGGCAGAGCTGGTCGGAAAGGTCTGCTAGGTGGTAATGTTACGTAACTTCTGTTATTAGCTTGCTTTACAGTTCTGCATGTAAGCTAATTTGCAGGCGACCTGAAAACTTGCTGTTGATGCAGTATTTTACAGTGCTACAACTTGGAGCTTTACAGCAAAATCATAATTTACTGTTCTCTGCCTGAGGTCTATTTGGCTTATAATCTTGAACCCTCGTTAGATAATCCTACCATCCCGTATGAATGATGGTATTGTAAGTTCCAGTGAGCATTTTCTCCTTAAACAAAGCGGTTTGGCCTATATCTGAGGTCAGAGAGAGGTCTGTCCTGGGTGTAGTTGTGGCTCTTTTTGCCTGTGGGGGTTTGTTAATTGGCTGCTGCCGGGATGATTCAGTATAGGAAATCGATATAAATGAATTTTTGTGTTTTTGGTTTAGCTAGCTTTTTGTTGCACAATTTCATCATGCTTTTAGGTGGGTCAGAGCACCCTGAACCCCCTGATGTTGTGCTGGCAGCTGTAGTACCATTTCTCTATCACCACCAATCTAGAGCTAGTTTCCCAAGAATAATGATGTGTATGGTGTGAAGGGAGCTACTGTTGTTGTTTGCCATACTTCTAACTGCCTTAATGTAATGAATGGCTGTATTCCTGAGGGAAATATGAGTCTGGTTGGTCCTTAATACAAAGTCAAGTTATGTTTTGTCCGATATTGCTGTACCCAGATATCTATCAAGCATGATTTTTGTTCTGTAAGTAGATGTGGTTGAGGTTCTGTTATGAGCATGGAGGAGGATTTGTTTTAACACAGCGACAAAATAAGTAAATAAATCCTGCTTATTGCGCCTTTAACCCTGTTGTTACCTCCAGCAAAGGTCATCCCACACCAAATCAACAAATTTTTTGGGTGGTTCCACGCACCTCGGATTTCGATTATACTCGCACCAAATGTTTCCGAGGAACAAGTTTCAAATGTTAGCTTCATATTCTGAGTATGTTTTGAGATAATGCAATTAAGTAAGACAGGGTTGGGTCAAACTGACACGTAGCTGGCCAGAGCAAAATATTTTTTAAATTATTCTTGAATTATGTCCGTGAGTGTCGGCGGGGTTGGAGGTGTTGAAAGCTTATTGGGGAGGAATTATTTTTGATGGCAAACATGACAGCAAAGCAAGAAATTAAATCCTGCTTAATGTGCTTTTCAGAATGCTGTGTTATTTCAGTTTTTGAAGTTTTTATGCCAACATGTTTATTATTCATTCACATGTAGCTTGCTTCAGCAACACTTGTTTGGGCCCTTAAAGCGCCATACTGGCGTTAAATGGAAAAAAAACCAGTAAGTTGCATTTCAGACATTTTGTGAAATGTGGGGAAAACAAATCCAACCCCGTCAATAAGGCCATGTCTTACGCCATTGTACACAGTTCCAGTGTGAAATGATGCAGAAGCTAGTCAGTCCAAAGTAACGTCAAAATCATTTTCTCAAAATTGTGACTTTTTCCATTAAACACTAGCGTAGGTAAAACATGTTAAAACACTGCCAAGCAAGCAGAGGGCGCCGTGAGAAGATGGATGAACTGAAGATAAACATATTTATTGGCTTTTCACTTGAATTCACTTATTTAAATGTTGGAGTATTTTGAGACATGCATATCTCTCTGAAGGTTATATTCTCTGTTTTACTGCTGTGAATATGTGATGTCTGGGCTTGTGTGTATCGGTACAGGCAAGTGTGGATAATGTGTTTTGAAATGATTGGATGGACTTATTGTGGCATGTGTATATGATGTCACAGCTGCTCAGGAGGTCATGTGATTTGCTCATTGCTCCCTCAGGGTGGGGTGAAGGTGCTGATCACGGGACCCTGGACTGAAGCGATGGGACGGTATTCTTGTGTGTTTGATCAGAACACCGTTCCAGCCACACTGATCCAACCCGGAGTTCTGCGATGCTACTGCCCTGGTGAGTCTCCACACCCAAACTGAATCGTTTAGTTTAATATCAGTTCTGTATTGTTCCAAACGGACAGGCTACGCACCCATTTTAATTTAATGCTCCTCATCAACCAATGAAGCTTTATAGTCGATGACAGTCTGTGTATGAGAGGAACAGTTCAGTCTTCAATAATCATTATTGCCACAAGGGGGCGGGCCTGTCAAGCAATGATTCACATTCTGTTTGGCGCACAGTCTATTGTAGTTGCACTCCTCATTATTTTATGTGGAACATTTGCCCTCTCATCTATTTCTCTGTGTTTTTGCATAGCTCACATCTTTCCTGATTTTCTCTCCCAATTGCTCTCCCCTTTTCTCAGCTCATGAGGCGGGGCTGGTGGCCCTGCAGGTGTTGGAGGACTCGGGTGGGGTTTCGTCCTCTGTGCTGTTTGAGTATCGTGCGCGGAACGCTTCCTCGCTGCCCAGCTCGCAGTTGGACTGGCTGTCCTTGGATGGTGAGTGACTCATCACCCTTCCATCCCCTATTTGGCCCATTCAGTGCTGAGCTTCAGTCAGTGTCCACTGGGGGAAAACTAGTTAAGCCATCATCAGACATCAGTCTTGCCCACAGGATTAGGGGACAAGTCCAGTGAAGTCCGTGTATATTTGGATGATGACAAGGTTCGAGTTATTTCAACTGAACACCTCAGCAAATTGGAGTTAAAATGAAATGATGCCTATGAGCTTTCAGTGCAGAATTACTGCTTTAATCTGTGGGTACTCTGCTTCTTTGTTGGCATCCAATTCAAATCTGGTGAATTTTAGGAATTAGAGCACTTTTTATATGTGCGCCCCCCCCCCCCATAAGTAATGTACAGTAATTGGCTGCCCAGTTCTTCCATGGCCAAGTCTGTGTTGTGTTCAGATTATTTACACAGATGTGAGGTCTAGAGTTGTGCTCAAGTGTGGCCTTTTGGAATCTGATGCTATTAACATTATGAAGTCCAAAGATCTGTCACTAGCCGTCAAAGGAAGCCATCATTAGATTGAAAAATTAGAACAAACAATGGGAGATGACTAAAACATGAAGTATGGCCAAATCAACTAACTGAAACATTCTTAAAAAGAAAAAATGCACTGGTGAGGTCAGGAACTCCGAAAAGCTCTTAAACCCACCAATAACAACTGTGGTAGATGACAGAAGGATAATTTTACTATTTATTGAAGAAACACTCGCTTAAAATAGTTGGCCAGATCAGGAATGCCCTGCAGATTCCTGTCAAAGTCAACAAAGAAAAGAAGAGGGTTTTACAGGATATGAGCCACGAGTAAGACTCCAAATTAGAATTCCAGATTTTTGTCGGTCAAGATATGTCTAAATAAGCCTGAACATATCTGGAAATATGTCCTTTGGACAGATGAGAAAAACTGAATACCTTATGAGCCAAAGTAAATCGCCTCTTCCGTGAAGCATGGTGGTTTGGGGAGGTAGTGTTGCTTCATGGGCATGTATGGCTGCCAGTTGAGCCAGTTATATTTTTAACTCATCTGGAAAGAAAGGTCCGATGGGCTCATGTCATGACCTGCTTGTCCATCGTTCGTTGTTCATTTGTCGTCTTTAAGCATCATCTTCTCCAAAACCATCCGGCGCGTCAACTTAAAACTGGGGGGTACCTGTTCCTATCCATGAGCACCCCAAACTTTGTTCAGGCATTCTGAACGGATTTCAAGTCGGGCCGCTAGGCAGGCGCCTTGAAAATGGCCATTTCTGCTCTATCTAAGGCAGTTCTGCGCCAGTCAGGCTGAAATTTGGAATATAGGCGCTAAGTAACGAGACTCATAACCTGTAGTGTGCAGAACATTTTTGCCTTGATTTGACCTTTGTCATTGTGCCACGACAATGAGTAGTTCTATCGTCTATAAACATCATCATCTCCAAAACCATCTTGCCGATGAAGCAGAAGCTTGGCGTAGATATTCCTTTTCCTGCATTCCCTTCAGCTCTGATTCAGCCCTCTGCCTCAAAATGGTTTGGAAGGCACTTTGAGCGCAGATGGACAGCCACCCAGCATAAGCTGTGAAAGAACCCTTGGCTTTTTTACGACTCAAGAAGTGTAATGTAGTACAGCCCCTCTCCGAAAATGTTTGGGACAGTATGGAAAATGCACATTGACACAGGGAGCAGTGATTTCTGAATTTACTTCGACTTGTATTTCATTGCTGGCTGTCTGAACACAAAATATTTAATGTTTTGTCTGGTCAGGTTAATTTTCTTTGTAAGTATACATTCGTGCCTGCAACCTATTCCAAGAAAAGTTGGGGGACAAGGTAATTCAGGACTTGAGAAAAATATGTGTGTTGTGATTGTGGAAAGAATTTGAATAAAGATGTGATTTGAATCAGCTGATGTTAGCAGGTAATTGTTAACGTGATTTTGTACCAGTGCAGGCTCCAGGTAAATGAGTATTTTTTTTTGGAAAAAATGAACACCATGTGCTCCTGAGTAAAGTTGAACATAGCGATCTACAATGGTACCAGCAACAAGTCCAAGCACCATGCCATGCGCCGTCATCGTATAGGGTTATGTCAGTGCCCTTGGCAAGGGTAACTTGCGCTCCTGTGAATGCCTCCTTTATTCTGAAAAGTACACTGAAGGAAGACATCCAGTGTTTGGTAGCTTTGCAACCGAGTATGTGGCAATGGCAATGCAATTTATAAATGTGCTCATTTGTCCCATTGCTTTTGAGTCCCTCAGTTGAGTTCTATATAAAAATGGTTATAGTCCCTGCAGTTTTTCCGGATCCCACAGTATTTTTGCTAAAACCCTTAAGGGGTCTTCAGGGTAGAGTGTAGAAATAACCATAATAATGTAAAACCTAAAAAATAAACATACTCAACATCATTTTAACCTCATAAAATGTAGTATTTTGATTAAAAATTTACATGCTTGCCATGGAAACGGCACTTTTAATGACAAAATATGAAAATAGTCTGTGCCACTGATATTATTTTATAACCCATGGCCAGATTTTACTCAAATTAGTCTCATATGAAAGGTTTAAGATTGTTCTATGAAATGACATTTTTTTTTGTTTGGAACATTTATGAATATTTCATGAGCTCGGTTATGTAACTGTAACAGAACTCTCTATCATCAAATTGTTTAATTTTCTAATTTAACCCTCTAGGGATGCACCCATCTAGAAAATCCTATAACATTTAATGGATCTTCAACAGATACAACTTCAATCCAAATTTCAAGTCAATCAGATGAATATTAATGATTTTATGAATGCCACAATCTGTCAAAATTGAAGTCACAAGTAACAATTCAGGCAGAGGAAAAACATTCTTGGTATTTACTGGCATCTCACTGCATTCCTTTATTTATTTTATTTATTTTATGTGAAAATCAAAAATAATGACATTTTTACCATGAAGACCCCTTAAACCTGAAAGTTTGTATCTAAAGCACAACTTCATTTATAACTTAATTTTTTTTCCATTTCAAATCACTTCAGTGTTGCTCAGAGCCAAAACTTTGAAAATTGTGTCATTGACCTAATACTTATGGACCATACTACAGCCTCTACCTGGTTACAGCAGCTGCCAGTCTGCCTGTCTATTTCAGTGGGCACCCCATGGTATTAAATCTATGCTGTTTGTCAACATGATAATAAATAATTGTTTAGTTTTGTCATTGGTAACTGAAAAGAACATGGTGCAGTCATCCTTTTTCTCCGGCTGAAATATTTTATGCTCGCTTCCTTGCAAGTTTTGATTCATTCGTTTTTTTGCTAAGATGTACAACCCTGAAAATCTGTCAGAAAGGTGGCTGGTTATAGCTGTTGTGGGACAGATGGAATCTCTGAGCAGAAGAGATTACGTGAGCATCATTGATGGGCATGTGCACCCCGTAGTGCCATGAGGAAAATGCGTATCACAGAGCACATGATCTAAAGGTAGTTCCACAAATATGACCATTTCTTCAATTTACATTAATGGCCTGCAAAGATCGAGATCTCAATCCATAGCGTAATCGGGTGACGATTGGTTTGTAAAATCATATGTGTGTGTTGTATTTATGGAAACATTTTGATGCTGTTGTATTGCGGTATGGACCAAAACCAATGAGGAATGTCTCCAATATGTGCTTTGAAGATTTAGGCATCCAGTATTAGACTGGTGTGCCCAGTGGCGGAGCTCGTGGGGGGCGAAGTCACTGGCTAGTTCTCAATCATTTTCCTTTATTGACGCATTTTCAAATTATCGTAATTGGCAACTGAAGATACAGTTTCTCTCCATATGCAATCTAACAGCGATGAAATCATGGGCTAAATTCAGTGCAGAAAAATAATTTACTTATTAATTGGCCAATGCTTTGCTTTCCAATGAAACGCGGACTTTCACTCTTGGTATTTCGTGGATTGATTAAAAAAAAAAAAAGTCGACAGGTAGGCTATGCAATTTTGAATAACGTTGATATAAATGCAGCAAGTATGCGTCCAGATGAATGATTGTCGTCTTCACTAATCGGGGAGAACAAGCAGCACCTGCTCTCGGAGTGAACCTTCTGTTAATCATGAAGATGACTGAGAATAGGTCAGGATTTATATTTGTTTTAAACGGATGTTTTGTGCAACCCAATTCTCTGCTCTGGTTCCGCCACTGTGCTGAATTTAACCCAAGATTTAATTGCTGTTAGATCGCACATGGAGAGAAACTGTGTCTTCAGTTGCCAATTACAATAAGTGGAAACGACGTCAATAAAGGAAAATGATTGAGAACTAGCCAGGACTAACAGGAACGTGTCTTCGCCCTCCCACACTAGCTCTGCCATTGGGTGCGCCTGTACCTGGAGTGCATTGCTTGAAAGAGTGACCTCAGGCAGGACTGTACACAGCTTTGTAGGGGACTTCTGCCATCACTCAGCACTGCCCTACCAGCCTTTGGGCAATGTTAAAAATCGTCTGTGTATCTTTAAGGCAGTGCGTGCCTGCGTGCGTGTGTGTGCGCGGGTGTTCGGCACTGCTCTGAATGACCCACTTGTATTAAGCTCAGTTGTTGCCCTCTTGTCGCCCCGATTAAAGTGGCTGAATTAGATCTTATTATCACATCAGCTTCAGATTACCTGACTGCTGCTGCCACAGGAAGGATTACATACACACTCTCAAAATCACTCTGGCGTGCTGACATTTGCTGCTTCAATCACCACACACACTGTCCTGCAAACAGACACCTCATCAGTGTGGGTATATGTATGTACACACATGGACACGAACATGTACAAACACACGGGCATGCACGAAAAAGTACCCCTCTCGTAGCCACATCAGCCAATTAACCCTTTCATGCATGGAGGTCACTGCAGTGTACAGCTGTTTTAAAAGTGTTTTTTCTCCTATATATGTCTGCAATTTTGGGCACTGCTGCATATTAGTAAAAAAAATTCCTGACTGAGTTTATCATAATTCATGCATGAGAGGGTTAAACAAATTCAATTGATAATTGGGTTAAATTTCACTACACACACCCAGGCAGGAATACTGCCAGCCCTGTTAAATCAGAACATCACTGAAACAGAATCTGTCTGGCAGTGAGAAGTGGGTCAAAATCAGCATCACTATCAACAGAAATTCAATAACTGGAGAGAAAGAAAGTCGATGACATCTACCAGACTGGAAAGGGTTACAAAGCCATTTCTAAAGGCTCTTGGATTCCAGCATATCATTGTGGGAGCCATTATCTACGAATAGTGAAAACTTGGAACATTGCATCCATGGGAGAGCTACAAGGTGAAAACCACGGCTGACTGAAAAGAACACAACGCCTCATCTTACATTTTCCTAAGCACAGCTTGATGAGCGCTAGGACTTTTGGGATAATATTCTGTGGACTGATGATTCAAAAGCAGAGCATTTAAAAAGATTTGGATTGCATTACATCTGCCATAAAGCTACCTCTGCATTCCACAATACGAACATCATACCATCAGTCAAACACAGTGGTGGTGGTGTGACAGTCGAGGCCCGCCTGGCGGCTTCTCGAACTGGGCGTCTTGCCATAATTGATGAAACCATGAATTCTGCTCTTTGCTGGAAAATCCAGACATGGCCAGCAGTTTGTAACCTAAAGCTCAAGCGCTCTTGGGTTATACAGCAGGACAATGATCTGAAGCACACAATGAAGTCCACCTTTGGATGGCTCAAAAGAAACAAAATGAAGTTTATGGACTGGCAGAGTCAAAGTCCAGAACTGAATCTGATTGAGATGCTGTGGCATGACCTTTAACGGGCGGTTCATGGCCAAAGGCCCTTCAATATGGCTGAATTAAAACAATTTTTCCAAGAAGAGTGGGCCAAAATTCCATAGTGATGTGAAAGGCTCGTTGCTATTCATCGCAAATGTTCAATTCCGCAAACGTTTGACAGCAACAACTACAAACAGTTACTAAGTGTTGAGGGGGCAATTATTTTTTTCTTATGGGTGATATAGACATTCAGTGACTCTTTTCAATAAATGAAATAATCATTCAAAAGCTGCCTTTTGCGTTCACTCATGTTGTCTTTGTCTTATATTAAAATTAGTTGGATGTTGTGAAACATTTAAATATGACAAATACGCAAAAACAGAACAAATCAGGAAGGGAGCAAATACTTTTTCACAGCACTTGATGTGGACACCTGTGTATCCTCATTCACTCACACTAATACTGGCTTGGATTTGCACTCATTCTCACTGGGACAGTGGTTTGATAGTCCTCCAACAACTCAACTGAATTGCACTGAATAATCCTGGAGAGACAAGTATGGTTTGAGCAGTGCAGCAATTTTGGCTTTAACCATAGCTGCAGCCACAGCTCTACCCTACCCTCCCTCACCCTGGCAGAGGGGCACGGGTGCAGATGGAGTTGAGCAGCGGGGGATTAGAGTGCCAGGGCCCTGTATGGAGCGTGTCGAAAGCTGGGGGATAAAGTGGGATTCCTGGGAGGAGAGTGGTGGGCAGGGGAGAGGGGGCAGTTATTTCAGGCTCCGCTTTTGTTTCCTGTCATCTCTCCAGCTTTTATTAACCCGCTCTCAGTCCCTCTTTCCCTTTGTTTCTCTTTTGCTTTTGCATTTTCAATTAAAATTCATCTTTGATTACTGCCATGCTACACTTTTGGGCACTTCAGTGTGGCTTCCCGGTTCAGCCAAATGAAGCATCTCCGGTTTTGCTTGTCTGAAGGATTTTGTTTTTGTGTGAACTTCGGGAAGTGAAACTACAGAATGAGCCAGTATTTTACCTAGCTCACCAAGTCCATCATATATAGTACAGCCTAACGGAAATGAATTGGCTCCCCTTCTGCCGAAGCACTGAATGAAAGGTGGGTTTACAACCTCCTTCACTGGTCAGTAGACTTGGGCCCTTTGTAGGGCTGACCCCATTTGGTTGACTGATCGATTGTTTGGTTTATAGGCTGTTAGTCGACCAGTATCTGTCTTGGTCGAGCAATCGCAAAATAATGCATATCGATAGAATAATCCATTGTCGATGCTGCGGGAATGGCACTGACAGTACTTCACTCTTAACTTGGCCTATATTCTCTTTACATGAGTTATATTATAGAACAGTTTAGGTAATATTAATGTGAATAACTCAGCAAAACTAATAAAAGCAACATTTTGCGCTAAATGTTGTTTGTTCTCAACAAGAAAATTTCAGAAGTTTTTTGTTTATTTATCTCTCCCCCCCCCTCTATTATTTTCTCTTGTTCTGAGCTTCCAAAAACGCTGTCAAGCTGTGCTGACGGCTGAATGGTCACTCAAGATTCTGAAGTGACTGGACAATGTCTGAGATTTTGATTTAATGGTCTGGACTTGGTGTGATTCTGGTCTTCCCTGTGGGTGCTGTTTCAGAGCAACAAAGCCATCTGATAAAATGTTTTGATGCACTTTGTGTCTTGGATTAACCCCAATGACTTACACGACACTTGGGATTAACTTCAGTTTTTACATTTCCTATACTCAGGTCAAAATGGAGTGTTCCTTAACTGTTTTTTTTGTTCAGTGTATAAATATATAACTAATATGTGCCAGACACCCATTCATGCCTACATTGAATCCCTCTTACATGCACACAAATTTGCCTATTAATTGTTGCCTAGATTTACCCTTCAGGCACGATAAGTGATTTAGATATATTTTAATTGCTTATTATCCCCCGCCAACACGAAGTGGGAGGGGGTTATAGGTTTGACCTCCGTCCGTTCGTGCGTGCGTGCGTCCGTCCGTCCGAGATAAAGGGGACAGCTTTACTCAGAAACTACTACAGATACAGTAACCAAATTTGGTGTGTAGCTTCAGACCATAAAGGCCTTGATGGAGTTCGACAATAAGAAGCGCACGATTGGCGGGGGATGTTGTTAACCTTGTCGACTTGTTTTGATTTACTCTTGGAACATAATGTTTAAGAAAAAATCTGGAGCATGACAGCGTTTCGGTTTAGTCGCAGACTATCAAAAAAAGTGGAATGACTTCGCAAGCAACGATTTGCTTGCCTCAGTTCAACTACAAACATGACCTGCCGCTTGAAAACGGTAAATCAGCCAGTTTACTTTATATTCTTTCCTCGCATCATTTGCTTTACTTGTAAAAATTTTACATTGAGCTGTTATACTGTATGTTAGCTGTTTATAAAGCATATATTGCGAGTTATTTATAGGTTATTGAATTTGAGACTGTATTTATCAGTGCATTCCCAATGCGTCATGCGCAGTCAAGCTGCAAATTCATGTTTAACGCATATTTGGAGCTGAAGCCCGTAGGGATCTTTATAAAAAAGTAAAAGAGATGATGCTAACTGATGTGCTTGTTGCAGAAGCCAGTCTGACTAGCCTCATCCAGTTGGGAAATTTTGAACCTACTAACTAAATAAAACTTTCTGCATGTTTAATTTATCTACATAACGTGATTTCTTCACGTAAAACTTCACTTCAAGGAGCATACAATCTATTTGAGATGCTACGCCTACGATACAGTGATATTTTTGCAAAAGGGATTTTAAATCTTGATGGGAACAACCAGATTTATGCAGTAAAACGCAGCATATGCTTTGGAATCTGTTATTATTCGGTCAAATGAAAGGATCAGCCTTTTCTGTGGTCTTACAGCAACTTCACGAGTGTAATGACGGAACCTGCGAGGACAGCATGAAGAGGAGGCTTGGGACAGAATTAAAAAAATTTCGACCAGTGGAATGATTGGGAAAAAATGGCAGACTGTTGGTCAACCAGGATTTGTTGTGGTTGAGGACGGCCCTTGTCCTTCGTGTTTGCAGTGGTGACGGCTGTTGGGCCGTCTAATTCCCGTCCAAACGTTGACCAAATGCACAATCCACTGATGTATGTGGAGAAGTGGAGAGATTGATAAATTCTACAAATGTTCTTGGGGTATCAGAAGGAGGGGGGGGTTTGATTTTTTTCCAAAGCAAAGTTTAACCCCTCAGCCTTGGTGATTGATGGGAGGGAGCTGTTTTCCACTGTCATCACCCTCTTTACCGCAGCCAGACACTGCTCTCTCACGCACAGTTTACACAGCTATCCTTCCTGGGAATTCTCACTGCTTTCTGTTACACCAGTAGCCGCATTTTCTCTAGTTTTTCAGACTCAAAGTATTGGAAAACTGCTGTGGGAATATTCAGTGCTCTTGCTACCTCATTTCTAACCAAAAGGGCCACATATTTTAGTGTTTTTTTTTTTTTTTTTCCCCATATCAAAGAGTGAACCGACCTCTTCACGTTAGCGTTGTTTGGGTAGTTTTTTTAAGAGCTATTTTTTGCCCAAGGAAAGATGATTATAAATTGAATTATTACTGCGCCACAGCAAGCAACATTTTAATTGTTTTTTAGTAGTTGGTGATAATGCGGGGATAAAGCATGACGCTGGCAAAGCAGTACGTTTGAAGGTTATTCAACTCCATGTAGTTCTCATGGCTCCTAAAATGTTAATTATATCTACGCGACGTTTGGACTGGAATGAATAAGCACTTGCTCTCTGGGTGTGTGTGTGCATTTAATTTGGATGTGTGTGTGTGTGTGTGCGTTGCAGGAATGAGTCGGCGAGCGCGGCAAGTATGCTGGTGTGTGAGTGTTGATGAAGTGTACAGCTCAGCCTGTTGCTATTCTTGACCCGCTGCTAAACCTATTTAAACCCCTGAGAAAGGGGGGTGGGGGTGTGGCGGGGGGCCAAAGACGTCAGCGTCTCATTTTATCTGACCGCGCACAACTCACCATAGACATCCGTATGCTTCTCCCTCTCTTTTTCCGTTGCTTTTATGCTTTTATCTTTACCCTCCCGATGTTGAAACCTATCTGAAATTCCTCTGACCCTCCAGTACCTCGAGTTCCGCTCACCGTACCCTCCCGTTGTCCCTGCAGTGTTTCTCATACGATCTTCCTTCCCCCTCCTCTAATGTCTCATAGCGAGTGGGATTGCGTTTGTGTGCCTTCGCACCCCCTCTCACACGCTCTGTCAATCTCTGCCACTCTCTCTCTCTCTCTCTCACCCCCTCTCCCTCTCTCTCTCTCTCTCCCCTTTCATCCCCTGTTTGCTGTTCCTTGGCTTGTGTCTTCCGGCTCAGCCCATATAGCAGCTGTCAGGAATGTAAGATGCATTGGAGGGTCATGTTTGAGCCAGCGCCGGGACAGAGTCACACCGACCCCAGGGCCAGCCCGCAGTCTCCTGTTGCCTCCTAGGCTGGGACTATCCAATTGGTAGAGCTGCTACCATTGGATTCGCTTGGATTACCAGTTGACAGGAATACACTCCTGAAACGTGCTTTATTGGACCGCTGCTTTTCTTACTCTGTTCTGGAGCTCTCCTCCCTGCGTTTGGGCATGCTCTTGTTCTTGTCCTCCTCTTCAGCTGTTTCTCCCCCTTTCCCTCTTCCTTTTTTCCTCTCCCTGGGGTACTTACGCCGGTGAGGGATCTCAGACACGCACCCTTAATCCACTTGATTGGGCCGGGGTGCCGTGTCTTGTGTTAAGCCGCGTCAGTCGCATGTGCTTTTCCTGCTTGCGCTTGTTAGCCGCGATGTCGGGACGCTCGTTCTTGTTCCGCGTGTTTCGATGCTGAGGGCACGGGGCCAGGGCAGGTCTGATTGGGATCACCAGTTTCCTGGAAGACTACCTTAAATTGGTCCATCCTCTATCCCCTGGCGCCCCTGTCTGTCCTGCCCCCTGTCCTACCGCTCTGGTTTATATGCTACTCTCGTCCTCCAACTTCTTGCCTGCATGCCCATCGATTCTTTCAGCTAACTCTTACCTCCGCCGCTCTTTTGCTCTCTGCATTGCTGGAAAATGTTAGCACTTTCATGCTGTGCTAACGCTCATGTGCTAGTAGCTGGCAGTTGCGTCTGTTGCCATTAGCGGTTCGCTCTGTGAGGTTTTGAGTTATGTGTCCTGTCCCATTCACATTCTGGACTTAATAACTTGGACTGAGCCCTGTTCCCCGTCACCAGACTGTTAAGCAAAGATCCATGTACCTTTTCCCTGTCCTCTGCGTCTTGTCTTGACGTCTCGCTGCGGAGATGGTTTCCTCCTTTATCCATATTCAGAAACGATAAAATTCTCAGGCTGAGGGGAGTGCAAAAGAAAAGATTGTGGCGAACCACAGAGGATAGAGACACGATGTGGCGATAAACGGTACGACATATTTTTGGGACTGCTCTGGGATTCCCAACCCCACCCCACCGTCCACACCCTCCCTCCCACGTTGCTTTAAAACACTCGATTAGCAGAGTTTGAAGCGTCAGGCATCTGGACCGTCTTTCAGCTGAGATGGAGAAGGCGACAGACAGCAATGGCGTCGGTAGGCATGAGCGCCGTCCGTTTGTGTGCGTGTGCGTGTGCGTGTTTGCGTGCGTACAGTGAACCTGTCTAGAGCAGACAACATTATTTGAAGCATTGTGTGAGGTTAGCACTTGTACCCTAGAAAATGCAAATGCTCCATACTCTGACAAACTTTGGACTTTGTATATGTAGTCTACTGCATTTCTTATTCCCATTCAATGGTCCTATCACTAAGACCTTGGCTGTGAGTTGTGTTGAGTGCCCTGCTGAATGACTGGATTCTCTGCTGCTGACCTCAGGGGGCCAGAACATTCCAGGTTTTGCTGTTATATTAATGCCCTCCTCCCTTCATATGTCGCATGTGTAAGTGGATGAGGTGATTGAAGTTGGGAGTGGTGTTGGGATGGGATTATGGAACATTTTCCCTCATCACGTTGCACTGCTTTAGATGGCGTCTGAGCGGAGTGGTGAGGCTGGCGCTTCCGGTTCCCTTTGTGAAAATCAGTGTCTAAAGCAGGTCTGTGGCTTCATTATTGTTCAGCTGAATGTGCACCCGTTTGCTCTCACATCTTGCATAGTGTACATCCGGATAGTATGTCCAAACAATTTACTCTAGCTTTAGCAAATTGAACTACCATTTCGCTGTCAGCTGGATGAAACCATGAATCGAGTGGGCCTGTACATGGAAGGGCTGCAGGGAAACCAAGAATGAATCACTGGTCTTTTCGGGTGACGTGAGACTTTGTTTCTGGAACCACTGTTGTCAACTTGCTTATAACATGTCTGCTGTCAAGGGATCATCACTGAATAATTGTGTGCACAGTGGCTGCACCGAGTAGTAATGGGGTGCATGGGGCTTAAACTGCCTTACAGTCCATCTCTAGTATATTTAACATTGCGCAAAAAGCACAGTGCATAATATTTAATGTAGGTTCATTTATTGATATTTTTTTATTGAATAAAATATGGTCTCCCAGGTTGCAATTTAATTCTGCCCTGCCCCACATCAAACAGAACTTCAATCACTGCGCTCTGATGCATAATTAAAGGTCTGACCTTCACTCTAGATTCAGGCGAGTGAGAAAACGGGATGTCTGCCAGATTCCTAAAGGACAAGAATACTGTTCCTAGGTGGGGCAGTGCAATTGTAGCCCTTAGCTAGGTAGTCAGAGGGACAGTTCGCTCAAAAGTACGTTTCCTCTTACCTGGCGTAATCCACAAATGATTGTTCACTTGAATTATAGATATTTTCTATACTTGCCGCCCTTTCTCCTCATTGGGAATGAACCTTGCGGACTCATTTTTATGTTACTCAAAATGTGAAAAAATGTGCATTCACGAAATACTGCAGAAGCTCCTTTTTGCAAATTCCATGATTACATTTGAGTTGCCCTCGAGCCTAATTTCTGTTTCATTGAACTGCTACTTACACCAGGGAGTACTGACTGTGTGGCCTTTAATCTGGCGAAACATAATGCTCGCAGACCGGCATGATGTTGGCCAAATTTAAGTGGGGAAAAAAAATACGGTAATTATATATTTTCGGGTAAATTGACGCTTCTCCATGTCAGGCTGAAGTTAATATCATGCTGAGTGAGTGGAATGCCCACTAAACAATGTCAGCTGTGCACGTCTCTCTAGATAAGTGCATCCACTTAGTACCTGAAATGTGCAGTGAATGTATTTCAGAAATGAGACATGACGCAGCCTGGGCCTATACACTGGTGCATATATGGGAAATACCAGCCTGTGCCAGTAGACCAATGATGTTCCAGGGCTCAGATCCCATCACCTGTTATTTTTCCACGGCCTAGAAGGTCACATTTTATCAGATGTTCTACCTTGCTGTGATCTTTGAGCAGAGGTTCCTGTTTTACATTTTCCATTGGAGGGCGGAGTCCTCTGTAGATGCCTCTGGCAACATCACAAGGCACAGTAGCACTAGTGCCAGCCTGCGTTTGGCATTCGTACTGGGCATTGAAAGACGCGTAGAGGAGTGTTAGCCTCCGATTCGGCTCTCTGTTCTGAGATGTAACCAACTGCTTAAAAGTTTGGTGTCTCTCTCGATTTTTCTCCGTTAAATGAATGCAACGGCCCAAGACTTATCTAAACCACTGGGCCTCTCTGGTAAGGGAATGATATTGGGAGGAGTGGTCAGCTGAATGACTTGGGCAGTTCTGAGGTATTGTCAACCAAATGTCTCCTCTGTGACAGACACAGAAATGATCCCCTAATGGAAATGGAGGGGAAAATGGAGCTTTTTTCACTCGAATATAGTTGCGCAATATTATACCCATAAACTGTAAAAAATACTTTTAAATGCATCAACATTATTTTGTTTGGGGGTCGGTTTAGTGTCTCATCACAGAGGGGACATTTTGTTAAAATACCTCGGAATCACCCACCTAATTTATAATCCGTTGGGTTGTTGACTATCACCTGGGTCTTTCAGTTTGTGAAGGAGCCTATCATTTATGACGCTCCTATGGAAAATATTGCAGTCTACATGGAAATCCAATGAGCGTAGTAGCTCGTTAAATTTAATATCCCGCGTGCCTAAAATTTGCAGACCAGTGATGGTGATTAAATCTTACTGTGGACAAATTGATGAGAAATCACTAAAATTGATGTGTTATTTTTCATTTGAAAACTGTTTTGCCCCCAAATTACTTGAAATGGGGAAATTCAGTGTATTTAAATCATTCTGGAAATTGTTTAATACATTTTTTTATTATCAACTATGATTCAAAAACAAAATGACCTGTGTTTTCAAACATCTGAGAGGCAATATATGTGAATTTTGGAGACTGCTGTTGGAGTGCCTCCTGCAGCAGTGCCTGGAGATGTAGACTGCCCGCGGACTGGGCTGTCTTGACTGTGCCTGCAGTGCGTCCGTTATAGAGCAGTCGTGTGTCTATACTGTGAACTTGTGTCCTTTCACTGTGAATTTGTGACTGTGTGCTTCCTGACTGGAGTTCGTTGTTGATCTCTTGGACTAGCCTCAGCTAATTTTCTGCCTTTTGCCTTCATACTTCCTTAGTGTTGATGACTAGTTGTGAATTCTTTGTTGCAATCTTTTGCTTAAACTATTATAATACACTGTAAATACACCCAGTAAAATATAAACAGAATATATGGTGTTACTCATTTAGGAATTGCTGTGTCACTCAATCCATCCCTAAGTCTGAGTCTGCACCCTCCATGACCGTTAGCTGTGCTACAGCTGATGTGCTCGGTCAGTGACGGTGCCCTCAGTGGAATGTATTGTTTGAAAAGCAGTCATTTTGTAAAGTTCTATCAAAAATCTATTTTTACAGCTCTTACTTTTTTACATCGTTGTAATGTTAAATCAGGAACAAACACGTATGTCATCTTGTGCCTTAAAGGTTTAGTTTAGCTTTTTCCTGACTGTGTCCTGACTGATTTTCAGATAACCAGTTCCGCATGTCTATCCTCGAGCGACTAGAACAGATGGAGAAGAGGATGGCAGAGATGACTGCAGCCAACAACCAGCAACAACAACAGAGACAACCGCAGCAACAGCAGGGCTCTCAGAACACCACCCAGCAGCCAGCGGCTGGGACAGAAGACCGGGCTCAGACTCAGGTACTCCGAACAACAGCTTGTGAGATGGGATGGATTTGCACGGGTTGGTCAGTTATTGTTGAGTAGGGATGGGGGAGAGGTGATGTTAGGAGTTCAGGGGCCTGCATCAAAGGTGCCTTACTTTTATCAAACATGGGGGTACTCAACCCCCCCCCCCTTTCCATTTTCCTTTTCTTTGAAAGTTGTGTTTGCAAACAATGATGGACAAATCCTATTTGGTACACCGTTGCACACATTTCATTGACATTGACATTTTCCCTTAAGTAGGGTCAAGGAAAAACATTTTTGTTCATATATCCGGACAGTTTGACGTACATATTTTGTATTCGCCAGTTTCAGCGCTTCTCTGAAGCTACATCACACTTGTGTGTCAGAAATGTTCAAACCCTGAATGCCATATTTTTTATGGCCACAGCATTACATCAAATGGAAGATATCTTGCTGTAATTTAACGGGACATATTTCATAATTGTTGGAAAACTTGGCATCTCCACTAAAATTTGAATAGGCCTGAAGTTTCACGGGTTTCAGTATGGCTGCTGCATTTCACGGACACATGTATGGATCCTTAGGTTTTATGTAGTTAACCTCTGTATTTACAAATCAGCAATAAAAAAGACACTGGTCCAAAGTATCATCCATGGGGGACTGCACGTCAGAAACCACTGCTGACCAATTTGAGCGCAAATGCTCATTACAATTTTGCTACAAAACATCTTGATGACCATCATGGATGATATTCGGTGGACTGAAGTGGGGCATTTTGGAAGACATGGGTCCCATTATGTCTGGCGCAAAGCTAACATAGCATTCCACAATAAGCACATCATGCCAACAGTTGAACATGTTGATAGTAGTGTAAAGATTGGGGCTGCTTTAGGACCTTGGTGAATTGCCATAATTAATGGAACTATGGAATCTGCTCTCTACCAGAAAATCCTAAAGAAGAATGGGGGGGGGGGACGGGCTTCCATAAGAGGTGGATCAATTGAATGCTTCAGAAAAATAGGAAGTTTCACTAAATCCTTTTTTTTTCTGTTGGTAAGGTATACAAATATGACAAATTACCATTGCTGCTGCATAAATGCAAGGTTTTATATATCATTTAAGTACAAACACCCAATTCCAATGAAGTTGGGACGTTGTGTAAAACGTGAATGAAAATAGAATACAAAGATTTGCAAATCCTTTTCGACCTATATTCAACTGACTACACTACAAAGACAAGATATTAAATGTTCGAACTGATAAACTTTTTTTGTTTATTGTTTTTAGGAAATATTCACTCATTTGAATTTGATGCCTGCAATACTTTCCAAAAAAGCTTGGACAGGGGCTACAAAAGGCTGGGAAAGTTGAGGGATGCTCAGAAAACACCTGTTTGGAACATTCCACTGGAGAACCGTTCAGTGTCATGATTGGGCACAAAAGGAGAAACCCCGAAAGGCTTAGTCTTTGACAAGCAAGATGGGGCGAGGTTCACCGCTTTGTGAACGACTGTGTGAGAAAATAGTCCAACAGTTAAAGTACAATATTTCTCAATATGCAAAATCGAGGAATATCTGCAGTCAATTATATGACTCATGCAGCTTCTCTTTAAATTACACGCTATTAGCTGTGGTCCAATCACCATCAGCCTGCATCACAGCACAGGCGGAGAGCAATGCACTAAGAAAAACAGCTACGATCCCGTGCATGGAAACAAAAGAAGTATAAATGCATGCACATGACTTGATCATAACACATCAAAAGATTCAGAGAATCGGAAGAAGTCTTTTCACGTAAGGGACGAGGCGAAAAGCCAACATTGAATGCCCATGACCGTTGGTCCCTCAGGCGGCACTGCATTAACAACCGACATCATTCCTTAAAGGATATTACCATGTGGGCTCAGGAACACTTCGGAAAACTATTGTCAGTTTACACGGTTCGTCGCTACGTCTACAAGTGCAGGTTAAAACTCTACCATGCAAAGCGAAAGGCATATATCAACAACTCTTAGAAATGCTGCCAGCTTCTCTGGCCTGGAGCTCGTCTGAGATGGACTGAGGCAAAGTGGAAAAGTGTGCTGTGGTCTGATGAGTCCACATTTCAAATAGTTTTTGGACATCATGGACGTCATGTCCTTTGGGCTAAAGAGGAGAAGGACTGTCTAGATTGTTATCATGCCCCTGTCCCAGCTTTTTTGGAACGTATTGCACTGGGTATCAAATTAAAACTGAGTGAATATTTCCAAAAAATCAAAATTTATCAGTTTGAACATTAAATATCTTTTCTTTGTAGTGTAATCAATTGAATATTGGTTGAAAAGGATTTGCAAATCAATTTGTTCCACTTCTGTTGCTGGTGGTCTATGATCTGTTTGGTTCGCTGATGTTACCATGTGCTTATTTTTTTTATGCCTCTGCATCGGCGACTGCTGTGGTCAGAGGCACTATGTTTTCAGGTTGTCCGTCCATCCTGATTTTGACTACAGGATATCTCTAAACTGATTTTATTTTAGTGGCCATGTGTCAAAGATCATTGTCTTATGGTTGTGAATACAAGGTCTTCAGAAAAACTGGTGGGAGTTTCTTCAAATTTGCCACAGATGTCCGCTTTGTCTCAAGGATGAACTGCTTAGGCTTTAGCAGTCAAAGGTCAAGGTTGCTTTGACGTCATTAGGAATGCAGTATCTCTGGAATGCCCAGAGGGAATTTCTCCGAAAGTGGCACCAGTATCATTTGGACTCGAGGATAAAATGATTAGATATTTGTGGTTGAAGGTCAAGTGAGCTCTAACCTGAAGTCCATCTCATTGTTGTGAATGTGATATTTCTGGAAACCCTCGTGGGAATTTCTCCAGATCAGGCACAAATGTCCACTTGAACTCAAGGATGAGCTGGTTCGATTTTCGTGGTCAAAGGTCAAGGTCACTCTGACCTCAAATCCATCTCATTCTTGTGAATGCTATATGTCAATAATACCTCAAAAAGTTTTCTCACTCTGGCACAAAAATCAATTTGGACTCAAGGACAATATACTTGGTGAACTTGAACACTAAATGACATGCAGCAGAATACACAACTGAGACAAGGGGAAGAACAATGAATATCATGCTTGAGAAGAACAAAAGGAGTGCTTTTCTAAATACTCTTGACTATGGAGGTTTGTGTACCACTGTAGCTGAGAAAACGCAGAGGTATAAAACCACATGGTGGTATTTCTAGGGGTTAAATATATAAAAATAATATAGCTAGTCTTATGGAGGAGAGACATTCTGTGTCAATTGGACTAACCTTCCTGGATGACCATCTCCAAATTTCTTACCACTTTGATATGTCATTTATCAATGTATCTGTAGTACTTTCCCCAAATATTTAATCAAAATTCCACATAGTCCTCGAGTTCCAGGCCTTTAAGTGGGAGGGGGGTCTGCGCTCCTAAGCAAATCCTTATTTCTAGGCCATATTGAGGGGGCTACTATGCGAAATCCAAAAGTGGCACAGGTCTAAGTTTAATTACACAAGTAGTACTACTTATAGAGACCAGGGAGAAAAAATAAAATCATACCCCTTATGTCATGGGCTGATGAACCGAGCCTCATAAAACGGGGGAAAAAAATCAATGAGCCATAAAAAATTTTAAATCTAAACTTTCTCAAAATTAGAATTCTATCTCCAGCAACTAAATCTTTGGGCTTCTAATTAAGGTAGACATGGAGCTTGTTTGGGCATAATAATTATTAATTAAAACATCATACAGGTGGTGTCACTGGTGGCCAAAATCTGCCAATTTAGGGAAATGGCCTCATTTCGGCAGCCATTTAAGGCCATGTGGCCCAACTATTATTGATTTGCAATATTTTTTCCCTGAAAGACTACATTTTAAGCTTTCGATTGAATGTGGTTCCTAAGGTGTTCCATATTTCTTTCAAGGTGAAATAATTTCATCAATGTGCTGTATTTTGTGTATCATTTTAAAGGTTGCCTGACATTAAATAGGTCGAAATTGACATTTAGAACTTGCTATTGTTTTTTTTTTCGCAATGAAAATGAAGATGCAAACGCTTTTCCTTGAAAATTAGTTGTTTTTAAACTATTTTTCCTTGATTTGAGATTATTTTGACTACCTTGCCAATGGGGTAAGCAAATTTCACTTGACAAGTGAAATTTACTTACCCCATTGGCAAGGTAGTCAAAATTACCTAAAATCAAGGGCAGATTTCTTGTCTTACCAAGAAATTGTTGATAGAAACAAGTGTTTTAACCCTTGTATGGTGTGAGGATTTTTGTTACTCAGCCAGTGTTCATGGGTCTGGGACCCGCTAGAGTTTTGGGTTTTCAAAATTGTTTGATTGTGTTGTTTTATGTTAAAATGCTCAAAAGATGTTTACTTCATCCCAATTACAAGTCATATGAACAGCAAACATGGTTTGATGAAAACTGAAAACGGGTCCCACAGACCCAAACACCATACAAGGGTTAAGTCATAAAATAAGTACATTTCCCTTTCTTGAAAATCACTTTTTGCAGTGGTGGATCCCAAAGGGTGATATTCTATGTGTAATTACACCACCAACTACCAACACAGGAAGAAGCTACAAAATTCAGAACAATGAGTTCAAAACAATTTGTGACACTTTTGAGCAGTACAATCTCTACTGAAGTTCAGGTACAGTATGACTTTACAGACTTTGACTTGAGTCGTCTCATTGCTATTGAACCTCATGACCTATTTTCATCCCTATAATCCTGTTAGCTGTTATTATGATGAATGTAAAAATATGGCAAGATATTTGGGGAGAGTACTTCAGATACATTGGTGAATCTTATTCCTGAGTTAAAAGGAAATCCAAGATGGTCATCTGGGGGCTCTGGTTGAGTTGACACAGATCCAGGCACATTGGAGCTTATATTTGTGCCAAAATATGGTGCCAGCCCATGATGTTTTTTTATTCAGATATATTGACTGGGCATCAACATGTCCCCTGGTACCTATTTTAGTACTTCAACACTGATTACAACTGTATCCTAAGGTGGTCCGTGTGGGAAATGGTAGGAACAGGCTTAAATGATACCCAAAACACTGAACTTTGATGAAATTATTTCACCCAGAAAGAAATATGGAACACCTTAGGATCCACATTCAATCGAAAGCTTAAAATGCAGTCCTTCAAGGAAAAAATATCGCAAATCGATAAAAGTTTGGCCACCAGTGGCGCCACCTGTATGGTGTTTTAAGGAATAATTGTTATGCCCATACAAGCTCCATATCTACCTTAATTAGTACCCCAAAGATTTAGTTGCTGGAGATAGAATGCTAATTTTGAAAAATTTTTGATTATTTAAAATGAATGGCCCATTGATTGATTATTTATTTATTTATTTATTTATCTATTTATTCCCCGTTTTCCGAGCCTTGGTTCATCAGCCCATGACATAAGGGGTGTGATTTTACATTTTCTGCCTGGCCTCTATAATTAGTACTACTTGTGTAATTAAACTTAGACCTGTACCACTTATGGATTTCACATAGTAGCCCCCTCAGTATGGCCCTGAAATAAGGATTTGCTCAGGAGCGCAGACCCCCCTCCCACTTGAAGGCCTGAAATTCGAAGACTATGTGGAATTTTGATTAAATATTTGGGGAGAGTACTTCAGATACATTGATAAATAATATATCAAAGTAGGAAGAAATTCAGAGATGGTCATCCGGCAAGGATCTTCTAACAGTTCAGTCGTACATATCAGTGACATATTACCGATTAGAGGTAATATGCTGGGATTGGTGGAGTCCTCATCTTTTTGCCACCTGTTGCTTTTTTTCCCCCTTATTTAGCCATCAAACAATTGATTTGCTCAATCACAAATACAAAGTAGTAGACTGGCAATTTTATATTTAGTTAGCATTATTGTTCTCTGCTTTCTGAACTGTTCAAGAAACAGCATAGATTTGCATGAATGTGTTTGCTGGGCTTAGTGTATGCTTATAAAAACAATTGATAAAGACTTCTTAATTATTATTGGGTATACATTGGTTTTGATAATTTGATAAATACCTTGATTGTAATTCAGGAAAAGTGCATGGGAACAGGTTGAGAGAAATCTTCAAATATGATGGCAGTGATGCAGCATCGCTGGTGGCGAGCTGACTTCTTGGCACAATTAATTTTTTTTTCTTTTGATGCACTTCTTTTGGCATCTGATGTTTGTCAAAAACCACGACTGAAATTAAGGTGCGGATGAAGTGCACCACAGTCGTCAGTCTAATAATGCTGAAAGAATGATCAAGGGTGCAATAAAGCACGCCCGTATGACTTCGCAGTTGAACTCAGTGCAGTTCTCCACAGATCAGGGTTACTCGTGCAGCACATTGCATGTACAGAGATCGGACGTGCAGAAGGGTGCTGCCTCTGCTTGGTACTCGTTTACAGGCAGGCATTGGAATGCATTTTTCCATGCAGATACCACTGCAGCGGTTATCTATGGATACGCTTCCCAAAATAAGACTGCGTTCTCACTCCTCTCCATAATTTTTCCATGTTGTTCTGCTGCGAGGGAGTGTTAGCGGAGCTCCAGTAGAAGCGTTGAGAGAGTGAGAGATTGGCCTGTGTGGAAGGGTCACTGTCTCCGGAACATGACCAACTTAAACCCTTTCAAATCCTTTAATAACTCGCCCCCCCGCCCTCCTTTCAGCCCCCATTATATTTTCTGTCCTTTCCGTCTCCTCCTGGCATTCCCTGTGTACCCCCCCTATTTTACCCCTCCGCCGTATGAACATTTATAGCTGTCTCTTCATGCGTCAGAGGAGGGGGGGGGGGGGGTTGCAGGATTGGAAACACGGAAGAGCTGTGTGTTCCAGAACCGGGGGGGAGAGGGGAAAAAGCAGAGGGAGGGGTCAGTATGGCAGAGGCTCGGCACATGTAATGTTTCCCGTCCGCCAGTCTGCAGTGGAAAACTACCTTTAGTCCTCCAACTGTGAAAGAGGAGAAAGTGACAAAAAATAAAGGGGGAGAAAAAAGGGTGGGTCTGGAAGGGGGGGAATGAGGAATGAAAGGATATGAAAGGCCTGGAAAGATTCAGCAAAGGGGGATAAATTTCACTCTGCCAGGAGTCGGTGTTCTGCCTTAGAGGGAGAACTTTAAACGATGGCATCATTCTGGCAGTGGTTTTGGCGCATGTCCATAGTGTGTCGCTGTAATGAGAGGGATCTCCTTGCATTTCACTTGGAGGAATTCAAGCTATTCACACGGGTTTGTGCTACATCCATTAGAAATGAGATTTTATATATTTTTATCCCCCTGGCATACAATGTGGGGGGATATAGTCAGGGGTGAGGTTGTCCGTCCGTCCGTCTGTCTGTGCACATTTAATTCCCGGAGCTTGAAACTTGAAAACCGTTCAATATTTTTTTTTTTTAAGAAAACTTGGTCTGCACATTAATCATGACCTGAAGTGGTGCCTTTTGCTAATCCAAAGTTGATGAATTTTGTATTTTTTTCTGGTTTCCATGGAAACATTTTGAACTTAGAATTTTAGGGGTTATGGTTTGTTTCTGGATTAGGTGGCATTTTCATTCTTTCAATATGTGGGGATGGGGGGATATGCCATCCCCTGATGGCTCTTATTAATGTTTCTTTTCAGTATGACACTTTAAATTTGAGTTTTGAGCTTTTTAACTAGACATCAATATGACACCTCGTTTCAGACAATTTGTATTAACCCAGAGAATTATGTTATGGTTTCTGTTTTTCCAAACTGTAAATTAGTGCCCTTGAACTCCTTTGCTTTGAGTTGTCAGGACTGAAATTGTATTCTCATGGACGGTCTTAGTCCTTGTATCTGTGGATATGAAACTTGTGGTTCCACTTTCTTTGCCGTAAGTGAAGGTCGTGTGTTTGACTGACTGTTTTGTGCTTTTCACGCGTCTGTCCTTTCTCAGTCCGGTCCCTGGTTCGAGCGGCGCATCGTGGGGCTCTGTGAGCGCATGATGGCGGGAGGCCGATGGGGTGGAGGAGGGGAGAGACTGTTACATTCCGTTCGCCACAGAGGGATGACCCTACTGCACCTAGCAGCTGCACAGGGATACACACAGCTCATACAGACCCTCATACACTGGAGGTACGTGTATCCTACACACACACACACACACACACACACACACACACACACACACAGCTCACACAGACCCTCATACACTGGAGGTACGTGTATCCTACACACACACACACACACACACACACACACACACACACACACAGCTCACACAGACCCTCATACACTGGAGGTACGTGTCCTGCTCTCATACACACACACACACACACACACACGCTCATATGCACAAACGCTCAGCTCAGACACACTGCCTTACACTGCAGATGGGCCAGGTCACGCGGTAATGGAGTCATCAAATTGATGTATTTTTTATCAGAGCTTCAGAACTAAGTAAGATAGAGTTACAATTTAAATGGCTTTGTGTTGGTCTCCTCAAGCACTTCGAAAAACAAAATAGCCAATTTTGTTCATTTGATTTATTTTGAAAGAAAATGGCCAAAAAAACTGGTGGGTAATGGAGTGACAAATGTGCTCAGATGCATTCGTTTGCTCACATGTAAACGAATCTCAACTCCTGCACGTTTGTATACGTGTCCCTAGGCGCACACACAATTAGACGAATGTGCACGGGCTGTTGCGTAACCTGATGAGTCATAAAATGAAGACCACTTACAGATGAAGTGTGTACATTTCGTAAAAACAGTTCATGTGAAGGCTTGGGATGTTATTAGACTGTAAGTCGGTCCTCACAGTTGACGTGTTGGATATGGGAGAAATGAGCCAGTGCAAAGCATTGAGCGACTCTGACAAGGGCCAGATCACTAGATTGGGTTGGAGCACTTCTGACAGGACAAGGCTTGTGGGGTGTTCTTTGTCAAAAGCAGAGACCATCTGCCAACAGTGGTCCAAAGGAAGGAAGTCCTCAAATTGAAGATAAGATGCGGGTGCCCGAGGTTCACTACTGTGTGAGGGCGACAAAGGTGGTCATGTCTGGTGTGAACTAAATGGATGGGCTACTGTGGCACTAGTAACAGAACATTTTTGCGATGGTTTCAGAGCAAATATGTGATAGATCATGGGGTTACATTGCTGCCAGCCGGTAAGAGTGCTCATGCTAACCTCTGTCCACCATCAAAAGCGCCTACTGTGGGCCCCCAAGCGTGAGTTTGGACTTCTGAGCAATACAACATAGTTGCCTGGTCCCAAGTTCCCGGTTTTTTTTTGTTTGTTTGTTTTTTTAAAGATCATGTACTTTGACCAGAGACTTGTCTGCTGTTCACCTAGGTTAGAGATGGCAATAGCTCCCAGATGCATTGTGGGAAGAAAGCTGGTGGAGGTAGTGTGGTGCCCTGGGCAATCTTCTACTAGGAAACCCTTAGTCTGGGCGTTCGCATTGATGACAATTTTACATTTACAAACTACCAAATTGTTGTTTTGGGCCAGGTGCATTCTTAAATGGCAAAGGTGTTTCCTGATGGCAGAGGCCTCTTTCAGCAGGGTAACGCGCCCTCTCAGCGCGCAGATTGCTTGGTAAAGGTAGAAGGACATGACGGAGTAATCAAAGTGCTGTCTTGTCCTCAAAATTTTCCGGATCTCAGACTGATTAAGCACTTTATGCGATGTATTGGAGTGACTAAGTCCAATACGTGGCAGCTCCGCTTCACAGCTTACAGGACTTAAAGGATCTGGTGCGAAGGTCTGGCTGCCAGATGCCACAGAGCTCCTTCAGGGGTCTTTCAGAGTCCAAGCCTCTGCCCACAGAGGACTAACAGTGTATCTGTCCATGGTCATAGTATTTTGGCTCATAAGTATAAATATTCTTATTAAGCTCACACATTCAGCTGTTTCATGGGTGGGGAAGTGACTTGAAGCAGTATGGGTAAACAGAATCTTTCTCTCTGTCTGTCAGAAGTGTAAATGCAGACAGTTTGGATCTTGAACAGGAGGTGGACCCCCTCAATGTGGATCACTTCTCCTGCACTCCATTGGTGAGTCCACTGGCTGAACAGTGATTACAGTTATACCTAATGTAATGTCTGGAATTGTACTGCACACAGACAGTTAATAGATTGTGAAGGCTTCTCTCCTCCTGTCAAACATCTATCGATTTGCCATTCTTCCTCTCATCTCTCCCATAATCTGTTATTTCCTTCACCCTGTATTCTTGCCAACTTTCCTTTGGCCAAACAAAAACAAAGACCTGTGTGTTTGGTAATGTCAAAGACTTTAGGTTGGGTCGGTGGGTTGGATTTTTTTTTTTTTTTGTCAAACTTGACCCTGATTCATTCCAAAATCTGTCCTAGACGATGAACCATTTCTAACGGAAATTAAAATGATCAGAGCAGTTTCTTCTTCTGGCTTTTTTTTTTTTTTAACAGGTGGTCACAGGCGTCTTAAATAATAGAGCTGCTTTAACTTCTACAACATTTCATTTTATCATAACCATTTATGTAGAGCTAAAATAAAATGCAAACACTAGAGGCGGATGTGAATCCATCTGGGTCAATGACTGTCACACAGCGTTCACCATGCAGTCGACCGTAAGGCTTTGAAGAAACTCGAGGATACAGGAAAAGTGAAATATTTGTGTGCGGCGTCTCCTCGCTTTAGAATCAACAGATCTCATTGGCTATTGTAGAGACTTCTCTCATGAACAAGAGAAATCTGGTCAAGTGAAGCATGGTTTGCTAAACAGTGCACTAATGGCATATCCATTTGGGAAAAACAAATTTTAAATAACGTGAGGTGGTCAGAGCTGATGATACTTATGAAAACTAAGGATATGTTCAAGTAGCTTATCACTTTCATTTTAAGGTTCAAGTTGTCCTTGAAAACATACTGCGACATGATTGCAACATTTTTAAAACATTAACCCCTTAACACCTACGCCCTGGTACCGGGGGCTGGTTGTTACGCATAATAAAAACAGCATGTTTCCTAATCGCAACATTGTCATGCGGCATATCCACATTTCGCGAAGAAACGCGGCCAAAAGGTCATGTAGACCATTTTTACCACAACCAAACACAATTCAAGCACCAAGCAAGTAAATAAGCATGTAGCAAAACATAGGATTATATCATATCAGCGCTGAATCGCCAGATGTTCTCCTGAATTAGTGCTATGCGTAAAAACGATGCCTCAAATGAAAGAGTAAAGTCCACAGAATCCAACGATATGAGCCCTGTCATTTTAAACCGACACCACACTCAAAGAACAGCAGACATACACTTTACAGTCTACAGAGATGAGCAAAAAAATGTCTTCACCTTTGACCTTAGCGCTGTGACCTTGAGGCAGGAAATCTTGTCCGGGCCTAGGGGTATTCAGCAACGCGTTATGTTTAACCATTTAAAAATATACATCAAGTGGAAAACATTTCGTGAAGCATACCGTGAATGTTAGAGAAATTATTTTTGCATTGCACACAATAATCAAATGCACTGAAGACTTGGCAAACACGTTCTGGCAAATCTGTGCTTCAAATTCACTGCATTTGTTTTATTTGATAATCAAACAAGATTAATTTAAAATAAAGTAATTCATAGCTCTTACTTTTTAGAGTCTAAATGGGCTATAGTGAAGGTTGAAAACATTTTGTTTTAGCTTAACAGATGTGGTATGTGAATCATTGCATTCGCATGCAGTAGCCATATGTATAACTAGAAATAATCTAGCAAATACATTCAGACAAATCTGTCATGTTCCGTGGTCATTTAACTTTCAAAATGTCACAAAAAAAAATTGTATCAAAATAAATGAGACTGTCTACCAATTTAAATTGTTAATTGTGCGAATCAATGGTTTGATTGCAAATTGAGCTAAGTAAATGGAAAGGGAGTCAATGGCCGGCTAGAAGGTGATGATTTTGCAGGCCTTAATTTTACTCTGTTCAGCACATCGCTGATAAATGCTGAAGTCAGTGAAGTTATTTTCCAGAAGCATTTCATATGGCCTCTGATTTTTGGCAATTGTTTGTTCAAGACCACATCAGGTATGATTCGTTGAAAAGAAAAGGGGCAAGTTCGTCTGTTAGCACGATGGTCGGCAGGTACTTTAATTCAGCTGACCTTTATTGGCAGTATTTGTGTAATCTTGGCGTTGTGCTGATTTTAACCTGTTTTCTGATTTGCTCATTTATAAAGTTTTCTTTGAAGCTGTAAACATTGGGTCTCGGGGTGGTGTCTTTACAGTAGCTGATGTTTTCCACATACGATGCAATGATGCCGCAATCTGAGGACCTTACTTGATTATCGTACTTGTTGTCGTGTGTAGTTTGGCATCTGGAACATCCACTTCTCTCACAGTTCTACTGAGTTTGTGGTATTACTTGAAGGCATTACACTTCATCTTCGCTTGAAGTCTTCATATTCAGGTAGAGAATTTTATTAATCTCTCAGTGTTTATGTCTTCATTAAGTTGGCATGCCTTGTTTTCTCCATCTCCTGTCTGTATTAGATGTGGGCATGTGCTCTGGGCCACCAGGCAGCAGCGGTGCTGCTTTACCAGTGGAACAGCCTTGCCTTGGGGATCCCAGACTCTCTGGGGCGGCTCCCGCTGGCCGTGGCTCGATCCCGCGGCCACACCCGCCTGGCCCGCTGTCTGGAGGAGCTGCACACCCAGGGCGTGACCCCCGAACAGCCAGCCCAAGCGGAGCCGGAGGGGCCTGACTGGGGCCACACCAATACCCAGCCTCCACCTCCAGCACCTCACCTGCCCCCCTCCCCTCTCTCCACCAGTCCTGACACCGGTAAGGGCGTGGGAGGCTAACAGGGGAAAAAATTGACATTAAATGAGCAGTTCAAGATTTTATGTAATGAAGATTGAATGAGTGTCCTTTTTTATTAGCCAACTTGGCCTCTAGGCCAATCGGGCTGATGCTGTGGTTAGATGCCTTCATGGTCATGCGTCCATGCGTCTGTAAAGTTTCTGCCTTGTCAGCGCTCTAGCGCCCTCAGTTTTTCATGGATCCTTTTCATATTTTAAATGCATGTATATGGGATGAAAATCTAAGCAGAGTATGATTTTGGCCATGTTTGGCCAAGTGGGCGCAGTGGCTTTGCCACTATTTTTTATTTTTTTATTTTTTTTAATCTAGTATCCTCATATCTCTTGTCTGGAATACTGTTGCCCTCAAACCCCGAACTTTAATTCCTAATGCACTTCAACAGTGATTGATTGAATTATAGGAAGATCATTTTCTCAGTTCATCTTTTCCTCTTTCCTCATATCCTTTCCTCACTCCTCTCTCTCTGTTTTCTCCTCCCTGTCATTGTGTCCCAGGTCTCAGCTCCTCCAGCAGTATCCCCTCTCCCAGTGATCCTCCGTCTCCCTCTCCCACCTCCGCCTACTCCAGCGGCTCCGTCCCCCTGTACAGCCCCGCGGTCCCCATGGACACCTCTGACCCCTCCTTGTCGGCCACCTCCTCCCCCTCCTCCCTCCCTCTCTCCTCGCCCTCCCCGTCACTCCAGCTGCCCCTCTCCCTGCACTCTTGGGGTGAGGCCTGCGAGGCCGGAGACCCCAGCCTGTCCGCCAGCCCTCACGAGCCGGCCTTCCTGATGGAGTACGAGCCCACCTGCACCCCCTCCCCGCCGTCAGGCCCCCCGCTGTCCCGACACTCCGCCTTCGAGGCGGAGCTGCTCAGCTACAGCGAGAACGCTGAGAACGAGGACTACCTGCCCGCTGTGGAAGAGCTGCAGGTGAGGGACGAAGTTACGCAACTTACACTTCTCTACAAACTCACACTCTTGTTGAGACTTTTCTCTCTGGTGTGATCTCGTACACACCTGTGAAGACTTGCACACAGCTGTATATAAACTCACACTCTTTTATACAGACTTACACTCTTCAGTACAAACTCTCACTCTCTTATACAGACTTGCATACACTGAGCTCACTCACTATAGTACAGACTCGTACTCTTTAGTACAAAATCACTCACGTTTTAAAATTCTCAAGATCTTGTGCAAACCCACTGACAGACTGTATAACCCTGGCACACTACTATACAAGACTTACTATGCAAACACATACACATTTCTGAACAAAGGTACGCTACTGTACACTCTTACACTCCTATTCAAACTTGCATGCACCTGTACAAGCCCTCATTCCTGCACAAAACTTATTTACACCTGTGCAAACTCACATGTAGCTCAACAAACAAGCAGATAAATTTCAGTTCTGCTGATCCGGGAGTCCGGTCTTCTGATGTGAGTGTACTCCAGTCACCTGAAGCTACTCTTTGTTTTCAGTCACGCGATGGTGACCATGTTTGCAATCTGCCCACTATATGCCCCTCAAACTTAAACAAACCGATTGATTCCTGTCTTCTGTTAAAGTTGAGGATTGTTTTGTGTATTGTGATCGATTGTAAGCGCAAAAGAGGTAAACGCAAAGTGAGCTTCAGTTCTACAACAAGAATTATTGCTAATCAAGCAGAGTAGTGAGAGGAATGAATAAGGGAGAGAAAAATAATTCAGGAATTTCAGCCATGAGTCACGGCAGCACTGAGGCAAGTTCTGCATAGGGGGCATGTTTGTGAGCGTCAGTGTGTTTTGGGGAGGCCACAGCCATCTGGGGTGAGGAAGATCTTGACAGGGTAAATATCTTCGAATCGTCGATGAATTACCTTTCCAGTCATCAAAGCCACAAATCCAGTCACCGCTTTGTCGCAGGCTTCCAAACTTTGGTAGTTCTTAAACTGATCGGCCATGTTTAAGCTTGTTTGTTGGACCAAGTAGCCAAACAGATGGGACAGTTCTGTTGGCAGCAAGCATTCAGGATTTATTTTATCACTTGGAGTATTGAGCGGGTCAATACCAACGACGGAACAAGGATATATACAGAGATATCAAACCATTTTATGGCTTTGCTGGGAAACTGAATCATTAGACTGCACAGGAAGTTTCTACTGAGTCCCTCGATCTCATCTTTGTCCTTTTTTGAGCACAAATTCATGAAAAAAGTCATAAAATAAAAGAGAGAATAGGACAAGTCAGTAGAAATGCTAGTGTCATACATATAGCGCTCTGAGGGGCAGAAACATGGAGGTTGTTCATATTTCCTCAGGACAGATGTCAACTCTGGTGAAAACAGACAATATTTTGTGCGCTTCCCAGGTTGACATGGCAACCCTTGCGGAGCAGATAATCGAGGCCACGCCTGAACGCATCAAACAGGAGGAGTTTCCCAGAGGGGCGGAGTCTCCTCTGAGGGAGAGGAGGGACAACACTGCCATACACGACACCATGCCCTGGTTGGCCACCTACCTGGACACAGTAGACACTTTGCCTGCCCTGTCCCCACCCAGGTACCGCCCCTCTGTTTCTGTTACTCTGCCTTCAACGTCTCCTGCTTATCGCCGTGTTTTGCCTGTGTGATATTGCTTCATTCTCTCTGATAAGCGTACTGTTCAAATATATGCAGTTCATTTTAGCATTCGTGTGATTTACCTTTTTAACCCCAGTCCTGCCTAATGTTAATGCTTATTTAGGACTGGGATATATGGTAATGGAAACGAGTGCAGGTCCTTTATATCTGCGACTGGCAGGACTAAGGTTAATGTTGTTGTGTTAGTGGGTGTCAAGGTTTTCCTGTTTGCCACATATTCACTTATTTTGTCTGCAGCTTTAGTTCCACAGGGGCCTGGTTTGGGCCCCATAGTTGTTTCATTTTAACTTTTTCTTTAAACATCTCATGCATGTCCTCCCGCAATTTTTAATGTGTGTATGTGTATCAGTGGGGTGCCATCAGATGTTTACAGGGCCTTCAGTTCCCTCAGATTTTTCTGTATGATTGCTCTCGAACTATTCCCATTTACATTTGCTTGATTAACAATCAATCCATTTACTAAATAAACAAGAACATAGTCTATAGTCATGAAGGAATGATAATTTCAAAATTGATTGTCTATTGCCTAATGTGAAAATGCTAAATGAGAGATGAGTCATCTGAAATTGGGAATTTTTTTGCACTTATTGGGATTATTGCTGTGCTTACAATGTCGCTCCGCTGTATGTCACGCATTAAGCGCCCATTAAATTTTACATTGCTATTTTCCTGCATAAGAAAACACCTTGTAACTTGTAAAGCAGTGCACAATAGCCCGTGCTGTGGAAAATAATTGTGATTCATTCCACCACTTAGACTTTGCAACTGTTGCTTCTCTGGTGAAGCAAACTGCAATATGATTTGATAATTAAGTACCGAAAGGGATTCCGCCGTCTGTCTTTGATGTGTATGTGTGTGATCATGTTTGCATGGATGTGTGTGACACTAAGCACCTCAACAGCTATCCTCCTTCCCTCTCCCCAGGCGGGACAGGTGCGTTTGCCCAACTCCTCCCCCATCCTCCCGACCTCCTCAGCCCCCCTCGCCCCTCAGCGCTCTGGCTTTGCAGCGGCTTCGCCCTCCCAGCAGCGCGGCCTGGGCCGAATTCCTCAATGCCTCGGCCAACGGTCGCATGGAGCGGGACTTCGCCCTGCTCACCCTGACTGACAGCGAGCAGCGGGAGCTGTATGAGGCTGCTCGCATCATTCAGAATGCCTTCCGCAGATACAAGGTACGGCCACCTCTCTGTAACATTCAACAGACCCATTGATGGGGTAACCTAGTCACATGATTTTTCGGGAGACCCTTGTAGTTTGTACCCAAGAGCTGATGCTCAGTTTACATCATAAGTGTTGTGAAGCCCTCTTCTTGAATACTGTTCACACCTGTTCTTTTAGCAAGACTGCGATCTTTATGCCCTAGGCAAACGCGAACTGCACATAATCTTACCTGCACCTTCATACTTCCAATTTTTTCCATTTTACCATGGAATATTGTGCATGTTGCTACATTGGGTTAGTTGTTTTCCTTTTGGAATACAGTGGTGTGAATGTAATAGGAATTAATAGTCTAAGACAATGTGTGATACTGAGTCTTGCTCTATCCTTTAATGTGCGACATCACAAATACATAATTAGAATGTCAGGTAAACACTCTAATGCTAATTAAACGCTCATTACTGTAAATGGAGATGGAGTTCTCGAACACTGAATTTTGAAAACCGTAACATTCCAAAAATGTTCACTCTTCAAAGCGTTAAATTTCATTGCAAATGTACAGGTACATACATTTTTTATTCTGCCCCCATCCTTTCTCTTTTCTGTACCCTGTCCCTTTTTTCCCCCTCTTTTGCCCCTTCCCCTGCAACAGGGCCGGAGGTTGAAAGAGCAGCAGGACATGGCCGCAGCGGTCATTCAGAGATGCTACAGAAAGTATAAACAGGTGCGTGGAGTTCATGGTTAATTCAGTGCTCCCTCGCCCCCTGCTGGTGACGGTGTGCTCCTGCGCTGCTCCTTCGTCTATCAGCCAGGCCATGTTCAACAAAAAGAATTATCTGTGTGGGACAATTATATTTCCTCACCGACCCTCCATATTTTTCTCAAATGGGATGTAATTTCCTCACTTCCCTCGCCAGTTTGTGAAAACTCCTTTTGTGTACTCAGGAAGGATTGGATGTCCAGGATTTAATCATACACGGCACACATTTGCACAGGCATTGCTTTGTTGTTGAATTTACTTATCATTAGCTAGTTGATTTAAAAAAAAATGTGTGGTGTTTCCTGCTGTCACATCCTTTAAGATGGACTGCTGCATTTCTTGGCCTTTTCATTTCGTTTTCTTTGTCTTCTGGTGGTTTTGGCTGAGTGATGTTTTCATGTTTAGGTAGCAGGCAGCCACAGTGCACACAGTATCAGCAGATTTTCAAATCAGTGATTTGCTTTGGGTGTAATTCGATTCCAACTTTATTTTAAACTCACCGGAGGGTCCATAGCAATAAAAAGAGAAGAAAAATAATACATACCAGGTAAAACTGCAACACATTGTAATTCAATTTTTTAAAAATTCATATGTTGGCCATCTCTCCAGTGTTCTCTCTGAGTGGATGAGTGTCGAAAGCAGCTTGGTATGAAATCTGTTTGAATATATATATTTTTTTAATTGTAAAATTTAAATTGGGGATTGCAGAAATGCAACATTTTCTCCAACCGAATACTTGTCCCATTGCTTTAAACAGTTTTTTTTATAGTTATTTTTTCCTTGCAGTCTGGACTAAAAAAGTTGTGCATTGGAATCCATTTGGACAGCAATAGGCTGTTGTTCACTGAGTTGTTAGTCTATTCTGAAATTATGGCTGTACCAAATAGTTTGAAACTTCATTCATAACATTGACAATCAAATTCTAAATCAACAATGGAATGCTTTTTTCTTTTTTTGCATTTTTAATTGTATTTAAAGCTGGTATTTCTGCACAGTTGGAGACAAGGATTAGAGTCTACTAATATTATGAGTATTGTAGTTTTTGTAGAATTAGATTTTGCTGGTGGCTGCGTGGGACTGCCTCTAGCTTTCTAAACATTCTCAATAGCTGGAGCGCAAACATAGCCTTAAGTATGAATTCCACATGTAAAAAATTTATTGGGGAAAAAAAAAAAAGATTTAATCAGATCCAAAATTTGGAACATGTTTTCATCATAAGAAATATTCTTCTTTAATTTGTAAGTAATGCTGATTTCACTTTAAAGCCAAATTTTTCACTGCTGTTAAAAAACTACTCTTCTGTTCGCCTCATGCACAGAGATGTATTAAAAGATTACATTACATTTATGAAACCACAGTGATGCAAAATTTGAGCTATTTCACCATTTCAGCTCTTGCATCATTGTTGTAAATTAAATGCTAAATGGTCTGCATTTATGTAGCGCCTTTCTAGTCAGATTACACAAAGTGCTTTTCAATTCTGCCTCTCGTTCACCCTGATGGCAGAGGCTGCCGCACAAGGCACCAACCTGCATATCAGGAGCAGTGTGGGGTTCTGTGTCTTGCTCAAGGACACTTGACACGTTCTCTGGAGGAGCTAGGGATCGAACCAGGAACCTTCCGATTCCTGGCACATAATTGGGTTTATAAAGGACAATATTTTGCACCAATGTTTCCATAGGGTTGGACACAAAAATGTTTCCATTGTAAATGTAAAAAATGCTGAAACGGGAGATGGAATTCAGGGAATGTTTCGGATAAATTAATCACAAATAAACAAAATCGCGGGCATAAGGCCTATATCTTCAGGTACATTTTCAATGTGGCATATTGGCGGCCTCCTGGTCATTTCCTAATGAATAATTTCTGAATTGTTATACGTTAATGTAGTGGTCTTGGCAATTCTGTGAATTGCTTGTTAATCAGGCATTCTCAAACTAGAAAAGGTTTGAGACCCACTATGCATAAAAAGTTTGAAGGCTTCTATCTGACAGCACTCAAGATCCAGCACTACCAGGGGTTGGGTTTGAAAGGGTTGAAACAAATCAAGCACCAGGCATGATAGCTTTTTAAGCAACAGGTACTGGCCTACATAACACAAGAATCTACTTGGAGGATAAATATTGAAAAAATGTTTGACTGCCATGCGATCATCAATTATTAATTTTTTGTAACCGGTTATTATTTTTCAGGCAAATACTCGCTGATTTGAGTACTGGTTTGCACCCCTGATGTAATATTTTCTCTTGTGCTGTGCTGTGGGACTGATAGAAAATCGAGAAACTGGCTCTGACTTGAGGAAAACGAGAAAATTATGCTTCTTACCTATTGATAGATTTTCTGAGCATGAGATAAGACCTACAGCTCCCAATTCCCCACCAGATCATTGAGACTTTTGGTTTTTGTATTAATGATGTTATCTAATCCTCAAAATGGTACTGAAGTTCTCCGGTTATGTTTTTTCTCTTAATAATAGAATCAACTCTGAAATGTGTGAAAGTCCTCATCTTTGACAATTACTTACTTATGGCCGTGATGGTTCCCAGTCGTAATTTGAGTTGTGTGTAGACAGTGGGGAGTAAGATGCATTATGTTCGAGATGCATTATCTATGAAAGCTGCCTTGTTTGTATCGTCTAGTGTACAGTGTCATTTATGTTTGATGGACATTAACCTTTTGAACTCGCAGCTTCTCAGCCGGGTGTACAGGGTGTGTTTTTGTTACACTCCTGCTGCATGCTGTTGGGGTGCCTGTGCTGTGTGGTTGTGTGTGGTTGTGTGTGTCTGTGACCCCCTGTGCTTGCCTTCTCTTTTGTTTTTCTCTGTGTGTGACTAACCCAGACTAATGCTCCCGGTCTCTCTCTCTCTCTCCCTCTCTCTCTTTCTCTTCTCTCCATCTCTTTGATTCCTCTTGCTAGCTAACATGGATAGCACTGAAGGTAATGTCTGACCTCTATAGCTGCTTATTGCCTTCTCAGCTGCCTGTTAACTGCAGGGTTAGGGGGTTGCTTGGCTGAAGGAGCAGCATTTAGATGCACTTACTTGCGCACAGACTACAGTGTCTTGTGTCCGACATGAAGCCGACAGAGTGTTAAAGAGCCTTTAGTCTAGTCTCTTCGAGTGAGGGGCCTGTTGGTACTATAGGTACACTGCCTTCTGTAGCATTCTGTCCTGGTCTTAATTTACATTCATTTAGAATGTTCAGTGCTACCCCTATTAATGTACTGATGCGCATTGTTCCTGTGCTTGAGTGTACTTGTTCACTGAGCTGTTTGTCAGCCATTTGTATGGTTAATGTGCTGTGTGTGTCAGTGAGAGGAGAGTGAGGATAGAATGAATGACTTTGTCTACTCCTTGTGTATGCGTCTGAGGGCGTTGCATGGTGTTCCGATTAATGATTTCTCTCTGAAATTATGTCCCTCCCCGCTCCCTCTCATCACAACCTCAGTACGCCCTTTATAAGAAGATGACTCAGGCGGCCATCTTGATCCAGAGCAAATTCCGCAGCTACTACGAGCAGAAGAAGTTCCAGCAGTCTCGCCGCGCTGCCGTACTGATCCAGCAGTACTACCGCAGCTATAAGGAGTACGAGCGGCTGAAGCAGGGTCACCGCGGGACAAGTGCCCTCAACACCAAGATCAAGTAAGGAGAAACCAACGGAGCGCACTCAGCTCTAAGAGTTTTGTGTGCTATTATAATCAATGCACTGAGAGGAATCGGAGCAAAGACAGAGAGCAAAAGGGGAGCTTCTTCCTGCTTTAACCCTTAGAGTGCTAAATGCAGCTATTGTTGCTCAATGATGTAAGATATCAAAATCAAAGCTGTTGAAAACCTATCATGTTGCGACTTGTTTAAAAGAGCTCCCGCAGTAGTGCTCCTTTAAGCAAATTGCCACATGATAAGTTTTCAACAGCACAAGATAATTGGATTTATATTTTATTAAGAATGTATTTCAGCGCTCTAAGGGTTAATATGGTGCTCCCCATCATCCGGCTATTGCTACCACTGGCTCCTTAGCATGGAACCATTAATCTTTTTATCTTCTTTTCCAATTGTCTTTGTTGGTGTTCGCGCATTTAGTTTTAGTGCATGACTGATATTTCTTCATGTTGGAGAAGCCCTGCAGATGTAAGACGGAATGGAGGGAAATGTACTGTACGCTGAATGGAGGGAAATGTACTGTACGCTGAATGGAGGGAAATGTACTGTACGCTGAATGGAGGGAAATGTACTGTATGCTGAATGGAGGGAAATGTACTGTAGACTGAATGGAGGGAAATGTACTGTACGCCGAATGGAGGGAAATGTACTGTATGCTGAATGGAGGGAAATGTACTGTACGCCGAATGGAGGGAAATGTACTGTATGCTGAATGGAGGAAAAATGTACTGTACGCTGAATGGAGGGAAATGTACTGTAGACTGAATTGAGGGAAATGTACTGTACACTGAATGGAGGGAAATGTACTGTATGCTGAATGGAGGGAAATGTACTGTATGCTGAATGGAGGGAAATGTACTGTACGCTGAATGGAGGGAAATGTACTGTAGACTGAATTGAGGGAAATGTACTGTAGACTGAATGGAGGGAAATGTACTGTACGCTGAATGGAGGGAAATGTACTGTACGCTGAATGGAGGGAAATGTACTGTAGGCTGAATGGAGGGAAATATACTGTATGCTGAATGGAGGGAAATGTACTGTACGCTGAATGGAGGGAAATGTACTGTAGACTGAATTGAGGGAAATGTACTGTAGACTGAATTGAGGGAAATGTACTGTAGACTGAATGGAGGGAAATGTACTGTACGCTGAATGGAGGGAAATGTACTGTACGCTGAATGGAGGGAAATGTACTGTACGCTGAATGGAGGGAAATGTACTGTACGCTGAATGGTGGGAGATGTACTGTAGACCGAATGGAGGGAAATGTACTGTAGTCAGAATGGGGTGTGGGTAGTGGAGAGGTATGGGTGGGAAGTGCCTCAGTATGAAAGCCTGCAGGATTTAGGTAGTGATGATAATTTTCACGTTTTATCATCCACGGTTATTTAAAACCTGGCCGATTTCGCTGCCCCAGCACTGGCCAGACGGTACTCATACTCCGGAGTGCAGCCAAACAACATCCTTATCTCTCCTCATCCTTTCTGGTACACTCCTCTTTTTAGGGGATCCTTTCTGACGAAGAAGCAGGACCAGGCAGCTCGGAAAATCATGAGATTCCTCCGCCGCTGCCGGCACAGGTAACGGTTGGCCTGGCGCTGAGGTCACACGCATTTAAATGGATGTGCTTGTATGAGTCAGCAGGCTGTTGCAGTCTGTTGCAGTCTGATGAAGACTTCCCTTCGTTTCTCCACAGAATCAAGGAGCTGAAGCAGAGCAAAGAGCTGGAGAGAATGCAGAAGAGAGGCCTCACCACCTAACGCCCTCTCCATCCTCGCCCTCCTGCTCCTCTGACCTCTCCATCCTCCCCGAGGATGGTTTGGGGAGACGATGCACACTTAAATGCAAGCAAATGAATACACGCGCAGATGCACATACACAACCGCACACGCGCACACAGTCACTCTGTCTGTCTTACACACACGCATGCATGAGCACAGTGTCTCAGTCTCGCTGTCTCTCAGACGCATGCACACTCACACACAAGCTGAAAAACACACACTCGCACAGTCTCTGTCTCTCTTCCACGCTCATGCACACATGCGCGCACATTGTCTCTGTCTCTCTCTCTCACACACAGACACAAATGGGCATTCCCACACGCACGCACACACACACACGCACACATGACCACACTCATCTTTTCAGTCCTTCTCCCAAACACACAAACACGCTCACCAGCACGCACACAGTATCTCGCTATCTCTCTCGCACACTCACACACCCACACTCACGCGCGCTTGTGAGACTTGTGAGAACGCACATATACTTGCACTGAAAGTCATACTCCTATCCCCCCCCACTCATATTTCGACCTCTGATCTCTGTCCATCGCTGATGAGAGGGAGGCATGAAACCGCAGCCCCCAGCCCCCCCAGCGGTCTGCCTCCCTCCTGTTTACCCAGAGCCAGGACCTCCTACACCTGTGTGCCCTCGCGCTCTCCATCCTCTTCCATCCCTAATGCCTTCATGCACCTTCTCCTGAGGAAAGACGTTTCGAAGAAACCTTTGAAAACAAGACACTCCCAGCCTTATTTTTCCTCTCTACATCTAGGATAGAGCGCTAAAGCGGACAAGACTGTCCTGCATACAAGTTGCTTTAAAGTTATTCATTTTTTAGCGTTTTTTTTTTTTTTTTTTTTTTACCACTGTTTGTTTATTTTGCTTCGCAAAACGAGACCAGACCGTAGCTTGTTCAGAATGTATTGTACTTTCAAGGTATACTTGTACAAACATATATATCCATATATTCTCTAGATATAAATTATTGGTATCCTTAACATTATATATTTATTGAAATAACCTTTTGGGGCATGTTTTTAATGCTCTGCTTTGAGAAAATACTCCCATCAGTTTTGATTGAATGACTGACACTAATAGCAATTTTGACACGTTGCTTAAAATTATTGAAAAACACTATGAGTCTTAATATCATTATCACAAAAGAAAAAAAATTCGAGGGCCTCCCAGTCAGTCCGTCTCAGTGTGAATTGCACATGACCGCGAGAAAGACTGAGTGCAAAGCTCATTTATTTTCCAAGTTTTTAAAACCATCTTGAGTCTCTCCCCCATAGCATTAGGTCCATCGCATGACTGCAATGGGACTCAGTTTCTCATTTTTTAAAATGATTTTCTGGAGAAACACATGCCAGTAGTAAGCAAGAACTTCTTGACACCGTTTAGAAATTCTGCATAACCATGAAACATGACCGTAACCGTCTCGCCCCCAAATATACAGCACTTCACAATGGTCTTTCTGCTTGGAAGCCGCAGTGGAGTAAATCTTGTCTGTGCTCTTGGGTGGAATCAGTGTATTGATTTGTTAGTTTGCTGAGCAGTTTGCTTCTCAGGAAGTCCCAGGCTGTTTCTTCATGTCCGCCTCTTGTTAGCTGGTCCTGTGTTGCTCCTGCTTGAATTGCATGGGAGACGTTATCCAGTGATGGCTGCTGTCTTTGCTGTAGTTTGTGTGACTGCCCTTAGAGCCCACTGCTGACAGCCTGGGATGGCCAAATGCGCAGCAAATTGCTCTGCGCTGGAGAGAATTATGGGATACATAGAGGCTTATCACTTGAAGACAGCTGAGAATTTGGCTGTGCTCTTGGTCATGGGCAGGTCAACCAAAAATACCTTTTTGTTTGGTTTATTATTTTTGAATCTTCTATCAGCATCCTCACTTATGAAGATGGATTAGTGAAGCCTTGCGCTGAGATGCTGAAGATCCATATTCCCAGAGCAGGGTCTGTTGCCTTCATTGCAGAGTCAGATGAAGACTTGGGTCTGATTGCTAACCGGGTCTGTGGGTTTGCACAGGGGGCAGTGCACTTAAATTGACTGTACTTTACAGCGTCGACTCTCAGTTCTGCTCTTCACCGCTTTATTAGCCTTGATATATGAGTTTTATTGAAAGAAAATGCGACTCGCTGGAAGATCCATAAAGCTAATTTGTCTCCATCTTGCCAGAGTAGCGTTTAGCTCGGATTGTGATTCTAGTTTACCATGATAGAACAGGTTTGTTACATTTGTGGTCTTTGAAACTTTTTAAAACATCGCTCCAACATTGCTAAAACACTACTGCTTTGCTTTGGTTGCGGCGTTTCTATGGATATGGTGTGTTTAAGGAGGGAGTTTTTGATGAAGCTGTTCTTGAAATTGAACTCTGTGGATGTTTGCAATCTTGTGTTGCATAGATGGCATTCTGAGTACTTACATTTTTGGAGGAAGTAAAGGTCTAGATGTCTTAATATTCACTGGACCAATGGAGTTATGGCGTATTCCACAAAACTTGACGATTCTCCTTTGCAATCAAGTCCTGATTTTAACGAAACTTGGTTCTTGTTTGTGGCGTGTTGGAGTTCATCTGGTAAGAGTGGTTGGATTTGAAGCCATATGTTTTAAAAGCCGTGAACAACCATCCCAAAACAGAACTGAGCGCTGATGCAGTGAATACAACCATCTCAGAACAGAACTGAGCGCTGATGCTGTAAAGTGACTCCACTCTGAGGGTTTCCAGGTGTTAGTCATTTCCATTGCCCAATGAGAGAAGTCTCCACATGTGGTCATATATACTTGGGGGGGTGGGGGTGGGAGGGTTGCGTTTCGGATATGGGGCCGTTCGGAGGCATTGCCCTGATAAGGCATTTTACTATTCCTCCTTGCATGAGGATTTGTTGGCTGCATGTAACTGTAACAGCTTTCCCTTTGTAGCCCAGTTATACTGTGTGAATGCCTGTGCAACCTTGTTTTTGTGGAAAAAAAAAATATCTATCTGAAGGCGCAGTTTGGATCTGGTGGGGTCGAACAGGGTCAGATTATAAGTACCAAATCCTGATCTTTGAGTTCTGGGTCATACAAGGCTGTCCCGACAGGGTTGTTCTCCTTAGGGCAGTGGTAGAGATAATCCAGTCTGATTGGTAATTCCTGGCACTGCATTATTATAGACATATCAGAGTGAAATAGAGGCGTCGTCACCTCCGGTGTTGGAGCAGGTGACGACTGGATTCGGATGCGCTGCTTTCAGTCTGATGAAACATTTTGATCATCAGTATAACAAAAAAATCTTAAAATAGCAAGTTAGCGAGGATAGTCTGCTTTCTAGTCATGCACTGTTAAAAAATAAAAATAAAAAATGGGCCCAAAAATTCTCTTAGCTATTGTAACTGTAGCCTGGTGCCCAGTTTTAGGAGCGATGGCCTTTATAGCAAATGAGAAAATGTTTTAATTTGCCACTAACACGAGGTCCTTAACGTTCAGCACTTTTACGAGCCCACGTTTCATAGTTGGAGCTTAGAAAGAGGGATGCAATGATCAGTCCCTCTGGAATCATTAGGTTCTTATGTGTGATGCACATATGGGGATTAAAAAGGGAGCGATTTTTACAAAGTTATAATTGTTTTTAAATGTGCAGTGCCTTGCAAAGCTCTGTCTTGTCTATAGCTGACGAGTTGGTTTGGTTTGCCACCAGTGAGAGGAGAAGCATGTCAGACATTTTAAGGTCTGTGCTTAAAACATCTACAAGACAAGTAGAAAATTCAGTTTTAGACATGGTACAGTTCACACTATTAGGCATAGTATGGCATCCCATCCTCCTCCAACTGCAGGTGTCTCAATCCCAAGTGGAAGGAGTAACTTCTCATAAAGGAAAATTGCATCCTTTGTTTACACATCAGTCCACAACCAGACGTTGTAAATATAAATTTTTGGTTTATTTATTTATTATTGTTTTGCGGGGTTGGGAGGGCGTGGGGTTTATTATGTTTCATAACGAGTTTACAGTCTGGCAATGCAAGAAAGAGGCACTGCACCTTTAAAGAAGCCAAATATATTGAACTAAATTATACTGTAAAAAATATTGAAAGTAGGACTAGAAGATTGTATGATGACTGAATTTTAACTGATATGCATTAACTTGTACATAATGTAAAATACGAAGACAGTTGAGGATATATTTAAGATAAAATAATGTGCTTGCTATATTGAGAAAATACTGTTCCTTGTTTTACCAATTATATACTAGTGGGGATAAAAACGCATGTTCATATTCATAGTTTGTTTTGAACTTTGCTTTTTTGGGAATGACTATCAGTTATCAATACCATTTAATACGCTTTGCATGAGTTTGTATCGTTTGCATTGGCTACAAAATATCAGTAATCACAATTCTATCTTTTAATGCTGGTGTTTGGAAACATCTATTTATATAATTTAAAATGGATTTGGTTGTTTGTCTCTGTAAATTGATTTAAGATATTTGCTAATGATTGTTCAAAACTGTTTTAATATTTCATAATGATGATAATCATAATTAAAAAATAAAATCAAAAGTTGCTTTGTTTTGTGTGTTTCAACCGTAAAGCTGAGGTAAATGCGACCCCTTGTGGCGTGTTTGCCGTCGCAAACTCAGCCTATGTAGTCATCTTGGTTGGCAGACTTCCCTTTGAGCTCAGCCATATAGACACAACACTGCAAAAAAACATGATATGTTAGGGGGCTATAATTTTGAAATTACTCATCAAAAAGTCTTGATGCTGTCTGGTTGACACCCTGAGATGTACTATTATACTTCAGTGAAATTTCACTGGAAACAAGTTTTCATTTAATCTTAATTTGAATTTAGAGTGCCAACTGTTTATCGAATGATAAATTCACTTTCCAGATCTACAGGCAAAACCATCCACACTTGCAGAACTTCAATTAAGGCTTTTTATCCCCCTAGCATAGAATGCGGGGGGATATAGGCATCGCCTTGTCTGTCCATCCGTCTGTCTGTCCGTCCGTCCTTCCTCCATCCATAATCATTTTGTTTCTGGAGCAGAACTTGGAAACTATGCGAGATATCAGCACCAAACTTGGTTCATGTATTCTATGTTTAGTCTAGATGTGCCTTTTGCTACTTTGGAAATTTCAGGATTCCCATTTTTGTCATTTTCATGGAAACAAATCTGGACTTAGTGCACGTCAGGCTTAGTTATTTTCCGGAGCAGAACTCAAAAACCCTTCAATATATCTTACTGAAACTTTGCATGTGTATTACTCACATACTGAAGTGGTGCCTTTTAATATTTTCACATTTCTGAAAATCTTATCCCCCCGGCAGCATAATGCAGGGGGATATAGTCATCAGTGTGTCCGTCCGTCCGGGCGTCCGTCTGTTATCATATTTTGTCCGGGCCATATCTTGGACACTATACATCCAATCTTCATGCAATTTCACAGATTCGTTGAGCATGATGTCTAGATGTGCCTTTTCATACTTAGGAATTTCTGGAGTTTCCATGGAAACTTGTGTGAATTGGAACTTAGCTTGTCAGGGCCATTTCTCAAAAACTATATATAGAACCTTCACCAAACTTTATAGATATGTTAAGCATTATGTCTACATGTGCTTTTTCATAGTTAAGAATTTCTAAAATTTTAGATTTTTGCACTTTACATGGAGACATGGTTGAATTTGGACTAAGCTCACTGATCATCTTGACCAAACTTGATTAACATGTTGAGCATGATTTCTATATGCGTCTTTTCACATTTAGGTCACTAATAATTTTGTTTGGGCAATATCTCTGAAGCAATCTCCAACTACACCAGTGTCAGTGAAACTTATCTCCCGGCATAATTTTTATATAAATAAAATGTGAACTCCTGGCACTCGTGGTAGCCCACTTCCTCGTACTGAGTGCCAGTAACATGAACAGCAAGATCAACAAACAACCACAACTACTACAGGTAATGTCCTCAGACAGACAGTAGAACACAGATTGACCACATCTACACCAACATTCCGCGACAGATGGACGCAGGGACACTGAACACGTATAGGTCTGACCATAACATTGTCTGGATTGCCATTTCATAGACTGGCAAGTTCGTTACCTTATTACTTCAGATCAAGTCCTTTAATACTGTTGTACATTTACTCATGTAAATTCAACAGTTAATCCATGAATGTTGGGGGCCGGGGGATATGCCTTTGCCAGATGGCTCGTTTTTTTTGTTTCCATGGAAACCAGTTGCATTTGGACTCTGTACAGAGAGAGGTTAGTTTCCGGAGCACAATTCAAAAACCGTTCATTATATCTTTCTGAAACTTTGCATGTGTATTACCCACAAACTGAATTGGTGCCTTTTGATATTTTCACATTTATGAAGTTATTATTTTTTTCCTTTCCATGGAAGTGACATGGATTTGGACTCAGTCGCAGGGCTGGGTTCGTTTCCGGAGCACAACTAAAACACTGTTGTTGCCAACTTGTGCTTTGCTAGATGTTGCCCGTACAGACTTCCAGGTCATTCCAGAGGAAAGTGACCTCAACATTCTTGTTTGAATTTCTTTGAAGGTGTAGAATTGGCAGGACTCGCAAATAATCAGGGGCCGGGGGGATATGTCATCTTCTGATTACTCCTGTTTGTTTTGAAGCCATTTTTGCTTCATCTGTTAATTATCTTCCTAAATCATTTGGATGTTTACTGACTTCAATTCTTTTTGCAAATGCACCTTTGAATTTGGATCCTTGGTATATAGTACTGAAACCCTTCCTTTTTTGAAGTTCTCTCTTTTTCTCCATTAGAGTATGCTGTCGGATCTACAAGTCATGGCGCAGAGCCAAAATTATCATTATTTTGGTTCTATTGATCACCACAGGAGATTTAAACCATTGGGATGTCTAGACCTTCAGATTTAAAGGAAAAAAAAAAATTATAGGCTCAAAAGTAATTAGACAAGTAACTTTTACTTTGTAAATTACGAAGTAAATTGCAATGTCATTTTGTATATTTGGGTGCAAATCCCTTGCAGTCAATACCTACCTGATATCTGGAACCCACAGAGTTGCTAGATGGCCACATTCCTGGTTCTTTTTTTGGTCATGCTCTGCCAGGCCTTCCCTGCAATGGCCTTCAGTTCCTGTTTGTTCTTGGGGTGTTTTGCTTTCAGGAGGTGGACTGCATGCTCTGTTGGACTCAGGTCTGGTGAATGACTTGGCCATTGTTGAACATTCCACATACTTTTATTAAGAAAGGCGTTTTTTGCTCTTGCAGTGTGCTTTGGGTCATTTTGCACTCAGGCAGAGAAGCACCATCCAATGAGGTGATAAATGGCCCCACAGAACTGAGATTTCATCCTGCGGTGTTTACACATCATCAGTAAATGCAAGGGTACCAGTTCTTTGGCAGCCATACATGCCCAAGCGATAACATTACTTCTGCCAAACATTGAGTTGGTATGCTTCAGATCATGAGCAGTTCCCCCCTTACCATTTTCTCTTCATTACCCATACAGTTTTTGCTGTGTGTGTGTGTGTGTGTGTGTGTGTGTGTGTGTGTGTGTGTGTGTGTGTGTGTGTGTGTGTGTGTGTGTGTGTGTGTGTGTGTGTGTGTGTGTGTGTTGCCACTACTGAAGCTAGGATGACCAGACTTTGTGGGGTAGATGATCCTATGGTTCCCTGTCCAAATTTGCATTTTGAGGTCAAAGGTCAAGGTCAACAAGAGGCGTGGATTAGCATCTCTATAGAGTGCGCATCATCTAGTTGCAGTACCATTGCATATTTGTCCCAACTTTCCCTGGGATTTCTTGAGAACTGCTCAGATGTTTAATGGCAAACTGTAATCCGATTCAGTCTTTAAGCCTTACCTATAGTTTTGCATCTTAAGGTATACTATCTGCAGTTACTCTAGTGAAATTCTCTATTGACTCAAAAAAAAGTAAGTCCTTGATTCCCGTTTTCCTAACGATAATGAAATAATGAAAATTTTCAACAATAACAAGATGATGTAGAACAGCTGTATTGAAATGTTGAATATGTAAGCTAGAGTGAAAATGGTTTCTGTGTTTATGCATTTCCCAACTGAGGTGAAAGATTATAATCCATCATTTTGAGGACAGTGTGTCCCCAACAACAAATTGGTTGGATTTGGGGCATTGCTTTTTCAACAGTGTGTAGCAAAAGATTAAAGGAATCTGGTTGAATTTGAAAGGGCACTGCCAAAAGCCGCCTCTGAGTGCGAGTAATCTCCAATAAGACGTCACTGTCTTAAGAACTGCGGTGCGCCTGCAATGGATATCACAACGTGGGCTTGGAAATGCTTTGGTAAACCTTAATCAGTCAACACCATTCATTGCTTGATCCACAGCTGCTAGCGGAAGCTTTGGCTTTGCATAGTGCAGCCATATATCAGTGTCCGACAGCACCACCGGTTCTCTTGAGTAATCATGAGAGATGCACATTGGAAGCGTGGTTTGTGGTCCGTCGAATTAACATTACAAATGGTTTTTGGAAACTGCAGCCAATGTGTTCTGCAAACCAAAGACTTCAACGAGAGCCTAAGCTGTTGTGTCCGGCCCGAGAACCAGCATCTGTCACGGTAAGGTGCATGTCGGTGCGCATGGCATGGTTGACTTGTGCATTTCTAGGAGCACCTTTAATGCATAAAGATTGGTATGAATTTTGGTGCGATTTGATGTAATAAAAATTTTTGTCTGTTCCAGGGACACCCCTGCATTGTCCAACTAGAACTTATTGCACTCTGCACTGATTTCAAGTGACTGGCTGCATAAGCAAAGTGTGGGTGCTAGATTGGCCTGACTGCAGCCTGATGTTTTACTGATTGAGGATTTATGGAATATTATGAACAACATTATGACATTCTGGCAAGATTGCAATGCCTGTACAACTTCCCAGCCAAAGACATGCCTAATGAGGGAGTTGGGGGCACGGTGAAGCTTGCTAGACTTGCCCAAACTCATGTCTTCAGTGGCCCAATCCAAAATGAGTCTGATAAAGAAATGGAGATGTTACCCAACTTTTTTGGACACCGTTGCAGTCCTCACATTTTCAAACATTTATATTTTTGAACATCAAATGATATTTTTTTATACAGTTTTCAATGTAGTGGAGGGTGAATGGATGAGTCAAATCAGTCCTTTTTGAATTTATTTTCATTTTACGTCAAAATGCTTTAAAATAGCGGCAAAAACCTGAAACTTGCAGAAGGAAACAAGCAACTACTGTCAAAACAGATCGAAGAATGGTCAGAGTGGCAAATATTCAGCCAGTCTTCACCTCTAGAAAAATCAAAGATGACATAAATTTACCTGTAATGGCTGTTAGTCCGAGGACATCTGATCAGGGCGAAGTTCGCCGGGAGAAGCCCCTGTAGTGCACCATTTGTGAAAAAACAGCACGTTCAGGATCAGTTAAAACAAATCGATTTGCCCAAAGAGAAATGGCCTGACATTTTGCGGACTGATGACAGTAAATGTTCTTTTTGAGTCTGGTGGTTGTTGACAGTATATCAGACGACCCCCAGTACTCAATTCAAGCCCCAGTGCACTGTGAAAACAGTGAAGCATGGTTGTGCAAAGATCATGGTATGGGGATGACTTTCACATGAAGGTGTTGGGCCTATTTATCGTATACCAGGGATTATGGATCAGTTTGTAAACATCAAAATATTTGAAGAGATTATGTTGCTTTATGCCAAAGCGGTAATGCCCCTGAAATGGGTAAGACAACGACCCCAAACAAATGAGTAAGCGAGCAGCATATTTGGTTCAGACAAACAGGATTGAGGCAATGCAGTGGCCAGCTCAATCCTCTGCCCTCAACCCCATTGAAAACGTCTGGGGTGACATTAAAAATGCCGTTTCTGAAGCAAAACCCAAAAATTCACAGGAACTGTGGAATGTAGTCTGTTCATTCTGGATGCAAGAGGTATATTAACTCGAAGCAACGCAGATGTGTGGAAGTTATCAAAAACAATAGTCATGTGAAATGTAGAATTTGAGTTTGAAGAAAAAATTGTTGACTCTGCTTTTCAACACCTTGATATTCCATTACTTTGCTACCTGTAAAAGAAAACACAGACTTGATCAAATTTGTTAATGCTTTGATATGGAATTGAATGTTGTAATGTTTCCACTACATTTGAAATATGGAACTGAAGGCTATTATTAAAATAGTTTAACTTCATTCACATTTTTGACACACTGCTATTTTTTGAACGAAACTATACTAGCAGGTTTAAAATGAAAACCTTACCGCCTCTGCCAGAAAGTCCATGATTGATTTTTTTTCCCATTCGTCAATGAACCAAAGCATATCAACACAAAAATGTGTCACTGACCACAGAATCAAGGTTTTGCCCAAACCATCCCAGTCTCCTTATCTCAATCTAATAGAACAAGAGCAACGCAAAGCGTGGCATATGTCCCCGCCTGTATGTTGATCAAGAGCATGTTGAGATGGCTGCTGTGGCGGCCATATTAGATATCACACGAGGCTGGTTTTCGAAAGGAACCTTCCTCTAGCCACTCCCAATACGCCATTAAGAAATGGCATCAATCCAACGAGGGATTCTATAGTTATCCCACGGAAATGAAAAGTTAACGGACGACGGACGAACATGGTGTCGACATAATTCCCCCTTTCCTCTTTGGAGGGCAGGGGCATAAAAACTATTGGATGAGCTCAGGTGGAGAGTCCATGAATTTGAATCATGAGAGATTTTGCATAGAAGAATTATCTCGGGTCCATTATGATGTCATCTCCAATCTCATTCACACTACAGGTATAGTACATTCAGAGCTGTTATCTTGGCAATGGGAAGCCGCTCAAAGTATTTAATGAACGGAATCCAATCATTTTTGCATGTTTCTGAGAAAACTGATATTAAATTTTTAAAATCCTTTTTCTTTGAATGATTGTACATACGGTTATACTTTTGATTTTTTAATAGGACAAACAATGAAGGCTCAAATGAATAATAACAAATGTTCATGAATGCCATGGCTGCCAAATGGTAGTGAAGGGTGTTGTTGTAACATGCGAAGCAGACTCAAAGGCATTTATTGCACCTCACGTCTTATTTCCGATTGACTATGGCAGCTTACACTGTGTTCTGCTCAGTCAGTTGATAGTATGAAGACTCCTACTATTATATTTCTGGTGAAGATGTTATATCATTAGCCCTGGCACAGATTCAGTTCCACACTGTGGAGTGTTTCACTATATCTGGAGCCTTGCGATCATTTTCTCCGGTTGGGCTATTCCTGAAGTTATAACTAATTTTACCAAGATCTGCATGCAGTCAGGCCCGTAGCATCATCATAGCGCAATCTCAAATCAGAGTTGGGAGGAACAATATGAAATTAGGAAGTCATAATTTATTATTGACTGAGCAGGCCTAGCTCCAGGAGAGGTTTTATACTGTATATTCAAAACTTCCTTTAATGTACAATTAAGCCAGGTCAGCATGGAGGATTGTGAAAAATTTTATTCAGTATTCAAACTCTGCTAGTGGACTTTTCTTATACCATTGGCAAATCCAGAAATGAATCAAAATTATGTCACTGCATGGGCAGAATTTTTTTTCTTACTCAGAAAAAGTAGAATGTTTTAAGTCTGCATACAACTTTGAATTGCTTGGTAAGATGGATTATTTTCCATTTTTTGCAGTGAACATTTTTCCCAGTTGTGTGTGCTTCATGACAAAACCTCTAGAGTCAGCTTAGTGACACTAAAGGGCACTGTTGCCTTGCCTGTGGTTTTCCAGCCCAGGTGGGGCACGTTAAAGATTGATCTGTGGGAGGGGGAATCAAAGCTGCAGGTTAAGGTTTCTTAGGGCTGGTATTAAACTGCACCACAGGCACAGTGTATAGCAGGAGAAATAATGATTTTCAGAACTCTTGCTTCCCAGCCTTCAGCCTGCCATTAGTCAACCCCTGTTTGGCTGAGAATACCCTCTCTTCTCCTGACTGGCAGTGCTGTCTGGGGGCTTGTTTCTGACCACTGCGGCCAAGTTTTGACAGACTGTTGTGCTGGAAGTATTACTTTGACCTGGCAATGTTGTTCGGGGATAATTCAAAATCAGTCCCAGTGTCTAAATGTACTTTGTACATAGGAAGGGCTGTAATTTCATGTGGTACACCAAAATGTCAAGCCATCATTAGGCCTCCTCTGAGTAACAGACAGAGCTCTCATCCTGGAAGCCACTAACTGCTGGTCAGGTTTAGTTTCTGGACGGAAAGGGTCTGAAAGATCTGTTATTGATCTGTTCACTTGAAAGGGGTCTACTTGCCACCCCACGGAGGCCATTGCACAGAACATGTTTGCGGTGGCACCGAGTGTTGCTGAGGGATTTTGACTGATTACTTCCTGGTTGTAGGTTCAGTGTGTTTGCTTAAAGCGAACGCTTAAACAGTACTCTGCATGTGATAATTTATGCAGCGTAAGTAATTCTGAATGAATATAGGTCCTTCCACTGGCTTCTTTATATGCGCTGGTTATGCTTTGTAAATCCCAGTGCTTAAGGTGAACTCCTTCAAGTGAGCCTCAGCTCCCCATTGTGAAGGATTTTAGTTCTGCATATTCTATATATTCAAGCTATTGCACTGGCAGTATGGTCTTTATGTGGTGTTCGGAGTACAGGCGAGACATGACAGTCATTGATGATGTACTGGCTTGTGGATGGAGAAACGAAATCCAGACAAGTGCTCTTTCTGCCTCAGTTTTTCCACCTCTGCCACATTCATAAGCGTGTGAGGGTTGAATTTGGATCTGGATCAAACTTAAGGCATCTGACAAATTCTATGCAAGCTCCAGAGAAATAAAAGTATGTCAAGAGAAAAAAAGTATGGCCTGTACAATTTGCCAAGTTCAACATGTCCAGATTCCTCCCATATGCCACAACATAATTTGCTGTCCCATTTTTATGAGTAGCTCCCTCTAGAGGTTTGGAATTGACTTGTGCCCAAGCTCTAGTACGAAACCTTGAGAACTTCAAATTGGAAAACCTTTCATACATTTTCTGCATCTCTGTACTTTTTGAGGATTATATCTGAGGCTTCTTTTGATTGGAGATGAGCAGATGGTTCAAACAAATCTGTGTTTTTAATCATACTGGATTGACCAGTAATTGTGAGATCTCCAGGCAATAGTCTGGATTAGGCTGCTCCTCAAAACGTTCTGCCAATGTTCTGAATGTATGCGTGCATGCATCCAAACTAGTAGTACCAATAACCTAGTTCCTCCATTTTGTTCCCGATGGGGTACTGTAAAAATACTTATTGATAATTTAATGCTCCACCTTGTTTTATCTGTATCGGCATATTGTTTTTGAATAATTACCCCAAATGAAAATATTGTACAGTTTGTAATACTTAATCTTTGTAATACTTAAGTATTTTTGGCATAATTATAGTATCAATATAGTTTGCATAGAATGTCTAGAATAGTTCTATAGCCATCACATTATATCTAGATGTAGTATTACCACAGTCAACAGTGGCATTATATTACAGTAGTCCACAGAACTGTATTTCTGTAGTTTGAATAAATATAGTATCATTATAGTAATATTGCACTATGGTCGCAAAAATACCATCCATTTACTGTAGGATAAGTATAGCTGCAACCATAGTAATTTTTCATGAGGGACATAATAAAACACAAACTGTATTTAGCCCCTTCAGGTCTTTAGCACCAAATGTGCATCCGTATGTTTGGTACAGGGTCACCTGTGCATTTCACCATGAATGATGAGCTTTACAATTCCTCACAAATACACAACACTCCGTTATACTACATACTAAGTCAGGATAAAAGAGACATGATAGTTTGACCTTAATAATTGAGGTCATTGTTACAAAAAATAATACATAAATGTTTTAAAATTACAATCAGCACTGTGGAGGCAGTAATCGAGAATATGAGGCTTGAAATGATGTCAAATGTGCCAGAAGGAGGACGTGAAGCTTCCTAACGGAAGCTGAAGAACATGGTAATGGAACCAATGCGCTGGAGGGATGATTGTTCAAGAATTGCTGAGATATTGGTTGCACCCTGAGGGCAACAATTCTCAATAACAAACAAAACACCTCCTCCATAGCATATATATATTGGTCTGAAAAACTAAAGACCAACTGTGACAGCAAGAAAATGCTATAGATAGATTATACCGGAGTGAAAATGTTTAGCCATATGCACCGTCTGCATATCTGGAAAAAGAGAGGGGCACAGTATGAGAAGCATCTACTCAAACACTGAGGTGAAATATTTATGTTTTGGCCATTTTTTACTGCCAGTTGAGATCAATGGCATAATGAATTCCATCAAGTGCGGGGAAAATTTGATGAAAAGTTTGGTTGTCTGTGTAATACAGGGTCTCTGCAGAAATAGTTGCTCCGATTTGAAAAATGCACAAAGAACGTTACTCGTGGCTTAAAGGGAGAGATGGAAATTGAACCTCTGTATCAAGGAGCATCTGAGTGCATCAAGAACTTATTCAACTTTGTATTGCAAAAAGAGGTCTTGATCCAGGGCAGATGGTGCTAATGATGTACAACTAGAATGAGAAATCCACAGCTCTGACTGGTACAGCAGAATGCATTAGAGTTTCATAACCAACCCTTTTTTGGCATTTCTGTCATTTGTGACCTTTTTCACCCCAATGAGAGGATGGAGGGAGCTGGAGCCATAATAGCCTGGTATTACTCTCTCTTCCTTTCTCTTATTCCAAAATGCAGGGCGTCATTGGCCCTTATGCCTGTCAAGCAGGAACCAAGAGGGTAGCAAAGCCAGCACACATTCACACGCGAGAGAGGCCTGTCTTCTCTCCAACCTAAAGTGCCGAGACTATTAATACGTGTTTTCAGTGAATTCCAGTGTGCCTTAAAATAGTGGGGAAATTATACAGGCTGATGACAGTAGCGGTCAAAAGAGGTAACAGAGTGTCTCCATTTGACCTTAAGAGCATACGGCATGATTGCCTGCACTACTCTTATTCTGATAAGAAGGTCTTTGCAGGAGATTACAATAGACAATAAAGCAATTATATACTGTGTAATCTCAGAAAAACAATGGCTTCCAAAAACAGGAAGGATGGGAGCTTCATAGACTTAAAGGATTATTTTATAGGATGACACTATAATAATAATATGTTTTTGTAGCTAGTGATCCTGGGAAACCTGGTGATCTGGGATAAGTTTCTTTCTTTGAACTGGTACTGTGTGGACAGTGTGATAATTATGAGGTTGTTAGATGCCAACAGGACGAAGGGCTTGTGAAAAATATAGGCATTATGACAACACCACTATCAATCACTTGAAACTGTTCTGTAAGTTCTTGTTTTAAGGACATATGGATTTTTTGATATGATAATTTTATTACCAGGTCTTTTCACCCTCCACTTTATATTACTATGCTACTGATCTAATCAAAATACGCGTGAGCTACTAACTCATTACTATTCACCATCATTTTTCACTGTATGTATGACTACACAAGCATGAGTTTATGTGTCAATATACTTTTCTTGCAAATCTCACAATTTTGTTCGAATATACAATATAAATATTTGCAATCATTTGATGCTGTAGCAATTTTCACCATCACACTACATTTGGATTTTGGGGTGAAGTTGCCATTACCTCAGTCCAGACAATTAATACAAGGAAAAGAAGCCTAGAAACACTGAAGTGGAATTTTAAATTAATTGAATTAATTTACTTTTTGGAATGGGCTGAATTAGACTTTATTGTGCGTGATATGTGGTGGGAATATTAAGAGCCTCGAAATAGCTCTGCTACTTAAGTTGAGCACTGCATAGATCATTGTCACTTGCTGAGCTACAATGGTTTGTTAATAAATCTCTATCTTCATCTCCATTGCTAATGTATATCTTACTGGATGGAGGCCAGCGGAAAATACCCAGGGAATGTTTTTGTTGGCCAGCTGATAGCCCAACATGTACAGTGCTGTATGTCTAAATGAACACTTGGGTGTATTTTCAGTGAAGGAACCCGGACTGCCCTTGAAGTTGTCTCTCGATGCAGTGACACAGGAGGTTTGCTGCGGAGAACGAAAGTGGCCCCTTCCCTTCATTTATCCCCTGCGCTTTGGAAACAGGTGACCCCCATTGTTTGCAGGGTCACGTCTGTGCTCCGGGAGGAGAGGCAGCATTCCTCAGACCCCCAGCGCTGAGGGCTTCCGCGAGCGCGGGGCGGACCGCTCAGCGTGCAGCCCGTGCCCCGCGATTGTCCCCTCGTTTGTTTACCCAGCTGGCCCTCTGCCAGGCCGCCATCCTGCCTCACCTTCGCCCGGGGCATGTCTGCTTCTGCCCGGCCGAGCAAACGAGGGAGCCGGCGGACGGAAAAGGGACTGATGAAGAAGTGATGAGTGAAATGGGGGGCTTTCATATTCACTACAGGGCCAGTTACTGTTAGGAGATGGCCTAGAGACAGAGAGGGTCAGCATGGAAAAAAGGTAAATGACAGATAACTGGGGTTGAGGGCAGTACAGCCCAACATCCCTGCTGCAGAGAGATTGTAAAACTGGCTGGCTGCTGTTTGGCACCAGCCTGATGACAAAGGAGACAGGCTGGTCACAAGACCGCCACCATTCAGTCTGGTGTACAGAAGGGGTCACAGCCATTCAGATGCCTGTGATTACACTCAATGGCTCTCATCCTTTCCCACTGCAGACTGTGCCAGCATTGTGCCTATTTTACCTCACTGCAACTCAGCAGAATTGAATACAATAGTCCTGGGCAAGGATATTAACGCAAGCACATGCAACCACACACACTCGCACTCACACAACCACTCGCACACAACCACACTCACTCACTTGTGCTCTAACATGCGCACTCACACAACCACACACACACATGTACACCCGCACACACACACACACACACACACAGCATACACACATGTTGTGTTTTTACGTTTTGCTGGGGCATCACACAGACTTATACTCATTCCCTAACCCTGACCTTAACCATAAACACTAAATGCCTAGCATTAACTCTAACTTTAATCAAACACAGACCTTACCCTAAAATAACTCTGTTACCTTGTGTGTACCAAAAAATGTCCCTTAAGGATGGAAAAATCTGGTATTCCATCACGTGTGGGACATTTGGTCCCCAGAAGAGGTAGGAATACCTGCCTACACACACACACACACACACACACACACACAAATACACCTTTACAAAACTTGTACCCCTTCAACTAAACAGGAGAATAAGGAGAGGGTTGAGAGTATTTGGGAGACAGTGTACAGCCGATTCGTGCTTTTTAAAGAAACCTTTAGGCAGTGGAGAGGCTTGCTGGCAAAGGGCCTGTTTCCATCTGTGCAGTTCAGCAGAGGTTGCAGGCAAACTCAAGGCAGATTGGGAGCCAAGGGGTCCTGGGTCCCCAGGGCCAAACCTCTCAGGGTTATTTCACCAGGCGCTTGCTGTCCTGATGGCACATCTCGAATAAGCTCAGGGTGGATCATTCTCAAACCATATGGGTGCCAATCACCATCCCCCCCCCTCCACCTCCTCCCCCACAAATCATGTAAAATGGCGTCTCATTGTTGCCATGGAAATTTTAGAAGGACTGAGTCTCCAAGCCCTTCAAGTTTTTGGTCTGAACTCAAGCACAGATATGGGAGGAGAGCTGGCCTTTCCACGCCCTTTGAATTTAACACAGTCAGTAAACTGGATTGGAGAATTGTGATGGGGTGCAAGGGATGTCTGTGTACACATTTAAGATTGTATTCTCTCAAGTTTGTTTTATAGAAGTCTGTAAACTCTTCAGGCGTTTCACGGTTATCTGACCATGTTTCCAGTCAGAGCATTCGAAACACACTAAATTTCTAACCAATTGAACACAAAGAATCTGCATCCATTTTTTTTTAGCCTAGTAATCTTGGAATGCTGTTTTTGTTAAACTTTTGAGAATTGCACTGCCACAGCCTAACTTTTTGTGGATGAATGGTGCCTGTTTCCTGGCTCCTGTGTGCTTCAGACAATTGAAACACTAGAGGGGGCCATAAACCCAATTTGAATGTAGTTCCTCACTCTCTGGCCGCTGCGTTGTCTTCCCTCCCATTTTCCCCTTCTCCATTTTTGCACTCATTCTCTTTATATAAAACTTTGAGTGAAACTGAACTGCGATCCATCTGTAAAGAATGCTCTCCTCGAAATCCCACACCGGTCTGGAAACTTTACCCGAGTGAAGACGGTAGCTTACCTCTGCGTGTCAGATAAAGAGAGGGATTTAGCATTACAATCACGAGCAGTAGACCTGTCACTTTAACGATGTTCACAGAATTCCACAGCATGCAGTAACAGTAGGGGCGTGTGTGTGTGTGTGTGTGGAAGTAAGTGTGTGCCTGAGTGCTACTGTGAGTGACAAATGAGTCGTAATTGATCCTTATTCTGAACCATCATAGGTGTGACAGGAGGACAATGCGGTGCAACAGAGCAATGAGAGAGAGAGAGAGAGAGAGAGAGAGAGGACAGTTGAAAAGCTGGTTGTTGATAGACTGATTGCGTGTGAGAGGGAACAGCAAGGTGAGAGAAAGAGAGCATAGCCATGGATTGGACTTGGTAGATTTTGATTTAGATTTTGAGGGAGAAGAAGTGTGTGTGTGTGTGTGTGTGTGTGTGTGCGCAAGTGTGTGTGTGCGTGCATGCATGCACGCATGTGTGCTTGAAACAAAAATAAGGTCACAATCATTCGCTTTCATTAATTTTCTCAAACATGACATCTTGCTCATTGACTGAGAAAGAGATGTCCGGGGAGGGAGGACTCAACGGGCCCCCAAACAGCAGAGAAACCCTGCGGCGCAGGAGCAGGGAGTTAGCACCTCACTCTGACAAACAGGCTACACATTTCTACATGTACAGATAAACCCGCCATAAAATTCTTAACCCTGATATTAAATTCTGTAAATTTTGGTGAGAACAATCCCCTTATCATTTTATTGCTTGCGCAAAAGTATCATAATTCAAGTTTTCAGATATTTCTTGCCAAGTATTTATAATCTCTGAGGTGAATTCAGAGCTTTGATCAAGTTTCATGCTATCGTGTTGCATGTAATTAGCGGGTCTGAAAATAATCATCGACAGTTTTGGCATTTTTTATTATATACATAATGAATATCTTTACAAGATGCAGTTGCACTCCTTACATTAGAAGAGGCTACAGATTATAGGCAAGCGTAAATTTCATTATTATAATATTAAAGCCTGTGCTGAACAAGTTTTGTTAGTTTGAATGATCACTTTATGTATGGCAGGTTTTTTCCCCATCAATAAATAGATTGAACTTAGACAGAGAATTTTTTTTTTTTTTGAAAAAAAGGACTTATTCATATTTCATTTTTGTTACCGAATGCATCATCATTAAGAGTCTGATAGATGGTTGACTAAAGTACTTTATGTGAGAGTTGTATTACACAAAGTGAATGTGTTTACTCCTTAAAGATAATACACCGGAAAATAAAAAGGCAACATTTAGCTTGTTTCATTGACTCAAAGATGCCATTTCATTTCATTTCATTTCTCTTGACAGCGCATTACAAATGCAAAGTGCTGCGTGCGTTAAAGTTTATGGCGTAATAAAAAAAAAAATGTGTGCGAAGCAAATGTCAGCAAATATGGGGGTAAAATTTGGCAGAGAAGAAGATACTCTGCACACAAGGGCACCGAATGAGACAGATATGCAGTTTGAGTCTTACACTGTTCAATTCCTGTATCAGTGATTTTGCAGAGCCTTTAAAAATGCTGGGCCTCAGTATAAATATCATACAAGGGAAGTTGCTGCTGTTTGCACCTGACCTTGCCCTGCTGTCACCCTCTGAACTAAAGCCCAGGGACCTGCTCAGGTGTTTTTGTCATAATTGGTCTTTGGAAGACAATTCAGAGTCAAATATGGGGATTATTATGGTCTTACAAAGGCCGACACTGCTCTAGACACAAACCTCTAAGATGCATTTTTCATTCTTTAGCTCTTGCACTCTCAACATGAACTCCATTCCCTTTTCTGATTTTCACTCGGCACATTTTTGTAAACATGATGAAATATTTATGTTGTCATTGCAACATATAGGGATAAATTAGAACACGAGTGCCTTCGATTTCTTTCTGCGCATTTTCATTTCATTTCACTGACACTTCTCTTTGTTTGTAAGAAATACTTTTAATTCCCTGAACATCCCATATTGCCTCAAATTGTCTTCGGTCATCATAGGTTGTCGAAAGATGGATTTGATTTATGGGCGAAATTGTACTTGGATGATTACCTTGGACTGAGGAATTATTGCGCAGCAGAGCCATAGTGGTCTGGCACTGAAAACATTTAAAGTGAATTTCAGCAGAGCCGTTGAATATCAAAATAAGATTGCATTAAACTAAACATTTCTATTATATACTCAGATTTATTGAGAGCATAATCAGACTGATTCAAACTATATGCATGTGAATTATGGACTCCACTCTATGGGCAAGACCGTTATAAAGAATAAAAAATAAATAATAAATAAAAACATCTTGCAAACAGATCTGCGTCTCCAGCCTTGGAAAGAAAACCTCTGCACCAACAGACAAATAAAGACCAGATCACTCAATGCCATGCAGTAAACATTATATACTTGATATGACATCTCAATTGGGAAAAATCCAGCAAACAGTGTTGTTTCTCCCTGTCAGGGATACATTACAGAGGCAGATTCTCACCAAGTACTGGCTCAGTCATACACCCAAGCAACTGAAAAAAGACAAAACACAATAACAGTATGTTACCCCAATAGTCTTATATAAGCAGTGAGGGCTGAGGTAAAGTGTGCGCTCCTCTTATCCTGTGAAGGAAATGATGAAATGTAGTGAGGAAATAACAGAAATGTTTTGTTTATTTTTATTTTATTTTTTCTTCACTTTATTTTTTTCCAGAAATTTCATGGTCAATTGATTTTTTTTATGATTATTAATGCATCGGTAATGCACAAAAAGTTTGCTGTAACTGATCATTGCCATTTTATTCGATAAAAGCATGATCATAAATTATATGAAATAAACACCAAACCGTATGTTCAGATGCTAAGTACTTTTGGACTAAGACCTTTTTAAATTATTAATAACACAGTTATCTATTTCATTGATTTCTGATCACTCTGTCCCCATGGGATTTACGCACTACCTTAAAAACTTTCATCAATCAGTATACTAATTTTACAAAGGTATCCTTCTCACTGGATTTCCACGTGAACTGTGGTATTACCAATTGAAGTGTCAATATTAAAAACTGAAGTGTCTTTAAAGATGGGCTCACTGAACAGTCCAGGTCATCCCAACAGCTCTATGGGTTTTAAATCTGGTGTTTGAGCTGCTCACTCCACTCAAAAAAATGGAGACTTTGGACCAAAGTAAAAATACTGTATTAATTTGTTACATGTACAAAAGTAATTGCTCTAAGTTGTCTCAGTTGAATTTTTTGTTTTAGACAAATCAATTTTTTTTTAGAAAGCTCAGAAACCTAAGTTCATCTATTAAAATTAAATATAATTTTCTCTTCACATAAATAGCAACCCATGATCACTTTTTTCAGTGCTTATTTTGTCACTTCCTCTCCAACCCAGTTTTGGGTTGTAGTCTTACTGAAACATAAAGTTTCCTCTGTGTGAGCTATGTGAACATGACAAGTAATTCCAGACATTAGAGGAGTATTTCATTACAAACCAATAAAGAAAAGTGAAATTACTGAGAGAAAGAGCAAGCATTCAATGTGTTGAATGTTGTCAGATAGTTAGATTTATCTAAAGTGATATGCAAGCTTTACATTTCAATGCAAAATATACGGCAGTGGATAATTTGGAACTGTAAAATTTGGAACTGACAACAGAAAAAAAACCAATTCTGACAACAGAAAAAAAACCATTTCAGGTTGAAGGAGAAAAATGAAGAATGATAATATAGTGGAGTCTATTCCACTGTATAGGCATCTTATACATCTAAAGAGAATATGCTATTAGAGGTAAAAATTTAGAGAGGAACTATCCTTGCAACTGTTAAAAGACCATTAAAGACCATTCAAATGTTTTATGTTGAAAAACTGCTCCCAGAACATCTCGTAAACTGTGGGAAAAACTCTTTTTGATCATAGAATTGGCTGTTTAATACCATGAGCACAATGTCATTGTTTGAGTCATTAATTAAATCTTGAATGCCTGCATACTAAGGTGCATAACCTGCAGCTAATTCCAAAACTTTTACACTGCCATTGTCGGGAGCTGTTGGAAGAGTTGGAAATCCAATTTGGATTGCCGCAAAGATGATCAAAGCATTCATGGTGATTTATTTTGGATTCAATCAGAACCTCCCCCTTCCCCCTTCAGCAGTTAGCCAGCGTGGTAACTAGGTGTTGTTTCCAGTTTCAATAGAAGTCGAGAAGTCATCCGTCCAGCATAAATCTACCATCCAGCGGTGTGTTTGTCTTCCTGCAGGATATGTGTGGAACTCAGAATCGGCGAGGATATGTGGTGCTTTGATCTCGCCCAGTTTGAGCCCCTGGCTAAAGTTTTTCCCCTGGCCGCATTTCAGACATTGGCAGATCCGACGCCTTCATCGCAGCCAGCAGTGTCTCAGAATGCTGTCATATATTTTCTGAACAAATGATATAGGTTTGTTCTGAAAACGAAAAATGTGCCAGCAGTCATTTTCAACTAATTTCCTTTATTTCCAGACAGTCCTCCATTTGAACAGTTGTGTAAATTCTTGTATAGGTCATGTAACGCACTCAATGCATGTAAGTGGAGTTGGTCCTCGACATCTTCAAGAAGAAGAATGATTTTATGACATGAGATCTTTGGCTGTCTCCTTGCCAAGCCAGTTGAGCTTTAGAGTCGAAGGATGAGGCCACGTCTCCCCTGACTAAATCGTCTGCCTTTGCTTTTGACTCCCGCTGATAGCTTGTGGGCAGAAAAAAAAAGAAAAACATGGCAAATTGGCAAAGATTTACACGCTGGATTTGTAATCTGATTCGTTATAGCATGTTGTTCCTTGTCCCTCCGGTTGCCTCCCCATATCGCCTCGCCTTGCCATCAACGCCAAGCCTTGTGGACTTAATGAACTATCTTTCATTGATAAGGAATGAGGATGATGTCGCCATCATTTCTTGTTGGAGGATGTGCGGCCAACACATACGATTGCCTTGCTCATATATCCCTAAAGTGTTGCAGGAGCATCGCCTGTTGACCATGCTAGAGCCCTAATTCTGCCAGGGACCAGCATCCTGGTTATTTGTTGTCCTCCTGCCCTCATCCTCACCTCGGAGCATGCCAGGCTATCTCACACTCTCTCTCTCCCCCTACAGGATGACGGAAACAATTAATCCAGCCAAGAAGGTGGGAAAACAAACTTTTCTCTGTGTGAGTCAACAGACTGAGAGAGAACAGCTGCAAAAATAGAAAGAGGTATAGGGAAAGAATAGGGGAGAGCGAGAGGAGAAGGATTGCAGTGGTATTCATGGACACGCTCGAACAACAACATAACACACATGGAGCGAAGCCTCAAACTATGCATGCAGTTAGCCCATAATGTGGGTTCAGTTATGCAACATTATAATAACATTCAAAAGAGACTGATTGAAAGCATCAGCCCATGTGATGTTAGTTCCATACGGTATATAGGGAATGGCTTATCTTCCCCTGAATGTGAAATACTGAATGCGTTATGATAAAAAAAAAAAGTAGTGCATCAGCATCTGATGTTAAAATTTCCAAGGCAAACTTGTGTTAAATGTTTATCTACTGTCTTTAGGGTCTGTAAATGCGACTTAGGGCAGTTTATTCATCCCCTCCCTCCCTCCGTCCACACTGACACAAAGTAGCATTCATTATGTGACCGAGTGAAATATGATAATGTGAACATTACCCTCGTTCAGTGATGCAAGGTAATCAGGTAAAACACTGCCTGCCCAAAAAAGTCACCACCTGGATTTAACTAAGCGAAAAGGTAAGAGCCTTCCACTGGATAATTACTGCTGCGATTAATATGTTTCAGCTGACAAGTTATTTGACCTCAACTGATGCAGTGACTACCATCTCAATTCTTAAACAAACATGTCAGAAGACATATACCGCGGTCATGTAAAAGATGTTACTGTGCTTCAGAAGGGTCAAATTATCGGCCTGCATCAAGCAAAGAAAATAACTAAGGAGATTGCTGAAACTACTAAAAGTGAGTTAAGAACTTTCCAAAGCATTATTGCAATCTGATGGTGGTGATTGATCTTCTAGGAAGAAGTGCATGCGTAAAAAAACCTTGAACGATTGTGATTGGAGATTGCTGAACCGATTGGTGAAAAAAATCAACAGTGGAACTTGTGCCTATGTTAATTTGTGAAAGAAAGAGCATTTCCACACACAACGCGAAGAGAACTCAAGGGATTGTGATTAACCTCTTAAGCCCTCAGCCTCTGGCTCAAAAATAACATGCCCAAAGTGAAACGAGTATATCTCTGTAACTACTTAGTCCATTTGAATAATCATGATATCATAATAAAGATAACACATTGGGGTTTTTTGTCAAAAAAAGTGCAAAAAATCAGTATATATGTCTCTGAGTCCACGTAAATGAAGATGGAACACGGCATAAATGAAAGATCTCATTTCCGCCTCCAAAATTTTACTTTTATCCCTTTGGAAATAATTGAGTTGCAGTCTAAAACCTCAAAAAAAAATAAAAATAAAAATGCAGCACAGAATCTCACCATTATCTGTGCCAAAGTTCATTGTGATGAAGTAAATCAGAGCAAAATTAGAGAGGAATGTCTAGGTGGCTTCTCCAAATTGGCCATCTTGTACACTTTTAACATTGTGCCATTGGAGGTTTCTCAGATACCAAACTGTAAAACTAATTTAATTTCACTTATATGTCACTTTAGGAATAAATTCCATCTAATTGGAATCATTTGAATTTTTTTTTATATTGTAATCAATCCTGTGTACATTTTCTCGTTCAAAGAAAATACAAAGTTTTACTCCACCGGATTAGATTTATTTTCAATAAAACAAGCAAATAAACAAAACTAGAATACAAAGATAAGGTAAAAATGGTAAATAGTAAAAACAAAAGACACTGCAGCAATTATTTATACAAGAACTACGCTAACGCTGCTCAAAAAACAATGCAACTTTAGTAGGGATTGCACCCAAGTCACCAAGGCCAGCGTGCAACGCCTTATCTAATAAGCTACCAGGATAGACAAGCTGCCCGTACTCACATTGCAATTCTAAACAGTGAGTCAGCATAACACGTCATGTACCCTGGTTTAACACTTGTAAAGCAACGCTCTGATTAGTGCCTGCGTGTGATGGCGCCAGGATTCTCAGTTTGACGCAACTGTGAAGACTACTTTGAAAATGACTGTTGAATATTTTGTGGTCAATTATAGTGATATTATCAACAAGCAACCGGTTTTGTGACTGTATTGCAGCATTCATTCCTGCTAATTTTGAGCACATGTGCGAGGCGCATGCTCCTATTAGACTCACCAGGAATGCAAGGCTCTATCTCAGGCTAGGTTTATGCTGTTACGGTGGATGAGGGCTCGTTGAAAACATCAGAGCCAATAAAATCGAATGGCCACCCCAAAGTCAAATTTACGGCAACACAAGCACAAGTATCTTCTCATGAAGTGGATATGCCACATGAAGATGTTGCTATTTAGAAACATGCTGTATTTATTATGCATAATGATTGCCCCTGGTACGGGATTTTAGAGGTTAAACCGCTGAGTAGCCTTAACCCAGTCAGTGTAATGCCCGAGTATGCTCGGGGTAGAAGTTTGATGACTCAGTGCCACACCCTAGTTAATTTTGGTTTTTATAGTTTCATTATCTACCACATGGAGGCAGCAGTTCCTTAAGTACAGTAGAACTTGGGCGATTTTGTCAGTTAGTGGGTCACCCATTGAATATAATTGCATGAGTGGATGTGTTTGGTTTAGCTCCTGTTTGGAAGCGGTAGCTGGAAAGATCACAAAATAGACAAAATTGTCATCTAATCGGACAAACTCACTGATCAGTGCCAAAGTAATGTTAGGAAACACTATCCTATTGTTTGCATGTACTGTAATAACTACCAGCTAGCTAGCTAGTTTGCCAATTAGGCTACTGTTCACTTGTACTGTAAAATTTGCAACTGGCCAAATAACTAACGCTAAATGTAGCATAATATTCCGCGGAGCTCATATTTTGGAGAGATTTTAGCTGGCTACCAGACAGGATATCTGGAATTGGCTACAGTCAAATTAGCGATTGGTATAACCAGCTGGTCCAATGTTAGTGTTAGCTATTGCTTCAACTTCGACTGTTGCTTCAACACTAATGTACCTGCTTTTACAGCCAAAATTATATACTATATTTATTCCTAAGGGACCAGATTTCCAGCACCCTTGTATGAACAAATGTATGAAATGGTACAAGAAAGTATTTTTTTAAGTAAGAAATTGTTATGTACAACTCCTGTGTAGTGTGCAAAAAGCTTGAAAAATCATCCGCCTTCTTGAATTTTGAATACAAGACCTCCATACCCTTCTTGAGGAAGACCATGTTGTTGGGGGGGGTTACGTCCTTTCTGAACCCCCTTCCTCTTGCAGAAAGACACTTCTCTTCCCACATTCCTACTACAGGCAAAGAGCAAAATCCCACAAGGATGCATAGTGTTTGTTGTTGCAATGTCAGGTGAAAGGAAAGCCAAAATGAAAGTGTACAGATTGTGAAGTGGCATTGCGCATTGACCCATGTTTTCGGTAATTTCACTCAATATTGAATTTTTTTACTTTTTTCTGAAAAAGTAAAAGAGATAAAAGGATTTTGACAGCAGAATTTTGAAAGATAGACACAGGTGAAATATTTAGGATATATACTTGAAAAACAAATTCATAAGAGATTTTTAAACATGGCTGAGTGATGAGTCAACCTTCTCGTCAAAAGTACTCGGCACAGGGGTGCTGACAATTAAAAAACACCTTGGCACTGAAGGGGTTTAGAAGACCACTTACCTGAGAGGCTAATCAAAAAAAAAATAAAAATGCTTCAATTTGCTAGGGAGCATAAAACTTGGAATATGGAACAATGGAAAAAGGTCATGGGGTCAGATGAGTCCAGATTCATCCTGTTCCAGAGTGATGGGTGAATCAAGTTACGAAGAGAGGCAGATGAAGAGATGCACCCATCATACCGAGTGCCTACCGTACCGGTCAGATTTAGGTTCAGCCATGGAGTGTGCCCAAAAAATGAGGTCAGCTGATTACCTAAATATACTGAATGACCAGTTTTTTGCATCGATGGATTTTTCCTTCCCCGATGGCACAGGCATATTCTAAGCAGTGCCAGGATTCATCGGGTCCAAACTGTGAAAGAGTGGTTTGGGAACATGAGGCATTATTTTCACGCATGGATTGGCCACCACAGAGTCCAGACCTTAACCCAGCTGAGAATTTTTGGTATGTGTTGGAGAATCCTTTACATTGTGGTCCGACTCTCCCATCACTAATACAAGAGCTTGGCAAAAAAAAAATGCAACTCTGGACAAAAATAAGTGTTGTGATATTGCATAAGCTTATTAAAATGATTTCATGGCAAATGCAAACTGTAATCGAAGCTATAAAGGGAGTTCAACAGAATATTAGAGTGTGTGACTTTTTTTTGGCCGGGCAGTGTATGATTAACTTTTTATAGTTTCAGAGAGGTTGCTCACATATTTAAGAAAATATAATTAGATCTCTAAGAGATTAATCACATACTCTGAAAAGCACATACACATTAATGGACAAAGTGAGCAAGTAAATAAGTAAATAAATGACTATGAAATAATAAAACCTTGTGTATGTATGCCAAAAAAAAAAGACTATCTTTACGTCCGCATAGGACGTAATAAAATCGCCTCGGTTTTTTTGTCTGTGTGTCTGTGTGTCTGTGCGTCTGTCTGTGAACAGGATAACGTCAAAACTGATGAACCGATTTCCATGAAAATTCACATATGTGAAGATCTTATAACTCGGAAGACCCCATAAAATTTTGGTGTTGATCCGAATCCGGATCACGATTCAGCGGACGTCAGAAATCTCTGATTGCTCGTTTGTTTTTTTTTGTTTGCTTTTTTCTGAGCAGACCCCCGAAATTCAAAGAAACATACGTTTGCCAATAAAATGTGATGACTTTTCTCTTCTCTGTTGCCAAGCAGTTTTTGACGTTATTGATTCAGTTTTAAAGCAGCGACTGTTTGTTTTCAGGGAATTTGTGATTAGTTCTTTTGGTCTGATTAAATCCACTTATTTTCAATGTTTTTTTTGTTTTTTTTTGCCATTTTTCAACCCTCACTGCTCTCTCATACATTCAGTTAGAAGTTCCATTCCACTTGTAAAATGTTCAGCTTAGCACATTAACAGCACAGTTAAACTTATTGATATATTTTATACTTTGCATAACTTTAGACAAAAGTCTAAACTGGACCACTGTTTCAACAGCTATGACTACCTTCACATATACTTCCTAAACTACTTCCAATTCCCCCTTTTAAGCTTTTCCTGCAGAAGCAACCACACAACTTTTCTTCAAAAAATTTGTCCTTTTCTAGCTTATTTTATTCCTCCCACGAGGCTAAATTTGGTGCCCTTTGTTAAAAGATGCAACGAAGTCACCTAGAAATTCAACGCTGGATAGCACATGACCATTATTTCTTGGTTTTCATCTTACTTTAACTGCTAGTTGTTAACATTAACTTACGCCAGGGTTGTTAAGTCCTGATAAACCTGAAAAAACACTTGTGCAGTGATACGCACTCATATGCAAAAAGAGCTAATGGCAACCAAATCATGACTATAGATAAAGACATTCAGTGTTACCCACAGAACATCAAAATAGTATCTCTTTACATCTGCTTTACCCCCTCACTTTTAAATTCATTATAATTCTTGTCATTTCCTTTTGTAACAAGCTCTACTTATGTTAGGCAAAATCTAATTGTTCTATGATGACAAGAAAATTCTGGGGAGGTCTTGCTAGCGGCTGTAATATTAAGATCCCAGGTTATGTGTTTTTATGTAAAATGCTTGTGAAACTCATAAAGATGGTCTTTTATTCTGTATATCTCTTTATCTTTGTTTCGCTCACTCTCTCTGTCAGGAAATTTTTGGGGTCAGGTACATCCAACCGCAGATAATAGCACCCCTATTACTGTCAATTAAGTCACATCCGCAAGTTTGGAGTGGAGAGGTAGACGAAGTAGACAGAAGCAACAAAGGGAGGACCAGAGGCAGAAGGGAAGATGTGGTCATGTGCGATTTTGAAGATGGCCAAGAAGCGAAACACACCGAGTGACGTTTTAGGCATGAGTATTGATGGAATAGGAGGAAGACAGGAAATGAAATTGGTTGCAATAGCTGGGAATAGGAAGTAAGGAGCTGAGGAATGAGAACAGGCCCAAACAGCGAAGATTAAGAAAGAGTGAAATAACCGCACTAAATATTGCCTCGGTCTGCGGTCTAAATCCCACCCGGTACCCACATAGACCGAGCCCCATTAATTATGCAGCCGTGTCTAATTGCTAATTGGTCTAGGAAAATCACTGGCATGTGTGTTTGTGTGTGTGTGTGTGTGTGTGTGTGTGTGTGTGTTTAATGCAGTGTAAACTGCTGGATGCCAAAATAGCTCAGTTGGTCAAGGGAACAATAAAAAGAATAAAGCTTTCCATATGACAAGATGCATATTATTATGTCGCAAAATATGCCTAAATATACAACAAGGGATTTTCTGGAGTACTTTCATCTACTAAAAAAAACAGCCATGTGAATAGTTTGAACATAACAAGACCTCTAATTAGCTGGACTTACTGACTTTATCATAATTAAAAATGAGTTTTAATTAGAACAACTGAAAATCATAAAATAATGAAAACAACCACTAAAAACTCAACAAATAAAGCAAATGGCAGATAGTGCAGAAATAAAAATGCCTTTTTTAATTTAAAAAATCTGAAATAAAAAGTTTTTTGATTTAAAGTACCAGAAACCAGTATAAATATAAACAGGTTATACCCTTATTCTAATACTCTTGTTTACTTATACTGAGAATTAAAAGCTGAATGAATACATTTTAAAACTGTATTTATCAATGACTTCATATAATAAATTGTATAAATATGATATGCGGTAGATCAAACTTTTCCAACTGTTTCTGATGAGCATTCATCTGCCAAACATTGTCAATATTTTAATAAACTGGATTAAAAAAAGACCTGCATCTAGTCAAGAGTGTTTGAACCTGGAGTGCTGTCCTCATCTCAGCTACCAAAATTTAAACTGAAGATGAGAACCACAGGCTTTCAACAACAATTAAATCTTTTTTGCAATCAACTAAGTAAACATAAATCATGAGGGCACTGCCGGCCTTTACCACGGTGGACTTCAATGGACTGACAAAATGCAAACAGGAAGTAATCATGAAGTGTGGGGGAGTGGCTGGGAAATAGCCCTTTTTTTTCTTTTGAGAGTGCACCTTGTTCTTCTATCACACAAAAACATCACTCATTTCTAAGAAAATATTGACCTAAACCTCTCTGACTTTCAATCATGAATAAGATAATGCCCATAACTTTCAGATTGATTCCAATGGCTTTGCACTTTGACCCCTCCACAGTTTTTTTACATTTATGTTCAAGAATTTTGTAATGTTCTCTCTCCAATCAGTGCTCCTCTGCCTCTCCCACTGGAAAACTTGGACATATTGTATATTATAGCAGTAGATCACAGTAAAATGCAGGATTTTATGACATTTTGTTTTCATTGAACAAAAATTGAACCATCACCATCAAAATGCCTTTTCTGGCTGATATCTGTCCTTATGAGTTGTTGGTGGCTTCAGCTGGAGGTGTGTGCAGTGAGTCGCCCACACAGTTCTCTGGCAGTAATTTTCCGTCTAAACCTACAGGAGTCACTTCTGTTTATATTTTACAGATAATCTCAGTAGATTATCTTCATTTATCCCTCCCAAGTCTTGCCATGATGTCAGAAGTTCGAGTTCAGAATTTGTTTCCAAGACTCCAATACCCAAACTAGCAGTAATGTGTAAGTGACTTACATCCACCCAAATGAACAGTCAGGTTCTAAGCTACAGCACGACTTTTGCTAATTTGTCAGAAATGACATTGTCATTAGGCCACAACAAAAATCACAGGACTGAGAAAGCGCATGAGAGGAATCTCACTCTAAATATCACCCTGTCTTCCTGCGCCGTACTCAGTGTCCATTTTCAGTAAAGTGCTCCTGTTATTTGAGACTTAAAATCTTGTTTTTTCCTCTCTAGTTGAATATCTTAGCTTGTTTTAAGTAAATAGTTGTTTGGCAAATCTTCTTACGAGCCAAATGTTACTCCTAAAGAGCAGTGTTTTTGTCCTTAGTAGGACACCTACACACTGATATTGTGCTTACACATCATGCTCAGGTCATTTTGTTGAAGTACTTACTAAAACAGACGGGCAACTCCCGTCCTGGAAGCCTGCATTGTCCGCAGGTTTTTGGTGTGTTTCCACATGACTGATTAATTTGAGTCACTGATTGGCTACTGAATCTACACTTCTTGTTTTACAGGCAGTAATTGGCTGCTGATTGAAAGGGGACCAGGAAAGCTGGCAGGCAGAGCGGTCCTGCAGGATTGAAGTAGCCCATCCCTGAAACGAAGCAAAAGAAATAGGTCTTATTGTTAAGTTTTTGCTCTGCTTCTGAAATAACAGATCATTTGACTGGTTGTTTAATACAACTATCAAATGCTTTTTATTCCTCAGCCCTCAAGGCTGACGGGGTATTGCTATCCATCGTGGGGTTGGGCGGGCGGGCGGGCGTCTCCAAAAACTTCGACATCGGGCTGAGGGGTATTCCGTGCATTGCACGCCTATTTTTTACAATAGCTACCTCGAGCTTCCTAAATACTTGAGCAGCACATAAAGTGCCTATTCTGGTTAAGAGAGAGGAACTGTGACGGGGACATGCCAAGCTGTGTGTGAGCGCCAGTGATACTTAACGAGGCCGACATGAGGTCTAATCACAGTTTTGAAAGAGATCCCGTTTCTCTGCCACGGAAAACATTGCGCTCTTGGAGAACATTTGACATGCATGCGTATCGCACTTAGATAAGCATACCTCTGAACACGAGATAGGTTGAATAATATTGTTCCAGATTTGAGGGTGGTGGACGAGCACTGTAGTTTTGAAAGGTTGGGGGGATTGGGGGCGGGGCGGGGCGGCGGGGGTTGGGGGGGGTGGCGGCGGCTGCATGGATCATGCTGCAGAGCCAATCTGGTTTCCATCAGAGGTCCTGTCTCCATCTTTCTGTCCAAAGCCCTTCCGTTCTGACTTTTACCGAATCCCTATATTCCTCTGAGACAGAGCGAGAACTGTTACAATCTCTCTCTCCGGTAAACCATCACCTCCTCCCCCTCTTCCTCCTCTCTCATTCTCTCCATTCCTGGACAAATATCTCCCAGATGTGTCCCGCACAGATCACAGGGAGGAGGGGGGTGGTGGTGGTGGGGGTGGGGGTGTCACAGACAGAGATAGACACTGATAGAGGAGAACAGTAATGGGAGATCAGACTGACATATAAAAAGAGGCACAATCTCCAACACATGCAAACGCACGGGACCGCGCGTGTAGACAGGCAGACGCCATCGCCCCCCATTTCAAAGTGTGCCTCCTCGCTGCACCACCACTTGTTTGTTCGTGTTTTCCCAGAGTGGTCCGGAGTTCCCCTCAAAGGCTGTAGCACCTCCCCCCGACTCTCAGGGGTGGCAGGATTGTTCGCCCTTTCACACGCCATTCACACCTCACCACTAAAAGTAATATACAGGTGTGAGCACTACTGTGCAGGTGGCTGAGTCATAATAGGGATTATGCATCCCCCTCTCCCCAGCCGTTTGAAAACCACCCCCCTCTGACAATATACAATACAGTCCTTCAGACTTAGACAGCGGCACCACAGCAGGGCTGAAATTCCTATATGATTCATACAGTATGGACACTAATACCTGGAGATTACAGCTGATAGTCTCTACTTTAGCCTCATATTCATCACCAAAGTTACAATGTTTTGGAGCACAAAATCTAACAACATTGTCTCCCTTCAAATATGTTCAAACCTCTGCACCTAATGCTTCAGACTGCATTAAATCTGACAGAGTATAGTTATAACACACATCTATAGGATCATGCATGTGGTTGAATCATCAGGTGAATAATGAACACAGTGAATCACATTTATTGTCGCTGACTCCTTCCCAGGAATTCAGAGCACATAAATTAGTCAGAAAATATCATATATTTAATTCTTAGTAATACTATAGTATTAATGGCATAACGATAGTATTACTATAGTTTGCATTGTATAACTACAGTATTGCTATAGCCATCACATTATAACTATAGTGTTACTACAGTCAACAGGGCCATGATATTACTTTAATCCACCCAGCTGTATTGCTGTAGTTTGAATAACTATAGTATCACTATAGTAATACCACACTATGGTGGTATTTATTTAGCGTAACTATAGCATGGAGCTGCTGTAATTTTTCACAAGGAGTTAATTCATCTGGTCTACCAAAACGCTTCCCTCCACAGGTGTGCATTTCCCTGAATTAATTTGACACAATAATGGTCACCATAAAGGAAGAAGGATTGAAAAAGGAACGAGGAGGAGGATCTGATTCTGAAGGAATCTGAAAGGATCCTGACACTCCAGTCCTCAAGTGACTGCAGTCAGTTAGAGTGTTGGTTTTACAACTTCTTTTGTAATTAAAAATCATAGGGTTTGATTCAAAGATTCAGCCAAATGCCTAGTCTTGGACTAAATTTTATTTTGACAGGTGATACTTCATGAAAACCCTATTTACTCCAGGACTAGGCTTAATTTGCGTTTGTGAAACCAATCCATCCTCTCCTACAGCACAGGTCCTACTGATGCCACACAGACATGGGATTTACCACTAGGATTACTCTTTATCAGGCAGTTTTCACAACATCAAGTTAAAACTAGGTTTTCCCAGGGTGTTTCCCATCTAAGTGCTAAGTAAGCTCAACAACATCAAAAAAGCCCAGGAGGGTGGAACGACAACTCATTTGAAAGGTGAAATATCCCTGCCATCATTCTCTTCCCTTCTTTTGGGACAATTTTCCTTTTATTCCTTCATCTCATGCCTGTTTTGTCCTCTGCCTTAGTTTGGTTCTTTGTACAACAGTTGAGAAATACAAAACAAGACATGTTTTTCAAAAGTAGGTCATTAGTGGTCCTGGAGATAATCCAGTGATGATTCAAAGTTTTAGGATAAATTGTGTTAAAAGGCATCCTCAAAGCGAGGTGGGGGTGGGGATTTTTGCCAGAGGAGACTGGTAAGTTACTCCAGGCTGGCTTCCCCTGAAACTAGCCCAACAGAGGGCATAGAAGAGCCAGTGGTTACTTACCCAGAGACAAAATGCAGAAATGAACCGGGTCATCCAGAGGGAGGGCGAGGCGGAGGGAGCGAGGGAGGGAGATTTACGAGGAGAGAGATAGCGAATGAGACATTTTGAGGAGGAGGACAATACCTTAATCCAACTCTCACATTAAAACTTTGACACCAAAGCAAGGCAGCGCCCTGACTGAGATAAGGGCAGTCGGACTGAACCAGGCGAACATCGCGGTTGCTCGAGCCAAATCGGATCACCCTACTCGCAGGTTAAGCCGAGTCAAGCTGCGGACATGCCCTCCCTGACACTGCCTCGCTGAACAGAGTGCTGGTGCATCTATCCTGACAGTCCAGAGGCTCGCCTCGCACCACTATCTCTGGGCAGCCCGCACTGTAATGTCACTCTGACATCACACTTATGTTATGTGTCTTATCTTACATGTAATTTGTCCCGTTCTCTCTCGTATGATTTGTAGCCTTGGCAAGGCTTGTTGATCTGTAAAGGAATTTAAACTAGACCTTGAAAGAGGGAAGTATGGGGGGGGAATAAGCATAACTCTCTCTCTTTCTCTCTCTCTCTCTTTCTCTCTCCATCTCTTTCTCTCTCTGTTTGTGTCTACTGCCTGCATGTATGTACGTGACAAATAAAATATACTATGTAAAGAAATTTAGGGTCGACCATTTTGTTATTTTAGCTTGCTGTATGACTTGATATTTAGGTTGGAGAAACAGGCTGCAATCAATCTACAGAAATTCTGTTTGTGTTCTTTTAAACAGAAAGACAAATTATCCGTGAGCCAAGTTATGCAAATTTCTGGAACCACCTAGCATTCAGGATGAAGTTTGAGTGAGGAAAGGAGGCAGAATAAAGGACAATGTAGAAGAAAGCAAGAAGCCACTCACACCCTCCCAGCAGCTCCCTCAGAGACAGGAAGTAAGGAACAGGAAGTCTGAGACTGTGTGCACCATGCTCAGCAGGACATGAAAGGTTTGGCTCCTCCCGCTTAGGGTCAGAGGTCAGAACAAGGAGAGTGGCCTTTCACCTCTAATCTAACTTTCTATTTTGCCGTCGGATTTGGTTACAGATGTCAAGCAAGATGACATTTTTCTCTCTTTCCCTCAGTTAAAAAAATCATTGTTGTTCATCATTGTACCTGTTAGCTGTGCTTGCCTTGGCGTTGAAAATTTATTTTTGTAACGGTAGTATAGCAACCCAAATTTAACAAGATGCTGAAAGACAGAGCGAGAGAAAGAGAGTGAAAGAAAGAGTGAGAGAAAGGGGGCCAGAGAGGGATGACGCCAAATGTAAATATTTGAAGTGAAATTAGGTCTACAAATGCTGTTTAGAAATGCAGATGTTATATGTTATGCCAATAAAGTTGGCTTGGATTAAATTAAATAGAAAGTAAAATATAAACATCTCATGTAAAAATGGACGACAGTGCAGATGTCGTCACACTAATACAGACAGTCTTTGTTGCGCTTAACCCCTTCCCCACTTTGTACGCATAATCCTTGCAGCCGTGTATCAACCCAGGTTGTGTATATATATGTCTTAAGAACAACAGTTTGACCCAGAGCCTGGTGGTGCAAATACAACCATGTTATTTACACTGGTGGCTGAGAAGAGTCTGGAATTGGCTGGTAAAGACGACTGACAAAAAGCATTCGCTCATTTCCCAGAAAACCCCACTTGTTTATGCTTTGAATGTCAAAATGGCGTGTTGCCCTTGTGTCGTGCATATGCATCAGAGGAAGATACAAGCAAAATTTTTGCGGGTGCAGACTTGGAATATGACGAAAATTGCGAAGACGGAGATTCATCTGTGTCAAACGGTTTAGAGGAGAGTTCCGAAAAAGAAAATGCGACCTTGTGCAATCGACTGCGGTTCATTAGTGTTCTAATCTTCCAGAGTATCTTCATCTTCCACTTCTGAATTTTCTTCTTCTCTCCTCTAAACCCTTTGGCACACCCCAAAATGTCTTATATAAACTTCCTCAGGAGGGAAGGGGTTAATGAGTGACAGGGACGGAGATCTGGGTGGCAGTCTCTGCTTGTTTTCATGGGGCTTGGCATGTACCTAGTTGATCGCTGGCTTGAATCTCAAGTGGGAGCTCTCTTATCAGTTGTGTAGAGAAGGTGCAATGCGTGATTACTTACGTTCAGGATTTTAGTTCAGACCCAGCTGTGTATAAGGTAATAGTCAAATATACGCTCTGTATTTCTCTGACAATTTATCAGTCTGATAAGTTTAGCGTTATGTTTAGTCTTGACTCTTCAAACCCCTTGGCGAAAAGCCTATGCAATGTTTTGAAATAACAGTCGAAAATGAACGTAGAGCGAGTCTGCACACTGCATAAAGTTCTTCAGAAAATGACTATAGAATATAACAGAGCAATGGTGCGCAAAGCCTTGTTTATGTATATGAATATCTGTTTAAGACCTGAAAACATTAAGGATACATTAACCAACATAATCATGCTGTCAATTTTGCATTTATCATGAATAATTGCCCCCGCGTGATGGATTTTGATTGTTTAGTATTCATTTTAAATGAAGGTAAACCCACAATTTTCTATTGGCACATATTATAATTTACATTTAGATTAATTTGAGTTCCAAAACTAAATATTATGAAAAATACGCTAAAATGGCTTTTGGATAAACAAAACTTGATGCAGTCAGTGCAATTTATAAGTTGGCGTGCAATTTATTCCAAGTTTCCGAGAGAAACATTGCACGTACATTTAGCCATATTTCTACCCCAGTTTTTTGAATCATTGCTACAGTAAGGAATGGTGTCATAAACACGTAATTAAATTTTGGCTAGAACAATGGAGTAAACCATATATACAAAACGCTGGGAAACACAACACTGTGCTACTTTTTTGTGGTAAGAACTACAAAAAATAGATGGAGAGACGGAGCCAGGAGGGACACTCGTTGACGTTAGAGTTCCTTGATGTCTCACACTGTTTGTTGCAGAGGGCTTATAATGTGGGCACATTTCCTCAAATAAGATGCCAAAATCAAAATCTCCCCTACAAACATACATCCCTTTACCAACACACACCCACACACACTCATGCGGTCTTACTCCCACCTACACCCCACACATACACACCCCGAAATAAACACACATGCACGTACTGTATTTATCTATGCGCACACATACACATACACACACATACATACATACACTTCCAATGCAGGGCTACACTGTCCTTGGCAGTGTCCCAGCCTCCATTGTTCAGTGGTTTCCGGGTGCAGGCTGAGCGTATTGGCAGCAGATGTGAGCTCGCAGCCCCCTCCTCGACAGGAAGCAAAGCACACTCCAGCTGAAACTGGACGCTGATAATTACCGCTCGTCTGCCTCCGTCTCTGCAAGTCCTGCTTTCCAATCTCCACCGCATTTAAGGATAATCCTCTCCCCGCCACCCGTCCTCCCCTCTTCCTCTCTCACTCACTCACTCTTTTCTTCCCCAACAGTCCTCCACTCCTCTCTTCTTCTCCTTATATTTCCATTCTGCAACGAGATTATTCTCTCTGAAAGCACAATGAGAGAAACCAACGGCGAAGATAATGCGCATCTGTGAACATTCGCTTTTCCTCTGCACTTTTATGTCCAAATTCTTACCGTTTTATGGTAAAGTACTGTATCGGAGCGTATAAATTATTTTCTTGCTTTCCCATTGTTCTCGCTCCTCACTGTGGGCCTTTCACCTCCATTCTATTCCACTTTCCAATGTAACTTGGCAGCCAGAATGTGCGCAAGGGGGATTTCTGGCCAGGTTTGGTGGAAGAGCTCCATATTTCCCATGGCCAGGCTGTATTTTCAATTTGCCCGTGAAATGAATAATGGGGCTGCTACCTTGTCCTTTAATCTTCTCACACTCGGATCCAATGATCATCCCTCAAGCGTCCAAACAAAGTGCTCGCCAGTATGCCCTGTTACAGCAGAACAATGTCCCTATGGCAAGTCAGCAGCCATGACTCAGGCCATACCGCACTCATTTATATCTCATCTCTCCTTACAATGCGTCCCACATTGTTGCAAAACGTCTGTTACATATTTATTCTTCTTCTTCAAAAAAAAAAACACGCTCTCAGTGACCACATTAGTCATTTATACTGCTGAGGCTTTCCTGGAATGGATGAATGTACAAAGTTTTGCTCAACCCCAGATTTCAAACCTACATTCTAACAGTTTCAAATAAAAATACTTTCAAACCGCTAACCCGTACGGCTGAACTAAAGGACCAAAATTCTCCAAACACTTTGGACCTCTTTGCAGGGGAGGGATGAAATAGAATGTCATGGCACCAGGAATTCGGATAATGTGTGTGGTCAAGGGAGCGACAGCCGGCCATTTTCCGCTTGTGTACAGGCATGCCGAACCACAATGCCCCCTGATCCTTCTTTTATTTTTTGCCCGCCTTTCAAGTTACTTGTTTGAAGTGATAAGAGGAGGAATTGGTTGAATCATATGTATATATTTAAACCTCAGTATCTCCATTCGGCAGAGGTTGCAACATTCTTCACACTTACGGGTCGCGCTTCTGGGCCCTGGGGTCATAGGTTCGAGGACGGGTTGGGGTCTCTTTTTGAACACTGCAATCACTACGTGCGACTATCCAGAGGCTGCCTTTAAAGATGAAATATGTGCACTCATGGCGCCATTCCAAGGATTTTCTTCGCGAGATACAGATAGCGTGACTGGCGAGCCAAAGCACACGACATTCGAAAAAAGTTTTCCCAAACAATGAAAACTGAAATATAGTTGGTGTTCACGCCATATTATTGAAATGGAAAAATAGGGGAACACGAGCTGTGCTGCTTTTCTTCTGACATAGTTTCTTAGAGTTTGAGGTCGGCCTTACGACTATTGTATATAATTACATTACATTACATTACATGACTGTCATTTAGCAGATGCTCTTATCCAAAGCAAAGTAGAAAAAAGTGCTTTTGAAAAGACAGGAAGTGCAGAGAAACAAATGGGGAATCACCATCTAAAAATACTAGTCGTGATCATACATAGAAGGACTTTGCTTGGTGAAATACCAGGGGAGGAAAAAAAGATAATCAGCTGAAACAATTCATTAACCCTCCAAAACACCATTCTATCAACAACTGAACCAAGTTCCAGTTACTGCATTAGCTTGGGGAGGCAAGTGTGAAGTTAATAATAATAATAATAACAATAATAAAAATAATAATAATAATTATTATTATAATTCTAATAATTATAATAATTTCACATAAATGTGGCTGAGGTGACCTAAAATAATTATTCAACACCTGCAAAAATTAAAAAAAAGGATTTAGCATTGAGCTTGCGTATCATGTTTGGCTTTTGAAAATGCTTGTTGTTTGATATGTAATGAGAGGCTGCTTGACATTAGCTGGGGTTTTCTTCTTTGTCTCAGAGTAAACAGCTGGGGCTGCTTACAGCAGTGGACAAACACCGCTAACTCATTACTCCCAGTCACTAATTTTCTCCGAGCGTATGAGAGGAGACGATTCTTTACTGTAATTATGGTCTAAATTTAAGGAGCGAGGCTGGATGATCCCATATTAGAAAGCTTGCTTTTGTTTTGGGCTGAGGCACAAAGCGTAGCTGTGGTTGCTGCAGAGAGAGTGATTTATCTGTTTGTGTTTCTGACAGCAGACATGATAGCACTATGGGACTGCTTGTCAGGACACTGGTTTTGAATATATCTGTGCTGCTGAGGCTGCGCTGTACATGTCCTTCTGGTGTTGCGAGATGAGGCAGGAGAGCTGGCTGTTCAAGTTATTTCTGAAGCCAGGAGAGACTCACCGAGACGGAGGAAGAGAGGAAGTGAGACAGGGATGGAGTGAAAGTGGATAAGGGGATGAGTAATGTTAAAGAAGAAATGAAGGAAGATTAACCCCTTCCCTTCAAAAATAAAACTTATTATTATTGAGAGGACATAATAGTGTTACGGTTACAGACAGGTTGGGCAAATGACACATTTTGAAAGCTGCCCAGGATCTATAATATTTATATTTTTGACTACTTTGAACTTTGCACAGAGTTGTTCTCTCACCAGTTTGCAGCCAGAAAGATGTGAGATTAAGTTTCTCAGGGAAAACTCCGGAGGAAAAGCGGGAAATTAGAGGAAGGAGACGCTATGGAGGTGACCGTGGAGGCGAGTGGGAGAGAGGGAGAGAGAGAGATCTCTGCGTCTGTAACCGCAGCTCTGTTTGTGTCGTGTCCTATTCTGATGGAGCTCCATCTCTCTCTTGGTCTGTCCGTCTCTCAGGCTGCGGTTTTCGGGGGAGGGAGGGGGTCATGTCCACTGACCACAAATCAGCCCAAACCGCAACTCAGAGTGACTGACACTCAGCCTAAGAATATCACCTCCTTTCTTTCACTCGCATCCTCTCCGTCTTCCTCTTCTCCTTCAGTTCTTTTGTCCTCCCTCTGCTCTTTTCTCCAACCTTTCAAACTGAATTTCCTCTCTCGCTCCCCTCTTTTAATTAAAGGCCCTTTCCTCACACGGCCGATAATCTGCCTTTCCTGTCCCTCTTGGGTTTCATGTGTTTTGTTCCGGTCCAAAAGTGAGTTCTGTTTCCCCCTCTTTCACTGCGCCCCCTCCCAGCCCAGAACTCTCCATCTCCTGTCTCTGAGTCTCGCCCGCCTGCTCCCTCCATCTCTCTGTTTCTGCCTCGTTCCACCACTTCAAAAGCAAGAACTAAAAAAGTTAGAAAAGCCTAAACCTAGTGAATGCAAGCACCTTAAACACAGCTGGCTTACACAAACAAAAACATCTGGACCCGCAAACACGCCAAACACACACACACACACACACACACACACACACACACACACACACACAGACACGCACACATAAGCTCCCACACTCACACAACCACACCCACAGGCACACAAGCGCACACACAGATTTTTGCACGCGCATTCACAAACAGACATATGCAAAAACACACAAATTCATGCAGACACACACTCATCCACACACAGACACACCCACACATGCACACAAACACACACACACATACACACACTCATGCACTTCCACACCTACACTCACACAAAGTCATATACACCCGCACTCACAAAAGCACATGCACGCACACACACACACACACACACACACACACACACACAGAAGCAGAGACAGTTTCTTATTACGCGTTTCATTTCATCTGCATTTGCTGGTCCTAATAAACCCACGTGTTGCTGGTGAAGATCAAACTGAGAAATACATGCTGAAAATGGACCTGGGTTGCATCTGGGGTCATTATGTGTGTGTGACACACACTTGCCTCACTGTATCATACCAATTTGAGGCAGAAGGAGGGAAAAAAGACTGAAATAGTTTTGATCAGCATCTCATTCATAATTGATTTGCACAGATTGGGGGACCACAGCTTAAACAGAGTGCACCAATTAAACATGCAAATGAGCCATTACCAAGGGGCTGGGAAAAATGTAATCACATACCCCCTCTCTCACACACACACACACGCACACACACTCACACACACACACACACACACACACACGCACACACACACACACACATAACTTATGATGCTTTTGCCTGAATTTTAGGTCTCTGCTGTTCTGAAATGCTACAACAGTTGTAATATACTGCTCGGCTCACCCTGCCAAGTAGTTCAGGGAAATGGAATGTTGGTCTGAGGGATAAAAGGACCTACATTAATAAATACCTTGGAAATAATCCAAACCACAAATTCATAGTTATCAGCAAACATCAGTCCATTGCTTAATAGTCCATTCAGTAATTTATCAACTGTCTCGAAACATTGGTAGAGAAGTGTGTGGCATGTAAAATTTCCGCAGAAACGGTCAGAACGGCATGGAGCGAAAACACAGCAATTACAGGCCTATTAATTCCATGTTTATTCAACAGAATGAGTCAGGCGCTATAAAGACGGTCGGGACTTCCTGACACATGAGTGCACGCAAGAGAGAAGGAGACATTGTTTGACAGAGAGGTAATGAGAAAGATGGGGAAAACAGACAGCCAATCCCACCCCCAACCTCCCCTCACCCCCTTCTCTCTCCAGATGAAAAATATGGGATAATTATCAGGCTCCTGTTGCAGGCCATGGCATTTGTGTCACAGTAATAGCATCGGACATAACTGCCCCTCTCGGTCTACCCGTTATTACCCGCTCCCGCTCTAACCCCGTGCCTGTACCCCGCGGCTCAGTGCGCCGCCCCACCTTCCCTTTGTTGAGGTGATAAGTGAGTGCAGATTGCCGCCCCGTGTGTGCCCCCCCCCCGTAACCCCCCACATCCGCACGATCCTCCCATCCCCGCTCTCTTCGCCCATCGCCAGCCTTTATAATCTCTGCGGTTCCCATTCCTTCTCTCCCAACCCCCCTCTCCTATCCTCCTATCCGCAGAGCCATCCCACTCCTCCACCGCAGGACCCCTATACTGTAAGTCCTCTTGTCTGGTCTTCATCCGCCTTCTCTCTCCCGCCATCACAAAATCCCCTTACACTCCCTAATACCCTATCATTGTCCTCCACACCCCTATAATGCCACAATACCACCATCAATTAAGGCCTGCTGGGCTGTCCTCACACATCTTTAACCCCCTTCTAATATATCTATAGACCACCTCACACCCTCTTTATTGCCCCAATCTTTAAAAACCTACCACAGCCCTAACCCTGCCTAACCTCCCCCTCCATCCCTGAAGTCTTACTGTAACCCCCCCCATTATAATCCTCATCTCAAAAGCACAGCCCCCCCTCCCCCCCCACTTCTCATTACCCCAAATCCCTAGAGTCCCAATGTTGTTTGCAGCTATACAGCTGCGAGACAGATGTTCGTCCTTATTGCTGGAATAATGAAACACGCTTCATATTCATTCCGCTGTCCTCCGCTCCCTGCAGAAGTCTTTCTATCTCTGCAGACAGCGCTCTGTGCTCCTGACAAGCATGTTGATGGAATTACAGCTCCTCCAATCAACATACTCATCCCTAGCGGGTTGCACTCTCTTCAGTCTCTAATGATGGAGCTGAATATCCCCCCCCCCCCCAATCCATCCGCCCCCACCCTCGCTACTTTCCACCACGACCTAAAGTAAGTTGCACAAGACAAACCACTCAGACAGCTACATAGAGGAGAGCTCTTATTTGTCCCCCTGATCATGAGTTCAAAAAATAAAATCAAGTGACCAAAATAATAATACTTTTGCGGTTTATTCCTCAGGCTATTGCAGAAAGTGGAATTTCCCATTTCTGAGATAGTCTGACCGTGGTGCCAAAACTAGTTCTGACTCTTAAGAATTGAGTAAAAACATACTCCTCCTCAAAGTGTGCTTTTCCATTCAGCAGTGGAAAATGAAATATTACTCAAACATCGTGCCGCATGAAAAACACATTGAAGCATTTAGCTCCATGTTGCCGAGGACCCCAATAAATAGGCCTTTCAGGGTTACTGGCAAGACATGGTTACATGTTTTAGGAGGACCCGTGCAGCAAAGTGCTTCCATGTCTCCCCTCTTCAGAGTCCAAGATTGGCTTCTCCATATGGGTCCAGCAGGCTCCCATGAGTCCTCTTGGTTGTGTAGCAACTGAGCCTGATCAGCTCCTTCATATAACGATAGTACAGTTCACTCCAATTCTGAGCACTGGCTTCTATCACGCAAAACTGCATGAATCGACTGAGCACGCTCTGTTCTTTGACGAAACTCCATGGAGACCACCTGAGAACACTCCGTTCGTTAACCACGTCATACGCCAAATCCAGACCCTCTCTCAAAACCTCATCAAGAGTCATTAAAAGCAATCACGCGGTGTCAATTACCCATCAGCTCATGTTACACCTGAGGGAATCTGCCGTTTTCATGATAGTCCACTCGTAAATTTGAGGTGAGTGAGATGAAATTAGAAAGCATAATTATGCCAGAAAGTACACCACATGGCTAATACATCGGTCAATCACTCATCGCTCTGTGATCATTGGACACTCAGAGCTCTGAGTCAGTGCCACATCTGGTCCCCTACATGCTGGAAAAAATTATGTTCTGATAAATGTGTTTTATTCACGGCATAAACTTGTAATGACAGTTAAACTTCCTCCAAATGATATCCGCAGTTTTCATTGTTCTCGATAGTTAAAAACAGCTGAATGCTGGTGCATTGATGGAACAAATATTTTAAGCTTTATGTAAAGAGGAGGGACTGTCTTAGGTCACATGCATTGCAGTATGTGTGCACATGCATAGCGGCTTACAGACACATGAACATGATTACACACAAACAAAATCACAGAGGATAGATAAGTAACGGACGTTATTTTAGATTTAGTCATGACATAATAACTGAAGTCAGTGGACCAATGGTGTACACCGTGTCTTCCTTACTACGACCGGTGCCGCGAACGGAATTTGTCTGAAGCGTCTGGTATCAATACAACACTCGGTGGCGGAAAGTTATCTGCTCACGAATTTGCAGAAATTACTCATGCACTTTGTGGATCAATTGGTTTTCCTGAGTCATTAGGAACAAAGCCTTGCACAGTCATTTTTCAGTGTCACGTTCTTTGACCGGTTCCGCAAATAATTTCCAGTTTCTCAAACAGCGCCCCTTTGTCAGGCCAAACTTACCCAGATAGCATACGGATGTGGGCCACATCAGGCAACGATCCGGTACTTTTGGCATTCTTTTGGCCCAGACAAAATAGATGTGAGCCTAAAGTGGCCCATGTGGTAAATGCTGAATTTGGCCTGCATATCACAAAACAAATATGGCCCACAATTGGCAAATATTTGGCAGAGTGACAATAGTCAGTCTGTAAGTGAACCAAAACTGATCCACATTTGCTGCATCATATGTTCTTGGCTGACATTTGGCATCGTGATGGCTTGGTTGTGGCCCAATTTTGGCAAACAGGAGCGGGTCGCCCAAGTGCCATTCCATGCGGTATGTGGGCTGGATGGACATGTCAGGTGTGGACCAGTTATGGACCAGAAGAATTTGCTATCTGGGAAAACATCTCTTGAAACGGATGAGATTAGTGATCCGATTTCAATCAGTGTTCTTGGTCAACATGTCAATTTCCCTTATAATGAAATGTTTTGGCGAGTGTATAACAAATTCTATAAAATGTTTAATTCTCATGCGAAAAAAAACCACTGTGGATTTTCCGCGTTAAATTGTGTCACATCCTAAGCAAGTTGTCAAACCTGTGCATAATAATTGTATTATTGAAAAAAATTGAAATGCGCTCTTTTTTTTTGCATTCAACTGGTGCGTTTCATTTCTCGTCTTAACCAAGTCAATTAGCTACACCTGAGAGGAGAAAGTTCAAGTGTCTTTAACCAGGAAAATTGACTGCAAACAGATCAAGACTAATAAGCAGTTTAAAGATGCGTTTATCGCCCTCCTTGTTCTCTGTCCACCGCAGGCCACTGCTTACTGTGCCTTTTACCCTCCTCCCATTTCGTTATCCTGAGAGCCGTGGGATGCTCTTAATCGATAGAGAAGAATGCCCCAGGTAACTCGTTCCAGCCCCAAAAGTTGTCAACCAAGAATTCCTCTAAAAATATTTCTGTATTTTTCTTGGTATTTCATGCAATTGAACTGGTAAACATTAGCTGGCAAGGAGAGCTAGGTCATGAACAAACAGTATTTGTATAAGATCTGCCAGCAGATCAGAAGAAAACGCGTCATTAGCTGTGCAGTGGTTAGAAGTGAACACTGTGGAGAGAGAATACTGAACACAGTCAGGGCAGATCAATGCCAGAGGACACAGGGAGATGTTACGGGTTCATAGTAAATAAAAAAATGGATAATACTAAGCATTCCATTCGAACACTTGTAAATGCTCATGAAATGTATAAACCCAGTGGGGTAATGGGCCTGGGTGCAAGAATTGAAGACCCCATGGGAAAAACAAGTGTTGACGCACATGACATGTTTTGAGAAAACTGAATTTTTAATTTTGAAACCCCATCCCCATTGTTCTTACTGAGCTGATATACCACCCACTTTTACATTATAAAGATGACTCAACTGACTGGATATCAAATTTCCATGATGATGTGGGTCATTTTAGTTGACATTATAACTTTCTCAGGAAACATAATCCCTTGGCGGGCATCACTCATTTTCATCATTGGAAACCTTAAAATAGTTGTATGAGTTGAATTGATGAAATCTGAAACTCATACCTCAACTGTAACATACAATGCTGTTGTACAGATAAATGATTTAAGATCAGTTTTTGTTTCGACTTTTATTGTTTTTTCCTGGATTTGATGGTCTCTCAACTATGGTGCCGATTTCATTGCATGTTATTCGTGGCTATGAATTTCAGGTCCAGGTATGTCAAGTTTGATGTAAGATATCATGGATAGATTGAAAATAAAGTTACTTAAAAATTCAGTTGTTTATTTTTCAAGCAACAGCTCATTTTGCAAAAGAAAATCACATGCGCCGCAAATTTCTGTGTTATACTCCCTATTTCCCGTAGGCCCCGTAACAAAAAATATTAGTGTATCATCATTTAATCTAAAATAAACGTGATACAGAAGGGCAGATTTTTTTCACTTTTAATTAATTAATTTATTTATTTATAGAGGACAGCACAGTGGCTCAGTGCAAAAAGGTTGTGGGTTCAAATCTGGCCTGGACCTTTCTGTGAGGAGTTTGCATGTTCTCCACAGTCCAAAGACATGCATATCGGGCTAATTAGAGATGCTAAAGTGCCCGTTCATATGAGTGCGACAGTAAATGGTTTGTGCGCCCTACGATGGATTGGTGAGCTGCCCAGTGTGGGTCCGTGCCTTTTGTCAATAGTCAGCTGGGATAGGCTCTAGCTCCCCCATGACCCCAGTGAGAAAGGAAGTAGGAATAGAGAATGGATGGATTTTAATATAGAGCCTTTGTCTTCAATAGATAAAGCCAAAGAAATTCTCAGTGAATTCAACAAACGTTTATTTTTATACAGATCCTGCTGTCAATTTACTCGGGAGTTTGCAACATTTTTCTTGGTTTCTAGACCCATGTATTTTCTGGTAGTCGACTGAGAACAACACAGTAACATATCTTTTCTAGGATACAGCTAAAAAGAGTGTTTATGGGTACATTCCTGCAACTCATTCACCTTTTCTGATATTGTTAGATAAATAGCCCAATGTAATATGCTTAATTTTTTCTCAATAGGCTCATGTGACATGCAGCTGCAAGGGTCTGCAACTGTGACGAGAGTGAGATTTTGCCATTGGGAGGGGCTAGAGTGATGGCAGTCGAGACAAATGACTACTGATCTCTACTGAACTGCTACCACATGTAAGATCAACTCTCAGAATGAAGCGTCATGTCATCAACCACAATGAAAAAAGTCATGTTGATTGACAGTAGGCTTAATCCATGATGATGAAAGAACTGGTCATGAACACCCTGCTGCAACTTTTTTACCAGCTGAAAACCTGCAACAGATAGCTGCAGCCTGGCATTCTCGCGATAGTTCATGGTTCATCTAGTGAAAACTGCCGCTGCTGTTGGAAATATTGTTCCCTCTGCAAGATGTGTCCCCTCAGGTGACCTCTGTCACATAATTTTATGTCAGTGTGCATCATTGTGCATCAGGACAGAAGTAGCTGACAATGACATTATAGAGTACTGAGGTGACTGCATCACACAGGTTTCGTTGTGCATTTGTGTGGGGCATTTGTGTTGTGGATATGTAGTTGGAAAAATGGACAAGAAACTGGACTACTAATCCAAAAGCATCACATTTTTGACAATAAACTATGAATTTGATGGGATCACTAATATTTGTATACCTAGTACACTAATCTCCAAGTGAACCAGTTTTAATTCTAATTCTAATCCGAATATGCCGGAAAGTTTCCGAATCCACAATGACTGAAAGCTTGTTAAAGGGTTAGCTTATTCAGATTATTCAGAAGTAGAGTTGTATTAGGCTTAAATGCTTTTGATACTTTCTTCGTCCTGAGCACTACATTGCTTTGCTCCAATGCCGATGGCCGGTGCTCCTGCCAGCCTCTACAAACTCATGCCAACTGCTATCCATGAGCCAGGTAGGTAATACATGGACTTGGGTTGATCACCTCATGCAACCGCACTTCAAAAAAATCAGACCTAACCCTTCAGAATAAGATAAATACAGTTTATTTGTAAAATAATGTTTTAATGTTAGTTCTAACTACCTAGTTTGTAAGCTAACTAGGTTAGACCTATCTTTTGCTGAATTAGAATTTACTAGTTTGCAAGCTATCTCACTGGCTAACTGTCTCTAGCTAGTTAGCAAGATTCCATAATAGGTCTTATTAATTAGCTACAAAAGTCAATGGCAATGTAGCTCTTTGCTTTAAACATAATATTGCTGCCAACAGCACATTACCCTGTACTGTGAGTAAACAGATTTTTACCATCGATTTCTGTTACCATTGATTTCTGTTGACCTTTTTACTGTCAATTTTCATTGGACTTTCAAAATCACTGTGGCTTATATTCAGACATACTGGGACATAGCAAGTTATTCATTGGTAATTTTAAGGTCATAGCTCTTCTCGATGGTTGCATGCTATCTCTGAACAATTCCCTAAATTATGTTAACTGGTGAATACTTTTTTTTGTCATTGTCAATCACAGTTGTCAATCAAAACTTTACGCTCCCTTTTTAAATAATTAAAAAACTAAATCAAACCAGACTTACCAGAAAAATGTACACTTAAACACATATCACTATAGTAAGCACCACTTAAAATGACACATACTGTCTTTGAAAAATAATGTTTTGACATGTACTTCAATTTTTTATTGAGGCCCATGTCCCATCCACTAACATGGAGGGGGTAAGCTTATAGCCTGTACTGCAGCCAGTCACTAGATGGCAATCAAGATGCTTAGACTCACTTTTGAGGAGCTATTAGGTCATCCATCTTTATATCCAGACAGTGGTTAGAGTATGCCAGACAGCCATGAAACATAGCTAGCTTTCCATCCCTCAAAGATTTGCAAGTTGTTAAATGTTCTGTCATTTGAAAATAAAATAAACTGGATATATTTTGTCATCGGTACTTTTTTAAAACTATACAGCTAGTTTGCTCGCCTTGTAGCTACCCAGCATCAAAATTCAACCTATATGCTATGGGTAATGTGGCTCACCAATCGAGAGAACATGCCTCTTGGGAACATGTTTTCTAACTAGAGGCAACATAGCATTTACATGCTTGTATGTCTTGACTTGATGTCCGTAGCTGGCTGGCAGACGGTAGGTTATTCCTTTCAAATGTTAATGAGGCAATCCAATTAAGCCAACCACTTTGTCATTTTCACAATAATAAATGCGTAATACACGTAAGTAATGGAAATCAATGCGCATTCTGCAACGGAAGTCACATGTGGGGACAAATTCTCCCTGGGGAACATTTTTTTTCAAAAACACCAGAGCTGCATCTATCCAACCTCACCTGCATATACATTGCACACTGACACTACCGTAGGAGGATATGACAAAGAGTAGCAAACACTGAAAATGTATGAGAAATTGAGAACATATAGCCTACGTTTAGTTTGATTACTGTTTGGAAGTAAAACACCAAAACTAGCTTGAAAGTCATGCTCATGACCATAAAGTGTGGAATTCTATTTGGATGAAATAGAGCAATATTTTTTCAACAGTGGCAGGCTGAGCTGGACAAAATGTAAAAAGCAAATTGAGGGCTTGAAAAGACAATACAGGTATTGTTGGAAGCACAATATTTCCAGTCGGTTGCCTGAGCCTGCTAATTTGAATTCAGAAACTATTTAATTATCTCCATGCCAGGAGAGTGCTTTGCAGTATACACCAGTGTGTACAGATACATCAGTGAAAGGCACACTATTGTGCTCCAAGACCATTAAAAAAAGTATTCTGTAGTGGTTAAAGCCTAAGGGGAAACACTTGTTTATTAAATACCATACATAAGTTTCCATTTGGATAGGATTAAAATTATAAGATAATTTCTGTGTTTAATGAAAACCAATACATAATTATATCCCCAAAACTTAATTTTTGGTGATATTATGGATTTGCCGCGGATGCTGGCATCGCTACAGACCCTTTGTGTTTGTACTATAATGACAACTGTTTTATGGGAATTGAATAAAATATCTTGTGCTCATTCCTGGTGCATAGAGGACAATCTCAATAAGTCTATGTGTCCCGATGACCATTCCTGTAGTGCCACCATCAGGTCAAAGTCCACATTAAGAAATGCAGTCTGAAACAGTTTTGATGGGAGTTTCTGAGGCAAAGGGCAGTTACTGATGGTGGTCACTCCATGACCTTTATCGGGAATCATGCCAAATCTGCTTTTATTGTTGGTGCATAGAGGAGGAGGTTACTGATAGTGGTGGCTCTGTAATGTTTCCTGTAGCACCTCCACTTGGACAAATCTAACATTTACAATTGCAAGAACCAGACGAGTTTTGATGGGAATGATGTCTTACTTCTTGTGATAATTTCTGTTGCACAGAGAGGGGCTGTAATTAATGCTGGTCACCCTATGACCTTTGCAGGAGAGCCAGCACCAGGCCAAACCTTTAATTTAAAAAAAATTGCAATACCTTGAACAGCTTTCAGCCACTTGACTACATTTAACAACATTAATGTTTCTGAGTCATAGCTAACAAAAGCTGGTCAGAGAATATTAAACATTCAAGAAGGTCACTGCAAGTATGAAAATGGACAATTGGCGAGGACTGTTTGGCCTTCCAGTTTTCAATGATATGTCATTGTAAAAATTAAAAGAAGCTGAATGCCTGTGTTGGTAGTGCCAACAAGACTTATGCCTGGTCTTGAGTTGGGCATGATTTTAAAAGCGTAACTTCAGGACTGTAGTATTGACTGATATTAAACTCTATCTTCTCCAAAACTGGGTGTAAAATCTATTTCCTGCCAAAAGTATGCGCGAAGTCCACTTCTTGGCCATTTCCGAAGAAATGGTGAAAAATACAGGCATTGCCAACCAAGTTGTGGAAATGATGCGCCTGATTTATTATTTCTACTACAAGAGGGCCTCCACACTGGAGAGAATTGAAGTACGGATTACTAAAACCCCAAAACTCAAGTCAAGTCAAGTGTGACTTATGGAGTTTTAGTAATAGGTGCTTCAATTATGCCTCTTTCTGAAGTTTTATCTGATAATAAGGGAGTTTGTCAATGTACTGAACTCATTCAAATTTGAACAGGCATTCAAAAATGAACAAGTCTCTGCTCATGTTCAGCTAAAAAGCGAATGGCAGTGTTCAAAAATGAATGAGCATGCGTTCGTTTTGCGTTGAAAAATGAACAAGCATGTGTTCGGCATTCCAAAAATTAACGCAGCTACCCTCTCTCACGTTACAAAATGAATCTGCTCTCCATTTCACAAAATTTACACCAACATTTGTAAATATTTCCTTCTCACAAGAAAAAAATTCCCCATCTCCCATCCTGCAGAATGTAGAAGTATATTCTAAGGTGCATGCCTATTAAACAACATTTTTCATGTCGACTAAAAAATCTTACCAAATCTCCAGTTTCGAGATTAGGCCTATATTGTTACCGATCGTCAATCTTCCGCTATATGCTTACACTTTTCATCGAGTTCGATAAGATGCTTTAACACATTCCACACTCAAGACCGGGGATAAATTGTGATTCAATGGTACCGGGCAACGTTCAGTCAGCCAAAGCAAAGCAAATGTTGCCGTGTGAATATTTCACGGGAATGAACATCGCCTCCGTGTAGTGTCAGTATGCCCCTTTTTCCTTCTTATATAAAAAAGCATTTTAGAATTCCAAATCATGTGACTGCTGGGCAATTTTTATGCAAAAAAATTGTAAATAAATTAAATGAAAAACATTAAAGTGATAGTTTTCGCATTGTATCACATCATCTGAGCGACAGCCCGAGTTTAATTCTACTATTCTGTGATTATAAAAAATATGATGACTTGCAAAATTATCCACAATATTAATTCTTCTTTTTTAAACCTGTGAATGCGCAAGACAAAATAAAAAAAAGCTACACTTTAAGCTGGATGTATGGTTCTGCGACGAATCCACGCAAAGGGCACGCCGTCGCCTCGAAGCCGTCATGGACCTTTCCAACTTCGAAGTTACAGCCCACAACGTACACGATGAGTTGTACAATGATATTCAGATTTTGTTCCATTGATTGCCGCAGATATTGTAGGCTACCATTTGTCATATTATATATTGTTCTAATTTATTGTACAGTATTTCTTTCAGATTGAAGTCACAACACATGAAACCGCCGCTCTGTGGGAGCTGCCGACGACAAGTACAGACCTAGATAAAGGACTAAGTAGCCTAGTCTTGTGATGGTTCAGGGGGATTAGCTGGTTCAGGGATACGAGATCAAGGAGTGAGACCTGAATTCATGCGACACCCTGGAAAACCGGTGACAAGACGTTTGGATGATGTGCACGATTAATACTTAACTTGTTCAGTCGACTAAGATTAAAATGTTTTTGTTTAGATAACCGGAATATGCTTTTGTTCAGAGAACTGGAGTAGATCGCATATAATCTCATTCCTGAAGCATCACCTAAATTGGCAAATGATTTCTTGCAGGCGGATTATACCCAGTATATGAAAAAAACTAGCCTAACATTGACAATAAGAACTATTTCACTTTAAGGAACTTAGAATTTAAAATAGGCCTGTACAAACATTTATATAAACCGTCATCCATATTCAGTCATTGTTCCAAAAAGAATATCCGCACCCATAATATAAAAGCTCACTTAACACACCTTAGCGCCAAATCGCAGAAATCAGCATGGTCTTTGCAAAAGATGAGATAGTTTCTTATAAAACAAAAGGAGTCAGCAGTGCCGGGAAGACTTGGGATCAAATTACCTCACTGAATTACTTTCTTCCTTTTTTTTTTCAGAAAGATGCCTCGAAATTACAAACAAATAATGAAACGTGGCAATGCCACTAGAGAATGACTCAAGGCGATCCTTACAGTAGGTTGTGGGATAATAGTGGTAAGGCATCCCACTTAACTTTCCTACTTAAGTAGGAAACACGTCTCACTTAATAAGCAAATTCTTAGTGTAACAAAATGCCCCACAACCTGTAGCAAACTACCCCTCCTGTAACAAACTACCCCATATATGGGGTAGTTTGTTACAGGTGACAGAAGTCTATTTTTTCCTAACCACCATCACGCATGCGCAGAATATAGGGGTTGCCGCAGATCAGTCATGTGATCTAATAAACTTTCAATCTGTACAGTGCATATCGGTATCGAAAACCTGATGATGTCAATTCTACAGCCGTTCAAAGAAAAAGTGTTACAACTAGACCCGGTCTCCCCCCATAGCTGATTATTTTCAGTCATAATGGCAAATTTATTGTTCTCCACACCCTTAAAATCTTGCGATAAATCTTTATTGAAAAACACAACTGCGAGACCACGAAGACGAAGGCGGGCAAAGGGTTACATATATGCAAATTTCGCTTTTTCCAAATTCTGGTACCACATCGCCAGTCAAATGTAGGCCTACATTTCAGAAAAAGAAATGAGCGATGACAATATTTTATATAACTGATGCATAAAACAGATAGAAGACTCCAGCTGTAACACTGATAATCTCTATCTATAAAATCTATCTATCGTAAATGACGGAAAAGGAGGAGATGGCATTAAACGCATAAACTGTCACATACATCGGCAAAATCTGCAATAAAAAACCCAGAACAGTTGACTACAAACAAATTCTTGGATCGCAAACATTTTATAATGAACAGAGTTAAGTTTTATATGAATGGCGTTCAGTTTTAGATGAATGCATCGGACCTTGGGCAGGCATCGGGAAATGAACGTAAGGGTGTTCATTATTGAACGCAGTGACTGGGTTTGCAGCCTTGAACGCATCCAAAAATGAACAGGCGTCCATTCAAAAATGAATGCGTTCACTGTTCAGAATATTGACAAGCTCCCTAACCTTGGGGGAGATTCCAAATCAATTACAGATTTTATTTTTGGTCAATATTGCTTTTGTGATAGCCCACTGGGGGACGTTAATAGTCTGAGGTAAGCAATAGCATTCACATGTGTTGCGACTTGAGAAATTTTGCTCAGCAACTCACTCTGCTTAGGAGTTTTTATTGTTAAATATGTGTTCACATGGACACGCCCATCTAAGGCTGGTCTTAAGCACGACTTCAGTTGATGCAATGAGCATAAAGTGGTCTTTGCCAGGACCAATTTAAAAATGAAGACCCTTTATGGTTGAGTCTTGTTGGTGCATCCGGCTCCTGTTGCTTTATCAATATCTACAAACCTCTTATAAATATAGTTTCCTTGTATGATATTGTCAGCTTCTAAAAATAAACATACCAAAGACAGGAACATACACACCCTGGTCTCACAGAGATAAATATCCCATCTGTTCAGCACATGATAGCACATGCTATGCTTTCATCCTAACAGATGGCATTAGTTTGATCATGTCAAACAAGAATACCTGTGCCCTTCAGTCAAACCTTCAAAGCACCATATTGTTCATGAGTCTTAAAATTTCCAGCGCTTATCTGTTCACGAGTTTATTTTTTTAAATTTCATTTCAAATTCACTTAGTGGTATTCAGCAATTTCCATGATGGTTTCTATAAATTTTGGTACTCTTCTATAAAGATTCCGTTTTTCTAACATAATAAAAGATGTAAGTGGTTGACCATACGGAAAGCATTTAAAGTGGGGTTTGTATGGGTTTGCCCAAAATACAGTATTTAAATTGCGGTAAACAAAAAAAAATTCTTTTCTGAGGGACCCTAATAAATGTAGAGCACTGTAATGTAAATATCTGCTGGTAATGGCGTGGAGAGTGGAGAGCTCTGCGAGAAGATCTGGCAATTGACACTGGTTTAGGATTGAGTGGCCCGCATCTCAGAAGTTATCCTAATAAAGCCTTCAGTACAGCTGTCTGTCCTCCCAAAACCCTGCCACTTTAGCACACCTCGAGTGATGCGCGTACACACGAGCATATGCATACACATACACCCACGCACGCACGCACGCACACACACACACGTGCGCACACACACGCATGCGTATACACACACACGAACGCACGCACGCACGCACACACACACACACACAGATGCAGACACACACATGAGTGCACACGCCCAAGCATGAACACACGCACACAGATGTTGACCCATCCTTAGAGACTCGTATTTTCCAGAGGTGGACAGACAATCTGATGATGATGAACAGGAACAATAAAATGGTTGATAGAGGCTGATGGTGAAAGCAGATGTTACGGATTGAACTTATGATTATCTCGCATTAACAGAAGCAGAGTTTTCTAAGGACTCTCTGTGGGTGACATGGTCATTCACACTTGAGTGTGAAAAATAACAACAGGAGCCCAAAACAGAGATCATCTGTGGGAAGAAAGTGATCTTTTGCCCCGTAAAAATAATTATTTAAAATGGCCATCAAATATGATGGTTTCTTTTGATGGAAACTTGGCTTGTTTATGCATGTCTATTTATACCAATGTGTTCGTATGTGCGGATGCTTGCTATGAACAAAACATATTTGTGATATGTTTCATGTTACAATTTTTTTGAATTGGATATTCTATTTAGCATGAAGACTGATGGATTTCATATTTGAAAGTACTATATAGTGCAATGTGAGATTCCAGCTCAATACAGGTACTGATTGAATTTTGTTCCTGTTTTCATCAGTTTTGATAAACCATGTCTATCCATGTTTTTCAATAAATAGTGTCTAATATGGTTGAATCTAAAGAAAATTAACATTTATCTGCTAGTTGTGAATAGATAATTGTTTTCTATAGTATTTTATTGGTCAATCATTAGGTAATGGACAGGAGCCAGCATAGTAAAATGTTGACTGAGGACTTGGTATTACAGTGAAAACTACCTGATTGGTCACCTTCTGCATGAAAGACTACTGACAGTCTGGAAACCTGATCCTCCTTAAAAAAAAGTTACTATAGGATTGGCTGAGATCATCATAATGTAAATAACTGCAAAGATCTACAGCTTGGTAGACTTCACATCTTAATAAAGACATATTTGAAAATATCAAACAAATAAGTCCACAATGTCCTTTTTTTTACAAGCTGCTAGGGACCATTTTAACAATTTTTCAAAATCTGCATTTGCTTGCAGGTATAAACTCTCATCTACATACACGTACACACCCTCATAATTTATCTTCTCCTTTCAGAACAGCTTTTTTTGTAAGCTGCCATTGACAAGCTTTCACTAATGTGGGAAAACTTACAGAAAATATATATCTGCAATTAGGTATACACTCTCGCTCAAAGATGTGGTCATCTATACGTGCACACACACACACACACACGCAGACACACAGACATACACACCAATTGTCTGTTTTCAATCTGGCAATGCAGTCCAATAGGGGTGCGCACCTGTGCAGCATTACCCTGCCTTCTCTGTCATTAGGAACCTAATACCGTACCTGTGGGGGTGGAGTGTGTGTGTGTGTGTGTGTGTGTGAGTGTGTGGGGGTGGGGGGGTGGTTGAATTGTCTGTGGATCAGTCCCAGACATCTTCAGCAGGAAACTGGACGGAGAAAAAAGGAGATAATTAATGCTAGCCTGGTCTGAGCTAGATTTATGGGCTATAACATTACAGACAGAATCAACAGAGAGACAAATGTTTAATATGAGTTTGCTGTGTGGAGCTATGTAACCACCTCCACATCTGTATATGAGTGAGCTCAGCGCTGACTCTTTGGCCTGCCTCATATTTTTTGGTGGGATGAGAGGAGTTTTTACAACAATTTGGATAATGTCCTCCCCTCCCACATGCTTGTATGCTTGTATGCAAGTATAGATGATGTGGTTTGGGTCTGGTGCAGTTAGCATGAAGACTAATTAGGGGAAATGGGGGATATGGAGGGATCACAGATGGGGACAACATCTGATTGTACATGTATGGTACTTGAATTCACAAACATATACCGAAATTAATTACCCAGACTGTACAGTACTATGAAAAAGTATTTGCCCACTTCCAGATTTCTTTAATTTTTTACATATTTTAAAATGTTTTCAGAGTATCAAACTAATTTTAAAACTAGACAAAGATAATCTGAGTAAAAGCAAAATGCAGTTTTGAAATGATAGTTTCATTTATTGAAGGAAAAAGCTATCTAACCCTACCTGGCCTGATCATAGACGGTATGAAAAGATGGAGGAAGCTACCGTTACGTCACCCATTGGTTTCAGCATACCATAAAGGAAGTCTCATTTTGGCAATTTGAATTGCGCCATGTTGTCATTTTGAAACTGGATCTGATTTCTATTGGACGAGAGCGTGTATTGAAGATCCAGGGAGGACCGTGGCTCTAGATCTGACCGTATCGGATGAGGATCAGAGGATAGCCACGCCCCTAAAGCATATTCTGGCTTAATCCTTTATTCTAGTCTATGTGGGACCATAATTTACAAAAATGAACATCCTGATATATCGAAGGAGACTAGACACTTGCTATAGCTACCATAAAATAAATTGGAAAAATCATTATTTAAATGAGAAATCTGGTGGGAAAGTAGGGTCATTTTATCATAGACTTCTATAGTACTGAACTTTTTTCTGCAACCACCGACGTCGCCATCTGCTGGCCATTCAATAGAATGCCACTTTACGGTATTTCCGCATGTGCTTCATTTTTCAGACCGGGATGCTGCGTCCATCTTTTTATACAGTCTATTATTACTGCCAGCCCTGTTGAATCCAAGGATCCCTTATATAGAACCTGTCTAGCAATGTGAAGTAGACAAAAAGCAGCATGTGGTACCGCAATCTAAAAACAATTCAAGAACAGATGAGAAGAAAATTTCTGTGTATTGATCAGTCTGTCAAGGGTTATAAAGCCCCATCTAAGGCTCTGGGACTCCAACAAACCGTAGTGAAAAACATTTTCATAAAGTGGAGAAAATTTCTGAACCTTCCCAAGAGTGGCCAGCTAACCAGTATTCTTCCAAGAACACAGAAACGACATCCAGAGGTCATAAAATAACCAAGATTATCATTTAACTCCCTAAACCCGAACGTTCTTTGTACCGGGGGCAAGTTCGGAATGGCGCGCCGTGAGCCTCTGCATAACATTCTACTTGAAAGCAATTCTTACCTTTCTGGCATGTCGCACAGCACTTAGTGACAGTTTGAACATGAACAACTCCGCCTCCCTCCAAAGTCCCACCTTCTTCCCCCCGATTCCCAGACTTCTCCTATGAAAACAAATATACCTAATATATGGTAGTTCGTCAGACTACAAAGGTAACTAATACCTTTATATGGAATTAAATATTATTTAATTACTGTTGATTAGTTTTCACCTACCAGTGCCTCTGAATCTGACTCCATTGATCCGTTTCACTCGCGCTGCTCACTTCCTTGTGCCGCACGCTATTTTTTTTTCCGTAGGAGAGTGAAACTGGTCAATGGAGTCAGATTCAAAGGTGTGAATCTGAGTGAAAACTAACTAACAGTAATTACAAAATATTGAATTCTATATGTGGTATAAAAAATGCCCTCATAACATATAGTTACCTTCGTAGTGCGACAAACTTCCATTAACATTATTATTGTAATTATAGCATTTCAGCGCCCGTTTGTTTAGTCAAATGCATTGTTTTCTACCAGAGAGGTGCGCGACTCACAAGCGGTGACAGCAGTAGGCAACTGGAAGAGACTTGGCGACGGATGACACACAGGAAACTCGGCAAATCATTTTATTTGGACCGAAGAAAATGATTGGTCAGACTTTTCAGAATTATGAGAATTCAATATTGAAGAGTTTCAACACCTAGTGGATTTTTTTTTTTTTTTACATTTTAGTGTGCCATATGCTTGTAAGGAGCATTTTAAGATCACAAAAGTGCAAAAATGCCAGAAAGGTCAGGAATTGCTTTAAGAGAGAATTAAAAAATTTCAATTAATTGCCGTCCAAGCAATCTCATATTGTAGCCTTCTTCATTGACCCAAAGCCATATGTCTTAATCGTTTATGGCGGCCTACTTGCTCAGGAAATGAAATCAACTGTATGATTCTTATGTGGAAACAGGTTGAGTTAATCTGCATTATGGTAATGTCACTGGCTGTAGACAGTTTTATATAACCAAACTTAACATGCAGGCCTGACTTGGCATAACCAAATTTTAAAAATTCTGTTGTGTTAGTTGAGAATTCGGCTGTAAATTTCAGTGTACTCCAGTCTCTTGTCCTTTGAAAGTTTTGTCCATGAGTTAGTGCGGTACCGTTCTGGAACAATGCGAGACCAGGAAGTTTCAGCAAGTGGGTTTTATTGAAGTTGGGGGGTAAAGCCCCACCGGGCAGAAGGCAATGGTACACAGTCCAATCCAAAATCAGAATCCCAGGGACATAATCCAAACTATACACAGGGCAGCAAACAGTAAACTCAGTCGGGCAAAACAGATGCGGTACACAGGCACGGGTTTGTCACAGAATCCAAAGCCAAAATCCAGTGGGAATAATTCAAACCGTTAACAGGGCAGCAAACAAAACTCCGAGTCGGGCAAAACAGATACGGCACATGGGCAGATTAGTATCAAAGAAAAAGCCAAAATCAGAATCGGGGATGTTCCATTCAGAAGTATAACACTGAGAGTACAAGGCATCAACAATTGCAGCACAGGGAAAATGTTCTAACAAAAGCTGTGAGTGAAATGACTGCTTAAATACACGTAGGGGAAGTCACATGCTATGATAGGGAACAGGTGAGTTGGATCAGACTAATTACAAAGGAATGAACGCGAGGAAGTTCCTGATTACAAGAAATTGGCGAAAGCCAAAACGCGGACAGGGATCACAGAGACAGCCTACTGACAAACATACGGCTCCGGTTAGGGAGTTCTAACGTGCACAGAGCGAGAGGCCAAACAGTGATTAGCAAGGTGCAGAAAATCTGCTGAAACGCAGCAAAGTCAATTGAATGAAGGCAAGGGGCGGAGACTAGAACAGAGCGAGTGCTGAGAGCTTGTAAGTCAAATAGTAATGTGCAGCTATACAATCCCTAGTGCTTGTTACTAAGTTAGTACTATAAACAATGTTAGTCTTGGTTAGTAAGTTTAACTAAAACAACAAACTGTTAGTATTATTAGTAAAATAGAAAAGCAAGGTGAAGGAAGTAAACAAGATTGGAAGGAATGGTTGAAATCCCAGAAACAATGAAATCACCTGAAAGTGTGGCACACAATACTGGGGCAGTCAGCGATCACATGACAAAGGACCAGACAGGGGGAGACAAAGTGCAATGCATGGTATTAGACAAAACATGGACCGGAATATAACTGCAATGGAATATGGAAGACATACAGAGACAAAGCAAAAACAAAACATGGCGAGGCATCTAAATCACAACACAAAATACAGAGCATGGTCAGACAAAGCAGAATTCATAAACATGGAAGTCAGGCAGAGAAAAAACATGGTCAGGCAGATCAGGATCATAACAGTTAAAGGAATTCAGAAGCTTTGACATATTTGGCATGTTATGACATTGGCGTGTTATGTCACAATTAATGTAGATAGGAAAATGCTTGATAACTATTTCAATGAACAATAATGCAAGCTAATGGGAAATAGGCACATACTCTATAGATTGACCCTCGCAACTGAATGAATTGATACTTAGTTGCTGTTGTTCGTTGTTTTATTATCAGCAGATAATTATTGATGCATTTAATTCTTGCTCATTTTATTCAGCAGACATAAGAGAAATTGTGAGGATAAAACTACCACTTGAACCCAAAAAGTTTTTTTTTTAATTAAATTATTTTTGGCTCAAGTAAAGACACCAAAATGTGACATCAAAAATAACTTTCTATCAAGACGGATGTGGGAAATTAAAATTAAGAACTATCACGTGCAGTTGCCTATAAGTTATTTACTCACGGTCCAGTGACTAAATTCCACTTTGTTACCAAACTTTTCTGGTCAGAACACAGGATGATATCAGACTGAAATTATCGGGTTACGGTCGTTGCTGGACGTGTTTGCTTAGCTATGGAATGTCACCACGGCTGGCTGGTCTTGAGTGAGCAGCTCTTCTCAAGTGTACTGCTACTCCATAGAAGAACAGACTTCCTTGTCTGTTAATTTTCGTCGATTTTGAAAAATATTTACTCAAATACAAAAAAATCATGTCATGTCCTGTAAATCACGGCTGTTACCGAAGACAAAGATTGATTTTTATTCTCTGCTTATGCGCATCAATTCATTGATTTTTAATGTCCTACAGAATGACTTGGTGCACAAACTTTATCAGCAATGAAAGTTTTCCCATGTTCTATTTGAGCCAAAACTCATTGTAATTAATTTCAATAATAAAAGAAAACTACTGAGGTTCTTATTCTCACCATATCTCCTATATGTGCTAAAAAATGAGCATTAATTAAATACATTGCTGATAATAAAGCAATTAACAACAACTATTCCTAAAATCTGTCCAGCATCGTGAAAAGACACACACACACACACACACACACATATATATGTATATATATACTGTATACAAAAAACTCATGCATATAGGCAAGTATCTATATATTACCCATTTTCATATAAGTTACATTTTTCATTTAACATTTAGTGGTTTTTGTTCTTTTGTCAAATGCTTAACTATCTTGCAAAATGTATCAGACATTGACTTTAATTTCAAGCTATATAGGCAGCACTTTCTTGAGTTTGTTCATTCTTCCCAGGTTCGTGTGGGTTTCTTCCTGCAGTCGAAAAATATGTGTGCTGGGTTATTTGGAGACTTCAAACTGCCCATAGGTGTGAGAGTGTGAGCCTTACAGTGGCGAGCTGCCCGGGGTGTGTTCCAGCTTCTCGCCCATAGTCTGCTGGGATAGGCTCCAGCTCCCCCACAACCCTGATAAGGAAGAATCGGTTAAGATAAATGTTGGATATATGAAGCATGAGTTCAATTTTTAGCTGAAAGCACAGGGGATTTCATAAAGGCATGATACATATTATGAAAGATTTAACCGAATGTTTAAAACATTTAGCGAAATAAATCAGACATTCAGGGAAATATTTAGCTGAACACTTAAGTTAATTCTTTCCTTGAATTTTATGTCTTTCTCAATATTTCATACATTTAATTACATCAACATTTTGTCCTTAAATGTCTGAAAAGAGATAAGTTTGTTAAATACAGGGGAAATGCAGAGGAAAATAGCTTTAAAGTAGCTTTAAATGTCAGATTTGGCTCCCCAGAGAGTGGAGCTGTGTTTTGTGAGAGTATTTGTGAGTGTGTCCGCCACACTAAATTGATTTCTTGTTGAGCGTGAGCAAGTTAATCCCAAAGCATGATCCCTATGGAGACTCAAAGATCCACAGATATGGAATTTGCATTCTGACCGATGCCTGACTGACCCCGGGAGAGCTGCTCCGGTAATGACGACAGTGGCAGTTTCCTGCGTTTCATCACCGGAATGAAAAGTGTGTTAAAAACTTCAACTTTTCCTGCAACAACAAGACAAAACTGAAGATATATTGCGCAGGTCTCAAGGTCCATAATCACTCATTCCAAGACTTCACAAATAGATCACTGTTGATGGTTTGCAGCACAGTGAGTATCACCCCTAAATGCAGGGTGCTGTCAATGACAGGTTTAAGTATTACAGACTGCTCTTCAGAAAATCCTAAAATCAGCATGAAGTTCTGGGTAGAGAGTTTGTGCTGAGTGCAATTGAGGATGTGGGCGGGAATCCTGTCTATTTTCATTATCTTGTCATACTGCTTTGGGGCTAATTTGTTCATATAATCGTGATGGACACGTTTGAACAGCCAAACTATTACTCCCAGGACACAGATCTCACTCTTTCAAGTTTGTGCTTTGGGTTCTAATTGTCGCTCACTGTGTTTTTGGACCCGTAAGATACGAGGCCATCCTGGGGGTAACTCTGTGTTTTATGAGGTCATGACCTTATCCTTAAAAAAGGGCTAATGGAATTGAACCGAGCCCCTGTGGTATGTCAAATCGAGTTCCTCTCCAGGCAACCAAGAGGTTATGTGTTCCAAAAAACATGGGACAAATAAGCTTCCCCTAGCTTCCTTGTTAATTTTTTCTACAAGTCGTCTTTCTTCAATTTTGTGCAGATATAGACACTGGCATCCGTAAATTCCAAAATTTAATTCCTAAATTATTCTTTAATTGAATTTCCAAATGTCTTGCTTCACTGGATAATTTTCCACAGTCTCTGTGATACAAATAATGAGTTATAAAGCCCAAATAGCCTCATGCTTAATAGGAAAAATTTGGCATTATTTGAGTCACACTGTAGATGAAGTATTGCTCATAAAGGCTTTATACAGCATGTATAATGCCTTCATAAATGAGACATAATGTCTTCATAAATCATGCAGAAGCAAATGTCATGCTTTGTTAAAGGTGAAATAATTCATCCTTATTCAGCATGTGATGTCAGATGTGACAATGACAATGTCACTTAGCTGACAATGTCACCCTTAATGACATTTAGCCACTAGCTAAGTGACATTGTCAGTTATATCACATCTGGCGTCAGATGCTGAATAAGGATGTGCTATTTCGCCCATTACAAAGAATGACATTTGCTTATGTATGATTTATGAAGACATTATGTCTCATTTATGAAGGCAGTATGCATGCTGTATAAAGCCTTTATGAACAATACTTCATCTAAAGTGAAATACCATTATTTGTATTCTGCGCAAAAAGTTTGAACTTGTATTCTAGTTATTTCTTTTTCCCCTTTAAAGACCTACTTATGGTTATCCAATTGGCCAGTTGCACACATTTAACTTGACTTGAAATTCCTCCACCATTCTTTTTTTGTTTGTGGATCTTCACATTGCCTTCATAGCTGATAAGACTTCCTGGATATTGTCTCTGAGCCAATCTGCCTCATGCAACTATTAGTGAGGCTGGATGGATCTTTACCATCAAGTTGGATGTTTGAATGTGAGCGAAATGTGAATGTGAATCTGCAGAGGAGAGTGTGTGACTGAAAGGCAGGACACAGGTGTGTTGAGTGACTCAATACATTGATCAATATGTAAAGTAATAAGGCAAAAGATGCCCTACGTTCTGATTCACTAATGAGCTGAAATTATTCGAAGAAGCTTTGCTCAGCCTGTCAACACCGAACTGGAGGCAAGAGATAGAATAAGCTGGCGAACGGAGAGGGGAGAGGGAGCCCAACAAGTGGCGCAATCGGGATGGGAAAAGACACACGCGGGGACACTTTTTCAATCCAAACCTTAGCTTATTAAAGGGGAAAAAATGAGCAAAGAAATCTTCCCCTGTCGCGAGGAATCATATTCCATAGGCTGTCACTCACAGCAGTACACAATGCTACGCTATGTTAGCGGGCCATTAGAGGGGGGAAGGGGGGAAACTAAAAAGACAAAGAGAGGTAGAGACAGAGAGAGGGAGAAAGAGAAAGATTGAGAGAGTAAGTAAGGGAGGGAGAGCGAGGGAGAGAGAGAGAGGAAGAGGTTCTACAAAGAAAACACCAGTAGTAATGAAAAGAATGAAAGAGTTGGGAGGACAGAAAAAAGGCGAAGGGAAATGGGGAGGGCGGGCAGAAGAGGTTATTAAGGTTATTAAGTTGCTGAAAGAGTCCCCTCTTTAATCCTATTACGCAGGAAATGAAAACAGACATTATTAGAGAAAGAGAGAGAGAGGGAAGAAGAGATGTGTGTGAGGGGTAGAGAGAGGTATGCAGCAACGCGCCCTTTCCCGAATACATATAATTACACAAAACAGGTATTTTGGTCCAATTATTTAAACACTTAATCTTTCAGTCAATCTTCCTACCAGTCAGTGAGAATGACCAGCCTGTCAGCCTGACTGACCATCCAGCTATCTTCAGTCAAATACAATCTCTCACCTAGAGGGGGGAAACGGAGAATTTCACTACGTAATATACAAGGAGAGGAAAAGAGATAGAGGGGTGAAAAATAGATCCCATCTCATGGATTATTTTTCAAAGAGCTTGGACAAGGAATGCAGTAACGGATGACTCACCGGGCCTTCACTTTTCCCCGAGCCACAGCCCAGGGCCTGGAATATGAGCCCCACATCAGCGCACTCTTTCTGGACCCAGACCAGTAAATGCAGTCATACCAGATGAACACAAAACCGATACCTTCATTTTCAGATTGAATTTCTCTGGAGATAAGGTGGCGCATGTGAGCCTAAATGGCTGCAAACATGCAGACGCTGTATGAGACCTGTGGTGGAAATGGTTCTGGGACTCATGGCTTGCGGGGCAGGTTCCCGCTCAGATCTTTCTTGTGTAACTGGCATCGTCGGCCAGTCATGCTAGGTCAGTGCTGAATGGTTTGATGCTCCACATTTGTCTGTCCAAAAAGATCTGCAACTTAAGGCAGGTTCACGATCAGAAAGTCAGTCCTTGATGCATGAATGGATCTGAACTTGAATGTTCATTGTCATAGAATCATAACAAAGGCACCATGGCACCATGATGGTTCAGATACTGGTCTTGTGAAAAGATTTCAGCCTGTTGCAAACCTGGATGAGCCACTGCTCTTCAAACAATACAGAGGAATAGAAACCTCAACTGAAGTCTTAAACTGATATACAGTACATTTCATGGTCACTTTGCTTGGTAAATCTGTTCAATTCTGGTTAGGGCTACATCTGGTCTGGCATCGCTCGAAAAAGTGATATTGAATCTTAAGGGATTTTTCTGGAGAAATTAAAGTTAATCAAATAAATAAATGAATAAATAAATAAAATAAGGACCAGCTTTGCCACCCGAACAGCATGAATTCTTTGTGACAGTGCTGGAAACATTCCTTAGAGAATTTGGTGAACATTGATATGATAGGATCATGTAGTTGCTCCTGATTTGTTGACTGCAAATTCATGTTGCAAATCTTCCACTCCACCATGTCCTAGAGATATTGTATTGCATTGAGATCTGCATGGTGACTGAGGAGGTCAATTGAGCACACAAACTTTTTGTCATTTTCCTGGAACTAGCTTGAAATGACTTTTGAACTGCGACATGGTGCATTATCATGTTTAAAGAATCCATTAGAAGGTGGGTAGACTGTGTCCATAAAGGGATGCTCATGGTCAAGAGCAAAACTCAAGCGGCTTCTGGCATTTAAATGATGTTCAGCTGGTTTGAAGGGGCCTAATGCATGCAATGAAAATGTCCCTGATGCTGTTACACCACCACCACCAGCCTGAACCATTAACATAATTTGTTTATGCCAAATTTTGACCATACCATGAGCATGTTGCAGTAGAAATTCAAATTCGTCAGTCTGCACTGTGCTTTTCAATCTGCTTCTGTGAGTTTTTGTGAGCCTTTTCCCACTGTCGCCTCGGATCTCTTGGGCTCTGTCCACAAATAGATGAGTATTTTTGAAAACAAACATTTTTTTATCCGTTTCAGACTTCTGTCAACAAACAAACTGGGTATTCGGTCACCGAAAACATACCTTTTGGAAAACTACTTCCAGGGTGAAGACCTCTAAAAACTCTGTTTTCGCTGTTTGGGTGAGGACAGGGAAAACTGAGTTTGTGGCGAGTGACGTCAGAGTGTGTGCACCTTATAGCGAGTTTTGAAAGCTTGCGATTGGCGTTCGTGGTCTTCTATTAAATCTTATCATCGCCGCCTGAGAATTTGGCACGGTCTTGTCAGCAATTTAATTGTGTTGTTGCGTTTTTGTGTGGACATAGATTTTTTTGAAAAATGAAAAAAGAAAAACCTCATTTTTAAAAACACACACGCATGGGGATTAGGCCTTCACTGACAGGAGAGGAGTCCGGTGTGGTCCTCTGTCACTGTATCCCGACCCCTTTGAGGTTTGACATGTTGTGTGTTCTGATTCTCGTCTGCATCGCACTGTTCTAGCATGCGGTCATTGGAGCTACTGTTGCTCTCCTGTCAGCTTGAACCAGTCTGGCCATTCTCCTCCGGCCTCTGTCATTAACAAAGCAAACCTTTTCATCCTCAGAACTCCTGCTCATTTTATTCATTTATTTTTTTTTACTCTATTCTCAGTAAATTCTAGACTGTTTTGTGTGAAAATAGCAGGAGATCAGCAGCTTCTTAGATACTCAAACCACCCTGCCAGGCACCAACAATCATTCCACAATCTAACTCACTTAGATCACATTTCCTCCACTTCTTGTGTCTAATCTGATCAACAGCTGAGCCTCTCGACCATGCCTGCAAACTTCTCGGTACGTAGCTGATTAGTTGTTTCCATTAGCCAGTAGGAGTATAGATGTACCTAATAAAGTGGCCGCTGGGAGAAACATGAAACTCCCATGAAGTCGTTTTAAATGGTTAATTCAGCTTCACTTAAGTATCATTCATTTTCTTACATTTTCGATTGACATTTGAACTGACCAATAATGCTCTTCACACGATGATTTTCAGATATGACTGGTCCTTTAAAATGCTGTATGATGCCATATTCCCAGGATGAAGGGAGGGAGGATGGATGTTCTTTTAAACACTGAGGGATATTCTTATAAAGAATGGCTGAATTTTACCTGATGTTGCTCAATTACTCTTTTGTAAATAATATAGAAAATACAATTCAAAGACATGTTGTAATCATGTCCTTAGGTACACATCCATGGGCCTTACGAACACTGAGGACACCAAGGTCTATCCTCTGCAATATTTTCATCAAATTTCAATGAATATAATACTGTTCTTCTCACCCAAAAACTCATCATCTTGTTTTTACAGTGCTAGAGCCAGGATGCTAATGGTTGATAATTCATGCAAATTCAGAGGTGAAATTCTGCCATGAATACAGTACAGTGTTCATTTTAGATCTAATGCATTAGAATACAGAGCCAAACATTTTTCACAGCCCTGATACATTTGAAATTAAAGCATTTTGAGATGCTTTAACCTGGTGCCAAGTGATCAACTAAACGCCACACCTCATATTCATAATGTGGGTTGTTTGTTTGTTTATTTATTTATTGCTTAGAATAGCTTTAGTTGAAGTAAATATTTTTTTGTTTTTTTTTCCTCATTTTTAAAGGTGCAGACCCCCATTTTTATTCTTTTCACATGTCAGTAATTATATTTTAATATTTGCCAAAAGTTGAATGGCTACATGATGCGTATGCACCATCTGCAGTTCACCTAATTGTAGCCAGATTAACTGAATCATGCATATTAAGACATGATATTGAGACATCAAAGCATGATGACAACATGAGTTGGATTATTTAATATCATTATCATTTCTAAATAATTTACACAGCTTTTTAAATAATTTATGCAAAGGTACACTGGTCACCATCTGCTGCTCGATTCTCAACATTCTCACCAGTGATTTAAGTTGATCTGCTGGCAGTATTGTGCTCTGTGGCTGTGCCCTTGTGATGCGAAGAAACTGCTGAATGAAAACAGTGTGTACGCTAGACTGATGTCTGAGATCCAAAACAGATGAGAAAGAGAAAAAATATGTTTTAGATGTTCCAGTTTCCATTGTGTATATAAAGAGTGAAACATTTTCTTAGCTCCTCTGGGTTGAAAGACTTGACAATGATTTTAACAAGAGGAGAGAGAGACAGAGGAGAAGAGGGCAGGGAGGGGAGGATGTGTAGACGAGTGCAGAAAATCAGACGGCCCTCTCCAGAAACTCAAAGCGGATAATTTATTACATGCACCGTATGTGTAAAGCAAAGAACAAAGGCTTCAACGGTCACCATCCTTGGGGTGCGAAACTTGGAAAAAAAATTAAACTTTTTTTTTTGGTATTCAGAGCCCAGTCATCAGCAAAATAATTGAATGAGGCTGGATGCTTCCCTGTTATTGCTGGATTCATGTAAAACAGCCACATAGATGGGGGGTCATTAAAGGAAGCGATGTTAATTGCTCTAGGTTACTAGGAGTGACGTTCTTGTTTGCTTTTTTTTAATTTTTATTCATTATTTTTCAGTTTTAGTGGGGTAAGAACTCATGTACAAGAAATACTTTTGCATTGAATCAACAGTTTGGGCCTGAAGTTATGATCACAAGAAATTTTCCTTCCCATTATTTTCACAATGTATGTTTTTATTGCTATTTTTCCGAATTTCAGGTTTACCTTTTTTTTGTTGATGGAACTGTCTGTTTCGTTGAGCTGCCAAAATATTCCCAGAGGTCAGTAAAACATTGTGAATTCCTTTTAAATGTACAGAAGCAGTATGTTGTCTTTCCTCAGAAAGTCCTTTAACTAATCTAAAAAACTTGGGATTTCTTGCGACTCAATGTGCTCAAGCTATTTTCTATGTGGATAAAATGTTTACTCTATTGCATAGTGCATTTCTAAAAACTAACAAACCAAGACCAGGAAGCAAGAGTCATAAATGCATCATTCAGTTCAGTTTGAAAAGGATCCCATTCAAACCCATGAGGGTTTTTGGCTTTGCAAATGTTGGATGACTGCATATTTTCAGGTCTTGAGAGACAAGAAAGCGAAATTGAAAAATTGATTGCCAGTCTAGTTATTAAATGATGCCAGATGTGGGTTTTTGCTTGTGTTTATTTAATCATTTTTCTTATTATTTTGAATTTTATATTGATTTGTGTTGCATAGGCCTATGTCTAAGTACGTGTTTTTTTTTTTGTTTAAAGTGCGCACTTTTACACTAGATCCTGCTATCAATGTCTTCTGAAGGTAGATGATTGAACCCCAGCAGAAAATTTTTGTTTCCACAACTGGGGGACACTAACCAAAATCTGGAGATCTGAGCAATTTCAGCACAGCGAAGTTAGAGGCCAAGTCCTAGGACACAACCGGATACTGCGCAATGCAAATGTTGAAAATTCATGACTGCCCAGCCAGGATCGACCTCAAACGCTGTAAGCAGAATTATGAAGAATGTAGACAAGAAAATGTCTCAGACAGAAACCAAAACCAGAGAAAACTAGAAGACTAGAGCATTTCAGTCCACAAATGAAATATGAGAAAAGTGTTGACGGCTTATTGGCTGTTTTTGATAAAGATATATTACTCTCACTCACACTCTGGAAAGCTGGACTGTCTCACTCACCTTCTTTTACCCCATCCCTCTATCCTTCCCTCTCTCTGCCACACTCAGGAATGCCCCTCTCCCTCTCTTCTTTAGAGGTTGCATCTAACAGGAAAACATGTGGAGAGAGAGCGGCAGAGAGGGAGAGCGAATGAGAGAAATGAGGGGAACGAGAGAGCGGGAGTCAGAGTGAAAGAGTGAGAATAAGAGAGGGAGTGAGAGACAGAGAGAGGGAGAGAGAGTGAAGGAGTGAGAGAGAGAGAGGGAGAGAGAAAGTGGGGCAGTGAGGGACAGGGGAGGAAAGCGAGAGAGACGATTGCCGGCAGAACACAGAGCCGGATCCCGCTGCGCATTCCCCACGGGACCCTCCGGGTTCAAGACGTCGATCTCGTTACCACCAGAGCGATCGCACTGTGTCCGCCACAGGCTACAAACCTGACACACTGCAGACCCACAACCATCCATTACCCAGAGAGAGAGAGAGAGAGAGAGAGTACAGGCAGAGGGGGATGGAGAGAAGGGGGAAAAGAGGGAGAGAGAGAAAGAGGGCAGCTGGATGGTGGGGTATTGCCAGACTAACAGAGATAGGAGGAGCTGAGAGTGAGAGACGCACGGAGAGAAACAGAGAGAGGGTTGTAATGAAGAAGTGTGAAATGATGAGACGGGTAATTCGCAGGCGATCAGGTGTCGGCCAGAAACAATGACTCTGAACTCTCGCCCTCCGCACACACAAAGACGCTGCGCTGGAACAATGCCTGCCCGCTGACGACAGAGAGAGGTGTTACGCTGCCGACGGTGCTGAAAACAGAGAGGAAATGGATAAGCTTTTACGGGTCCCTTCGCCCTCATTTGCTTGTTTGCATTGAGGTCACATGATGTCTTATAGAGCAGGAAAAAGAGAAACGTTCCTTTATCCTCAATGGCAACTTTCTCTCTTTGTTTTTACTGCTCACGAACTTTTCTCGCTAATATCGCAATTACTGCCTCTTATACCCACTGCATATCCAATAAGCACTGCCCTGGGGCAACTGCAGGCTTTTCTGTTTTTAATCTTCCACTGCAGAACTATGAAAAGTAATAAAAGCAGAGCTTGCAAGAACAAAAGCTCCGCATTAATAAGGAAGTGCTCAGGATGGCTATTTACTTTTCATGAAATTCCACACAACTGACCATCAGCGCATGCAAGAGAGAGCAAGACAGGCCCTGAGGACGTAACAATGACCACAAGGATGAGAACATCCATAATCACAGGGGAGCAGCTCTCTGAGTGCAGAAAAAAACCAAATGTGTGTGGTAGGGCGAAAACATAAAAATGTTTGTGCAGTAGGCCTAATTTGCAGAATGTAAGCACATTATTCAAAATTGTAAAATCATATTTCAGACGTGATTTCAGAATGTTTTCCCCCCAAAATTACTTTATGCATAAAAATAAGTGGCCTGGATAGATTTTTTTTTGCAATGCGATCACCAAAGCACAGCATGGTGTGTTCTGGCATTTTCTACAGTTGCAAACTTGTTTGTGAAGGAGCTTTTGCGGTTTATTGCGCGCTTATCTGAGTACTTCAGAGCGGCTGAGCATAATTGTCTGGGTTTCGGTTCGGTTTGTGAATGCGCAACTGGGCTGCAGCGTAACTGTTCCCGTTTGATCTACATTACATCATTTAAACAGATGCTCACTCAGATTTTGTTTATCTGTTTATTTCACGACCAGTTCATACGTTTGTATGTTTTATTACTGAAGCGATTCATGCTAAGTACATTGCTTAGTACAACAGCACTTAGAACTTGAGAGTCAAACCCACAACCTTTGGTGTACGTCCACAAACTACACATTCCACTGACAACATTGTGTTAGCATTCATTTATACTTTCCTGTTTTCATGGGCGAGCACTTTTGCATGTAAGTGCATGTGTGACCACATTTTTGTTTGACTGTATGCATATACAGTATATATATGGTGAGGCTACGTGTTATGTTTACATGTAGGGGAGGTTTGTGTGTGTGACTGCCTGTATAGTTTATGTTTCTCGACATTTGTTTACATCGTGTGTGATTGTTTGTGTATATACCTCCATGCATAAAGGCAACCTTTGTAAATTTCATCAGATTCAGCAGAGGGGGCTTTGCCTCAATCATGAATTGAAAAAAATCTATAAAAATCCTGCCGTGACAAAAAAAAAGCCCACCCAATATATGAATAGGAGGAAATTAAGCCTGCGGTTGGTTTTTGAAATGGACCCTCAAATTGCAATGACAGCTTGTGCCAGCTTGTATCTGTATGACTGTTAGGCCTGTTTGTGTTTGAGATGCTTTCCTTGCGTGAATGCTCTGTTATCGGAGCATCAGTGAGTGCGAACAACATCGAAGAAGCGCAGTATTGTGGCTGCAAGTCAGTGGAGCAAATCCCAGCATGACTGATAAGACTACAGGTATTTATCAGGATATGAGAAAGGTTGCAATGTGCTTTGCTTTTCTCCTTCTGAAAAAAATAATTCAATACATCGTGCTCTGGGGCCACAAGGGCAATAATGTCAGTACAAATCACTCAATAAGGATGCACATCTGCTCAAATTTGACCTGATCATTTGCATTTTAATTTGAGAGAATTTAGGCCAAAAAAAAAAATTAGTTGGTTAGCATCCTTCGCATTTCAATTTTTAGAAGCGGGTGGGAGGTTTTTATTTTTTATTTTATTATTATGAGAGTTTGAGATGCAACGATTTCACAGCACAAGTAACATAAAGATTCAAATCAGCCTGACCTAAAGAGGCGCAGTGATTGAAAGCCGAAAAGATCTTCTGCTGCATAGACAGGGAGTCTGAACATTTTTCTTGTTTCATTTTTGGCCCGGTTTCATTTTATTTTTTGAAATAAAAAACAAAATGTTTAAAATTTGAGTTGGGAGGGTTTTTCTGGTGTGGGCAGGGATGCGAACCAACAAATTTATTTTCTATTTGGCCTTGCATTTATATCAAACCATTTTCCATGAGCTGGGATTATAGCCCTGTGTTGTTGTCCAAAAACCTATAGACCTCACTTATGTGGAGGAAGGTATTTCAGTTACACTTTATTTGAAGGTACCGTCATAAGGGTGACATGACACTGTCATAACTGTTACATGTGTCATGTAACGGTTATGACAGTGTCATGTCACTCTTATGACGAAGTTGTCATAATCAAGACAACCCTAATAATGTCAAATTGTCATCTCAAAAACCGAATGACACTTAATGACAACGTTTATGACATTGACATAATATTTATGACACGTTCATGACAGTGTCATGTCACTCTTATGACAATACCTTCAAGTAAAGTGTTACCGGTATTTCTACTAGATTATTGATTTCTATGACAAGGGAAACAGTCTCTGATTGGAAATCCTACCCGATACATTAGTAGGCTGCATCTGAATAGAGATGAATTGAAATAATTATTATTATGCAAATTGACAACATGTAGGCATGCATTTAAAAGTATATTTGGGGTGCCTGCATGCATGAAAAAAAAAGCAACTGTCTCAAAAGCAGTAGCGTGAGGTTTAGCACATGGTAATAAAGTTTTATTGCTCAAGTGCTCTGTCATGTCAGTGCAATGGATTCGTTGGTGCGATAAGGAGGGTGTTCATTTATGAGCGTCTGTGTCTATGGTCTATCTGTTTCCTGTCTGTGTACTCAGTTCTCCTGAGAACGAAGAAACAAATAATCCGGCTGCTAAGTTAGATACTGTAAGATCAGGATGAAGTTCTGGAGACAGAGGCAAAGTAAGAGCAGGTGTGTTTACGGTCGCCTCCTTTGACTGTCTGGCGTCTGTATTGCTTAGCATTAGCATCTTTGTCTGTGTTTAGCAGAGCCTGAGAGCGTGGAGGCAGAGGGGGCTGTGTTTGTATGTACACACTGCTCACTGTATGACTGTTTCTCTCTGATCTCCTCTGTTCCTCTCCGCTTGTTATTGCCAGAGCCACAACACATCCTCTCGTTAAGCCCTCCATTCAGAAAACAAACTCTGTAGTGGGCCACTGAATCTCCTTCCTGGGTGGGTGTATACTCGTGGATTTGTGATTTTTCATATAAGCCTTGCAGTGAGGCCTAAGAGTTTGGACAGTGACCCAAGTTTTAAGGGTTGTGACTGCAGTACTTGAGGACCTCACAGTGTGGACCTATTTTATATTTTTGTGGGAAAAAAAGCCATATAGTGTGTATAGAGTGCAATAAGGTGTTTGCATGTGATGTGTCACTTGTAGAGTTTGATATGAATAGATGTATTTGCTTGTACAAAACCCAATACCAGTGAAGTTGGCACGTTATGTAAATCGTAGATAAAAAACAGAATACAATGATTTGCAAATCCTTTTCAACTTATATTCAATTGAATACACTGCAAAGACAAGATGTTTAATGTTCAAACTGAGAAACTTTATTTTTTTTTTTGCAAATAATCATTAACTTAGAATTTAAAGGCAGCAACACATTGCAAAAAAGTTGGCACAGGGGACTTTTTACCAATGTGTTACATCGCCTTTCCTTTTAACGACACTCAGTAAACGTTTGGGAACTGAGGAGACCAATTTTTGAAGCTTTTCAGGTGGAACTCTTTCCCATTCTTGCTTGATGTACTGCTTAAGTTGTTCAACAGTCCGGGGTCTTTGTTGTCATATTTTACGCTTCATAATGCGCCACACATTTTCAATGGGAGACAGGTCTGGACTACAGGCAGGCCAGTCTAGTACCCGCACTCTTTTACTACGGAGCCATGCTGTTGTAACACGTGCAGAATGTGGCTTGGCATTGTCTTTCTGAAATAAGCAGGGGCGTCCATGAAAAAGACGTTGCTTGGATGGCAACATATGTTGCTCCAAAACCTGTATGTACCTTTCAGCATTAATGGTGCCTTCACATATGTGTAAGTTGCCCATGCCTTGGGCACTAATACACCCCCATACCATCACAGATGCTGGCTTTTGAACTTTGTGCCCCATAACAGTCCGGATGGTCCTTTTCCTCTTTGGTCCGGAGGACACGACGTCCACAGTCTCCAAAAACAATTTGAAATGTGGACTCGTCAGACCACAGAACACTTTTCCACTTTGCATCAGTCCATCTTAGATGAGCTTGGGCCCAGCGAAGCCGGCGGCGTTTCTGGGTGCTGTTGATAAATGGCTTTCGCTTTGCATTGTAGAGTTTTAACTTGTACTTGCAGATGTAGCGATGAACTGCAGTTATTGACAGTGGTTTTCTGAAGTGTTCCTGAGCCCATGTGGTAATGTCCTTTACACACTGATGTCGGTTTTTGATGCAGTACCGCCTGAGGGATCGAAGGTCACAGGCATTCAATGTTGGTTTTCGGCCTTGTCGCTTACGTGCAGTGATTTCTCCAGATTCTCTGAACCTTTTGACGATATTACGGACTATAGATGATGAAATCCCTAAATTTCTTGCAATAGCTCATTGAGGAATGTTGTTTTTAAACTGGTCGACAATTAGCTCACGCATTTGTTCACTACAAGTGGTGACCCTCGCCCCATCCTTGTTTGTGAATGACTGAGCATTTCAGGGAAGCTGTTTTTATACCCAATCATGGCACCCACCTGTTCCCAATTAGCCCGTTCACCAGTGGGATGTTCCAAATAAGTGTTTGATGAGCATTCCTCAACTCTCTCAGTCTTTTTTGCCACTTGTGCCAGCTTTTTTGAAACATGTTGCAGGCATGTCCAAATGAGCTAATATATGCAAAAAATTACAAAGTTTACCTGTTCGAACATTAAGTAACTTGTCTTTGCAGTGTATTCAATTGAATATAGGTTGAAAAGGATTTGCAAATCATTGTATTCTGTTTTTATGAACGATTTACACAACGTGCCAACTTCACTGGTTTTGGGTTTGTAATATTAATTCATATGCCTAGGTGTGTTTGTTTGTGTATGTGTGAAACAGTTCAGGTGTTTAAGACACAGAGGTCTCCAACATCAAAAATATACCTTGCGGGATAAAGCATAGCGTAAAGAAATAACTGAGTAAATATTGACCACAGAGTAGGATTTGTAAGACAGCAGATGTTTCAGCGAAGGGCCTTCCCCAGTGCTTCTGTTTGTATGCGTGATATATCCTCTGTTTATTATATCAGCATAAATCATTCATTTCTTCTTTAGGTGGGGTGCCCATATCCCCTTCTGCGAGGAAGCAGTAAGCATGCAGGCTGCAGACAGACAGCCAGACATACAGACAGACAGGTGAGTAAACAAGCGGGCAGTTGGTTGGCAGTTTCAGTCTCCAGACTCTCAGGTAATCCAGATAGCTTTAACATCGCAGCACAAGCTCTGCCTATAGAATGAGTGTACAAAGATGTGGGGTTTTTCCATCTTTTCAACTTCTGCTTTAAAAATCTCTCTCTTTCCCTGGCTTTTAAATGCACATGTTTATATGGCACTCACTTTGAGCATTTTCTGGAAGCCATCAAATTGAATTTCGCACAGCAAGAATGACAGGTTTTTTTTTTTTTTTTGATAGACTGAAACTTTATAGCTTACCCTTTGGGGGGATGTGAAAGACTTCATTTCTCAGCATTTCTATTTCTTTGCATTGAAATCAATAACAAAATTCTGGTATATAGGACAGAAATGAATATAGGTGATAAGTATTTCATATATATGCATTCACTCCAGTTTTTTTTTTCTTTCAGCTATCGCACACATTTTACATCAGTGAGTGTTCTTGCATTTGTCATCTCACACACAGACACACACTTTCAGTCCCAAAGGGTATGTGGTTAATGGAATAAGGGCCTCAATTACATAAATGAACAGGAGTTATTACAGCCAATTATGGGAACCATTAGAATCAAGTGGTGTTTGAGGGTGGTGCTGTAGCAGGGGGCTGGCAGTTGTGTCTGGGAATGCGGAGGGAAAGAGGGACGGGGAGAGGGATAATTGGAGGAATAATATTGTGACAGCGCGTTTGATGGATGGGCCGCTCAGACTGAAACGCAGATGGAACTCGATGCGTCTGAAGCGGGCCGGACCCTGCGTGGCCCAGGCCTCTCCGCGGCTCCGCCTTCGTTGTTATTGTTAGCGGAGGAGCGAGGAGCGCTGTAGCAGCAGGTAACAGTGGGATCATTCATGGGCCCTGCAATAAAAGCCACAGTGCCGGCCCTGCAGTGGGTGGCGAGGGAGTAGCTATCAGCGCGGTTATCACCGCTAGTAAAAGCACAGGCTGTTTGCGACACGTGACGCCTCGACTCTATAGCCACAAAATGACTCCCTTTTGACAAGCCAAGGTGTTAAAGTTGCCCAAGAACTGGAAATAAATCAGCCTGGTGAACCCTGACAACCTCACCGGTGGTTTGGGTGAGTGGAGAGGAGTTAGCTTTGCTTGTATCTGGAACGACCTTAGCCCACTAACACCAAATGACCAGTGCAGGCTCATTGATTTTCAGTAATGCATTATTAAAAAGACAGGCATTGTCATTACTTTTAGCACTCTGACACTTTTTTCCAGCTGTGCTGTTTCTATACTTATACTACAGCATACCTGTTACTGCTATACTTAAAAACTGTAGTTTTGACTGTAATTGAAGGCTCAATATTCCATCAAAGCAGCACAACTGATGCACAAACACATACATAGAAAGTGTACACTGGAAATGAATAAGGGAAACACATGACTGATCGTCCACCAGCAGGAAAAGAGACAAAATGGTGATAAAGAGTGGAGAGGAAAGGAAGTCTCCGGAATTTTGTTCATTGGTGTATGAGATCCTGAGCGCCCTCATGCAAGAGAGGGTGTACGGGTCAAAGTTCAGGACTTTTAGGTCCTAAAAAAGTGAAGGGTCAACAACGTGACCCTAGCCAGATGTCAGGGGAGTGAATGTGTGAGTAATTACTCGAGGGAGACGACGCGCGTGTGTCGGAGGGCCAAGCGGAACGGTCCTCTTCAAGAGCAGTCGGGAGTAAAGGTCTCGGCTTGGCCAAGGTGCGCCGCGAGGTAGCCAACAACAATACCGTGCCGAGGTATGTTTTTTCCTCCCTTCGTTTAATGACCGGCGTAAAACCTTTCAATCTCGAAAGAATCTGCTCTCCCCGCGCGGCCCTCTCTGTTCTGTTTCGCGGCGAGTTATGGAGGAGGAAATGGAAAAAGAATGGAATTGGACGCAAAGTGCCCACAAAGACAGCAATAAAAACCATGTGTCAGATTGAGGAGCAGAGAACATGAAAGGCCCACAGCCACTTAAAGCAATCTGAGCCAGGTGAGCAGGCCCTCCTCACGCTGCAGTCTCCCAGCACAGACCTGTCACAAACGCTTAGGCCTCTACTGTGCATCTGAGATAATGCTGAGCTCCCACCCCACGCCCACTGCTCCTCTGTATTTTGGGGGGGGGGAATTAGGGGGTCTTGGGGAACCATGAGGGAAAGAAGTAGGGGGTGGTGGGGTGGAGGTGGAGGTGTAGGTGAGAGCAAAGGGAACTGGGTTCTGTTACCCGTGGAGACAGAGTGAGGGGTCAAGGAAGGGGTGGGCGAATGGAATCTGGCTTTGACTCTCACACACACATATCCACACATGCAGTCACACGCATGCACATGTGCAAACATACGTAAATCCTGCTTCAACAATGGAAGGAGTTGTCAGCTTCAATTGTTGGCAGAGAACTGAAGCTGCGCAGCGCTGGACTCCACATCTGAGATATTTAATGGAACCCCTCGTCCTTCCCGACCAACACTTTACCATTTACAGTTGTAGTCAGACACAAAACATACGTGTCCTGCCCCGCAACCCCCCCCCCCCAGTACTAAACCCTATCACAGTCCAAGCCCCCATTTCTACCCCTGCCGATTCTTCGAGCCCCTTCGGATTCTTGTCATTGCGGTTACAGCACAAGTTTTCAATTACCCTTTAATGGTCTCAAACCCCCTTGGCAGGGCCCCACGTAATATAAAGCTAGATGAAGCTGGTCTTATTTAACCTCATGTCCACCCCTAATGCAACTCCTTTCCCCAGCTCCTAGACTCAGAAAAAAAAACATTAGTAATCATTACATACCTCTACTAAATACATCTATCTCCCCACATCGTAAATATTATCTAATTACAGTACACACGAGTGCTCTGTCAGTGTCTGAGAAGTCGGTGGCAGAGGACACTGAAATAGTATTTTGGGCAGAAGTGTAACTGCAAGAGAGTGAAGTTTGACTGCATTATTATTAATAGTGCTTGGCTGTCACATATATCTGAGGTGAATTAAAGGATTTATCCGGCAGTGGAATATCTCCTGTTATAAAAACATCTCTACCGCCTCACTGGCTCCTGAGGCTGTAAGTAGCTGACATAACCTTCATCTAAAAGCCTTCAGAACAAGCAATAAAAACCTCGTCCCTCATGACAGTGCTCCAGAGGGACATCAATCTCTTCAACAACAGTCAGCAATGCTTGAATATTGCTTTAATATTATGCAAACATTGACTCACTACATATGTATGTTCAGTGGGTTTACCGTAGCAGTGCTAAAATGAGCAATTCGAGCTTTACCCTGATTTACATTGACATTATAGAATATAAAGTAACAAAAAAGTCATATGCTCTAATGCAGTCTAATACTATAACTCAAAAAAAGCAACACGCTAAATTAGCTGTAGCAGGAATGCAGATGCTTAGCCTGCAATATTCATTACTGCCTGTGCACAGAAATATGTAACCGTGGTTTTAGTCCTCTTCCTCTACCTCTCTGGACGATACTTAAGCATAATTTGTATGATAAATTACATTAAATCACAGCTTTTCTTTCAAATTAATGTTAAATGAGGGGGTGGAGCAATGCCCTTCCCAGCCCACAGCTAACTCCACCCCTCTGCTCCTCGGTCAGTCATAAGGCTGCCAGACTACAGCTTCCCAGAATCAAAACCAAATGTTTCCTGAGTATTGAGTTTCTCAGTTCACACACACACACACACACACACACACACACACACACACGCATATGCTCGCACTCACACACGCCCATGCGCTTGGGAACGGGCACATCGCCCTGCGGTCTTTTCTGAGCAATGGACACAGCTCAGATTTGTCAGACACACACGTATGTCGTCCCTGGTAATCACCAGTCCAGCTGCTACAGGTTTTGCCCATCAGACCTTGAAATCATGGATTCGGTCGGCATTCCACCCAGAGACAAGAAGCAGGTGTTTCGACACTCCCGACACATTAAAGTTAATTGGGAACAAACTCTTGTGAAACCTTCAAAGACCCAAAGGCCCAGGGTTCCCATAAAACAAACCAGAGGTTTGTTTAACTGATCAATAATTAACAGCAAGGTAGGTGTGCTCCCGCTCTTCGGTAATAACAGCGATTACCGCAGTTACGGAGTGAACATACTGGGCTGAGATTTCCCGAGCCTTGTGTTGTCTTTGTGATAATCACATGTAGATTTCTTGATGGCTTTCCAAACATTGTCCGCGCACGTACATCACACAAACTACCAATTTAAAACAGCTTACTGCTGGTTGTTGGAGAGCTAAGTGATTAAATGGGGTAAGGAGTTTCGATAGTTTGTTAATACATGACCCTTTACACGCTAATGGATAACAGCATGTGCTTAAGTCCATTCAGTGGAATGGGAAATGGAGGTTTCACACCATGAATTCAACAAAACAAACTGCTGTGTGGACTGCACCACCTCCCAGGTCCTTTTCACAGGGGTTACAGAGCATGAACTTGGAAAGAGTTCACAGTTCAAGGGTCACCAGTGCAAATAGGACTGGGTCGGGATTTACTATTAAACTGACGCCTGCTCAAGAATAAATTGATGGGACTGATTGATGGTTTTGGGAAGGCAGTGGTCATACATCACTGATTAGAGTCACGGGTGATTTACCTCGGCCAATTCGCAGATATGAATGATTACAGGATATCACCTTACCACTGAACATGAGGTGATGGTTGCATGGTAAAACTTCAGAGATGCAGGGCTTTATTTTTATTTGGATTTGTGTTGGTGTGTTTGGGTGCAGTTCCCATTCAGAGCATAAAAAGAACAAAAGAGGCAGCAGTACAACTTTATAGAGGAAACTTCGGCTCTGTTGGTGGTTTTGCGATTCGGGGTCAGTATGTTGACTGTGGTCTGGCTAATATTTAAAGGTAGGATATGGCCAGACTTCCAATGGCAAGCACTTCTCAACCAAGAAAAACACTCACTACAAAAATAGCGTGACTAAAGCCAGCAATAAAATTGGATTATATCAACTTATTTATATACATTCCCAATATGGCCTCATTTTTTCACAAAGCACTTCAAACTATTAAAAAAAAAAAAAAACTTCTCCCACAAAGGAAGCAGTTAAAAATAATTATTTTAAAATAATCACAGGTTAAAAAGTACAGTGACTTTATACAATCTCACAGCATTACGTGATGGTAAAGACATATGAACTCCAGTAAGTTCTTCCCAGGAAGACAGAATTGGAAAAGGAATATTGAAACCCAGTTCAACAAAAACACGCTGCCCAGGTGAGAGGCTCCCGGGTGGAAAACGTGTGGGTTTCGCCCCGGCGGAATGGTTTCCGTCATTGTTTTGAAACTTAATCTCATTCTTCTCCCTATTGGGAAAAAAAACGTTGAAATATTTAACTCCTTTTCTCCTGTTTGAAACCCCCCCCCCCGCCTCCTCTGTTTCTCTTTCCTCGCTCAACCCTGAGGGGCTCTGAAAGCCTGGGACTGGAGCCGCAGTAATGGAGGGGCTGGGGGAAAGCTGGGAGTTTTTGGGGAGGTTGGTTGGACAGACACACTCCCTGTTCTACTGCCCCGTCCCTCCCTCATTAAAGCGAAGCCCCGGGGCCAGAGCACAGAGAGGCGGGACTGCGTTACAGGAACAGCAGGGGAGAGATAAGGATCCCCACAGACAGATGGATGAGATGTGTGGACTGAGAGAAAGATGGATATGAGTAAATAAAGTCCGCTGGACTGATAAATGGGTGACTGGGACAACAAAAGTAAAGGCCGTGAAGGATGAACAGATAGCATTGGTCAGGTGAAGATGAGAAGATATACTGATGGGTTGAAGCCAGAGTCCACAGAAAGAGTAATTGATGGATTGCTGGGCAGATAGATGGGTAAATAATTATTGTATACACCCAAAGAAATCAATAACCATACCTCTTTTATCCCCTTGTCAGCAGCGGTGTCCTTTCCTTCTCTTTTTCAGGTAAACTCCTTCATCTGGAGTTAGTTCTCTTCTCAGCATCGACTTCTGTCTTGGCTTTTAAGGCTTCTCTCTGGTGATTAAATCTTTCATTTGTCACTTCATATTTACATAAAACTGAGACATCGAGCTCCATTTCTATTTAGCTAGAATTTCTGACTGAATTCTATAAATTATGGAATAGATATATGCAGAGGTTTTGAATGAACAGCAATACTTGCAGATGTTCTTTAACAAACTGACAAACATTTTCCCGTGAGAGTGCGTGCATTTCAAAGGACAACCCCTAATGCCCTTCCACTCCAGATGTGGTGTCCATAGATTATTCTCGACAACCCCACTCACCCACACACACGCGAGCGTGCACACACACACACACACGAGCGCGCTCGCGCACGCACACACACACCCACACACAATCACCCATAGCAATGCATTCCCTCTCCATCGCTGAGTCTCTTATCAACCTGCCTGTGCTCTCCTCTCAAGCACACTTAGGAATTTGGAAGCACAACAAAAACAGAATCAGGCCTAAGAGCGTTCAGACAGAGCTGGTATCTGTGTTTCGGTGCTCTGACTGATCCAGCTGGGATGCAGGTATTGGAAAAACAAACACCTCAAGCCGAGTGGAGAGGTTTGAAATGCGCTGCACCTACTTGTGGGCAACAAATGAACAACAATTCAATTCATAATTGTTACTCTGCAATTCAAAAAAACAAAACTCATACACTCTTTTTTCCACTCATACACAGAAGCAGCAGATAGATTTGTTCAGAGCGAAGTCATACACTTAGATGAAAATTCTCAAAGAACTGAGCGCAGCTGCTTGTGCGCACATGTACACACTCACAATAACACACAGCTGTTATTATTATTTTCTTTTCGGAATAGAGCTTCAGGCAGTCAAACCCGCAAACCCTGCATCAAATCTCACTGTAGATCTTGAAGAATATCCAACAACATATGACGCTGACCAGAAAGCTCTATCATATGAGGGGTCAATTTAATCTGTATTATTAATCAGAAACAGGAAGCATGCAGTAAGTCTGTCCAGTGAGCATGACTCCATGCATCCTGAGCTCTGAATTTGGACTGACTCACTCCTGGACATCATGAAATCATAAAGGAAGCAGAGTTGCCTCTTGGCAATTGTGGTAATTGCTAAAGAGGTTGTTTCAATCAAACACCTTAAACTTGCTATCATTTAAATGTTGCATTAATGCATAGTTCTCTAGATTTTATCGTTTTTATTTCCTCCATCAGTATTGTAGAATGTTTTTTCCCCACAAGCAAAAAATCATCAAGCAAGATCCTCTAATTACCCCTGCCTGGGAGGTAACCTGTAATACCTTTGGTTTGTGGGTAAGTGTGTGTTTTTTTTTTTTTGTTTGTTTGTTTGTTTGTTTTTTGTTCATTTATTAGCAACATTACAGCAAAAGTTATTGACTGATTTTTTTCTAAAATTTTACCAGAGGTGTGTCTTGGCCCAGCTTAGAAGCGATTTTATTTTGGGAGTGATCCAGATCAAATTCTGGATCCAGGAATTTTTTATTTACTTGTGCGGTGGTTCATAATAACGCTGCTCGCATGTGTCCCAGACATTTGAGGGACCGTTGGGCCTTGGCGGCGTGCTCTTGTTCCAAATAATAATGGCAGGTTTTTGTTGTTTGCTAGCCAGAAAAAAACTTCATAAGGACGCCCACAGACCTTTGCAGGACTTCTTCTGAGGGCTGTGAGATTTATAAAGGTTGTGGCAGAGAGGAAAACACTTCACACCTTTTTTAACTCACATCCTGCCATCCTGAATTTCCCAGATGATTGTAAGACTCCAACAGTGTTTATATTCCGTAATTAACTAGGCCAAACACAACTCAGTTTAAATTCAGCTCAAGTTATTTTGTTCCCTTGGCCTTTTCAGGTTTTCTGCAGCAGTTAGTTCTCTGGAGCCACAGATTGCCAGGCTGTGCAGATACGTACAGAGATGTCAACGCTTTCAGCTGGAGGGCAGCAGTATGCAGGTTTCCCAAAGGAAGAGGTACAGAAGCTCCTCCGGATCTGTGTCAGGGTTCTGTAGTCCTGAGTAAAATGGTAAATATTATTTATTTATTCATATTTTTGTACTACAGTATTTTAAAAAGACCTGTTTTAATTCAAAAGTAAAATTACGAATGTGGTTTAGCCTTCTACTCCAGTAGTGCCTGTTGTAAACTATTCTCACATAAGAGGCCGAAGAACAAAAGAACAGGACAATTTTCACACCACGTCCCACAACTTCAGCGAACTGCTTGGCATGTTATATTTTTATGGTTTACTAAAATACTGCCACTTGCCAGTTAAGTTTTTACAAAAGGTTTTGACACAAAGTAACTATTTATCTTGCATGTAAAACAATTCATTACTGAAGGGAGTTCATTTTAACCAGCACAAAAAATGGGACAAATCTGCACAAATGAGCAAGTACTGCATCAAGTAAACACCCATAATATGATTGCAATGGTGTTGGAAATGCCGCTACAGTAGTGTGCAGCGATGATTACACTAAAGGGATCCTAATATATCCCTTCTCTATAATTATTTGGTGAAAATGTATTGAAAAATACTATTGTAGGCAATGAGAGCTACAAAAAATAAATAAAAAAATAAAAAAATAAAATCATCTCCTCTAGTATATTGAGGTAAAAATATGAGTAATAAACAAAAACACTGGAAACATCGATTTTTTTATAAAAAAATTGAAAGGTGTCACAGATTTTATTTTTTTGACTCTTGCATAGCCTGACTGCATATTTTAAGGCTCATTCCATGATTACTAAAACATTTGTTTAAACTGGATTGAGGCAACATTATTCTTGAAGTTGTTAAATGCGGGCATATAAGAAACACTATCAAGCATTTCAAAGAGACCAATTCCCTGAGAACTAGCGGCAATAGAGGTGCAAAACTTCAGTGCCTCTAATGTTCGTTACCTGATGTAAGACAAGTACCGTATATGTAAAAAAATAAAATAAAATTTGGCGGTTGATCACACGGCAACTCTGTGATGATATTAACAGAGCCAGAAGTGCAGAGAAGAAAGTATCAGGATCTACAATTTCCTTATTGTCCTACAGGTCCGGGGTGGGAGGGTTTGGGTGTTACTTTTGATGTTGGCTTATACTGTTTTTATTTGAGTTTTTTTTAATGCATGTTGTGTTTGTGGGACGGAGGGCGAGGAGGGACCTTAGTGTGGGTCCTTTTGTTCCTTTTATTCGTAATGTCTGTAGCTGTATCACACTTTGTCTTCTATTGACCAAAAATAAAAAGATTTGACCACAAAAAAAGTTCTATTTCCCGACACCTGCATGTAAAGAAATAGATTGGACACCAATGGACTGTAAACAAGTCCAAGGGACGGATGAATCAAAGTTCAAAATTTACTCACCCAAACACAGGACTTATGTGTGTAACAGAGTTGGAGAAAGACTGTTTAATCCCTTCACTAAAACATGGAGGTGGTAATATCATGTTTTGGGGTTCAGTCTGCTTGAAAGGAGCTGGCGATCTCATAACAATCAATGGGATCATGGATCAATAGAAGTATCACAGAATCCTTGTGAGGCATGCAGTACAATTTGGAGATGGACTGATTGGTCGGGGATTTTATTTTCAGCAAGATAATGACCGTAAATATACCTTTAAGTTTAGCGAGAATTAGCTTTGTTGGAAAGAATCATCTGGTGACCTGAAAGTTGTGACACGGCCTGCTCAAAATTTAGACCTTAATCCGATTGAGAGAACCTGAGATGTACCGTTAAAAGAATCTCTTTGGAATGAACTGTGAACCGTATGGAATGGTTTAGCAAGTGAGGAAATTTAAAAAAAAATGTGATAGTCATGTCTGAAAGATTAAATGCTGTTATCAAAACAAAGGGTGGCCATATTAAATATTGACCTTTCCTCTCAAAAAACACATTAATATTTTTGATTTTACTGTATATTGTTATCTGTTTAGTTATTTTCATCCATATGATCCATACTACGTGAAATTAATACTTGGATAGTACTCAGTTTCTGATTTAAGTGGATAATCATCTCTGCACACAACTGTATAACTTTCATCGGTTCAAATTTTGCTGCCATTTAAATTTAGTATCAGTCATATGTGTTGAGGAGCAATACTAAACCTCATTAAATACTTTCTGTTGATATCAGTACTTTTATAATTATTTCTGTATGTGGACTTTTTGTATAAAACTCATGAATAAATAAAAATAAATTTTTTAATTATTTCTGAAAGTAAAAATTGGTATCATTATAGATTAATTATAGATTCTATGGTACTTGCCATTGTCTGTAAGGGTTATGATGCCTTGACTTGAAATGCCCCTTTTTATTTATTTTTTATCTTCTATGTTATACGTTATGTCTGCAACTGTTTGCTGCCATTATTGCCCAGGTCTACCTTGTAAAAGAGATCTATGATCTCAATGGTACTATCTGCTAAAATAAAGGTTAAAAAAAAAATTCAATAGATTTATATTCATGTAAAATGAACAGCCCCTAAAACATTCAATCCAGAGGTCTACTGGCCCTACAGAAACCTTCTGGACATTTGCTGGCTGTAATTTGTTTGTGCACATGCCATTCATTTCCATTTCCATCATTTTCCAGGAGTGTCTCTTGACCACATTTTCCTGGGGTCACAGAATAATTTTTCCAGTTTTCTCTTAATTGGCGCAGATGTTTAGTTCTTTGATTGGCCATGGAAAATATTTGCGGTCAGCAATTTGTGACAAAAGAATTTCATACAGCATTTTGCAATTTCCATCAAACATGTATGAAGAAATACTAACTGAATGATAGATTTTGCACAGCAAACACTGGCTAACTAGGCACTAACAGTTTGTTCATTTCATTTGGAAAATAGGGTTTGGGGCAGATCAACATTGTATCATGTGATAATAGACGCACTTGCCAGTTTTTACTATATGCCGTCAATTTCCAATTTTACTAAGGACAGATGACTGGCTCAGAAGCTGGACTGAGAGGTACGCATTTTCAGATACTGAGCCTGTCTGCTAACAGAGAAAAGGCAGGCTGTCAGGGAAGACATATCATTTTTGTTTAAAAAGCATGATTATGGCCCTAAGTAATCCTGAAACAATCTCGGCAGCTTTCACATTCAGGATAATGACAGCTACCTTCATTGTGAAATCCCACATGTAAACAGCCTCTAGAACCTGATGAGTTTTCCATCCTCGGAGATATTTATTCTGCTCGTAAAACAGGAAGCTTTAATGCCCAGTGAAAATACATTGCAGCAGTTGCATTAATATATTGTCAATCTCTGTGGTGTCAACTCTGTCGTTATTAGCATCCGTCATGGACATGAGCAAAAATGCCAGCATAATAAAAACAATGAACATATTAGCTCATATTTTCCACTGAAACATTTGGTGGAGTTAAATACACTCTAATAAATATTGTACCTCAAAAAGATCATTTCTTTTAAAGTAACATTTTTTTTTTCCCAAAAAAACTGGAGACAATGCCTCCAAGTTATTTGAACAGGACATACAAAATAGGCCCTAACAGAGCGCAACCCACAAATTGCAAGACCTGAACTTTGCCAAATATTATTGGAACTATGAAATCATGGGTTCATTGACGCTTTAAAGCTGTTTTGCCATCAAAGTCTCCGAACTTGAACCCCATTGAAAACCTTAGTCAGCATGGGAAGGGGAAATCCACAAGCCCAGACCCAGGAACCTCAAGAATCCTGAAGTGTTCTCCTGGAACAAGCAGCCACAGACACAAGTGCTCACCAAGCCTGTCAGACATTACAGGGAGAATCAGAGCAACTATGTTGTCCAAAGGAGGTCAAAACAAATGTTAATCAAAGAGTTGCAAAAAAAAAAAAAAAATAGAAACTCATGTTTGGGAAATATAATTTACAATAATATTTATTATTTTCACATTAAAGTAAATGAGATGCCTGTATATTCGAGGCCAAAAAATCAGTTTTTTCACGCAATATTTCTTTCTGCAAATTCTTAGCAGTGGAGTCAATATTTCTTTAGTGGACTTTGCCTACACACATACGTATACTTTTTTCTGAATTCCATTTAATTTGTTTCACAAGTTTGAGTTTGCATATGACATTATACTCCGTATGGCATGCAATTTCCCAAAAATGTGTACAGAATTACTAATGATGCTCAAATCTCTTCACGACTGTGATGCTGAAATATAATTGAATTCACAGATGGACCGTTAGGTGCACTGCTGTACTGCACAACCTCTTTTGAAACTACATTTCCCAAGGTTAACTTGGGCCACAGGTTTTCCATGAGCTACACATACTGATAATGCGATGGATGTATAAATAGTCTGTGCCAAGGATATAAACACTGAGGCATTCGTACGATGTGCACAGCTCCTATTCATTAGCTTACCACTGGTGGGAGGGATGAGGACAAACTGCAGCTGCTGGACTGCGAAACGTCACAATTTTAATGCACACGGATCGTAAATATTTCTATATGTTCCTCAGTGATCAAAGAGCCCTTCGCACGTCTGTGGTGGGCTGCATTAGATGCCTGGGCTTCCAGCTGAAAAGCTGAGTGGCGCTGCGCACTGTGATGGATGAAGACTGCCCCACTGTGGGTGTGTGTCAGGTTGGACACACGTCAGGGATCGAGGAGGCAAAATGGAGGGAATCGCGTGTTATCAGACGCTTCAGTGGCATCAGGATGCAAACCGGCTCGCCGCCTCTACCAGCGCCTGGTATTTTCAGAAAACAACAGCAACTGTCAGAGGAATGCAAAGGGAGGAGAGAATAGGGGGAGAGAGAGAGAGGGAGGTGGGGGGGGGGGGGGGGGAGGCTCTTCGGAGAGAGATAAAGAAAATCACTCTCTGGAGAAGGGAGAGAAAAGAAAGGAAAGAGCAAAAGCGAGAGAGTGAAAGTCAAGGACAGAGGGAGAGGACTGTGTCCTCTTGAGGGGAATACAGAAGAGGAATTTCTGAGGTCATCCGCGGAAGAGCGCAGCTCCCCGTCCGCCTCTTCCTCCAATTTGCTCGATATTGGAAAGATCAGAGATAATCAGCATGGAAGGTTATACTCTGCATGTCAAGCCAATGCCCTGACGCACTTATTCAAGGATGTAAAAATGTCCAAAAAATTATATGCAGATGTAACTTTGTTGGAGCATTCGTGTGTTTCAGATGGGTGGGGGTAAAATTTGGAACACTTAAAACAAAAAAAAAAAAAAAAAAAAACAGTTGGAACACTTAAAAGAAGCTCTGTTGTTTCGGGTCGAAAACAAATCCCACAACTATGTATTAGAAACCACAGAATAAAGAGGTAATAACATGGTCAAATGTGATGAGGTATCTTTGCAATGTTGAGCTGCAATTCCCTGAGCTTGTCCCATACCATTGTGGATCACTACAGAGAAGTTAAGATCAAAGTGGAAATTACACTGAAATTCTGTGCGATATGGGCCATGAATCAAAGTGCTACCAGAAAGACCAAAAGAGAACAGATAACATGGACACAACAGAGTGGGATAAACAGTGCTGAATCTTTATTGCAACTGGACACAGATCAGACACTGTCGGGAATGAAGGCACAGTCCCAGTACCCATTTGCTCATATAATATATATACTCATTCATATATATATTTGTACTTATAAAAGGCAAAATTGTAACTAAAAAAAAAAAAAATTCTTGGTTCAATAACAGACCTTCAATGTGAAGATCACATTTGTACTCCCAGAATACCCGAGAGAACTGCCACTGGGCTTCCCTCTTCGGGGTCAAAGTTCGATTGCAGCGAAGTCGGCGGCGCAGTGGTGGTTAAGGCTCCGGGGCCGTCACTGTGAGGGGTTTAGTACTTAAATGAGGAGACCTAGTGACGGTAATCACCCCCCCCGGGGTACGGCCGGAGCGGGTGGAGACAGTATAACGGGCCGTGATTGACCACTGCTTCTGCAAGGTGCTGCTAACAGTACGCCTCAGCCGCATTAAACTTAGGATTATAGTTAATAGTTACAATCAAAACAAACCCTGATTTATGGCTTTCTCAAAAACAAAGTCCATTCCTAAAGTATTCAGTAAAAGTAATGTCCTGGTCCCCTCCTGTGTCCGTTGGGCCTCCTCTTCTCTGTGGGTTGCCGAGGACGACCCCCATCCCTCAGGGGGCTGAGCCCGGACAAGGCAATGAGCGGACGCATTTAAGAAATCACTTCGTCTAACTAATACCTTTCAGATCTAAAAAAAGTGCTAATATTGATTCAGGCTCTTCTCATCCTGAACTAGAGTCTGATTTGGGCTTTAAAAATAAGCATCTTATTCAAAAGGGATAACCTGCTACAGAATTAAAAGGCCCGTGTCAGAAAAGTCTGTTCCGCATTTGGCCAAAAGCGATGAGCCTCCGTGGCTTGAATAAACAGAAGGGAAAATCCGGTGATTCCAGAAGGAGATGCAGGAGTGTGGCTTGTCAGATCAAGTCCAGTCACACTTTCATCCGCCTCAAAATGCACCATCTCTCAGCGAGGACGATTCGTACAGCTTCTCCAACACATCTCATTTTCAAAGGTACAAAAAAAAAAAAAGGTTCTGATATAGTGGTCCAAACACACTATGGTGGAAGAGGCACGCCCTCTTTTTTTCCTGGCCAATCAGTACCCAAAGCACAGCACACTCATTACTGTGGTGGCATCACTCATTGTGATGTCATCTTCTCCCAGAAGTTCTATCAGTTTATAGCAGTTTTGCAATAACGGGCAGTGCTCGGGGGGGGAAGAGTGGCTATGCGGGCATAGCAGGAGCACTGAAGGTGTAAGCAGCACCCAGGGAGGTCACTTCCTCTAACACACACACGCGCACACACTCGCAAATGCAGAGGAAGATGTTCATGTCAATGGTGAAAGCTGCTGCTGGTCTCCTGTATACTGTCTCCGCCCCCCACTCCTCCAGACAGTGTTGGGTGCAGCAGCATTTGAATAGGAAAGTAACAGGGGTGGGGCACTGACGGTCAGTGTAAAAACAACTGGAGGTGAACTGGCGGTGAGCCGTGCTGCCAGAGGAAGAGAGCAGAGATGGTGGGCGTAGGTCGGCGGGCAGCTGTCCGTACCGACAGGCTCGCAGGTGGTCAGTATTTGGATGCGAGGGCTGCAGTAGCTCCGGGTGAAACCGGATCTGGAGGAAGTAGGGAGATTTGCAGGGTCCGTGGATGTTCCCAGGTGGGAGTAAGCGGTGTGTGTGTGGGTGTGTGCGTGTGTGTGTGTGTGTGTGTGTGTGTGTGTGTGTGTGAGGCAGGATTCCGGGCATTAATAGCGCACAGTGCTGGGGCTCTTGTTGTGGACTCTGAGGGTCTGGATGCTGGAGAGGATCTTCTTCTGATGTCCAGCTAGAGTCACCCCAATGCGCAGGAGGTCCCTGGAGGAGCAGAACATCAGGAAGAGAGAAGAAGAGCAAAACATCAGGGCTTTGGGTCTCTGGCTTTAACTACCCCCCTTAAAGAGTAAATAATTAATAGTGACGGAAACACAGGAGATAGTCTCACACTCACATGGCTCAGACATAACAAACCTGAGGCACACAAGGAAAAAGAGAGAAAGAAAGACAAAGAGCGATAAACATTAATAATGTATGGAGAAAACTCAGGCAGAATGACGGTTGTGAAATGAAGTAAGACTCATGCTCTTAGGGCTCTAAAAGTGGCTCGGACAGACAAGCCAAAACAAAAACTAATGGTTAGCGATGGAAAGACTGATGGATGCAGCAAGAATTTAGGGCTACCTGGGAGACTAACCCTGACATGCGATATGGCGGAAAAGCCATATCATCGGCTATAACTATTAGCAGATGAAGATGGACAAGCAGACAGGCAGACTGAACATCTGGAAGACCGACTAGGATCACAAACAGAGGAGTGGAGAGTCAAAGCAGGACAGAGACGGAGAGTTACTCACTCGGTGGAGATCTGCGAGACCAATTCGAAAGATGTGAAGCCAGCCTGGATGAAGCTCTCCTCGTAGCGTCCCATCTTAATGGCTCGGAGCCATTCCCCCACCGAGCCGCAGGCGGACAGCGGAGGGGGACTGCGCTGGTCCAGCAGGGGGTGGGAGGGCCTGGGGGGGGGGGTTAATACATGAACTGTGAGTGACAGGAGGGGTGGGGGAGGGGCCAGACTAACAGTGCATTCCTCTGAGAGACAGAGAGAGGGAAGAGGTCAACAAAGGCTGCCTGACGGACAGTACATCCCACCCAGCGGTGAGGGGAGGGTAAAACAGACAGGTTGATTGACAGCGTGTTTAAATGGAGAAAAGGTGTGTTTGTCGGGAGCGGGGAGGGGGTTCGACAGGACGTTTAGTCGGGGGAATATATGCATCAGGGGGGTTATTCCAGGTCTGACTGGCAGGACTTTGGACTTTAAAAGGGGAAGGAGAGCAGGTGGGAGCAGAGGTTTCAGAAGGGGGTGAGGAGCCTGGAGAGAGAGAGAGGAAGAGGAGGTTACAGAGAGAGAGAGAGAGAGAGACGGACAGGACAGAGACGCGGGGAACCACAGGAAACTGGACAGAGGAGGCGGACGGCAGTCGAAACAGACACTGACTGACAGACAGGACAGTGTGAGCTTGACTGAGTTTTGGACGAGCGTGTGAGCGTTTCCCGGTGTGTGTGTGTGTCTGCCAGCATGTGTGGGGCGGCCGGTGGGCCCACAGGAACTGTAATGTGCAGGCGGCAGCCAGCAGATATTAAAAGTATATAGAGATGAAAGAGGAGTTGACGGAGGCAGAGGGTTTGTAAAACCCATTTGGCGGCTGCGCTCTATTGTCCTCCATTGTGCAGCTCATATCTGCATCTACACCGGACTTCTCTGTGAATTCCCTGGCAGAGCAGTGAAGACTTCAGCATCTGTTTGGAGTCAGTGTACCCCACCCACCCACCCACCCCCCTCCTGCTCCAGTTTCACAAACAGCGCAGGGGAGATGCAGCTCTGCTTTATGAATACACTCAAATTGGGAAACAATAGAAATGGAGATTTAGTGCAAAGCAGGCCCTGGCTTTACATGGCTAGTTCAATGTAGTCCAAACCCATCCACTGTGATGCCAAAACACCCTTCCCTCCACAATGAGGCCTATAACCCAATCTCTGCCCCATTCCCACAGTACGGTGGGCATTATATCAGTATGAAAGAAATTCTGGGGAGAAATGCGCATCACAGTATCAATGTGGCTGTATCTTCTGTGCCAGTACAGATAGGATTTTCATGGTTATATTGGTTTTGCGAGTGTGTCAGCCCAAAAAAATCATGGTCAGAATACAGGGCTGTACAGAAGGAGAGCTCATTGGCTCAGGGCTACAATGAGATAGAGGCTAGATTAAAGCCAGCTGTTTGATTGGGCGCAAGGCCAATCGGCCCAGGCCCTTCAAGTCACGACTGATCCTTGTATTCTTTTTAAATGACGTCTCTTAAAATTAGGAGAAAGACTGTACAGGATGTGTGTGTGTGTGTGTATATATATATATCCATCCATACCACAGTAATTGAAAGATATACCGTGATCCAAATTTCAGGTCATTATCGCCCAGCCAGCCCCCCTCCCCCCAAACTCGGAGCCCTCGCTCACCCTGCTCCCTCACGGCCTACAATCTTCAGCGAGGCGGGGTTGCGGATGAGCTTGTCCAGGGCGCTGACGATGGCGGCGAATCGCGGCCGGGCGGCACGCTCCTTCTGCCAGCAGTCCAGCATGAGCTGGTGCAGGGAGGTGGGGCAGTCCGGGGGCGGGGGCAGCCGGTAGTCCTGCTCGATGGCGTTAATCACCTGGGGGGGGCAAGATCATTTCGTTAGAAACTACCAACAAACAAGCCCTACAAACATACTGCAGGGAACAACAGCCAGTGTTTCTATGGGGAAAAAGCTAATAATAGCTGAGGAATAGCCAAGGAGCTGGAGTAGTGAATTTAAAGGATTTAGTTTCCCTTCCAAAAACATTACCATCATATCCTCGAGTAAGCTAACGTCAGCTACTTAACCGGTAGAGTCATAATTTTAGCTTTTTGGCTCAGAACACCGACAATGAGCAAACAGAGAATCACACTGGATTGTCAGCTTTAACTAGTGGATATTTAGGCCCATACACTGCGCCATACTGTGCTCTTAATACACCGCCATAGTCTACATACTTAGACTGCGCTATACGTCCCGCTGTATGAATGGACTGTGTGTATCAAAGTAAACAGGAGAGCCGCAGGGCGCTCTGCTAAATGTGGGTAATGCTGTGGGAAAAGGCCCGGCCGGATCTGCTAGCCTCTGCATTCTCTTTCAAACCTCTGTTGAACCTACTGAATGAGGGCTCCCAGTACAGACTCCTTTAAAAGGCATTTTGCTTTGTTGTCTGAAAGCCACGAGAGGAGGGACAGCATTCAGCAGGGCTGTTCAGCTGGCCTCGCCGTTCGGCCGAAATGCTTTATGCCGTTTGAGGTGGCCCAATTATATAGCATAATGTAGAGTCAGCGCCACCGCAATTTCGAATGAGTCATCAGCCAGTAGCGATGTAATACTGACGAAGAGAAAGCCACGGATCCACATCTTTTATTTCTGCAAACACCTATTGTACCATGATAACCACGTCTCTATGGGTTTCATTGGGTTTTTTTTCACCCCACAGCATAAGAGACAGGGTGAGAAAAAAATATCCCTCTTTTACCCCTCAGCCATGTATTCGCACACAAAACACTCTGTCCATTTGAGTTTGGGATCTCTGAGGCAATGGCATCCAATTTCAGAAACATAAGCCTGACTATATGAAGGAGGTAATTTATACACTTGATCAAATGCACCCATTGTTTTCTGAAGGGGATACAAAAACAACAGATTGAAGGCCCAGTCGGCCTTCATACATCATATTTATGTTCCCGTTCCTCAGATATAAACACACAAATATGCACAGGACACATGCTTTATCCCGCAGGCAGAAGGCTTCCTACTTATTGATGACAGGCTTGCTAAAACGATGCTCGAGTGTAGCAAATATGAACTGCCCGAGGCAAATCTGGACCCTGCGCGTCCTTGAAGAGGATTTGTAAAGGCGGTCCTCAAGGGCCAGGATTAGGGGCCCTCGAAGTAGAAACACAAAGCCACACCACTGGAAATGTTCACCTTCAGGGTGCTCGAAACCTTGACTGCCCAGAACATGTTGGCTGACTGATTTTTATGGGTTTTTCGCTTTGCGAACTACATTAAAATTGCGATGAATGCCAAGGTAGCGAGTAATGTGGCTGCTTATGTGCCAAGTGCGCTATTAGTACGCGACTGGGTTTGATTATAGCAGTAAGTTATAAATTTACCAAAGAGGCTGAATATTAACAGGGTGCCAAAGTCCTTCAGTTCTCAATTACTCGAGAAGGACTTAATTATATTCAATCTCTGGAGCTAATTTTCGAGTCTTTTCATGGGTCAGACCGCTGGAGTATCTTCCTGCATTGTTGACCATCTTGCCACAGTCCCTCAGAGACTGCTGGAGACGGGTTTTAATCAGTGCCCCAAACCAGCTTAGAGGGACAACACAGCATTTGCTGTGACTCAAGAGAGTGGAATGTCCTAACAGAGCATATTAGCACAGTCTCTTCTGGAAACGCTTTTAAAAAAATGCCCCTTATCTGCACTGATTTTAATTACGCGTAATAACGCGTATTATGTTACCGGCCGCTATGTTGCCTTGGTTTATTTGTACTGCATTTAAGGCCTTTTCCCTCATTTCCTAAGCAGGAGTTTTCGTTGCTTTTTGTTTTTCCATGAGCCGCGTCAAACTCAGTCGAAGAGCACTGTAAAAATAGCTGTACTGTTTACACTAACATATACACAGGCACAAACAAAAACACGCAAGGGCGCACACACACACACACACACACACACAGATGCAGTAACACTCACGTCCTGATTGCTCATGTCCCAGTAGGGTCTCTCTCCGAAAGACATGACCTCCCACATGACGATGCCGTAACTCCAGGCGTCCGACGCCGATGTGAACTTGCGGAATGCGATGGCCTCTGGGGCGGTCCAGCGGATTGGGATCTTCCCGCCCTGACACACAGAGAGGGGTCAGAGTAAACACCAGCACAGTCCCACGCAACCACATCACACAAACACCACACGGGTTACAGAGGGCTAAAGACCGCGAACTGCAACAATGTATAATCACATAACCAGTGAGCCCTTAGCATCTACATCAGCTTGTCTTCTAACAAAAGGTCCCAGCCTAGAAGCTATGCAGCTCTATCTAGAGTGTATAAAAGCGCTAATCAAACTCTTTCGCTAAAGGTTTCACCCTCATCTGCTAAAATGCAGCACAAGGTCGGGGCAGGAGATGCCAACGCAGGATTAAACAGCCAGCATGCAGGTACAGCTCCGCATGGAGACAGTCTGTGAACCTCCTGTGAGTCCGATGATGATATCTTTCTATCTCGCGTGTGAGCTGATGAAGGCGGTAGGCAGTTGAAGGTGTGTGCGCGCTGGGGAGACGGCGAATGAGATGTGGGCTTTTTGTTTGGGGAGAGGGATAGCAGAGAGCTGGTGTAGGCGGTGGTGGGGGGGTGCATCTCTTTGGACAGCACTTCAACCTGGTCTTATGCTACTCTTCCGCTGGAGTTACCTCAGATACAGTACAAGTGTGTTTTTATCTTCTCACGCTCTTGTTGTAATCTTATCCTAAGAGCACTCCTGTTACAGTTTTATCAATTTTGCCGTTGTTTTTTGTAGTTAAATCAACCAATCGCAATCATCTAATTATCTACTTATTGTAATTATTCCTCAGTTTGGGTTCGACTGAGCTGATATTGGATATTAAAATTTTTCATGCAAACTGCGCCACATCTGACCCATTTTTTTGATGAGACCATGACCTTTAACATTAATTTATCATCATTTTGGATTCAATTTTTTCCCAAATAAATGTAGTGAAACCAACCAGGGAGCTGGTGTAGGTGGGGTCGGACGAGTTCTCCTGGAGGAAGCGGGACAGGCCGAAGTCGGACACCTTGCACACCAGATTACTGTTGACCAGGATGTTTCGGGCGGCCAGGTCGCGATGCACATAGCTCATCTCCGACAGGTACTTCATGCCCGACGCGATGCCACGCAGCATGCCCACCAGCTGGATGGGCGTGAACTGTCCGTCATTCAGCTGTGATTACAGAGATGAAACGGCACTGAATTAATACGAGACCAAACAGCGTTGAGATAAAACAAGAGCAAACAGCACCAAGTTAAGACATCACCAAACAGCACTGAGTTAAAATGAGACTGAACAGCACTGAGTTAATGCATCACCAACCAGCACCGAGTTAAAACAAGGCTGAACAGCACTGAGTTATGACTGCACCAAACAGCACTGAGTTAAAGCAAGATCAAACAGCACCGAGTTAAAACAAGGCTGAACAGCACTGAGTTAAGACTGCACCAAACAGCACTGAGTTAAAGCAACATCAAACAGCACTGAGTTAAAACAAGGCTGAACAGCACTGAGTTAAGACTGCACCAAACAGCACTGAGTTAATACAAGATCTAACAGCACAGAGTTTAAACAAGACCAAACAGCACTGAGTTAAGACAACACCAAACAGCACAAAGACAACATCAAAAAGCATCGAGTTAAAACAACACCAAACTGCATAGCTGAAACACCCCACAACTCAAAACACCAAACAGCTGAGTTCATACAGAACCAAACGGCACAGAATTAAAACATTAGCAACATCAAACACAAAGATTAAAAAAGGCACCAAAACAACGGATTTCAAACAACACCTAAAAGCTCAGCGTTCAAACAAAATCAAATAGCACAGAATTAAAAAAGAATTAAAACATAAACAACACTAAACAGCAGAGAGTTGAAACCGAACCAAACAGCTCAGAGTTAAAAACAAGGATGAACAAAAGGGGGGGGTGGTGCGAGAGTGAATAGGAGGAGGGAGAGAGAGAGAGAGAGAGAGAGAGAGAGAAACGGAACATTTTACTCTGGAGCATTCAGTACAAGATGTCAAAATAACAAAAATGATTATGTCCAGATGTGATTGTGAGTGTTTGCGTGTGCAAGCGGGCGTGTGTGTGTGTATGTGTGTGCGCGCGTGTGTGTGTGTATGAGAGCGAGGAGGACAGAGCGAATGCTCATGCTGTAGTGATTTACTGAGGCCAAGCGCCGCTTCTTAAAGCAAAAAGGATGCGCATTTCCTCAAGCAGGAATACTGATTATTCCTTGGCCCTGTAATGTATGCTTAGATCAGTGCCTCTGCCAAAGTCCAGCTATAGCCAGGGATGTGACAAAAAAACCTCAGATGTAATCAGGAGACCTCTTTGAGTTCTTTTTATACAGATTACCACATGTTTCAGTTGTTCTGAGCTTTTGTTCTGCCTATATGAATTCAGTATTAATCCAAGTCACATGTGAGCGAGCACTGACAGTAACCAGCCAGCAGTCATACCACCCCGCACTTCCTGCTGCCTGACGGCTGTAGCAAAGGAGAGTCAGGACTGGTTAACATTCGGATGGGGGGGACCTCAGGAAAGGCGAAGGCTCGCTAGAAGTGATGTTGCGGGACGGGACGGAGCCGGACTCACCCGCAGGAAGGAGTCGAGCGCTCCGTTCTCCATGTACTCGGTGAGGATCATGACCGGACAGCTGGCCGTGATGACCCCCTCCAGATGGATAATGTTGGGGTGCTGGAACTGACCCATAATGCTCGCCTCGCTCAGGAAGTCCCGCCTCTGCTTCTCCGTGTAGCCGCCCTTCAGCGTCTTGATGGCAACGTAGTTCTCTTTCTTTCCCGGGATCTTCAGCCGGCCTCGACACACCTCCCCAAACTCACCTTGGAGAGGAACATGACAGAGGGGCAGTTTAAACGAAAGTGGGAGGGACGCCTGCTCACAATACCGCATCATGCAACATTCAGAACTACTGGCATTAACTGCTTGCACTAACCTCATTCATAAAAAACTGTACATAATTGAAGATACACTGCGGTCCACAAGTATTTGGATGGTGACATTTTTTTTTTGTCCTCTACTCCAGCAAACTGGATTTTTAAATAAGGAATATGAGGCCACACACTGCCAGAATTTTGTCCTTTTCATTTCCAGATATTCACATTCACATCATGTAAATCATACAGGAATTTTATACAAAGTCATTGCCCAAATACTTATGCTAGCTGCATGTCAGAGAATGAAGATTTAAGCCCAGCTGTGCAAAGACAAAACAGGAACTAAATTAGAAATATTTCTTATTTGCGATCGATTTGAATTCCAGAAAGGGCTCGTTTTAACCGCTGATGCAGCCCTCAGAGAACTCCACAGGGGAGTTAGAGAGAGGGAGATGTGGAGGGAGACAGACGGGACAGATCTGGCCCAACTCACTGGGGAGGGAATGCAAAACGTAACAGTCTGTCGTAGCCCGAGGAAAAAACCTGCAGCTCCCCTCGTCTGTGCCTCAGATTCAGTTACGTTCCGCTAATGTCATCAGCGTATTAATATTACAGCGGTCCTCTTACAGTCCTCCTATTAATCTTAGCTACTGGAAATACGAGGACCCACAATTAAAGCGCCCCAGGGTATACTAATGAAGTCATCCTCCTTTCCTAAAGGTTCACCTGACACAACTCGTATTTTATTTGAACCTTTAATCCAAAGCTAAGCAGTGTAGCTTTGGTGTATCCCTGCATTAAAGCCTGTTGAGAAGATGCAGCTTAAGATGCAATAAAAGAGCAGATAAGTTAGCAGCTTCAAATTACTCAGCTCTGACAAATGGCAATGTAAAAATAAAAGAAGGAGAACACAACAGGAGAGTGCGTGTCCAGAGGGGGTAGGGGGTAGGGGGTATGAATCGACAGCATACCAGCTCCAATGACCTCCTCGATCTTGACAAAGGACACGTCTATCTCCTTGGCGAACTCCCGCACCGCTTCGTTGGGGTCCTCGTAGGTGAAGGGATCGATGTACACCTTAATCCCTGCAAGAGATCGATATGAAGGATTACTAGAAATAACAAACCAATTCCCAATTAAAACATGTTTTCGCATTTGCACAAAGGCCAACCCCAGTATGGGCCAAATGGTCTCTTATGTTCTCACCAACAGTGAATCTTAAATTATTATTAATTTACATTATTCTATTCTACGCCTTCAGAGACCAAGAGTTTAAGCCTCAAATCCCGAAACTACACACACAGAATACTGGTATGCCGGTCGAATCCAAGAAGACTTACCCTGGCCAATCAAGTACTGTCCGTTTTTGTCGTTGAGCTCTGGGTCCTTGCCTCTGGTGTGCTTGCTGCTGGGCGGAGGCGGGGAAGAGGTCAGAGGTCAACATATACAGCAGTGACACAGCAATCGCCCCCGAGACCGGCCAGCGGATTCTCCAACTCAACGTCTCATTTCTACCTTCCTGGTCGCTGCCGTTCCCTTCCCTTTCCCCTTCACGCCCCGTCACCCTCCCGCATTTTTCATCTCTCAAGAGCTTCCCCATGAAGGCCAACTCTGCCCGACTCCGAGAGCTAACAGCCAAGCCTCTTCCCCTCTCTAAAGTGCACTTAACCAGCAGAATACGCTTTGGGAGAGACCTCAATATATCGCGCCGCAGGAAAAGAAAAGATTCCAACTTAGGGTTTTTAACCAATAACAAGCAAACCACAGCAGAGCCACAATTCCACCTAGAAGCCCTTTTTTAGTTCACCAGATGAACTCAGCACATTGTCCCCGGGACAGTAAGTCCCAGAAGGCCCAGCATAATTGAAGGAATGCCATTTACCCACCCCCTATACCTCCATCGTCCACCCACTATCCCATTCATCTCTTCTGGTTCTCAGGTTTCAGGCTGGGATGGTGTTTTGGACTGGCCGGTCGATCGAGTGCTGCCAAAGCATCTGAGCGCAACTGAATTCATTCAGTCTCAACATACCCGCCCCTTTCACTTCGCTAACCCTCACGCCCTCCGTACCACCCACAATCCCACCCTGACTCGATCCATCTCTCGCCGTCCTGATAAAGGGGCTCCATTAGGCCCCATCCCATGTGCTCCGGGGCCACGCTCTCTGTCCCGCTCCTCCTGCAGGGCCTAAAATAGCGGCGGGGCCCGCCCATGCCGCTGGCAGGCTGGGCCCCGTGGCTCCCATTGTGTGCGCTCCCGGGGTCAGGCCTATTGTTCTGCCGGGCCGGCCTGTAGAGACCTGGCTGGGCGGCTGCATCCTGTCTGTTCCTGCGTTCGCTCTGCCCAACGACTGCTTCTGTAGAGCTAAGCTGAGGAGTACTGGCTCCGCTTTAAAAACCTCTATACAGCACATCCAAGGTGGATTGGCTTTGGTCAACCAGCCTCTGTACAGGACAGCCAAGGCAAATTGGCTTTGCTCAACAAACCTCTACACAGCACAGCTGATGCGGATTGGCTTTGGTAAACAAACCTCCACAGAGCACAGCTGAAGTGGATCGGCTCTGCCCTCTGCGCAGCGCAGGCAGAGCGGACCGCTTCTCTCCCAGAGGACACTTCCTCTCTCCTGTTTTCTCTTCTCCTCCAAACAAAATATTTCACACTAATTCCCCAAAACCATCTCTCTCATGTCACCATCACACCCTCCACCGCTCCAATATCCCTCGCCCCTCCCTCACCACAGTTCCCGCGTCTCACCGAAAGCAGAAGACGGCGATGGCGACGACGGTGATGAGAAGCAGCAGGCCCATGGCAGCCAGCACTCCGGTCACCATCAGCTGGGAGTGAGACCCGTCGTCTGAGAGACGAGCGAAAGGTGGAGGGAGAGAAAGGAAAGAGGAATTATGAGGGTGAAAGAGTGAGGGCTGATTAGTCCCAGAACTCGGCATAAACATAAAATGACACAGTGCTTGAGTCATGAGTCGTGCGCGGATATGCTCTGCAAATACCGGAACAGAACAATCTATTGTAGTCCTGTAAACAGACCCAAAATCTTACTTTTGCAACCAACTTTCTGGATAAATAAGAAAAAATATTGCCAATAAGATGAGGTACTCAGGATTTCTCAGAATATCAGACACCGTGGAGAGAAAATTGAGCTCATCAGGTAATAATGACCGCTAGAAAGCTAAGATTTTCAAATATATAAAGACACAAACGAAGAGGCAGCAGGGACGACAGTCGGGTCATTACTCACCGTCAGGCAGCGTGTGGAAGACATAAGTCTTGCTGAAGATGCCGTAGCCCGCCATGGTTCGGGAACGCACCTGCACCTCATACTGGCTGGCCCGCCGCAGGTCACTCAGTACCACCTGGTTGGTCTTGGTCATCGTGTAACGCCAGCCATCATCGTTCTGCTTGTCCTTCGGGGGGTGAGAGAGCGAGGGAGAGAGAGAGTGTAAAGAAAGGGCGATTCCATTGTTCTGACACAGGTGGATGTGGTGATTAATTTCTGAGTCATTATCTGTGCTCTCCTGTTCTCACCCTGATCCCGCTGTCAGCTGCAGTCGGCACTGTACCTCAGCCAACCTCTGCACCCTCCTCTCTCTGCCTCAAACACTCCCCTACACCCTCCTCTCTCCCTCAAACACACCCCTACACCCTCTTCTCTCTCCCTAAATCTCTTCCACTACACCCTCCTCTCTCTCCCTAAAATACGTCCCTACACCCTCTTCTTTCTCCCCCTCAAACACTCCCCTACACCCTCCTCTCTCTGCCTCAAACACTTCCCTACACCCTCCTCTCTCTGCCTCAAACACTTCCCTACACCCTCTTCTCTCTGCCTCAAACACTACCCTACACCCTCCTCTTTCTCCCCCTCAAACACTCCCCTATACCCTCCTCTCTCTGCCTCAAACACTCCCCTACACCCTCCTCTCTCTGCCTCTAACACTTCCCTACACCCTCCTCTCTCTCCCCCTCAAACACTCCCCTATACCCTCCTCTCTCTGCCTCAAACACTCCCCTACACCCTCCTCTCTCTGCCTCTAACACTTCCCTACACCCTCCTCTCTCTCCCCCTCAAACACTTCCCTACACCCTCCTCTCTCTGCCTCAAACACTTCCCTACACCCTCCTCTCTCTGCCTCAAACACTCCCCTACACCCTCCTCTCTCTCCCCCAAACACCTCCCTACACCCTCTTCGCCCTCCCCCAAACACTTCCCCTACACCCCCTTCGCCCTCCCTCAAACACTTCCCCTACACCCTCTTTGCCCTCCCTCAAACACTTCCCTACACCATCCTCTCTCTCCCTCAAACACTTCCCTCTGCACCCTCCTCTCTCTCCCTCAAACACTTCCCTCTGCACCCTCCTCTCTCTCCCTCTCACCTTCTCGCAGTAGCGCAGCTGGTACTCCAGTATGTTGTAGTGGGGCTGCTCAGGGGTCTGCCAGTGAAGTGTGAGGCTGCTCTCCGTCGCTCGACTCCTCTTAATATCCGGAACTGGCACTGGAACTGCACATACGCACACACACACACACACACACACACACACAGTTATACAGATGAGGACAGGTAAAAAAGGCTGATAATCAAGTGCTCACATTAAAGCTGCAGTTGGTAACTTTGAGGAGAGAGAGGACTTGGCATAATTAAAAATCTGAAAAAATGCAACTTTCAGACCCCTCCCCTCTCCACTGCACTCCTGCCCCAAGACCCTCCCCCGGGAGGCTGCCGTGCATGCGAAGGCACGTGAGCCGTTATGCATGCGACCAAGTTGTCGAGGCTCGACATTACTGTTGTGAACAGTCAACACTGCTGGCCAACAAACGAGCAGAAATAAATCATGTCGACATGAAAAGTAATCTACAGAAGTATGTAAAAACCCAGCACATGCTGATTTCCGTAAGTTACCCAGTTTTTTGAGAATAAAACTATGTGAATCCTGCTGAATGGCCAGTAAACCATGTATGACAGCATTTAGCTGTGAGAGCACAGAAACGATACACATATTTATGAGGACAACAACACACGTTGGCCCTAGCATCGGAAACAAGTTAGCTCGACTGCAACATCACAGTAACATCGCATGCACAACGGAGTACCGTAACAATTACAAGATGCTGGCTATTCGAACAGTGCCTGAGCTTGTAAGCGAAGTTCACTCGATTATTTGGAGAGCGAAAATGAATTGATGCCGGTTAGGGCTGGGGTTAATATCAGCTGTGCATCTGAGCGACTCTAACTCGCTTACTCGCAGAGCAGTGCGGAGCAAAAATTAACCAACGAATAAAGCAGGGGTTTACCGGTCAAGCAGAAAAGTCGCCAACTCTGCTTCGGTTTTTAATCCTTCCAGATCACGGAGTTCCCTTCAACTCTGAGAAGCCACTCTGATGTTCACTTTGGTTTTATCCCAGGCTTCGTCTAATTCTTTCTTTTGTGCTTTTTTTTTCTTCTGGCTTCCTCTTCTTACTAGTCTTAGCCATGTATGCTGTTGTCGGTAACGGAGGTATCGGTATTTTTTTCCTCGCTGATGGCTGTTGTTGCGCCATTAGTTTCTCTAAGCTCCTGAACCCTCTCTCGGAGATTTGGACTTGACAGTGCACTGGCATAAACTGAGGAGGAAGGGGGAGGAGGCCGTCCACAGCGTGTGCATGTGCACTGTTTGACGGCTATCAGACACCATCCTGGCCCTGATTGGTTCTTTTTGGTCAATCCGAACAATTCTTTTAAATTGCAGTAGGAGCAGTGGGTGGGTTTAAAGGAGCCTTTTTTAATTACAGAGTCCTAGTTTTATGTAATACTGTCTGTACACAGCGACAGTTTTAGCAAAAATGACAAAACGTTACTTTTATAAGAATTACCAACTGCAGCTTTAATACGGAAACATACAATATCCCCACAACTCCTTATCTACCCATTCCCCATTCATAAAATCATACATTACTGAACCTAGGGGAGAAATCTGCATTTAATCCATTTGAGTTACTTAGGAGCACTTCACAGCTCCCACTGACCAACTAGTAGGAGTGTGAGAGGTCAGACCATCAGACACACATGTCCTTAGAGTTAGAATAAAGCAGCCCCAGCGGAGACCCATACAAACATGAGGAGGACAGACCAATACCACACAGTGAGGATTCAGCTCAGGCAGTTTCCCACCTTCAGAACTTCCTTCAGGATCCTTCAGTGCTTTAACCCTCTCAGACATCAGACAGTATCCTAGTCTTAACCTTTCCACCCTCACCTGCATCACCAAAATGTCTTGCTACCTAACCCTGCAGTGAAACCACCCAGCCCTCACTGGTCAGTTCCCCTCCATATTCCGGGCCCACCCTCTTCCCCCGGCTCACCGTCGCGGCTGGTGGTGATGTTGACGCTCTCGCTGGCCGGCTCGGTCCCGCTCTGCTGGGAGACTCCGTTGAGCGCCTGTATGGAGAAGGTGTAGGTGGTGTGGGGCAGCAAGCCCCACACCGTCACACGACGGGTGGCGAAGCCCCTCTGGGAGGGCCGGTAGCTGACGCTGTCCCCGCAGGCGGAGCAGGGGCCCCCCGGGGCCGCGTCACAGCGCAGGCACTGCACGGCGTAACTCAGGTCCTGCCGCCCGCCCCGTTCCAGCGGCTCGCTCCACTCCAGGGTGACCGACGTGTCGTTTATCTGCGTCACGATGCTGCGCGGGGCACTGGGCGGCTCTGCAGGGGGCCGAGGCGTGGGGTCAGGGGTCATACTGCGCTCATTAAAATTTAACAGAAAACACTCACGGTGCCCGTACGAGCAGGATCATTAAAGTCCATTTAATGCAACCCAACCTCAAGGATTACACAGTCAATTACACATCTCAAAACACGATCGTGTTTTTAGCTTATTCCTATTTGGCTATATTATTCATTGACTTATTTGCATGGTTACCGATTGATTATTGATTATTTAATTGTTTTGACTACGATTGTGTATCTACCAATCAACTGGGTCACTGTTTCCAATTATGTGTTATATTTATAAGTAGATGAAGTGGGTGGGATTGGGCAAGTGAGCTATATTATTATTATTATTATTTTATTTTATCATTCTTTTTTTTATTTCAATTTTATTTATGTCTTATTATGATTATTTCATTATCATTACTTTTTTCTTTTTTGCTTGTTTGTATGTAATATGAATTGTTTATATATTTTGTGATTCTGTTTATGTTGTAATTGTGTTTTTGGGACCCCCTCGAAAATGAGACGTTGCATCTCAAGGGGTAATCCTTGAATAAACTCAAATTTAAGTTTCACCATTAATCAATTGTCTGACGTACTCAAATACTACTAACCAAATTTTTACTTTTAAAATTAGTTTGGCCTTTTATACTGCAAAGCCATACACAATGTTTGCCCGTGTTGGTTTATACCAAATAAACAAATAAATAAATAAGAACTAGGACATAATTTCAGGCACTAAAAATACTACATTAAAGTTAATTATTCATAACTTTAGTCATATGGTTAAAGAATTGACAAATTGAGGACAATACTATCACATAATAATGAGAGGACAGTTGTAGACAGTAGAATAATAAAAACACGGACTGTGGTCTTTATGAAGGCAAATAAAACCAGGTTTCAAAACGAGTCGATGAGGACGGCCCAGGCTCTCACATCGGGAGGTCAGCGAAGGCCACCAGGCCTTAAAGAACCTGTCCCTTTTTACTATTCATTACGGCCAAAGTGACCAAATTACCACCATAAAAACTGTTGTTTCTATTGGCCAGCGCCTGCCGCAACATCGGTGTCATTGTTATCGGGACTTTTATCCCTTTTTCACACACGCACTTGGTTTTATCACTGATTAATTTTATTACCCATTTCATAAATGATCTCTTGCTGCCTGCTAATTAGCGGAGGCATATGCTACGGAGAGGGCCAATAGAAGGAGGTGTGTCGATGCGGCACTCATCACAGCTGGGGCCCGTTAGATCTCTCAGCTCCTTTCATCTCCCCCCCTCATCGAGTCTCTCTGTTTGCACTTATTCACCCATCAAATCCCCCCAATAAAAGCCACCTAAAAAAACAAAAAATATCTCGACACAATGGCAGAGTCTTTGCTCTCAGAAATGACCGCGGCATTGAGGAAAGAATGACATGAGATGCGACTGTCGAGAGAGAAAGGCCCCGAGGATTAGGACGGCAGAAAAGGCGGACTAAGTGCGGAAAGTAAGAAGAAGTTTGTTGTGCGGTTAAACAGAGAAAATGAAGGCTGAATAAGAAATGAGCAGATGGAAAGAAAAAGATAAGAGGGAGAAGTCATTATCATTACAGACAATTAATGTGCAACAATAAACTGTATGTCACTTGACTGAAGAAAGCATAATGACAGATTATACTTCACAATAATCAAATGAAAAAGTGGCAATGATTTGTATATTAGCTCAGATAATGCTATTTACCACACAGCATATTCAGTTTCTGTAAGGTAAGCTCAGGTGGGGGGATACCGCGTAGAGGAAAGAGTGAGAGAGAAGAGGGAGGTACTCACTCGTGCAAGCGACTTCTGGGAGGTCCGAGGCAGCACGGTGGTAACCGGGCCGACAGACGCACGACGCCGACCCAGCGACGGCCGCGCTGCTGAGGCCCGGACAGGGCCGGCACTGGCCCATCCCAGGCCCAGATTTAAACTGTCCCACCGGGCAGGCTGCAGGACAGAGCAGAGGAAGGCCTTCTCAAACTGCGCCGTGTTTACATCGCTCAACCCAACGCGAGACAGCACACGCATTCAGCCGAGCCAGGCGCCCATTCATCACTGCCAAGGAGCATAAACACCGCAGAGATACTGCCGTGGATTCAGACTAATGACGACGCCAGCTTTTCAACAGCATAAACACACATTAATCACATCCTTTGATTAAGAATTCCTTTGCAGTTAAATAGGTCATATTTAGTACTGCAGTGACCACTCCTTTCTAGTTTTGTCTCCCTTGCAACAAATCCCCATATGCCCAGACACCCTGAAGAGAGCCATTAGCCGTATTACCTTAAGGTCAATTTGAAAACTTATACTACCATATATAGTCAGAAAAAACCCCAATGTGTTTTTGTTTGAACTTTTCTCTTAAGGGCACTGCATGATAAAAAACATGCAGCTCTTACACAATAATAATCACACCATAATCACACAGAGAATAACTACAAAAATAAGCCAAACCAGAGTTCCTAAGCTGGACACACATGTTCCCCTTCACGGCGACAGAAAGAAAAGCAGTCCGCCTACAGAAGACTTAAACCAGCCCAGACGAGAGAGCAGCCATTAGGCGCCCGCTGAGGGTCAAATTAAAGGATCATGTTAGCATAGTGACAGTTAAAAACAAAACAAGCAAAAAAATATATCAGTGCGGTAGCACAGGTCTTCTCATTTTACCAATTTATCAAGTAAAACAATGAAGGAAAGATCCCAAAGAGAGGAAATTTCACGTTGGCAGAAGACAAAGCATCAGCCTAATCGGTGAACAAAATGACATCATTACAGTTCGAGTGGACTTTCCTTTCCCAGCCGATATAAATAGTCGCCTCTTTGTCAGGAGGCAAAATAAAAACATTTACCATCCGCAACTTTCTCACATTTCAGTCCAGGCACAGCAAATTCCTCCCGAACAGACGTCAGGTATATGACAGTTAATTGGCAGTAAGAGAATTCTCTCACACCAAACGAGCCGACTGACTGAACACTACAGCACTTCAGCACAGCGCTGAGGGTTTATATATAGCCACTGGCTGAGCAGTTACAGAACAATATTAGCAGTGAAAAACAGGGTTAATACACACTGACTGACAGGTAACAAAAACATGCCGAGGCTGCACTGAAAGAAAGGTTTATGGAGAGTGTAAACACACTGACTGACTGGCGGGACATTCGTGCGCATTTACACTTTACAGCGAGTGGGGTTTATGCAGTTTAAACAAGACCCAACTCTCTACGGTGCATTATCACTAAGAGAGACATTAATAATGTTTATATCCTACCTTATGGCAGAACAACACTCAGAGTAAAGGGTTTACACAAGCTCTTAAAACCGCACAAGATTGCAGTGCACACGAAGAAATATTGAAAGAGAAATTTGTATGATTCATGAGTACACCAGCACCAGGAGAGAATAATAATAAACAAGCTGAAGATTTGGACTGCAGTGCACAACTAAACTTTGGTTTTTAGGCAGCAAAATTTGAAATTAGGCGTTTCAAGAATGAATAAAGTATCACATGGACTGCAGTAAAGAATCCCGTTAACAGCAGATGTGCACAGAGGAACAGTCAGAAAATTAACAAACTATTTAACATGCATTTCATTCATTGTCATTTTCTTGGCTGCAACCGCATTTAGAAGATTTAATCTAACAGAAATTCCAATAACACTTGGATCAAATATAAATAAAAGAAGCAATAGAAATGACAATATTGAAATAATTTTAATTTGTTGTTAATGCATTTTCTCAAGGCAGTTTTACAAACATTCAGAGCTATGGAAAAGCACAGAGATCAGTCCTGCCACGGGGATTTGAATGTAAATTTGAATGAGAGGGAAAGTGCTCGGTCCCATTATCCTAAGCCTAAAATGTGGAATGCTGGGCTGTAGTGACCCCTTTACTTACTTTTCCCTGGTGAATGGGGGCTGGGCGAAGGGACCGACCCTCCTTACAAACAAGGGCACAATAGGGAGCGAACAAAAAAGCACAGCAATTAGTGCAAACAGAGTCAACCACCTGCCGCACCGAGTGCGTCTCAGTCTGTTTGAGCATGTAAGTGCGGGTGGGGGTAGGGCCAGAATGAGTGTGTGTGTATGTGCGGAGGGCAGGGTGTGTGTGTGTGTGTGTGAGAGAGTGTAAGGGCAGGGAAAGTGTGCGTGCGGGTCGGTGTGGGAAAGATTTATGGCCCTAGCGAGTCTCACCCCACATTACCATGATTTGCGCCGCCTAAAGACCGTCTCCGCTGACCTATGGAGCATCTCACATACCAACAGCAACTGGTGTCCTGTCAGCTCAGCATGCCTCATGAGTAACGCGGTGACACGAGAGACAGACGCCCTGATTTTACTTTAAAAAAAAAAAAACACCTAATTATCCCATCAAGATGTCCCTGTAGATTGCACTATGGCACTTGTAGGGTTTGCGGTCAGTGCTGAACAGGCAGGTTTTGTTAAGTTTCATAAAGCAATATGTGCTACGAGAGCGAGTAGCTGCAGCATGCTGTCGACGTTAAGCGCGTGTAATAATGCCTTGGGGGCGCGGAGAGCGCTGCTCCTTCGTTCTCTCAGTGCGGCATTACTGCGCGCATTTGCTTGCGGATTACGAGGGCGCACACGAATGCAAATCTATAAATGTCACGTCCAATCCCTGCAAGTGTCATTCCAAAAGTGTCTTTGTGCTCCGCGGTCATAAACTGCTGCCTCTCCCATCATTTATGCCGACCCCCACCACCATCACAGTCAGACAGGCGTCTCTCTGTTTTTGAGTCCCTGTACCCCCCCCCCCCAATCCTCCGCCTTAGTGGCTATCTCATCGACCAGCCCCTGCCTCGTCTAATAATGAGAAAAACAAGCAATCTGGATCCAATGTACCCAACCGTCCCCCCTTCAAACTGCATTACCCATTTTAATAAGCTAATTCCATTGAAGTCAATTTTAAACATGACACAGTAAAATTTAACGAGTCGGTATACTGCCCTTCAATCATTTCTAATGTCCCAAACATCCCTCTTTCCCTTTTATTTCTCTGTGACTCACTTTCATTATTGGGGTGGATGTGAAACAGCTGTGCCCATTGAGACGGCAGCGCTGTTGTTCTTATGGAATTTGGCTGGGGGGGGGGGGGGGGCAGTTACATGCACGCACACTCATCCACAGACACACACACACACACACACACAGCCCTTGTTCACTCACTATAGCTGGGAAAACCACTCTGAAGCCTCTGTCAGTCATATCATAACACTCCCAGCACAATATACCTGAGCGCTCTTAATGCCTGGGCGGGGATTGGGCGGGGTGGACTGTGGGTAATCTGACCCACTGGGGAGCACACGCCCTTTCCGTGAAAATACACCCACCCCCCCCCTTTATTTCCAGTCCTCGCTCACCTCCTCCCACTCCCTCTCCAACTCTCGTTTGATGTGGCGAAAGCGGTTGGTTTGCCGGCCACACCTTTCCCTCAATGAGCCACTCTCCCGTCACAGGTGTTTTAATGGCGATTCGCCCATTCTGCACGGCTTCAGGGGCCCTGGCAGTTGACCCCTCGTGACCCCACTCTGAACCTCCTGTCCCTCCCCCTGCTCATTGTCTCTTTGTTTTTACTCCTGCCCCAAAACCCGGCCCATTCTGCTCCACTAAGCTCTTCTTTCTGCAGCAGGTCTTAACCTCTCCCCTCGCAGGGACACCTCCAGATTGAGAGGATAACTGACCAGATGTTGGGCAGCTCGCAGCTCCTCCTACTCCATCGAGCGGCGAGGCATCTCGCCAGACACTTGTCTTGGGAAGGGATTAGGGAAACCGCATTCTAGGACGCACATTTTACTGATAACAAACGCTGAAAAATAAATGTTTAGAAATGGGCGGTGCCACTAATGGGGATTTTAATTCATTATTAAAACACAGCCGTGTCATCCGATCAGGGTTTCCTCTTCGTTGTCACGGAAACGGTACTTGAACATGTAACTTAATCCAAGAGCAATTGCTGGACGGCTAACAACCAAAACACTAATCAATACTGCCGGGGCCTCTCTGGCCAAGATGAAATACAGCCAATATGTTGAGCCATTTCCGTCATGACGCATGTAAAAAACGCGATTCAAACTTCGGTTACATGGCCCCACGTCCTCCAGTGTATTAAAGTGTTAGAGCATGAGGACCTGCCTAAACGAAACAGGGAAAAATGACAAAGGCGCCACGCAAAAAGGTTAAAAGGGAAAAAGACACCAGATACGAGAGGAGGTTTTTAAGCAGCAGGGCGCAGTGACGAACGAATACTCAATAATTCCCTCGCACACTGTGTTTAATTCTTCCAGCGAGGGCATTTATGAGAAAAATATAGAACAGGGGCAAAACACAGAAAACAATAGTGGAAAACAATTGCCGAAAAAATACCTAGATAGCACAAAACTACACATTTTCACCGTCTAGACCATGTTCCTCACAGCCGCTTTCAAAATGTAGCCTAAATCTTCAACTAAATGAAGACTCAAATTTTTTTGGCATTTCAACCTGATTTATAATTTTCAAGGACACGCATTTTTATAGTTATAAAGGACCAACCAACTGATCCAAACCCAAAATCACTGCAGTTACACAGTACTGTTCCAGCACACAACGCCACAATTGCATCTCTCATTACGGAATGGTTGTTGGCAGAGCGGAGCTCCAGAGTTCTGCTTCAGCAGAACAGTATGAGGTGTAGACCAGCGCTGTTTTACGTAGTAAAACTCCACGAGCAATAACTGCAATCTTCAGGGAGAACGGCTTTCGAGGTAAAGTGATGATCTAAGATAATAATTAAGTAAGCCCATAATTCATTGATATTTAGCGCATACAGTTCAAAGGCAGGAATCTCCACAGCGAGCTGAATTAAGAACCATAAATGCAGGTTTAATGTGTGCATAATATTCTGAATCTACTACTATAACTTTTCTGAAGAAAACAAGGCTGCAACATAGTTAAATATGTTTTTAAATAGTATTGGTTCATGTAAAGCAGTTTACTGACTTGAATTATATAGACACACACAGTGAAGGGTAAATGCATGCCATGCTAAAAAAACGCACTGCAATATGCAGAGTTTACACTCCTCGAGTGGGTTGAATTAAAGTGGATGGTAAGCAGGTTAAGGTTAAAATAGCCATGGTCAGCCACAGGGATTAATTTAAAAAACAGGGTGAGAAATAAATTCTCCTTCCCGCAATCCTCAGTTTTGCATACGTAAACAACTTGCAATCTACTGCTCCTTCTCTCATTCCAAAGAAGGCAAACTTCAGTATGTATCCATATCTTCTTGCGCTACCAACCCCCTTCGCTTAATAAGGCCCAGCTCTGGCATGTAGAAAGATACTGTCTGCGGGCCTGGATATATTTATCCATTTATACACTCCAAAGAAAGGGTGTGTTTAAGGCATCTCGCTTCAGGGCCTGGGTATGAAAATTGGTGTTTTTGTGTACGTCTCCGCACATGCATGTGACTGCACAATTTTCACGTACGCATGTTTTGCCGAAATGAGTCTTTCTGCACACAGCAAAGATCTGTAATTGAAAAAATACATTTTTTTCAAGAAGTTAAATACGGTCAGAAGTAAAAATTTTTCGTTGCAAAGCCGGGGCGTGTTCCCAGTGTGTATTCATATGCGTTTACGCATCTGTGTGTTCTGCTTCAGTGAAAGCAAAAGCTCTAGACTGACAAAAATGGCTCCTTGAGTCAAACTCACTGGAGCCACAGAACCGCTAACCCCACCTTCGCTAAGCTGCAGCAGGGCTGCGATCCTCAGGCACTTAGCAGTACCATCCCAACCCCGGTACAGCATTCCTCACCCCTCTCCACACCCGGGTCCACTCACCTCGACAGCGGACGTCCGTGTCCACAGGCTCGTAACCCGGCATGCAGGCGCAGCTGGTGGTGGGGTGGTCCACCCACTGGCCGTCCTCGCCGCAGAACATGTGGGGCGGGGCCGGCTCGCGGCCGGACTGCTGGGCGTGGTCCACGCAGCGGCCCTGCGCCTGCTGCACCAGCGTGTGCGGCACCGTCTCGGGGAAGTACGAGAAGGAGCGTGTCAGGGCGGGGCACTTCTTGAAGAAGACGCGCACCGCAAGCAGGGCCATGCAGGCCCCCTGCGCCTGGAAGGCCAGGTAAAACCCTCGCTTGGTGAGGGGTCCCAGCCGAAGGGTCTTTATGTTGGACTTCCGCTCACCGCCTTTCCGCAGGAGGAAATCGGCTGCTACGGTATCCACCTGGATGGACAAAAGAGTAGAAGAGAAGAGGAAAGTAAAAGACAGAAGAGAGCGAGGGGAAAGAACATAGAAGAAAGAAGGAAGGAGGGGAGAGGGGAGAAGAGCAGAGAAATCAGAATGTATCTTCAGGCAAAGCACTCAGGAAGTAATTAAACTGAATTCATGAAATAAGTTTGTTTGTTAAGCAGAGGGCCAGACTGGGTTTACATATTTACAAATTACAAATGAGTTTCTGTTAATTAGCTGTGGAGAGCAGAGGGTTCCATCCCTGCCCTTACAACACCAGGCATAAATGATTTATAATCCAATAAGCCAATTGGCGGCAAACTTACAATACTAAATTATTAATATACATTCCATTGAAAAGTACCAAATATAAATACTAATAAGCAAATAGCTGCATAGGCAATATCACAAAGGGCTTATTGAATGTGCAATTGCGAGTTGACAACAAGGTTAATTTTGAGGGATGTGAACAAATGCATAATTAGTCATAAATTATGGCATAAAATGGCTAACAGTCCGATCGAGTAAACCAGTCTTAGAATACTTCTAAATATAAATATTTTTGTATGGTGCAGGATTCAGCAATGCAGGAATGTCCGCATACCCCATTGGAAGTAAGAAATAACTCATTTTGATTTAATTTTTTTCTTTTTTTTCCAAGATTGAGGCAATCTAGATATATTTGCCAACGCTGCATTGTTTACAGAGAACATAAGTTCCATGAAGTGTATGGGAGAAAGAAAATTAAAGTTAATTTTGGGAGCTTGATCTTACATCCCACATATTATAATACATGCAAATGAGTCACAAGGCACAGCACTGTAATCCAGAAGCAAAGCTTATCCACAGCTGTTATGATACCAGGATGGACCCTTGGGGCACACCAGAAATCTTTCAGTTGTAGTAACCAGTGTTGGGCCAACTTTACTCATGCAAAGCTACTGGGAAAAGCAAAATTAGCTGAATTTGCAGTATGCAACTTATGAAGCATAGACCACTTGTAAAAAATACAAAGTGAATGAGACTATCTGTTAACTTTCCGTGAGCCTCAGAGAAATGCACTCAAACAGGCTGCTTGGTATGAAGTGCGCAGTGGGGCTCACCTTGGTGTAGGGGTTCTCCATCCAGGGCGGGTGCGTTGAAGTGGCCTCATCAGAGTCAGCCTGGTAGTAGAAGAGGTTAAAGGTCTCTTTGCAGTTGCGGCGGTGCGAGGGGAGGGAGGAGCACTCCATCATGGTGAATCGCAGCTCCACGTACACCTGCGTGGCCCCGCGCCGCTGGATCAGCGTGCTGCGCAGCCAGTGGTTCCCCGTGCTGTCATCCGGACACACCTGATAGGTCCGCACGCTGTTTCCCTCCTCATCCAATCCACTCACCTCCTCCCACTGAAGGAGGGGCCAACGGGAGACAGCAATAGGTCAAAGGGAGGGAGTGAGGGAGGAGAAAAAAAGGGAAAACAATCAAGTGAGCCCACCTTCAGTGATGTGAAAGTGTACGCACAAACAGGGAGTAACGCACTCAGGGAAATGTTCTGCTGGGAAACCCCGAATTTGGGAATTCAAGTGATGTCAGTCTGATGGAGCTGTTTGGCAGCACAAGGGGGACCTTATGCAGGCGTTTATGATCTTATGGCTGATTGGTGTGTATGTGGTATATACTGCACATACATAGGCATATACACAAGGTGGGCAACAGGAAAATCTAAATCAGCTTCAGCCTTACAAAACTAAATTAGCCAAAGGCCAAGACAGCAGAAGAAGAAACAAATAAGCAGTGGCCAGAGAGGTGGACAAATGAACTGAAAGAAAGGGAAAGAGAACAGAGACAGCAGGGTGAACACACCTCTGGCTCTGACTGGGGGTAGATGGTCCATTTCAGGTCTGAAGTCTCCAGCTTTGTGTTCATCAAGACCTCTGCGTGAGAGAAAGATTGATGGGTTTAGAGCAATAAAAGAGGCCTAGCACAGCAGTCCAGTTCAACAAAGTATGGTACAGCCTAACAAGAAACAGTACAGCACGGCCCAGCCTAGCACAATACTGCATAGCTAAGCATGGCAGAACTTGGCTGAGAGTTATAACTCAGGAGGGCATTCAGTCCCCGCTCTTCATAGCTTTATTCACATCAGTTTGAACAAACATGAGAGGGTGACAAAGTTACATGACGCGGAATGAAACGGCTTCCCTCCCAGAGCACATGCTGAGCTGCTGTAGCGGCGCACAGAGAAGCATGTCACTGCGGTGAGTACAGTGGAGTTATTCTCCAAGCCAAACAGCTGACAGAGAAGGAGATTAACCGAAAAAGATTTGCAGGTTTCCCTCTACTTCTTCCTTTTCCCTTCAAGTTAAAAATAACCTGGTGAGAAACCCATGTATCCCACGAGGAGAGGAAGACGGATGCAGAGAAAGAATGAAACGGAGGAAGGGATAATTATTGAAAATGCTGAAATGCTAAAATTTGACCCCGAATGCAGGCCAAGAGTGGTCTTTTCACAGCAAACACAGACACACAGACTACACAAACTTACACAGGCACCATCCACACGAACTACACACAGGAGATCGCGTACAATGTACACTATACATCCAACTGACAGTCTGCACTGTATGTACACTGGAGATACAGTTAAAGACTGTTGACGCATAAACACACACAAAAACAAATACTCAAACGCACAATCTCACTCACACACACACACACACACACACACCATTGTCTCAGCTCTGATTAAAAATGAATTGGCTCTCTGTAATCTCTGGCCTCAGGCCACAGACACTCTCTCAATCACTGCTGGTGGTTCAATAGAAGCCAGCGAAACTCCTCTTTTTTTTCCTCTCCGATTGAGCCGTTCAATATTAAACGGCGCTAAAACTGGAAAACATACAAATGTCAAGGACTATTGGAATTGAAATGAATCGAATAAAAGCTTTCAAACGAGAGTACCCCACAGCCTCGGTCTCAGCACGTGCCCATAAATATGCATTTTGGATCAAAATGCATCATTACTTTTAAATCTGCTCAGGCTTTAGATACGTAAACGCAGCACACACGAGCGGAACAGATCATTCCCAGAAGATTTCCCGGAGGAATCGGGCTCGTGTGACACAAGGGTGCAGCAGCTGGACAAAACCCCAGACCTCCATCCTCGAGGCCCATAATGCACATCTGTCCAGAGCTCCAGCTGCCAATAGAGCGTGTTCCCTCCGCCCCATCAAGAACACCATTCAGACGTAACACAAGCCCAGGCCTGGGGAGCGCCTGCACGCTAACACAGACGTCTCTCTCTCCCCGTCCTGACCCGCTCACCCCGAGCTCTCTTTAGCGGGACCGCCGCGCCCGTGACCTTATCGAGCGGTGGGGTCGCTCCGCCACTGTGGGAACCACATCAATGTCGCGACTGTTTTCGCTTTATCTCCCTCCTCTCGCCTCAGTCTGCCGCCCTTCCCTCCGAGACACTACTGCCCTTCTGCCAGGTCTATCCCTCTCTCTCTCTCTACCCCTCCACTGCCACATCCCTCGCTCGCCCGCACTCTCCCCAGTGTGAGGGCTGCACGGGGCTGATAATCAAAAATCCAGGGCTGGGAATAAAGGATCAGCAGCCTGATGGAGGAAACCAAAAAGAGCGGGACGGAAGAGAAACAGATAGCAGGGACCCGGAGAGGTGCATGGTTTCATTACGCCTGTCGCGAAAGGGAGAGAGGGGCAGGGGGGAAAAAAAAAATCACGAAAAGGTGAAAAATGGAGAGAAGGTGGGAGTAATAAATGAAAGAGAGAAGAGTAAATGAGAGTACAATGGAGACGCAGAAAGAGGTAGAGGCGGGGTGGGGGACGGAGATAAATAAACCTAATTTCAGGACGGCCGAGATGAGAAGTTGTTTGTTTGTTCGTGTTTAATTAATGGCCGCATTGTTTATTGCATTCTTCTCCGTTCATATTACTTTCCATTTCCGCGCCATACAGTTTTAAGAGCCTTGGCAGGACTGCAGCACTCAACATTTGCCCATAAATCTGAATTTAGGCAGGAGAGACGGAAGGGGTGAGAGCGTTAGAGGGCGAGAGCGACACCGAAAAAGTAAGAAGGATAGAAAAAGAGGTTAAAAAGTTTAAAGAACAAATAATTCAAAAAGAACCACTAAAAGAAAGGAGACAGAGAAGAGATGAAAGAAGAGGGTCTGGTAGACGAGACAGGAGGAGTGTGGGGTTATCGCACGAGGGGACTCCGTCCCATCATTTTCAGGCTTATCTTTTCATTTGTGCATAAATAGGCCAACTATCCATTTAGATGCTACAATTTCCAGACACTGAAATACTGCAAAAAAAAGAAAAGAAAAACAGGTTTCTGGTGGTGTATTGCTTAAGAGAAGACAACATGAAAATAATGGAAAGATATTTTTCAACAATAAGCAATGATGTGATGGGGATCCAAGTTCCACAGCTGGAAGGCGGGAAAGGGGAAAATGGCACCATTTTGATTATGAAATCTCAGAGCCTCCTCCTCAGAATATTCCCGCAACAGTAGTTACTGGAAACAAACACTGATGCACAGCTTCTTTAGCCAGGATTTTAGAAACTTCACTTCACAGACAAACGGGTGTGAAACCTTAAGATGGAAACTATGGGGGCCCAACTAATGCAAACTCCCCAGCAGGCTAGTGTGTACTTGCTCCTCGTTCAGACAAAAAAACAAATAACCAGGGGGTCTTAAGTGTACTGTGTAGCACATAGAAACACAAGCACAGGCGCAAACACACAGACACATAGGCAGTGACACTCGCTCTCCCTCTCACACACACACACACACACTTAAAGGTCTGCCCTCGGGCCCGGCTTATCCCAGGATTATTGCAGTGCACCCCAGAAACTCCCCTTTGATACCTAAAGTTAGGACGGAGAGCCCTTGAACAATGCGTGTCTGAGTGCATGTGTTTGAGACGGTGTGTGAGATTACGTGTGGGTAAGTACATGAGTGTAGTAATGGTGGTCTCCCATGGTCCTGGCTTTGCAGTGACTCTATCATTATGTTTATGAGTCAAGTTGCCTGCGTATCTGCATGCACACGTGCAAGTGTGTACATGCGTCGCTATGAAGCATCCCATAATAAACAGGGGTTACCATTGAGGGAGGGCTGCAGGGGCTAGCTCCAGGCAGTACACGCAGACTGAGCTCACGGTCTGTCTACATGTTACAACTTTACCACGGAATTATGGTGCACGAGTGACGTATACAGACACTCACACAAGCACATATATGGCATCTCACACACAAAGAAGTGGACGAGCACAATGTACACACACACAATCAGTTAATCTCTCTCACACACAAGCATTCTCATTGACACACAAACAAGTAGGCAATATTACTGAAACAACCGCAGACATGCACACTCATTCAAATGCAGTCACACAACCTAACAAACACAGACACTACACTCATCACATGCAAACAAGCACTCAGAATCACACACAAACACACACCACCGACACTCAGATGCAGTCAGTCTAACACACAAATACGCACTCTCAGTGACACATAATGTACCGTAACTCCGCAGACGCTGAATAATATAAGGTTTTCTGACGGAGCCATGCGGCTAACCAGCACCCGCCCAGGCAGGTACTGAGGCGTCGTCATCAATGGGCAGCGCATGCTCCGAGGGGTGCGCAGACTCTAGCGACTACCAGCTCTATGACACACATATAAACATGTTTTAACAGTTTGCGTTCCCTCAAGCCACTTAAACTGGTGATGTCATTCCCTCCTGGCAGACCAGGATTGAGAGAGAACAGAGATGTTTGCGAGAGACAGTGGGAGATCACAAGAGAAAGACAGATGGAGAAAGTCCAGCTCAGTTCTATACCTGCGGCACCTCTTCATCAACACTCTCACACCATCCTGCACCAGGGTAATGGTTCCTGTCAACTATACCCTGCGTTCTGCTGGGCATCACTGGGAGGTTACCAGGGGCATTCAGAAGGCCGAGAGGCATTCACACCTGGCGTCATCTCTCTCACGCACGAAAACACGCACACACACACACACTCTCACTGGTTTATAAATAAAAAAGCCAGCCCTTGTAAATCACACGAAGACTGTAGCCGGCTGAGCGAAGTAGTCTTCTCGCGGAGTGCGTCCCCGAAAATTACAGAGTGATGACTTCTTCACTTTCCTCTAACTCCTCTCCTCTCCTCCCAGTTTGCCTGGCCGTGCCTCTCTGCCTCTGGAGCGGAACGGGGAAATTACAGCTCTGCCTGCCAGAGACCCACGCAGGGCTGTAATTAGACATGTCGCTTAATTAGGGGGAAGAGAGGGCACCAATTAGACACGACCCGCTCCAGGGGAGAGAGAGAGAGAGAGAGAGAGAGAGAGAAAGAGATAGAGAAAGGGTGTGGGACAAAGAGGAAACACAGGGTGGGGATGGAGAGATGTAACAGGAGAATCAGAGGTGACAGAGGGTGAAATGGCAAAGAAAAAGAGAGAGAGAGGAGGGATAAGGGAGTGAATTTCTTCCCCAAATCTTTACAGAAAGCAAAAACAACATGACCCACGATAGAAAAAGCACATGGCGAAAGACAGGGGGATGCAAACCCTCTTAAAGAGATGAAGAGAATTAGAGACATGAAAACAGAGGAGACAGAAGTAGAGAGGGAGCGGGAAAGAAGAGTCAGTAGAGCGTGGCAGACTGAAATTCTGCTGGTTCTCACACTTAACTGTAGCCCTGACCCACTGACCCCAACACCCCCCCCCCCCGCCAAAAACACACACTCTGCGCGCCATATGCCCGCCGCACACAAACACACACGCTCAAATAATTCTCACACTGGACTGCTGCCCCGCTGACACCCCCAAACACAAATTGAAGCCTGTACACTCGCCAGATATAAACAGACGCTAACGCATTTATTTAAGAGGAGCCTGTACCACACACAGACACACACGGAGCTACCACACACAGGAGAAGAGAGGTAAACAACTCTAACTGTGCTATGCATTAACCACGAGCTAAAAGAAGCGGTGAAGAGGAAAATCTAGCGCATCAAAAAATGCGCAAACTTCACTCAACTCTCAAAGCTTTCCTGAAAAGTGCTTTGATTTGTAATAAAAAAAATTTCACTGCTTTTTTTTAATGGATAAATAAAAAGATTCTAATCAGTCTAACCAGCTTTCAGAGGGGTATATTAAAATGTAGACTGCTTTAGACAGATGTGTTTTTTACATTGCGCGTGTAATTTGATTTTGACTCTTTTAACCCAGATTTGATTTTAAAACATCCCCCTAAAAGATGAATGAACCAGAGCCTGGCTAAATCCTTGCTAATGCTAATATTTCTGGTCCAGTCATCTCCCTGATAAAAGGCTAATAAAACAAAGTGGCGCTCCTAAATCCTGCGTGTGAAAAGTGAGCTGTGTGTGTGTGTGTGTGTGTCCGTGTATGTGAGTCGCATTATGTGCGCGAGAGCGAGAAAGAGCGCTAGCTCAGAAAGCCTTTGAGATTAGGCAGGGCAGATTAGCCCTAATCCCTCTCCGGCACCTCCCTCCCTCCCCGTTTCTGAGCCCCACAGTCGGCGCGGGGAGGACCCAAGGAGCGGCCTGGAGATGTGCGGACTGTGGGCCGGGTGGGTCTCTGAGGCGGCTATTCTCCAGAGCCGCTGGACCATGAAACTGCGGGTCAAGTAGTTTCTCAGCCGACGCACATGTTCTCACAGCGGCTGTGTCACGTCGGCGAGAAGCTCACGGTCCTATGAGCTGGGTACTTTTACCCCCAACGTGCAAGCATTAAATGCACGCCGTTCCATAAATCACAACTACTCTAAACGATAGATGAAGACAGGCAGTGGTGAGGTATAGGCATCGTTAGCCCCGCTCATATCAACAGTATAACTGAAACTATATTCACTGCGTCTTCACCAAGTTTCTCTGACTGCCCACCATCCTTACAGCTCCGTACTCTGTGAGCTGCCTTCTCATCTGTCCAATTTTAAGGCATCTGACACACCCACTCTGTCACGACGGGAGTTTCCCCCCAAAACCCATTTGGATTAATGGGGCTTAAGAAGGCAGAGAGGGAGGCGGGGAGAGCTTTTTGGGTCTTCTTATACTCCCTCTAAATTCATAGGACCCAGTTAGTGCTGCGCAAGTTAATCCTCTCGAAAAATATGTTTCGCAGACTTCTTTACACATCTTTGCGTATAGAAGATATTAAACTCTGCGAGGAATTACGGTTCCTCAAAGCTTATTTAAGCCAAGCTGGAACACGAAAGCAGACAGAGGATTGAGAGGCAACAGAGGAACGTTTTGAGAGATCAAGAAACTTCGCTGTTTATGCACCCAGAAGAAAAAAAAATCTCTTCAGTTGACAGGAGATTGACTTTCATCTTGATTAAAACAGTGTGGAGTTGAGCAGAGTGCGGCAAGTTCGGTGAGGGGGTGGGGGGGTGTCGGCCTCATTTTCTCGGGATTGGAGAGAATTTCTAATTAAAAGTAAAAACCACTTTGAAAGTCGTTCCTTCACTGTCATTTCATGCTTAAACTTCAATTAAGCAATTAGCGCAAGAGGGTGAGATTACACATGAATGGAGTGAAGTCTGGCACCCAAATTAAGGTTAATTATAATTAGGAAAGCCCAACTGTGTCCTCCTGTGACTCTGCGGATAACAGTGTGAAGATGGAGTACACAGTACAGACAGTGATGGTGATAAAGTTAGCCACAAACCACATTCTGTTCCCATACCACTTTGGCCTATAGCCCAATGTGCCAAGTCCAATAGTGTTTCAATCAAGGAATACTCTTCTCTATGTATTCATAGCCCATAATGCACCAGACCTCATCGTACAAGTCAACTGTCAGCATGTGACAGAGGGCATGTAAATGCAGATTTTTTTGCCAATAGTTTAATACAGACCGTTAGTTTGCATGACGTAGATATAAATATTTAGACTACAATAATTATACCAACTTATACAGCATAAATTATAACTGATATTTAGTTCCACATTCATGCATGCCCATACAGTTAGTGGGCGAGCCTCGCCTTCAGAGGCCTCATGCTTTGTTTGGGTTCTGTAAGCTACATAAGCATATAGATGGGGTGACAGGGTAACCGAGCAGAAATCTGCTTGACTGGTAACTGAGGAGTTTCTGGTTCATGTACCCAGTGGAGCTTGGGATCCTGACATGTTTCAGGAGAGACAGAGTTGAGAAAAGCTCTGCCATTGGGCCTAAAGCCCAAAATTGCACAAGGGGCTTTCCCCATGATTCTCTACATCCCTTCTCATTTTGAAGCAGTTCTATCAAACACTTCTCCACGAGTGTCCCTCAGAAAGACAAATATGTTCTCAAAGGACCTTTTATTGGTAAATGAAGGTAAAAAAAAAGTGGATGTATCAGAACACCGATAGATCCCATACAGAAACAGGCAGCAAATTGATATGCGCACCAATGTTATCCCAAAGGACTCCGATCAAGACTATTTTTAGCAATATCTATATACTAGCAAAACACAAATGTTAGTAAAAATGTTACGATGATCTTCGTCCTGCGTAGATAATCAGACCGTAGCCAGGACTGATAGCTAAGCCTGGGCAGACTGCAGACTGTTAAATATGTGCTTCCTTATGGCAGTCCTGAGTCGCCAATAATACGGTGTTCCAGAAAACGACCCCGTATGGGAGTAAATATGGCCCTCCATGTCCGCTATGCAACAAACGCTTCCCTATCAATCTCAAAATGTTAATGTTGGCATTTGCAATCTCTCATGTCCTCTAGGTCACGCACACACACACACACACACACACACACACACACACACACACAAACACCTCTTTTTTCAACCAAAAAAGTGAAAAGTTCAGCAGAATCTTCCAGCAACCATGCTTTACCCTCTCCTGCAGTTTTCCACTTCACTCGCCAACATGATAGCGATAGCTAGCTTTAGTAGATGACTCCTAATCCACTTATAGCGGCAACATTTTTTTACTCCCAACTCATACAGACTTTTAAAACATTCCAGAAACAGCAGTACACAAAAATGTTACTCAAAACCTCACATATTTGGAGAATGCTGACGCTAAAAACTCGACTAAAATTAAATAGAGCAAATTCAGACATTATGTCTGTGCTCACCCAAATTCAGTGTACGCTCAATTTTAAATGAAAAGTCTTGCAAATTCTCATACGGCCACAGGCATGTAGTCTTTTGCCCAAAAGTATGGCTGAGAGAATCCTTTACTAGTACAATCTCTCACACACTTGCTCCCTCTCTCACAGACACGCCGCATTGTGCAAGATTTCTGCAATGGGATGTGGACTAAAATCAAAGCCACTCTTCGCTCTTTGGGATGATCAGATTTTGTTCACAAACATGGGCAGTCGGACATTCTGCACGGCGCCCAGTTAAAGCAAACAATCAAAGGCCTACAAAGGGGCATTAAACCAGGTGCATCCCTTAATGGGCTCACTGCATGGGCCTCCTTTCATATTTTGATCCACACAGACCTGTATTTTCCTTAAGTGAACCAAAAACAAACCTGCAGCCTTTAAATCTGACTACAGCTGGTCATGTGACTTGAGCTGCGCCTTACAAGTTAAAAGGTTTTGAGGAGGGGAAGAGCATCGATAAAACTCTAAGAAAACACACGATTCACAGAGGGCTCTAGGCGGTGGGTCGTCTGGCTCGAGGGAGTTTGGGAAAAACAGACTAATTTTAAGGACATTTGTAGAGACGTGCTGAAAAAAGAAGAGCTTATCCATCTAGTGCCACGGCTGATAGGCCACCCAAAGAACAGGTGTGGGTGCTCTTTACGATTGTCACCTCACAACGGATGGGTGCGGATGTTGATGACAACAGCGTGCAATAGCACCGCAGGAGGGGGAAAAGTGAGTCATTGTGGGAAGATTAATACATGACTTCCACATTATTATTATTAATCCACAGACTTACCACTTCAATCCCAATACCCCCCCCCCCTCACCACCATCACCCATCCCCCTAAACCCTCCTTCTACAGCCTCTGAATACTTCTGCATTACCTCCTTACTCTCCCATCCGGCTTCTCTGCACGTTTGGCTATCCTTTCGACTAAATCATAATGCCTGTTACAATTGCAATTAATTGAATCCAAAAAAAAAGAGGATTTGATGTGGGAGCAATGTCCACTGTGTTTTAAGTAAATGAAATGAACTCCTTTTATAGTGAAAAAGTGAGTTTTGTTTCTCTCCTTCTCTTTTTATCTTTCATCCCACTCCATGCTTTGTCAGACCCTCTCCCCCACTCCAGCGCTCGCGCTCGTCACCCAGTGTTCTCATTGTCCGAGCTCCTTTTCAGGCTGAGAGGGGTGTGGGTTTTTCCAGAGACTTGTCTGGCCTCACTCTCCAGCCCTCTTGCCTGCCAGTATAGGAAGAGGACCGACACTCATGCGGTAATTGATCAGCTACTGAGACTAGGAGAGTGAAAAATAGAGCGAAACCAGCCAGGACGGCCATGGTTCCCACTAAATGAATAGTGGTGGGAGCTACAAATTTAAAAAAAAAATGCTACAGCAAATGCAGAAGACTGACAGTTACAAGGTTCCATAACCAGACAGCGCACTAGAAAAGATAAATATGTGTTTCTCAATAAGGAAATATATTCACTGTGAGAAATTCGTACACTTATGGCGATAAAGATTCTCAATCTTAACTAAAACCAAGATAACACCAACACAAACTTCCTCCATATGGTACAATAACACTTCGAGAGGAGCGCGTTTACAATCATGAAGGGGAGTCAGAGCGACCAGGGGAGACACCAGGGATTTCCACGGCAGAATTTATTAAAACTCTCGGATAGCTGTTTAACTCTTTAAGTGGCTAATCGCAGGATTAACTGGCAGAGAGAGAGAGAAGGAAAGATGGGGGTCTTTTTAAATGCAAATCCCCTTCTTATAAAATTTGGTTCCCTTTAATGGGATTTGGGGGGACCAGAACTGCATTTCCGTGGCAGGAAGGCAGACGGCGAGTGCAAAAAAAAAAAAAAAAAAACACAACTTCGGCTAGCAAGGAGAAAATGGGGAACGCTGAAGCAGAGAAAGGACAACAGACCCACTTTTTAAAGAGTCGTTGAAAGCAGTCATACTCATTTCTAGCTAAAAGTTTACGAGATGCCGAATCCTGAAACTAACCTAAGCAAAAAGGAGGGAAGAGGGAAAGATGAAGGGCAAAGAGTGGGCTGAAAAAAGCCCCTATAAGTATCTTTTCAAGACAGAAGGTTTTAAAGAATGATTCTCAAAGCAAGCTTTCCATTGTGCTCTCCCAATTCCCCGAGCACTAATTTGCACCCTCAGCATTGCCTCTCTTTTTGGGTTCCAACAATGCGGAATAGGAGTCACTTATCCCACCAAGATTATGCGCCTCAGATATTGTCCTCCTCAGTTTTTCCAAGTGGTAAAGGAGTGAAGTTTAGATTCCTACATGATTCTTAACACCAGAAAACTAAATTTTAGTATCTCGTGGGAAAGAGGCGAGAGCTTCTCAAAATGAAACTCAAGTAGAGAAAATTTGCATTGTTTATGGAACCTTGTCATGTTTTCTTTTTAAATCCTTATCATTAGTTTTGTTCCCTGGGTTCTGTTATCAGCGTACTTTTGTAATTTTATCGTGAACAGCTGTTGTCATTTCATCCCAATGCTCATGGCACAACTCGCATGCTCTAGGAATAAAAATCATACGCCTTTCCACCAGGCATGCATATGTTAAATGGCACACACCATGATACACACACATGCACACAAAGGCATACAAACACTCTGTGAGTCCCATTAGTTTTACGGCAAATACATTTTTTCTTCACTAAAATTCTACTGTTCATTGCCAAAGAATAGTCGCCAACTATAATGACTAAAGCCTCTCTAACACCTACCCAACAGGTAAGAAAAACTGTTCAGTAGGGCGGTCACTGATGAGTCAGTGCGAGGACTTCAAACAGAAATGCAGAGGCAACACTGCCAGACAAACCACCTGCAATTTGCGAAAAGCATGATAGCCGAGTTAGAGCTTGAAAAGAAGAACCTAAAAGTGCCAGCAGAGTCCCATTAAAAGGGCGAACAGACAGATCGGACCAAAACATGAACAGGTGACCCTCTTTCAACGTGTCGCAGGCTTTCTTTGTCTGCCAAGTTATTTGCTATTCCTAAGATCACAAATGTACTCTTGCTTTGTAACATTATGCAACGGCTGATTTTGAAAAACCAAATAAATAAATCTTGGACTTCATTTATTTCTACACCCCGAAAGATACTATTTCACAGGGAGTTCTATTACTTTGGGTCTGCAAAAGTAGGGTTTACCTGATGCATTTAGCCAAAAAGCTCAGATAGTCATCCTTTCCTCACTTAAATCTCACATCAAACACGAAATTTTGAAAGTCTAAAGCTTCAGGATAATTCAAAAACTACAATGATTGTGTCACAGTTCAAACATTGATTAATTACACCATGCATCTATGGATTTGAGTAGTTTCAGACTATTAAATTAATGGGATAATATTTTGATTTAAACTATATTCTTGCATGAATGCCTACATTCCATGCCATCACCTAAACCTCCCCGAGGTCAAAGCAAATGGGCATGTGATTGGTAACAGATTAATAAAGCAATTAAAACGTCTAACGCAAACAGCTTTAGTGATTTACCACAGCTTTATAATACAATAGTCAGGGCCTCAGCTTTTCTGAGGAGTTTGTATTAAAGGATTAATAGTCTTTGAAACAAAATGAAATCTAAAAACTCAAGTTTCACCACTTAAGCTCTAAAGATGTGAAAGAAGAAACCAAATAAAAACAAAAAATTGAAGACCAATTATAACCTTACATTACCACTAAACATTATTTATAGTAGAGATTATTAGAGGACCAAAAGAAAAAGATCAGCAGAAAAAAGAAATCAAGCCAACCGAACGGAGTATGTATTAATTTTACATTACTGTGGATCAACAGTCGCAATTGCCTTGTGATGTACGGATGCCGTCTTACCACGGGTGTCCCTACAGGTAGATTATTGTATTCCAATCACACGCGCATGTTTTTTTCCCTTCTTCTTCTTCTGTTCCCGCGAATGGGATGATAATTGATTGTCGCGAGCAGGGACCAGGTGTCGCCATCCGCGCGTGAAACGCAGAACTAATCCGCACCGGCCGCAATAGATCTGTCACTTTCAGCACTGACAGAAGCGACTGCAACGCCAGCGGAACTCAGCAGACAGTCACAGAACACTACGTTACAGCGACATTCACTATTAAAAGGCTATTCCTTTTAAAAACTGCTCGATACACCTCAGTTAGAGTTAGTAAATGATCAATGAATCCCCAAATATAGGCTAATAGTTAATCATTTCTGGTAGCGATGGTTCTCGTTGTGTTGTGGATACAATAGTAGGAAGTGGGCCCCTGCAAACTAAGCATTTTCCTGAAGGCCCTATGTGCTAGCACCAATTTCGAGGCAGATTTGACTCTAAATAGCATTATACTCGTCTAATTGTAAATTGTGCTAATGTGAGTATTACGAACAGAACATCTTTAATGAGGGCAGAAAGCTGCAAAACTCTTGCCTGAGCGGTTTAGTTTCCGGCGCACGAGACAAGTGCAAGGTTCACGACAACCGAGGACTCGGTACCGGTGGCATCGCATTCAACACTTAGGCTGCCAGATTACATTTTTCCAAATTGACATAGGTCGTGGCACAGGTGATTTCAAATCCATTGATCAAGCTCTTTATTCAACACAATTTCGGATTCAGATCAATCTCATTTATACCTGCACAGTTGTGGGCTAATCAACAGTTCTCCATAACCTTAAATCCTGCGCAGGCCATGCAGCCTAACGTTGGTATAGAGTGAATCTGTCAACTGCTTAAAAGAATAAGCAGTGACCGCAACAGGTAGTCGTGAAGGCTGTATAGAGATACTGAGAATTTTAACAGTAGCTGCACAAATTTTGACTCCATTCAAAAGTGAAAATGACGAGACAGACAGACTTTATAAGGAAGAATTAGAATTCTGAAGGTAAAAATGCTTTAACTACGAATAAAGTAAATCAAAGTTCAGCTCCCTTTGGCAGATGGACAGTCAAACATAATACAAAACAGCATTTAGGCCTACAAATCATTTTTTATTTCATAAACGAGTAAGTAGCATACACCCTAGGATAAATGCGATTGATCTCATCAAATGTTTTTACAGACCACTAACTAAACCCTGACCATATTTTAATTGTACTAGCCGTTGAATATGAAACAAAGAATAAAAAATAAAAAACCAACAGTCCGGTAGCCGAGCCACGTTGGTTGAACAGATCCGCATACCTATCAAGTTAATATATTAAAAATCTTCACGATAGCCTATTCAGGCCAGTAAAATATCTCAAATAGTAACTAGCTATTTTCAGGCTAGTATTCAAAAAAGGCAAAACCAACACATCATTTTACATTAAATGTGGCCGAACTGTTTCATTCAACTTTATTGAGAAGGGATACATAATAACTTTGATATATTCGCTGTTGTGACCACTGTCACAATGTAGCTTAATTCTACGCTTTAGATGGTCGGCTGTCGCCAAAGAGCCGTCTACAGATAAGGCAATACTGTCAATACGGTGATCTATTGCTCAGTGAACGCATTTCAAAAATATTTCAGTCAATTACAAACATTAAAATAGGTCGTACCTTCTTCGGCCGTTGACAGACGGGGAAACCCGACGATCAAGAGAGCGGCGATGACCGTCCATTGCACATGTTCCATATTAGCAGAAAAATACTCCGTGAAAAATTTGGTCTCCGGCTGATTTAAGGAAAACAATTAACGTTACTTATTTTTGTAAACCCTGTCAGCTCGACCGTGTCCTTGCCGACCGTGAACCCCACATCAGTGGTGGGCACCAGATGCGCTAGCGTATCTCCCAAGAATACAAATCAGAAAGTCTTCGGCATATTTTAATACACTAGTCTGGTTTCTTTTAAAAGCCTAGTACAGTTTAATTACACACGTCAGGGTGGTCCGGATACCTTGAAACAGAAATCCAAAAAGATCATCGGGAAATAAAAGGATTCGTTCTTTTTCAATAAATTATGCATGCACCGTATCCACTGTTAAAAAATAAAATAAAAATAATAATAATTAGCAAAAGATTTTTTCCTCGTTATAAACAGTCCAAGCTGTGTTTCGCAATCCAATTTTAAAATGGATAGACCACAGTTTCAAATCTTTTTGCAACTGAATTTTTTTTTTTTTTTTTTTTTACTTCTAGTAATATTCCATCTCTCGTTCCTCCGGGAATGGCAAAAAAAACAGGCAATAATACAGAGAGAAAAACACAATTTCCTCCGGCTGCGCCGTCCGTGTTCTTTCTTGGTCAGCGAGTTTTCCACAGTTTTGCGCCCCGAAGTTTCGTTACAGAAGGTTAAATTCAACAAATGATCAACACCGGTAAATAGGCTCACGTCCAATCAATACAAAGGTTGGCGAGCACTACTCTTGGATGAAAAAAATGACTTGAGTGAAGGCTAGATAGTAAAGTCCTGTGCCGATCAACGCCGAAAGACTGCGCACAGATTCAGCTTTCCCAACGAGGTCGCATTCCTTTCGCCTTTTCAGGAGGGAAGCATTTTGAAAGGAAATGGGTCCTCTTTGCTGGGCTTTTCCACCGTTGATATAATTCGCAGTCGAGGATAATTCTATTTATATATGCGCAGGGTTCACGATAAACGTTTAAGTTCTAGAATAAATTAATGCATTCAGTGAAGTTACGCACAAACTTTCCTCCGCATGCTCACTCTCCCAAGCAGCCGATACGAGTTGCGGAACATTCGCAGTGTGCAGTTCCACCTCCTCACACTAGCTCCGCCTCCAGACACATAACCTCACCTAACTATTGGCTATTTCACCACTCTGTCAACCATACAATAATAATATTAGACAAATACGATGGTTTCTTGCAGGTGGCCTTTTGTCAATGTGAATTTCGAAGTTTTTTTCGAAGTTTTTTTTGATCATGGAAATTTCACCTATGCACCTAAGTTTTGTTGCCTTAATCTGGCTTTCTAAACTCCTATACACAATTATAATTGTTACTACTTAAAATACATAGCAAATTCGGGGATAAAATCTCAATGCTATCCAAATATCCGAGTAGTCATGATAAGAACATTATGGCAGTCCAATGGAGTATGGGGAACATCTGCTCTTCATATCTTCAATTGCGCTATTCTGATGGCAAAATTCAAGACCACTCAAGAGCTGCACAACATAAGCAACCAACAGCTGACTGACGAAGAACGTGGTCGCTTATTCGCACTGGAGGTTTCGCAAGAAGTTCCCTCCACTGCCTCAGGTGAGGTCGTTTTCTGACGGATGAGTGTTTTTTTTAATCTGAAGTTTGTTTCCTCGCAGGATCTGTCTTTTTCTCTCTCCATCTTGAACAGCTTGACCTTATCGCCTGAGTTGACGACTGACGTTCCGTTGACCAAATCGATTAATCAATCCACCCTCATCGATCACGTTCTGTGCCTGCAGCTTCCCTTCCTTGTTCAAGACCCGTCTTCTCCCGTCGGCGGTACCCTGAAAAAAACCGCTGAAGCGTGCTTCGTTAATGGAAGCTTGCAGATCACTGCCTGGTTTAATTGTTATATTGATTTGGTGCCGTGCGCAGTTGGCATGGTAAAGAATAGGTTCTGGTCATAGTTTTCACAGTCCACGGTTCTGGCTAACCAAGCGCATGACGAATCTATTTACTGACCTGCTTGGTCCCTCGCCATCAAATAACAGAATTTCCGGGTCCAACTCAATCAAATTGAACTGGGCATCATAAGGGCCTTAACATATTGCAACCACGCTCTATTACAAATAGCAGCAGCTTGAAGTCGAACCGGAACAAGTAGCCTATACGTCCTGATAACTCCTTGTCGTCCACAGTGGTTCCTGAACTCTTAGAACCTTGCTTGTTTGGCCAATAGTTTCTGGTAGCTTCAGATCAAAGCAGAATTTTGTGAGTAGCAAAACTGTTTCAGGCCAATATCGGTTGGATAGAGAGGACGCCAACCCTATTTTACCTGGGAGGGCAGGATCTACGCCGTTATTTTGTACTGCACCCTCAGTGCCTTACATTTTCATTGTCGCAACTATACCAGTGCTGTTAGCCTGCAGGATAAAAGGTAAAAGTTGGCTGCATGCTATGTTTATTTATTAGCCTATATTTTAATCCAACCAGTTGTTTTGGTTGGATTTTGTCGGAACAGAACAAATAGTAAACCAACGGTGTGATTTTTTTTTTTTTTTTTTTTGGTCGCCTGTGCGAAATGACCTGACTACACACGTGCAAATCGACCTGACCATACACGTGTGAATCGCTTCGACGCAAGTATTACACAGATCAGCTTTGCTGTATATGTATAAGGTAATTCTCGCCTGAGGTGCCAACTTGCATGAAGCATGCATACTTCAATGGCTGTTTGTGGGCAGGCCTACCGGAGGTAAAAGCAACCCGATAGGACAAGCAGCGTTTTTTTCATGTTGTCGTATAGTACTGTTAGGCAGGCGCTTTGATTCTTTATTGAATTACACTGGCAGCAACTTACAGAGGAATTGATTAGCAGCCCACATCAAAGTTTTGACACGAGAAATCATTCTTGTTATCACAAGAGATAATTAAACTATTAATTAATGTTAAAATGAAAATAAAGCAAATTCGGCTTAATTTAGGATCCTATGTTGCAGGTTTGTGACACGAGGGATTGCTTTTCCATTCTTTAATACCTGTTCTGAAAATAGCACTGATGTTGAAAGGATACCCTGAATGGTAAGACTTGAAGAAGAAGGCGTGTGACATTTTGATCCATTGTCTAGGGCATCAATTTACATTTATATTTTTTATTTATTCCCTACATCTACAATCAACTTAAAAACCTGAATATTTTATAAAGAAATTCTGATCCGTGGCCCAGTTCTCGATTCATTGGTTCGCTTTGCCATTGCAGATGGAATGTCTGCAGATTATGCATGTAAACATGATTTGATATCTCCATTACCCTTTTATAGACTAGAATTAAACCAATAAACATGAACAACACCGGGACTAGGGCACAGGTTTAATATGCACGTCGCGCCAATCAACATTCATTGAACAAGGCGAACAAGTTTTGGGTCTTAGAGAGAATTTGGGCCCACACACCACCCAGTGGTTACTCACAATATGAACTTACTCAGGAAAACAGAACAATAGATTTGCAAGGGTCCATAAAGGCTCTCATCTGTTATCAGTTTGACCAACAAAGCTAAGAGAAATGAAGTGATCGTGTCATAGCTTTGTAATGCTATCTGTCAAAGCAGAAGGATGCCATTATCCCTGCATCAAAATGTAAATGTCTCATTTGGACACAGTGACATGTCTGGAATAACCCCTTCTCCATTTTATTTTTGTATCACTTTAAGGTTTTTATGAGGAAATGTATTTTGTGCTTTGTATCACAATGACATGCCAAATGCATCTTGCTTATAATTAAAAATGAGCAGCGTTGGCTCATTCATTCCACAAAATCACTAAATCAACCCATCTGGCCGTTATAAAGTGCTCCATGACACAACCAAACTTGTATTCATTCATCTTCCTGTGGTAAATGTAAAAATGTCTTCCATGGTTTTGTCAGGGGAAGGGCAGGGCTGTAAACTGTGACACTTTTTTTCCCCCCTTTTTTTTTGGTGATGATGGAAATCTCAAACAAGAGCTCTGCAATAAAGCAGAGGATATGGGGATTCCGAAACTCACCGACAGATTTGCACTGAAAAAGCAGGTGAAAGTGAGAAGGGAGTTGAAAGAGATGAAATAAAGACAGTGTGAGAACTGAGAGAGAGGCCAAAGGTGTGAAAACAGGGGAGAACGTGTGAAGTTGAAGTTTGACTTTCTCCTGGGAAGGGCTGGTGGGGGGTGCGGCTGAGCCCCCGCTTTGTGACTGTCATCTTGGGAATGACTCACTGCTCTCGGTTTGCATCAGGAAGGACACTACTGTATAAAAGGAGACCTAAGTCTGCATGTAAAACAGGTAATTTTAACCTTCGCAAGCCACTTTCAGAACAAATACGCTGATTTAGCTTGAATATATCAACTGACAGAGTGACAGAGAGGCAAATTAAGGCTACTGTATAGGAAGAAAAGCCGAAGTGCATTAAAATTCCCACCGATGTTGCAACTGAAAATAAAGATCACTCAGTGGAATGACACTTTCATGCAAGTGGCGTCAATGTTTTGTTCCTCGTTGAAATGGAGAGAAAGGAGTTTTAATGGGTATGAGAACAGCTCTCTCTCACCGTCCACATTAGACCCCTAGTGTTTGTGGACTGGACTGGACTGGGAAAAACCGCTTGGATGCACATATCCACTGAAATGTTTTTAACATGAAAATAATAACAGCAAGTCGTACAAATGGGCTTGGGTAAATTTTAGTGTTATACATTCAATCTTATACTGCTTGAAAGCAAATTGCCAGCTATGGAATGAGATTGCTGTTTCCGATGTGAAGCCAGTTTTATTGTTGGCAGTTTCGCCTACTCAAATGAATGAGCTGCTTGTCCCTTTACAACATCCTCAGGCGTAACGTGTTTGTGTTTCTCTGTTTAAGGCTTTAAAAATGTTATTGTATTTTTTATGTCTCCCCGAAACTTTAACGTCACAGAACAAGTTATCAGGTAATTCCGCAGTGCAGAGCCTTTTAAAATGTTTGCACGGAGGAACGTGATGTTGGCCAAGGCTTCTCTTTATGTGGTCTACCAGCTGAGGTTCACAATCACTGAGATGAAAGACTCGGCTTAATATGCAGCTAGTATTGGGGGACTGCAGGTGGCTGATTGACCAGATGAGTCCCTGTGCCAAGTGTGGATCCTGGCCGCAGTCGGCCTCAGTGAGGTCAGGATTCATTACAGCGTACAGGGGTGCACCACAGCACTGAGGACTAATGGTTTGGCTGAACATCACTCCCTGGAGACCCCTTGGCTCGCAAGTAACATGACATTCAAGACGGCCAAGAAAGAGCCAAGCAGAAGTCATGTTTACAGAAATGATGTGGAAGGACAAATTGGGGTGTTTCTTCCGTTTGTATATATTGGCAAACATCTTCAATAAATAAACAGCGCAGGCCTCGTTTCATTTTCTCTCTCTTCTGAGACATCAGCGTAACCGCAAGACAACAGAGCTCCCTAAATTACATTTGATTTGTAAAAATGGAGATGCTGCATTGAAGCAGCAACTTAGTTCGCTGGTGTAGGGTTCTGGTGTCAGACATTTGCAAAACACACATAGACAGTGCAGTTGAAAATGTTAAAGTCATATTTCTGCAAAGTTGTGAGACTATGGTCAGTTCTGTTCCCCAGTTGACATTTCCTGATATAAAACCCTTGATATGGCAAATCAAAGCATTTTAATTCACACTCTGATCCTAATAGCTTACAGTAACTAAATTAGATTATTAAAGCACTATTTAAGTATAGCAATGGGTCCGACCAAATGTTCATGAGTGTGATTCCTCGCGTTCATGTTTGAATAGTTCCATACAGACAACTGAAAATTGGTTTAAAGAACATTTTGCAGTCAGTTTTCATTGCAGATTAGAGTTGAAATTGTAAAGCTCTAAATCTTCTGCCACTGAATATACTCACAAAAAAACATACACAGGCACACGTGCACGTACGCGCACACACACACACAAAATGCATATTTTATCTTCAGTATTAACAATTAAGTGCTCTTGAGCCTGTGAAACGCTCTTCATATATACTCTTCAGTTGTTCTCCCCATGGGGTAGACAGCCTTTAACAATGAATATGCTGACATATACCTACTCTGAATATGAGCAAGGACATTTTTCAATCTCGACAACATGTCCTGTTTGACATTAATTTACTCAATGTTGGTAGTTTTTCCTTCCTGTGTTTAAATGCCCAATAGCATGTTAGGCTACTATAACCATCTGAAGCACCTCTCTTCAGGATGATAGTATTTTAATTTCAAATGAAAAAGGAAATAATATGAAAATAGAAAATGCTTTGTTTCCATAGTGACCACTCTTTTTTTTGGGGGGGGTGGGGGGGTGTCTGGGAGGTTGGTACTGTAAGTTTTCTCCCGGAATGCTGGATATCAATAATAGAGCATGTATATGACGTAATTTGTGTCATGACGAAGAGGGGAGCGCATTGACGCAGGTGGAACAGTGAGGGGACCCAATGAGAAAAACAGGTGAGAAGTAAAGGGTATGTCCTGCTACACAGGAAACAGATACGCAGAGAAAACCAGAAGTATGTTTAGGGCAAAAAAAGTACCAGTGGAGTATTGCATGACTGGAGTAGACAAACTGATGAAATAAAGTCATAACACAAGCGAGCGAAAGGGAGGGATCTGCTCTGCATTTTGCAGTCCTGGTGTAGCAAGAAATGATCATTCCCGGAGGCAAACAGAATGTTCTGGAATCATTCAACATGGACTTATCAGAAGGAGTTTTGTTAATTACTTACCTGGTAAAATCGGACATTTGGAACTGGGGTCATCGGAATCGAGTAGGATATTATTCAACTTCTCTTGCAAAACTCTGCGTACGATCGAGGCGACTCATTGGGGTGACATATAATCCTAATGACACAACCACAGAATTACAGAGGGATTAGCCGGTGTCGTGGAGGTAAGTGGCGCTGTGGCAATAATGTTGCTGTTCTAATGGTTCCCTGCAAAGGAATATCAGATAATTACACACCACATTTTAGTGCACGGTACTCTGCTTTTATGCCAATTACATCACCTAATTCATGCTGTGTGTATATCCTTGTTATATAACTAGGCTGTAGTGAGCAACACAGCACAAAATTGTAATATGATTATGGAGGAGAGAGTGCCACATCACAATGCAGCGCTATCCAATGACGAGGCTCCAGACGACTACGGCCATTCAGATCCTGAATTTTGAAAAGCAACAGCACTGAATACCAGTACACAGGCTGTGTATGTAGTTCAGATAAGACAGGCGCTGCCGTGTTCGCATTCTCTCTTCAAAGAAAAGAAGCCAGAATCATCCCAGTTCCTGCACTGCATTGTCCCATGAGGTTAATATTATAAAACATCATTCTTTTTGACCCATGGGCAGTCTTTTCCATTCCCTACCATTGTGATGACAGAATACAGACACTGTATCTCCCCGTTTTGCACTCCTTTGTAAAGATGATGCACCTGTCCAAAAGAACTCCTACCATTATCTGCAAAGGGCCGCCAGAGAAGCTTTATCTAATGCAGCCGCTGTAAGAGAAGCTCGCTGGAGGATACGAGGCCTGCATTGGGCTGAATGGAGAGCAGTGACACAGATTGCCTCAGGGGGGAGGGGGTGGGTACACTGCTTCAGGGGAACAATACTGAACACCGGCCCCGACATGGTGGGGTCTGACATCAGCGCTGCTGAGGGATGTGGGAGCACAGCTCACCCTGCCCAGCGCCAGGACAGCCGAACGGCCGACCCTCCTGCTCCTCTAACCCCCCCCACTCCCCCCGACCCAGAGCTTCACGTGAGCCAACCCATTTCCTGCTTGGCTCCAGCTAGCTTCAAACAATGGGGAGATGTCCCGTGAAACAGCTCACACTTCCTGTCTGTCCTGCGGTATGGGAGGCAATGGAGGTTGGGTGGGATGGGGAGCAGTATGTGTGCGTGCGAGTGAGTGAGTGTGTGTAGGAGTGCCAGTGGCCTTTGCTACTGTAAGTGGGACAGAGATAGGGCAGAACTGCTGGGGCCAGTCGGCCGTGGATTTCCCAAGACTCAAATAACCCTCTGCTGCTGCCGCACTCTAAAACTCCTTACAGCTCGGATGCCTTGATGATGATATCACTGATAATGCCAGACGAGCTCTTTAGGGTATTGTTTCCATTATGAACCACCGCAGAGGACTCTGCTATACAATACATGCGGCTGTGGAGAGGGACGTCACCGATGTTGGTGAAGTGCACTATCACAGTGGACAATGCATACTCACACAAGAGTGTGATGCTGTTTGAAACATTCTCTACTGGGGTCATTGTGAAAATTAAAAAATGAATATGAGACGCATAGAAACAATGTCGGCAGCATCACTGCTAACACACTTAGCAACGGCAGGCACCGTACAATTATGATTAGTCTGCATATGAAACAGTCCAGAAGTGGACTTCATGTTATCACATTGAAAATGCAGTTCACTTCTTTGTGGATTTTAAAAATATTGTCGTTGTGTTTTCAATTGGTTACGATGCAGTAGTTTTTACGTACAATCGGGGAGATTTTAAGCGCTGATCATTACTTCAAAGGAACAAATGGCTTTTACAATGGTAGGTATCGGGTGATTTGTGGTCTAAGGCAAGATATTGCACTTCAGTAACTCCAAAGCAGCCTGTACAGTGACTTTATGTCTCCAGAGGGCCCAGATCTTGAGCACATAAAGGTGACAGGTTTCATTGGTTATTCTGAGCAAGAAGACATGAGATTGGCTTGTGGAGCTAAGGACCAAGATAAACTGGCAAGGTCACTATTCTACACCCCTGTATCTTTATCTCATTCTCTGTCAGACCCTCACATGTTAACTAAGTCTCTGAACCCTGCTACAACCTCCCCTTTTAAATTCCCACAGCAATTTCAGCTAACTGATAGGCATCCGTCGTGTTATCTGAGTCATGCCATCACTGTAGCAGGGCAAATCTGCTCCGGGTTTGAAATCACAGCCCTCGCCAATCTTTCCGCACAACAGAAGTCAGCAAATGTTCGTGAGCTAACACACGTCTGTGACCTCCAGTGCACCTCCCAAACCCTCCCGTCCTGAGCACTGATTTCAACAGCTCTTATTCTCTCAGGTCTCTCATAAAGCCAGGTCAGCGGTACATTTCAGCAATATAATATTTTACAACTTTAGTTTGCTGTAGGTGGCGCATTGAAATCATGATCAACGAGAGCTTAGACCGGCATGCTGTTTTCTTACCCAGTTACAGTGTTATGAAAAAGTATTTTCACACTGAAATTTACAGCACAATGAACATTCAGGCCTGTTCAAAAAGTCTTGAATCACAGAAAAACTGTTTTTGAAGGAGAGCAATGCACTGAGGTAGCCTTAAGCTAATAGCCTGCTGTACTTGATGAAATGGGAATGACTACTGAAAAAACAATTATTTCATACAGTAAAAGTAATTTTAACATTATTCATTCCTGTGGGGCAATTTTACAGTAGAGGACACATTCAGGAAACATATGCCTCTCATTGATTCCAGACTTGACCCCAAACAGGCACTGTATAGCCTCATATACACTTAAAGACACATCCTGAGCATAGCCACTTACTCCCTATTGAACGTAGTAAACAAAATAACAATTCCACAGGCACACAGAACACTGAGTTATTACATGCTCTCACACACCGTGTCTGACACAATGGAGTGTCCTGTCAGATGCAGCAGTATTTCCTGTCAGCGGTGCGGCCCTGGCAGCAGGAAGAGTGGCGCTATGCGGGGACTGGCATCCCCTGCAACGCTCGGCCCTCATGCCGTCATCACATTCCTCACCTCCGCACAGGAAGACAGGAGCGCAGTGGGGTGGCCAGGGGCCTGTGTTGGTGTCTGTGTAAGTGCATGTGATGGAAATTGTGTGTATTTATGTAAGAACGAGACATCACTTCCTGAGTGTGCCTGTGTTAGAGAGAGAGAGTGAGTGTGTGTGTGTGTGTGTGTGCGTGCGTGTTCTTGTGCTTGCTACACAGTGAGGACTAGAAAATGTTTTTTTTCCTATAGCATGGGGACATTATTGGGAAATGAGGCCATTTTCGTCGGTCCTCTCAACTATAAAGGCAAATTGCGACGACTTAGTCAAGGTTACGGTAATGGTTTTGGTTAGGCACTCGTTGCTCATTGTTGAGTTAGGCAAAGGCTGTAGAGATACACCAAGACTGGATAGAACTCACAAGAATAGAAATACAAGGATGTGTGTGTGTGCATGTGTGTTTGTGAATGAGAGATGGAGTGTGGTGTGTGTGTGTGCTTGTGTGTGAGAGAGAGATAGAGAGACAAAGACATATGCACTCACACACACGCATACACACACACACAAACACATCTCAATGAATGAGCATGTGTGCGCGCAAAAGATTGAAGGACTCAAATGAGTTTGGGTTTAGATGCAAGGCCATATGAGACAGCTTTGCATTAGAAAATTAATCAAGCTTCTCTTTTTGGGCCAACTGTATGTCTCCACAGGGGTTAATGGCTGGGCATCTGCACGCGTTGTCGGCCTGTGCTCACACAGGGTGCGTATTCCATATCCCACTTGATCGAAGGAGAAGCTGCGCCTGCATCGAGTGAAGTCAACGACCTGGGTCACTCAGGCACTGTCAGCACCGTAACTGGCTTCTCTCAAACCCTGAGAAGGAGAGATAGGGGTGGAGACAACCTGTCAGTGAGGCAAGAGCGAAGGCAAAGGCATGTGGGTCAGCGTAAGAGCAAGCACAGCGGGACGAAGTGTTATTGAGATAAAAAGGCACTCATACGTATGAAAAGGAGCATTTATATTGTGTGTGGTCATCAGGCAATGAAAGAGCCCGATTTTATCCCTATATATCCCATGTGTCAACGGGAGGTGAGCTTTTTATTTTAAATAGACAAGTAAATGGCGCTTTCAACCTATTTTAACAATTACAGTTCTCAGGGGAAAAATGGTTGGCTGTGAAACAAGGAGAATTTGGCGCCGGAAATATAATGGCCGCAGTCGACTACATCCACAGAGCTTTGCCTTCTCTTTACTCTCTGATAAGGCTCTGAGCCTTAAAGACAGCGGCCGTGATTGATGTAGTGAAGCCGAGATAAGCGCACAGTAAAGTGGCGAATGAGCGAGACCAGGCCAGACCTGTCATCTGTGTACCCAGCGGCGGTATGGACACTGTAATCCGTCTGAGGAGGCCATTCGAGCACCGAGGTTGGGCTCCAGGGGACTGCACAGCCTTATCTAGTGCTGTTAATGTCACTTCTCATCATGATAACGTCGACAAATTACCCTTAGAATAAGCACTTGTTTTTTTCAGACAAACTACCTTTGTTTTTCCTATCAACACCGCTTAATACGCCCAATAAAGTTACTTAAAAACAAAGCTAGTCGTCTTAGCGGGATTTAGACTTCTCAAAGGTCTCTCACTTCTTACCTGACAAAATGGCTTGATAAAATTCCACCCCAATCCCAGCAGCTAATAAAACTATATGTTGGCCTACCATAGGCTACTTATGGATGACGGTAAGACAGGCTACACATGAACGTATCTCCCTGTGGACTCATCGCTGATATGAAATGACATCAGATAATTAATGTTCCGCAGCTTTAGCCGTCTTATTTTCATTTGAAACGGATCTGGTCCTTCCTATTTTCGAAATGTAATGGGCAGCTGTTGTGAAGTAATTCAACTATACCTGAAAAACAAACCATGACAAATGTGAGAATAAAGAGATTATTTTGCCTCACTTTGGGGCCAAAATATTCGTCAGATCCGTACGTCAGTAACTTACTGAAAGCAGTGATTTTTTTTTTTTGATTCATTCCAGTGTTCATTCCTGCTGAATAGAGCAAGAGTTCGTTATATGTGGTTTTCACCTCTCCCTGTATTTTAATTAAGCATGTTTGAGCCAATAACATTTCTGACAGAGATTCCCCTATTACCACAACAATAAACATTTTGAAGTAATTTCTTAAGCAATATGAATTGATGTACTTTTTCATATGTATCACACTATACATGGTAAATGATGTTGAACATTCAGCAGTTAGCTGCATCAGTTGGTGATAGTATGACACTTTTCTGTAATTATACTGGAATATTCTTACAAATAGCGAAGTGCTGGCACATCAAAGGACTTGGGGCAGGTGTATTGGCTGCAGCCATCATTACGTTTGAAAGGTAATGGAAATGCTGGTCACACTTGCAGATGAGGCACTTACAACCGACAGCAGTTTCCCCTGCAGATAATAAACAAAACCATTCCTGAATAGAAACCAGACATAAAATCTAATTTAAAAAAAGCCTCACAATTACAGAAACATATTGAAAGAATGCAACAAATATGAAAATAAACATTTTTCCTTTCATTGCTGAAGCAGTCCTAATTAATGCTTTTAGTAGATTTTTAACCCCACGGACCATCTATTAGCAATTTGTTGATATACAATATTATGCTGCAGTGGCTGAAGTGATGTTATTTGTGTGACTGTATGCAGACAGAGGAAGACAAAACCAGAAAAGCCTGACAGATTTTGCAGTCGTTGGAGATGAGGGAAGTGAGATCTTTTAACACCTTTTCCTTCCTGATACCAGCATCAGGACACAATATGCCGGGGGGTAATTGTGTAATGCGGCTGGATTCAGTGCTGGAGTTCTGTTCTATTTCTATCCATGAGTGTCCATACTACCTGTCTACTGCTGTGCCCTAATTATGACTGATCACTGTTCATCTATAGATATTATGTGTGTCTGAATAAAACGAAGACGTATAACTTCAAATTAACAGCCACCAAAACAGATTATGCTTGGACTAACAAACTTAGAGTGATAAACACCCTGAAAATTACTATTACTCAGTTATCTTGAAATGTAGATAAGCTTTCAAATCTTAAATGAATCCAAAATGGCATTTAACAATATACATATTCTTCTTTGCCTTGTGTTTGTTTCATATTTATTAATTATCACCCCTTCATTAATCATAACCCCGAAGGTGCTTTTTGTCAGTTGTTAGAACCCACCCTTCTTTTTTCCTGCTTATTCTGAAATGTTGAGTCGCTGAACGTGACACAATCAACATGTTCTCTTCATGTAATATCCCTGGCTGTCAGTGTATGCATGCATCAAGTACAAGCTCTGACAAATTCCTACAAGAGAAAGCCATACCCCTGGGCCACAGGGCTTATGGATGAAGCAGTATCATATATCACACACCTCCAGTAAACCAACCTGAAAGACACCTGAACTGACAAAGAGGGTTGACGAGATCTACCAAAATGAAGTGCAATATTGTATTACAATGAGTTTCAGTCTGTCACATGGGCGTGAACAAAACTCATTCAATTACTCAGACCCTCGTCCCCCTCCCTGAATCTGCCTCATACCCTTTCTTTCGCTCTGACATTCAGGCACACCTCCCATCTTCATCTCTCCCTTTTCTCCACATCCCCCCTTTAATTCCTCCATCTATTCCCCATCTGTCTCAGCTCTCCGCTTGCCGCTGCTATCTCTCAATTCATTCCTTCCCGAGGTGGATCGGCAGGCCCATCTCCAATTGGCTGCGCATTGGTCACACAGTACGACACGCTTCAATAACAATGAAAACAATACACAAATCAGTGTCTCCTGTATTCGCCGCCGCGCTGTTTCCCCGTGTCATCCCCTTGCTTCCTGTCTGTCTCACGACCGCTCAAAGGCTGCCTCATTTACATGACAAATGATCTGCGCTGTGAAACACTGAGATTAAGTCAACTGAAATTATGAAGAAAATGCGCAAATGATGCAAATTCCGAAGTGCGGCGAGATGAACTGTCATTGGATAATTGGTAATAGCAGAAAATGCTCTCCCCCCGAGCCCAGCTGTGAAGTCCACGCTCCTCTCCCGCAAACTCTCAGATTTTAATCTCCGGCACACTGTGACTAATGCAGCGGCGAGGCCGTGCCTCGTGATTCCCCCCCCCCCATCCATTCGTCACACCAGGGATCGGAGCGCCGGGCAAACTCTCCAGCACAGCCCCTCGCTGCACCACACGCCACCGCTTTCAAAGGGCTCCATTCAGCAACATTCTCACTACATTCCTGCAGCGGCCACATCAACAGTCTGTGTTTCAGGGGACGTTTCCCCAACGTGATAAAGTCCCTTTTCATCATCTGAAAACGTAATTTTCCACTTTCTGGATGAAGGAAATATGCAAAAGACAACGAGCGGCCATCATTAAGCGTGGGCGATCTCATCAGGAACATTGGTTTGATCAGAGTTTCTAACATGTCCGGGACTCAAGCCCCTAGGGTATCTATTTTGTAAACAATTGGTCGACGCCATTTTGCACAACAATCCTCACAAACTTCGGGCAGATATGTGCCTGTCAGTGTATTGGCTGGCTGATGCCGATATGCTCAATTATCTCCTGAAAACCCAGGGAGGAGCTGAGGGGTCAGCGCTGGATTACGTGTGCACCTCCCCCACCTCAGGGGAAGTCCAGCTGATCTGAGCACGCTCCAACAAACTGCTGTCTTAACCCAAACAACCACTCTGCCTTAAAGGGCCATACCGCCATTTCCAAACACAGTGGGAATCATCCTGTATCTCGTCTGAGCGACAGGCCTGGCGATGCAGTGCTGGAGGGATAGAGGCTGGCCAGTTATGAGATAAGAGATACTGCACAGTTCAGCCGTGAATTTTACACAAGCGTTTTTTGGGGTTCCGGGGCATGGCAAATGCCACCCACCCGCTTCTTTGTCTCAGAATTTAATTTAAAATGTAAATGCTTATCTTGTCCACCACTGTCCCCTCCTGTCAAAACCCACTATAGAATCTCTAAACACTGATCTGGAATCAGAATAATCTTCTGTTCTTGGGGAATCACAAAGTAGTGCAGCAGCTAGACCTAGAGGCCAGGAGGTGGCAACAGAATCCTAAACAATGTTCATAACATGATATGATGTACAACCCCTTTTCCCTTGAAGTTAAGATGCCTTGGAAAATGTCAATAAAAACAGATTGTAGTAATTTGTAAATAGAACAAAAACAACTTATTGGTTTTTGAAACAAAGAGGTTGTATTTAAAAAAAAAAAAATCTGCTCAGTTTGAATTTGACGCCATCAAATGGGGCAACGAAAGACTGGAAAAGCTGTATGATGCTAAAACAAATGCTCTTGGTGGAACATAACGCTGGTAATTAGGAAAATTTGCAACACATCAGTAACATGATTGGGTATGAAAAATCTTTTAGACTTAAATCTGATGAGTGCTTCAAATGAAAGACTGAAAATAAAAATTTATGAAGAGCGTTTCTCAATTCAAAATTAGTGCGTAACACTGTAAAACGATTCGGAAATTCAGGAGAAAACTCAGTATGCAAGAAATAAGGCTGAAAAATGGTAATGATTTTCAGGCCCCCAGGTGGCACTGTATTAAAAACCAGACAGGAAATCACTGCATGGGCTCAGGAACGCCTCAAAAGACCACTGTTGATAAACATAGTTTGTTGCTGCATCCTCAAATGCAAGTTAAAACTCTTTACATGGAAACATAAAACCATATTTCAAAAAGATCCAGAAACGCTGTCGCCTTAGAGGGGACCCAGCTCATTAAAGATTGACTCAAGCAAAGAGGAAAACTGCCCTCTGGTTTGACCAATCAAAATGCTAAATTCTTTTTGGAGTTCATGGACACCGCATCCTCCAAGTTGAAGACGAGAGGGAACACCCAGCTTGTTATCAGTGCACAGTTCAAAAGTCATGATCCTGGATAGTATGTGGGTCCATCAGTGCGTTTGGCAGGGGTAACATCTTGCACATCTGTGACAACAACATTAATGCTGAACAATGTATGCAGGTTTTGGAGCAACATACACTACCATCCAGGCATTTTTTCCCGGGAAGGCCTTGCTTATTTCAGTAAGACAATGCCAACCACCTCACTCTACACGCATTACAACAATATGGCTCCATAGTAAAAGAGTCTGGGAGCTAGACTGGCCTGCCTGCAATCCAGACCTGTCACCCACAGAAAATATTTGATGCATCTTGAAGCAAAAAATATGACAGAGGAGGCCACAAAGTGTTCAGCAGCTGAAATCCTACATCAAGCAAGAATTGGAAAACATTTTGTTTTCAAAACTACAGCAGTTGGTCTCCTCAGTTCACAAACACGGAGTATTGTTAAAAGAAGAGGTCATGCAGCACAGAGGTAAACATGACCCCATCCCATCCTAACATCTTTCAAATGTATTGATGGCATCAAATTTAGAATGACAAGATATTTTCCAAAAACAATAACATTTCTCTGTGTCAACATCTCATAATTGTCTTACCACTATTTTCAATTCGACATAGACATTATATGATTTAACAATCATTGCATACTGTTTTAATTTATATTTTACACAGCATCCCAACTCTTTTGGAAATAGGGTTGTAACTGACACTGAAACTTAAATACATTGAATACACTTTCCCAGCCAATATCCACCAGAGCAGATTTTACACTGGTAACAATTTCTATCGCTGTAAATCATAGTGGGAAAATATGCGTGTGAAAAACACTGTGTGAAAATGTCTTGCTTTTCAATTTGCTGATATCATGGCCAGTAGATGTAGATCTCATGTTAATTTATGTGCGCATTTCTAAAGACACACAACCCAAGCATTTGCCAAGTGCAAATGAAAGGAAGACTAACATGAAGAAGAATATTGCTTTGACTCTGGACTGTGATTTATTCAGCAAAGTGATCGCATTTTTCACAGTGTTCCCTTTCATTTTAGAAGCAAACAGAAGATGAGAAATGCATGCTGTAGAGCAGCGGGTGAGTCACACCATAGGCAGGTGTGAGGGTCTCTCACTCGACCTCTACCACACACTCTGCACACTCTTATGCGGACCTGACCCTCCACTCCGCTGGGAAAGCCATTGGCCTCTTGGTGACACCGGGGAAATGAAACACTCTTCCAGATTTTATTGAACAGTGTAAATCAGTAAAAACTGTTGGAGGACAGCTGATTCAGCCCTTTCATTGTGCATTGATGCTAATGGACTGAATTTGGAAGTGATATATTCTGTCTAGCAGCTAGCAATGCTCAGGGAGCATAATCAAATTACAGCATTTATTAAAAAAAATACTCGCTGTATTGTGTGTGTTGTCAATGCCTTGTGCTTTGTAATCCATGTACTTGCAGTTTAAGGATATTGAAAACAATATTTCAATGTATGGAACCTTATAACAAGAAATTTATGCAAAGTGGAGTATCGTAATTACAATCGTCTAAAAAAAAACCTCCTTATCAATTGGTCAGTACTGAACTAATGAATAATGAATCCAGATTTTTATGAGCCTCGCACTATACTATTTAACTGGAGGACACAATCAGCGATTGTGCGCATGACCATTTTATAGATTTTTTTTCTCAGGAAGAAATTAAGGTGAGGTAATAAGATAGCGAGGGACTGATGGCGAGGGAGGGGTGGGGTGGGGGTGGGGGTGGGGGATCCTCATTTGTCGTTGTGGACTGATGCCGGCTCGATTCCCTGAGAAACAAAGCAGTGATGGAAAATATGCTTAGGGCAGAAGACAGATGGGGTGAGAGGAGAGGGGGGGGACTAATTGAATTCCCAGGTTTGTGGAATGGAATGCAGCCCAAATCTGTAAGCACCACTTAGGAGAGTGTTTTGTGGGTAGGAAGCACTCAAGTGGACACAAGGGCACGTGGGTAATGAGGTCCGAGGGGGAAACACAAACTCCCAGTCCCTCGCCAGAGACTGGACTCCCCCTAAAGCCAAGAGAGAATCTGACATTTTCGCCACGCAAGCAGCCATGTTGCCCATTAAAGTGACAAACAGGCACATTTACATACAAAAACGATGGACCGATACGATCAAGCGTCTCGTGTACGTGCGCTTGCACGCCTGTTGCAGCCGGAATGTCGCCCGCACACAGAATGTAAGAAATTAGGAGAAAAAAGAAGGGGGCCTGGAGAGAGGGAGAGCAGCCGGGGCGCAGGAAACACGATCCGTTCATCCTCCACCCCTCCCTCTATTCTCCCCTGTTCTCCTCTTTGTGTAAAACTATATTTTTGCCTTCTGTTATTCTTCCCTTTGCTTCGAGCCGCCCCCGTGTCATTGATCTGTGCTGCCGAACTCTTTCATATTTCATGCCGCTGGGTCTTTCATGTGGGTTTGGGCTTGGCGTACGGAACTTTCTGGAAGAATTGGGAGGTGTGGCCGCTAAGGGTACTGCCATGGTGCCTGCACCCAGTGCGTTGGTTTGGGCAAACGCATCACGTTTCATAAAATGCCACTAATTTTGTTTCATGGACGCCCCTTGTGATAAGCTGAGCATGATTTGATCTGACAGTGAAGCGCAGTGGCTGGCGCTTGGCTGAGAGCCGTCAGCTGGAGTACCGCAGGATCGCTATTCAATGAAGCTCAAGCGCTTGAACAAATATACATGACAGGTGTGAACTGTGGTTAGATATGATAGTGGGCAAAACTATGCATTTCTCTGCATCTAATGAGGGCTAATGAATAATGAATTGCATTTTAAGCTGGAAATGGCCCAGATGCCTTGCTCTAGCTTTACACTAGTGATCTAAATAACATTAAGTACAATGACCAATTCTTCACCTGTCACCTTTTTATATGATCCCGCCGCTCTCTCGCACACACACACACACATGCACACACACACGTGCTGGAACGAATACTTGGTCACACCACAGATGTCAGTGTGCGGAATCAATTAGCACAACATGTGTTTCTGTCAATCTCTGGCTCTTCGTTTGACCTCAACACACACGGAACATATGCTCGCACACACACGCTTGCACACACACGCACAAGGTCACAGGGCACTAATGTGTTTCAGATGGCACAGTCACATACGAAGGTACGCTGCCACCCATAGGGACATGTAGAAAGAATCAATTAGCCACACAGTACATCACTTCCTCATGAGGGTCCTATTCACTCATACATGCAAACACACAACCACACGCTGGCACAGCCAGCGAAATGCACAAAAACACAAAAACATGCCAAAAAGCACTTGTACGCACACTCATACATACACACACACACACACACACACACACACAAGCATGTACGCGTTCTTATACACAAGAATGAAAACGCAAACACGTAATGCTGAATAACAGCACTGAGAACCTCACTGAATACACTTCACTTGCACAAACTCCTGCCATACTCTCTGTCTGAGAGTCTGTGTCAAGGGAAAAGATTCCTCCAGGGAACACAGGAATTGTGCTGGATGCCCCCACGTGAGAGTGTGAGAAAGAGAAACAGAGGGAAAAAGAGAGAGAGTAAAAATCATCTAATATATACCCCCAAAAATACAAGAGGCAGCCATGTAGAGAGAAGAAGAAGAGGCAGTAGCAGCAGCAACTGTGAGCAAAGCGACAGACCCGATTGAAAAATTCTTTAAAAATCCGAACAGCAGCTGCTTCATGGTTCACGACTGTCCTCTGGCGGCCAAGAAGTGTAAACACAACCCCGGATTTGACTATTTTTCTGAAATCGGATAGAAACCACTGAGCAGCCACGCGCATACAACAGATATTACCAAAATCACCCGAACAGACCATCACACTTCCAAAAATTTTTAAGATGTAATTTATTTTAATATTTTTATAGCTAATTTACAACAAGCGATTCACTTAAATAAAATGTGATTCATTTTTGTGTTCATTGTTAAATTCTTTATCTTGCAAGATAAATTACTTTAAATACACTCTTTAAATCTCATCTGTGTCAGTTTGTCATAATTTCACATTAATTCAGAAAGATAAGAAAGATAGTACATATGATAAGGAATTGATTTAACAGAAAGAACCCAGACATTATTATATTGCATGGATGACTCAAACAAAATGAATTGTTGAATAATCTGATGACTAAACTGAACTAAAAATTGAACTCATTCCAACTGAAGACTTTGTGTGTGTATGCGTATGCATGCATGTGTGAGAGTGAGCATATGCATGTGTGTATGCGTGCGTATATGCATGTGTGTGTATGTGCAGTAGTGTGTGCACACGTGGCTTTGCTCAAGACCACAATGGGACCACTGTGCATGTTTAAGAGGAGTCCATGTGAGAGTCATTGTATGTTCATACATGTAGACAGCAATTTTTGTGCACCACACCTGCTAAATTTATTCTGCCATTCCACTAAAACCTGATTCGTGCTGTGCCACAGATTCAGTCAGATCTGGTCAAGCTTATACCACATTCCATGCATCTGTAAACCTTGGTGGTCACATCAATGCAGTTTTTAAGGTACAACAGGTAAAGATGGGCTCAGAGCCCTGAACAAAATGAGTGGATTCATAAAATCTGGGTTGAATTCTGATGGTCTCCGGGTTGGTCTTGATTCAGACGCAATCCAGTTTTGATGTGCCCTGATACAGAGTTATTTAAAGCCCCATAGATTTGTACAGTCAGATATGTCTTTATATACATCAATATATTCCGTCGAGTACTTTTCAACGGAAATGTACTTTTTTTTTTACATCGTACAAAAACAAACGAAAAACAAAGAAGTGATTAGCATCAGACAGTTGACTAGATAAACAAATAATAAAAATAAATAAATAAATAAATAACCCATTCAAGCTTACAGTAGCTTACTTTGCAAACACAAACTGATCCTGTTCAAGAATTCACAGGCGAAACTCAATGAATAAAGAAATAGACAGACAGTCAAACACGTAGGAGAATTAATGTCAGTCTAGCTAGCTATGCCTCCCTCTTTTGCTCTCAAGCCCTCAATTTATTAGAAAAACGGCCAGCTCTTTGTTCTGTTACGTTTCCGACATTTAATCCCCACCCTGTTCACATGTAGTCCATCACCCTCTCTCCATTTTACCCTCTGATAGTGCACAGTACTTTTGGTTTTCCTCTGCAGTCAGTCACTTTCCACAAACATACCATCACTCAGTTCACACAAGTGTGTCACAACCACACACGCATACACACACACGCACACACACACAGTGCTGGACTGTCCACGGCCTTATACTGCCACTGTGCTATAGACGGTTCCATTTTCCAGCATCATTATCCGTTCATAAGGTGTACAGTGTTAGAAGTACAGCAATAAATATCATGAATCATGTACATTTGTAAACAGTAGCCCTAGATAGTGAAATGAATGACAGAAATAATAATGTAACCGCACACCCCAAGCTCCCATACAGTGTATTGGATTATAACAATACTGTAGATATATCACAAAAACAGCCACCGACACCATGTCTGCCACCCTTATTTCTTTACAGAACTATACTTCTCAACCAGTGGTGACAAGATATGGAAAAATGCAGTTGCCTCACTAAACACTGGGTCATCCCGGCACTCGGAGGAAGTCATGTGACTCTGTGGGGATGGTCAGTGCCCGTGGTTAACACTGAATGCTCTGTCTGTGTGAACAGTGGCACATGTTGACCAGAGGTGCGTAGACACTGAGCAGAACTATGTTTTCGTTCTGGTCTGCATCCACTCTGCACCATCTACAGGGCAAAAAAGATGCTAAGCTAATCAAATCAGAGTCTAATGTGAGGCGAGTGCTTTTGACTGTGACTGAAAGAGCGCTGGGAAAGATAAGCTCATGGGGGAACGCAGAAGTTAAAATAGCTTTTTTTTCCTGTGAGGTATAAAGGTATGAAACTCTTTCCGTGGGGAGTATGCTCAGTGGACAACCTCACTCCTCTCAAATGAATTAAGCTTTGCAAAACTGTGGGACTCTGGCTGTCATCCAACATCAACTTGGGATTAGCAACAACGGTAATCGGCAAGTATTTTTGTTGGAACCGTATGTAACAGAAAGCGCTCAAATAGTCAGCGCTGTTTCCTTTCATGAAAGATGGGGAACACGCAAATCATTAATCTGCGAAGGCTGTCGAACTGACACTGCCTGGTTCTCATCAGGAGATAGCAATCCATGACCTTACAGTAAAATGAGCTGCCAATACACACACATGCCCTTACAATAATTCAATCGGACCGCCCGCATGCAGCTCAGTTCACTCTCCTGCCCAGTTATAAACACTAGCCTTCTGCTATGTTAAACTGCCATTCAGGAGTTTTTTGTTGGGCCCCAGACGCCAATATAAGACTAAGTAAATTTCCATTTTAGACTCCATTGCAGATGGTTCCACGGTTATATTTTGGGGAGAGTCGCCTACTTTGACCATCGAGGGGGGTTTGCAGGGGCCCAAAGGATCTTGGGAACCCCCGCTAAAGGAGGTAAAGTCCCCACAGGAATACATGTAACATTGTAAAGTGCACAGACGCCCCAGAATTCTCTGCGTTTCCCCCCTGACTCCTCGTGTGAATATCCCCGCACTTTTCCACGGAGCTCAGGATGCAAACGGCTCACTGCTGATAAGACATTTCTCCTCCAGCGGCAGAATTCGAGATGAATCGTACCACTCCTCAGCCGCCCCCAGCAAAAACAGAGAAACAAATGAACACATCTCCTCTGAAATGAAAAGTGCGTGAGGATTCAAAATCCTGTTAAGAGTGTTTCCTTGCTTTTTAAAAATATAGATATAATTTCATTTACACTTTCGTCTAAATCTGTTGCCTATATGAAGCATTCTTCCATGAGAAAGTGGATGAGAACTATAGAAAGAGAGAGAGAGAGAGAGAGAGAGAGTGAGAGAATAAGAGGGAAAGAGCTTTAGCCAGAAATGTGTTAAGAGAGAAAAAAACCAAAGCTGTGTGTTTCTGTTATGAAAGAGAAAGCCTCAGGACAAATAGGGTCAGTTCTCATTTCGTGTCGAGGGAAGCACAATGAACATTTTATCTCATCTCCACACATTTGTTTCTCTCATGAGCGCATGTCCCCCTCACCCCTCCCGCTGTCTCTATCGGGCCTTTTCTCTCCTGTGATCTCATACAATGACTACATCCTCAAGGGCTTCAGCAGAGTGAGCTAAAACACAAGTCGATCTGCCGCCTCTCATTGTTCCTCCTCCTTCCATCCTTGTTTCTCAGTTTCCTCGCAGCTCTTCCTCCTCCTCTCGTCTGTCGCCGTCTCACGCGTTTCTCAAGGTGGCACCGATTCTGTCGAAGAGGGGACTTTTGGGTCCGACTATCCTTCCAATTTTCCTAGGAGTTTCGACCGCCTTCAAGTGTGAGTGACAGAGTGAGTGAGCATCCACGTCTAAACGAAGGCCATAATTCACAACATTACGGTTATTCATATTACTATTGTTTGTAAATCTGTTCACACTTTCCAGTTACTGGTCCACTTGTTCGCAGTGAGATCGTCCCGAGTGATTCGAGGTCCTCTTTGAAACGGATGCATCGAAAGCAGACCATTGACCATATCTTTCTCACACTCACACACTCCCTCTCGGTTCAGACTGGACAGTGATTGGGACAGGCAGCGGAGGACAGGGAGAGAAGAGGGAATTGGGAAGAAATTAGTGGGCTGTTAATATAGTGATGTTACTAGTTCTTACTTCCTGTTTTTCCCGTAAGCACCAGCCCAACATAACCAGTATGAACCACTCTGAGCAGGAGGCTAAAAGTTAGCATCAGCCGCAGCTGGCGACACAGCGAGAGAGAGGGAGAAGAGAGGGATGAAGGGAGAAGGAGAGGGTACAATAGGACAGAGGTGAAGAGAGGGAGGGAGGGAGGGAGGAAGGGAGGGAGGAAACGTGACTGGTGGGCGGGGACTGTTTCCCTGTGCTTACGCCCCTGTGAAAAACAAGTCCCATTTACCCCCTTTTCTTCTCTGCCCTCTCTCTCAGACTGCAGTCATGGACAAGTACTGACTGTACTTCACCAGGCAGGGGCCCATAGGAGGAGGCTGTGAAAAAACAGGGGACAGGCCTTTTTCTAAGTCTCTCTCAGTCTCTCTCACTCCTTCCCTCTGTCAGTCTCTCCCGTTCTCTGTCTCAGACGAGGTTCATGAGTCCAGTGGTTGAGGGTAGGGTTTGGTAGAGGCGGTCAGCAGTAGGATTCCCCTCCCTCCTTCCCTCAGCGCGCGTTCGAAACAGACGGAGCGGTTGACGCAGCTCACAGGCGCTCCCTGGCAGGAATCCAGATGTACGGCCCAGACTGCTCCTCGATCACCGTCTTTATCTTGTGATAGATCTCCTCGAAGCTGTCTCCTTCCACAATGGCTGTCGGGTGGAAAAAAAAGGTAGAGGGCGTTGACTTTCCGCAACGTATGATGTCGCAAGCTCAACTGTAGCGCTGATAGCACTTGTGCATTTTCTCATGTTGGATTGGATTCGTACTGAGAGTTATCAGGCCTTATCAGCAGGTGCAAGTCGACAGTATATGTTACTGGAGGAAATTCTGCATCTAAAAAATAGTGGAAAAGCCACTGCGCCCGCTTGGCCATAATGACCAAAATGGAACGCCCCCTATTGGCCAAAGTATCGGTCCAATTCAGCTCAAAATCGAACTTGCTCTAGACCTTATGACCATATATACACATGTCAAATACGAAAAGGATCGGTGAAAAACTGAAGACGCTAGAGCGTAGACAAGCCAAAAGTTCACGCACGCATGCACGATAGACCACCACTAAAGACCCCGGGCACAGCATAAGCCCCTTGGGCCTTTTGGCCAAGAGGGCTAAAAAACTAGCAATTGATATATTTTTATTAATACTGATAGTTCACACTGCGCTACATATCACAGGGGGGTGCTGTTTCACCTGTGAAGCATTCAATGAAGTCTTGCTCCAGTTTTACAGCGCGGTCCAGGGCTTTTCGAGCCTGTTCCTCAGTCAGCCGCTTGTTGATTTCCCTACAATAAAACAATGAAGGGGGTTTTATCAAACACAAACATATGTATCATCAGTGCAGAGATGTTTAAAATCAAGCAGGTGGCTTTAATCACACGGGCTGCATGTAGAACAGTAATCCCAGATCTCACTGCAGGTGGGACCTAAGGCTGCAAGGGAGAACAGTGTTAGTTGGAGGATTCAAGTAAACCACTTTAAGGGATTAATTTGTGGAAACCTGACTGTGCCACATGTCAGTATGTGAAGACACTGTAGCATAAAATGCTAGGAGATTGTGGGCAATATAATATCATAACCCAGGAACAGATGTGTTGTATAACAGGGAATGATTGAGTCATGGGTTAGTGTGTAAGTGGAATGATAGCGTCTGGTCAGCAGTACGAGACAGTGGTGTGTGTAGTGTAAGAGTTCAATACGACTCACTCAAGTACTAGTCTCTTTTTCACATCATGTTATTGCAATCTATGCTGCTGCATGAGGAATGTATTTGACTCATAAGGCATGAAGACCAGTTGAATCACTGACAAACAAAATGATCACCATAAAAAATGTAAATTGGTCAGTAACTGCTTATTGCACAAGCTCTGGAGTGTGAGGTATGACTGAGGATAGCATGCTAACCCACAAGCTGAGCCATTTTCATTAGCATTTCAATTCTGTAGCAGCTGCACAGAATAGCAAATGTTATTTTATTTGGCTGTCCTTTGTTTCTCGTGAAAAGTCCCACTGTGATTGAAATCACTTTTACCAGGGGACCTGGCAAAAAAAATACAAAATACACAAAATTACAAAGGGGAAGTTGACTAATAAAACAACAATAACATTCAGGCACTGAAATGCCGTGTAAACAGGAATTTTAACAGAAGGCTTAAAAGCACAATCACACGTATAACGTTAAGATACTGTAATTCTGAACACAGAAAATGAAAAATAAACCTTTCCACATAGTTAAATGGCAATTATATATAATAAGAAATTCTACCCAGAAAAGTTTTAAGTGAGGAAGGAACAAGCAGATGACAGGTACTGATTATTATCCAGCTATTTATTTCTTTAATTTTTTTTTTTTGCCAAACCAAAAAAAAAAAAAAAAAAGGCCGAGCAAAATTGTCAAGAAAATTATATGGGTTCAGCCTCCTCCATTTCAAGCCTGCAGGCTGTCATTAGTGAGCAGTGGAGTTTGTTATTTTCTTAAGTTACTGGTGGTGTGAAATAAACTGCATAGGCATATCATTCAACAGGTAATGCCTGAGAGTTTTCACAGGAAACTGAAAGTACAGCATTAGTATTTCACAGTGCATGAGATTGGTGTTCAGGGAAGAACCAATATGTAGGCCTTGCTGTGGGTTGTCTGTGAGATCTGTGTTACATAAGAGCTGACTATGCAGGAGCTGTAGTAGTTTTTTGTGAGACATTACCAATATATAAGAGCTAGTAGATATTGCGAGATATAAACATCACAGGAGAGCTGAGTGTGAAGGTGCTGTAGTAGTAACTGTGGGATATACAATAACTATTACAGGAAAGCTGAGCGTGAAGGTGCTGTAGTATTAACTGTGAGATATACGACAACTATTACAGGAGAGCTGAGCGTGAAAGTGGTGTATTAGAACTGTGAGATATACAACAACTATTACAGGAGAGCTGAGTGTGAAGGTGCTGTAGTATTAACTGTGAGATATACGACAACTATTACAGGAGAGCTGAGCGTGAAAGTGGTGAATTAGAACTGTGAGATATACAACAACTATTACAGGAAAGCTGAGCGTGAAGGTGGTGTATTAGAACTGTGAGATATACAACAACTATTACAGGAAAGCTGAGCGTGAAGGTGGTGTATTAGAACTGTGAGATATACAACAACTATTACAGGAAAGCTGAGCGTGAAGGTGGTGTATTAGAACTGTGAGATATACAACAACTATTACAGGAAAGCTGAGCGTGAGGGTGGTGTATTAGAACTGTGAGATATACAATAACTATTAAAGGAGAGCTGAGTGTGGAAGTGCTGTAGTATTAACTGCAAGATATACAATAACTATTACAGGACAGTTGAGTGTGAAGATGCTGTAGTATTAACTGCGAGATATACAATAACTATTACAGGACAGTTGAGTGTGAAGATGCTGTAGTATTAACTGCGAGATATACAATAACTATTACAGGACAGTTGAGTGTGAAGGTGCTGTAGTCTTTACTACGAGATAAACAATAACTATTACAGGAGAGCTGAGCGTGAAGGTTGTGTATTAGAACTGCGAGATATAAAATAACTATTACAGGAGAGGTGAGTGTGAAGATGCTGTAGTCATTACTGCGAGATAAACGATAACTATTACAGGAGAGCTGAGCATGAAGGTGGTGTATTAGAACTGCGAGATATACAATAACTATTACAGGACAGCAGAGTGTGAAGGTGCTGTGGTAGTAACTGCGGGATATACGACAACTATTACAGGACAGCTGAGTGTGAAGGTGCTGTAGTCGTTACTGCGAGATAAACAATAGCTATTACAGGAGTGTGACGGTGCTGTAGTCATTACTGCGAGATAAACAATAACTATTACAGGACAGCAGAGTGTGAAGGTGCTGTGGTAGTAACTGTGGGATATACAACAACTATTACAGGAGAGCTGAGTGTGAAGGTGCTGTGGTAGTAACTGTGGGATATACAACAACTTTTACAGGAAAGCTGAGCGTGAAGGTGGTGTATTAGAACTGTGAGATATCCAACAACTATTACAGGAGAGCTGAGTGTGAAGGTGCTGTGGTAGTAACTGTGGGATATACAATAACTATTACAAGAAAGCTGAGCGTGAAGGTGGTGTATTAGAACTGTGAGATATACAACAACTATTACAGGAAAGCAGAGCGTGAAGGTGGTGTATTGGAACTGTGAGATATACAACAACTATTACAGGAAAGCTGAGCGTGAAGGTGGTGTATTAGAACTGTGAGATATACAATAACTATTACAGGACAGCAGAGTGTGGAGGTGCTGTAGTAGTCACTGCGAGATATACAATAACTATTACAGGACAGCTGAGTGTGAAGGTGCTGTGGTCATTACTGCGAGATATACGACAACTATTACAGGACAGCTAAGTGTGAAGGTGTTGTAGTAGTCACTGCGAGATATACAAAAACTATTACAGGACAGCTGAGTGTGAAGGTGCTGTAGTCATTACTGCGCGATAAATATTAACTATTACAGGACAGCTGAGTGTGAAGGTGCTGTGGTAGTCACTGTGAGATATACAATAACTATTACAGGACAGCTGAGTGTGAAGGTGCTGTAGTCATTACTGCGAGATATACAATAACTATTACAGGACAGCTGAGTGTGAAGGTGCTGTAGTCGTTACTGGGAGATATACAAAAACTACTACAGGACAGCTGAGTGTGAAGGTGCTGTGGTAGTAACTGCGAGATATACAATAACTATTACAGGAGTGTGACGGTGCTGTAGTAGTTTTTGTGAGACATTGCTAATATCACTGAGCTGGCAGTTATTGCGAGATATAAATATTACAGGAGAGCTGATTGCGTAGGTGTTGTAGAGATATAACTATTACAGGAGAGCTGAGTGTGAAGGTGCTGTAGTAGTCACTGCGAGATATACAATAACTATTACAGGACAGTTGAGTGTGAAGATGCTGTAGTATTAACTGCGAGATATACAATAACTATTACAGGACAGTTGAGTGTGAAGATGCTGTAGTAGTCACTGCGAGATATACAATAACTATTACAGGACAGTTGAGTGTGAAGATGCTGTAGTATTAACTGCGAGATATACAATAACTATTACAGGACAGCTGAGTGTGAAGGTGCTGTAGTAGTCACTGCGAGATATACAATAACTATTACAGGACAGTTGAGTGTGAAGGTGCTGTGGTAGTAACTGCAAGATATACAATAACTATTACAGGACAGTTGAGTGTGAAGATGCTGTAGTTTTAACTGCGAGATATACAATAACTATTACAGGACAGCTGAGTGTGAAGGTGCTGTAGTAGTCACTGCGAGATATACAATAACTATTACAGGACAGCTGAGTGTGAAGGTGCTGTAGTAGTTTTTGTGAGACATTGCTAATATAACTGAGCCGGCAGTTATTGCGAGATATAAATATTACAGGAGAGCTGATTGCGTAGGTGTAGTAGAGATATAACTATTACAGGAGAGCTGAGTGTGAAGGTGCTGTAGTAGTCACTGCGAGATATACAATAACTATTACAGGACAGTTGAGTGTGAAGATGCTGTAGTATTAACTGCGAGATATACAATAACTATTACAGGACAGTTGAGTGTGAAGATGCTGTAGTAGTCACTGCGAGATATACAATAACTATTACAGGACAGTTGAGTGTGAAGATGCTGTAGTATTAACTGCGAGATATACAATAACTATTACAGGACAGTTGAGTGTGAAGGTGCTGTGGTAGTAACTGCAAGATATACAATAACTATTACAGGACAGTTGAGTGTGAAGATGCTGTAGTTTTAACTGCGAGATATACAATAACTATTACAGGACAGCTGAGTGTGAAGGTGCTGTAGTAGTCACTGCGAGATATACAATAACTATTACAGGACAGCTGAGTGTGAAGGTGCTGTAGTCGTTACTGCGAGATATACAATAACAATTACAGGACTGCTGGGTGTGAAGTTGCTGCAGTAGTAACCGTGCGATATACAATAACTTTTACAGGACAGCTGAGTGTGAAGGTGCTCTAGTTGCTACTGCGAGATATACAATAACTATTACAGGAGAGCTGAGTGTGAAGGTGTTGTAGTAGTAACTGCGAGATATACAATAACTATTACAGGAGTGTGACGGTGCTATAGTAGTTTTTGTGAGACATTACTAATATAACTGAGCTGGTAGTTATTGCGAGATATAAATATTACTGGAGAGCTGATTGCGTAGGTGTTGTAGAGATATAACTATTACAGGAGAGCTGAGTGCGTAGGTGTTGTGATAGTTATCGTGTTACACTACTTGTATAACAGAGCTGAATATGCAAGCATTGCAGCAGTAATTGCAAGATTACTCCATTACTGGAGAGCTGAGAGTGTGGGCACCGTAGTAGGCAATGTGGGAATATAATGTATATTAGGGACATGGAGTTTTCAGGCATTGTAGTAGGATTACTAAGACATAGCTGTTACAGGTAAACCAAGTGTGCGGTGGCTGCAGCAGGACAGCGTACAGGATATTCTCCAGAGATCTGGGACGGATGAAGATGGCTATCGGGTGCAGCTGGGCAGCCTGCAGTCTCCGCACTGCATTGGCCGACACGTCCAGGATGCAGTGCTTCCCTTGCTGCACAGAGAGAGAAAGGGAAAACAGGTGTGAAGGGATTTTCATTGCATGGTTGAAAATGGACTTCATCCAGTTAAATTACCCCAGTGCCCATAAGCCGGCCCTGCTTCTCCGAACAACAGTCTCAGATACCTGCTCAGCCACCTCCCGCACGCTCTGGACGCTGGTGCCGTAAAGGTGACTGTTGTACTGCCCAGCTTCGATGAAGCGGTGACTCTGAATGTCCTTCTCCATTTGCTCCCGCGATGACACAAAGTGGTAGTCCCGCCCGTCCACCTCGTATTCCCGCTTGGGTCGTGTGGTGTCTGCAGAAGTTGGGTGGGGGGTGGTAAGTTATTTCCTCAGGGTTATCATGTGTTAGCATGTGTGTGCGGGAGTGTGTACAGCATGAATGTGTGTGTATGTGGATAAGTGTGAGAAAGTGCATTAGTTGGTGTGTCTCTGATATGTGAAAGTGCAATAGTTGGTGTGTCTCTGATATGTGAAAGTGCATTAGTTGTCGTGTCTCTGACATGTGAAAGTGCATTAGTTGTCGTGTCTCTGATATGTGAAAGTGCAATAGTTGGTGTGTCTCTGATATGTGAAAGTGCATTAGTTGTCGTGTCTCTGATATGTGAAAGTGCATTAGTTGGTGTGTCTCTGATATGTGAAAGTGCATTAGTTGTCGTGTCTCTGATATGTGAAAGTGCATTAGTTGGTGTGTCTCTGATATGTGAAAGTGCATTAGTTGGCGTGTCTCTGATATGTGAAAGTGCATTAGTTGTCGTGTCTCTGATATGTGAAACTGCATTAGTTGTTGTGTCTCTGATATGCGAAAGTGTACTAGTTGGTGTGTCTCTGATATGTGAAAGTGTATTAGTTGGTGTGTCTCTGATATGTGAAAGTGCATTAGTTGTCGTGTCTCTGATATGTGAAACTGCATTAGTTGTCGTGTCTCTGATATGTGAAACTGCATTAGTTGTCGTGTCTCTGATATGTGAAACTGCATTAATTGTTGTGTCTCTGATATGCGAAAGTGTATTAGTTGGTGTGTCTTTGACATGTGAAAGCGTAGTAGTAGGTCTATAAATAAGTGAAATACTCACGGGGAACACAGGACCCAAACTTGTCGGGGAATTCAGACAGCAGGTCATCATTCATACGGTCCTTCGTTGGACCGAGGATGATGATTGGTCGTGCATAATGCACTGGAGGAAGAGATGGAGACAGAGAGAACAATGTAGTGAGAGAAATAAATTGGAAGCAGATACAAAAGTGAAAGAGAAGTTAAAGCAAAATGGACAAATAAATGCAGAGTGTCGATGATAGAAGAGGGAGGATTTGGAGGAAGAGAAGCTTAATCGCAATTTAATGTAGATACACTTTTATGTTGACACTAATGTAGCAGGACAGAACTAAGTTCTCCTCAGATCCTGCTGAGGTATCTGCTCATAAGGGCGTAGCACTGGCAAGGACATGACATTGAGCTAAAACAAAATGCACGTCAGGCGCCAAAAAAACAAACTTCAGAAAAGCACTGAGAGGAGATTTGAAATCAATGCAACAGCTAAACAGGAATTACCTTATTTAAAGCAACATTAGTCCCACTTACATTTGGGATTTCATGCATACTTGCATATTATACTGATGCTTTCTTCTGCAAACCGGGTATTGAGTACTTCCCTGAAACAATAAGCCCAACAAGACTGACAAAAAAGATTAAACAGTCTCACCTTCCACTTGCGTGACCATCTCATAGCTCTGTATGAAATCGTCTCTCCCTAGAATCACAATAAGCCTCTTTAATATGTTTGCACTGGAGACAGCTGCATAATGACAGCTCAGGTTAATCGTACAACATTTCAACACTGCCACTTTTAAGTCGAATGTAACACCACAAAGCGCTTTTATACTTGTCATAGTTGTATTCACGCTGTGTTGTTTCAATCCTATCCCCTGCAGAGTGAAACTCACACTGACGCAGCAGTATGCATGCTTATTTTCAGCCTACATTATACCATGCTATGTCCATAATGTAACACTTTAATTTCAAACTGCGCTTAAAACGTTAGTATTCATCTCCACTCCCCTGTGGGCCCCATTGATTTTTACCTTGGGCACCGGCAGAGTAACAAGTGCAGATGCAGAGAGGTAAAAACAGCACTAAAGCTCATTTACTGTAGGGACACCATAATGGGACACAGTAAGCATGGAGAAAAATACCGCAATACAATCAAATGAGCATCACTTAATCTCCAATACAGAAAAGTGTAACCTGAGGTAAGTTCAATTAGAAATGGCAGGTCTATAAACAACAGTTGCCCCGCTTTGTCTACAATCCAAATTTCACTTGAAATTCAGCTGGAATTACATGTGCTTTTGTAGTCCCAGTATATACTGCAGAGGAAGGTAATTGGAGGTAATAAAAACCCAATCAGTTCAATTAATAGAGGCGAATCATAATGAGTTTGGTATAACCCATCTGATGCATGCAGTAACTAGATTCATTATTCTCAGAAATTACAAGAGAGCAAGAACAGCCCCATTTTCTAATATTCTTTTGTACATTCAATAGGAAGACAAACTGTATTAGATCTTGGGAATTTTGCAGTGAGTATTTCTTAAAGCACCATCCGTGTAATTAAAAAAAAAAAAATCTGTACATGATGCTCAACATTCCTGTCCAAATATTACCCATTGAGGAAGCTTAATTAAAAAAAAGGAAAAAATTAAGTGCGATTTTTATATTACATTGAATACTACTGAATAACAGGCTTTGAGCCATTAGTTGGTGAAATTATCTAATTTATCTCATTAAGGTGAATCAGG